>MBPM02000045.1:0-625530 GCA_001695595.3 Plasmopara viticola | reverse complement strand
TGTCTGGATCGAATGTAAAATGTGGCGCGTTGGCGTGAGATAACATAAGCGTAGCTTTAGGAAATAGATCTGAAGAGCATATTTGATAAATCACTTGGACGAGTTATCGACGTGGGTGAGATAGGTAATGCTTGCAATTAATTCACCCCAACACATTGTGGCTACGACAGATATAGCCGAGCGGCTTCCTGATGTTCGTAGTGCATAATCAAATTGAAGACTTTCTTGGGACACGTGCATGATAGAATTGCTGGAAGGAACAATGCTCGACAGGAGTGTATTGACCAAAAGCGATGACAAGAGTTGTTTGATCAGAAAGCAGAATATTTGTTATTGCTAAAGGCTTGAAAACATTTTTACGAATGTAGTTTAAGCTGTCCCTGAGACAAGAATATGGCTGTGCTTCATTGGATCTTAGCGTACATGTTTAGTACTATCAACGGGATGCAAGTACACTTAAGGTTCTATTGGACTTAACCTGGCCACTATGTAAACTGGATTAACACGAAAGTGCTGGCACTGGGTCATTTGCGGGGACAGCCGCGGTAGGCCGAACCATCACTTAAGCGAATAACGGTTTTTGTGCACGAAGGATCACAGTATTTGTCTCAAGGGGATCGAGTCAAACAATTTGCTCGCGGAGAGATGCGACTGGCATCAGAATCGGTTTGGAAAGCCCAAAATCTCGAAGCTGGGGCACCCAGCGCCTATTGACAAAAACAGCTGAGATAGTCGGCGTGACAATCATTAGCTTTTGGCTTGCATCCGTCAGATGTCAATCGCGGGCAACTTCATCGCAAAGAGTATGCAGTGTGCCATATGATGCTGGAGGGCTGTTTTCTTCTCCTCTCCATGGTTAAACATTAATTGCCACTTTTACCTGATAAGTATTCTTGCGCGACGCGGCCGCCAAAGGAATCCTATAGTCGATGAAGTTCTCACTTAGCAAGATTGCTTTAACATTTTTAATTCTTCTAATCAAACTAATCTTTGAAACTTCACACTACTTATAATGCCTTAAATTTAACTCATCTCAAGGTTCCTGTTGACTGCAAATGAAGCATCTGCACTCAACTATGCTCACGGAAACACGATGTTGTAAATTCTAGGACACGGATTAAAGTATACTGGCAGCCGACCATGAGTTTCAGCTAATCCGACTATTGCCAAAGGTATGTTCTGGTCGTACATCGACTTCGTTTGAGCTGTCGCAAAGTGTATAGCTGAAGTACTTCTGTAGCTAACGCTCAAGATCAATACGTCATACTCAGACAATCTATGAGGCTCAAGCACAGCGGGTACGACTTCCGATGCCGAAAATAACCTTCACCTCTCTCGGGCAGCTAAATGATTGCGTTTGTCTGAGCTTCCAAGCTGACCTTTGAGCTGCGCAGACTTCATGCTCAGCAGGTGTTGAGGCCGTAGCCTCAATGCTATGAAGATCCATGGCACCCTTCGTAGCCTCATAGACGATCACAGCCACTTCGTTGGCCATGCACCTTCAATCAATTCGTGAATTTAAAATCAAGCAAAATCTACTTGATTGGGGCATCTCCTCGTGCTTTCAAATCTCATCAAGTATATTGATTGTGATCTCAGGCTTACTAGTCACAGGTGCTCGATCGAATAACAGCCAAGGTGTTCGCTTAGTGCGAAGTGAGAGCAGCGGCGTTCGAGGAAACTATCTAAAGGTAGTTCATGGACTCTTAAGAACTTTGTGAGGAAATTATATCGCACCACTTCCGACAATAACTTTGGCCAATTCATGATGTATCTCTACTTCACTTTTTACTCCAACACGGAAGTAAATCTTGTCTTGGCGGTCAAGGATCACTGAAGGAGGCCACTTCTGTCTCGGCTTACTCTCTCTTGTGAGAAGATCAGCTCCTGCGTGATTATATTCTGCGGCCCTGACCTTTAACAAAGAGGTGGAATCGTATGGCCATGTAATTTAAAAATTTACAGTCTGAATGATTGTCGCGCGTCTTTGCACGAGGTCTCCTATTTGCGTCGGGATATCGCGTCATTATATAATCAATTTAAGGCACGATCGGCCGCTTAAAGCGCACAGCTTCATGAGTAATCATTCCTGCAGCCTTACGACCAGTAAAGTGGAGCTTTCAGCCGCCGTATGGCTACTCGAACTCGCCTTGCTAACAAAATCTAGCGCTTGAACATCACTTTTATATGAAGGGGGAAGTTTAGGGCTCATACAATCCCTCTTAATTATGTTATCTTTAAAGACGCCTCACGTTTGATGTTAGGTGCGTAAAATTGTCTTTAAATGGAAATGGTATACTCCGACACATGCTCTTTCTCAGCAAAATTTGTTTTGATGTCTTGTATCACTTTTTACTGAACCGATTACTCGAAAGGGTGAGATTGACATTCATGAATGAGATAAAACATCGTCCCATCGGACCATTTACATTCGGAAACTTGAGCCAGAATATTACATTTACTTCCCAAAAACGCTTTTAGCACACCCTACCATCCACTGTGAGGCATCTAGTGAGGCGTTATAATAACCAAGACTCCCTCTGATGTTTTCCGAGCCCTTTTGAAGTGCTACTAACGCGCTCGATCATATTAAAAAAGTGAGTTTGTGCGGACGATAGCTTCACTTCGATGGTTAAAAGTATGTGGGGCTGAATTAAAGCTTTCGCCTTAAGAGTCTGGCTGTGCCTGAGTCTCACTATGAAAGAAGGCGACTTTTCGACGCAGTCTGGATACCTCGCGCAAAGACGCGCGGCAGTCGAGCAGACTTGAGATTTGATGTATTACATGGTCAAAACTTTTCATCTTTTACTCATGGGTCGCAAAAACCACGAAAGAGGCAAACAATTGGTCACGCACGAGCCTACCCTTGTCACGAAGAAAAAATGGGGCGAGTCAGACATGGCTTTTTATGGCGCTTCTTGACCGCCAGAACTCTAACCACTTTCGTGTGGAGTGTATAGTGAAGTAGAGGTACTTATACTGACAAGACAATATCTAATTGTTAAGCGGTGCGTTTGTACCTCTTCACAAAACTCAATGGAGTTAATAAATTAGCTTCTGGAAATTTTTCCGAACTCCACTGCATTCACTACGAATCTCAAGCAATACATGGCTGTTCTTCGATCAGACGCTCGTGGTTAGTGAGCTAAATCTCTTCACAATCAATTTTTTTGATGATATATGAGCACGAGGCGCAGTCACTTGGAATATTATTTTGCCAAATTTTGAAGTCTCTCGGGCAGTCCATAAGTTGTTAACCAATGAAAAGGCTGTCATCGCCTTAAAAGCCGCGATGGATACCATAGGTGCCTGTAGCATTAGGGCTGCGGCCTCGTCTTACGCTCAGCATGAGGTGCGCGGAGCTCAAAGGGTTTGATGGCTCCGTAGATATTTACTCATGCGGACTAACGCACTGGCTCAAAAGAGTAAAGGCTCGTTTGATATTGTACACGCTGTACTTGAGCTCCATACATTATTTAAGAAAGATGAAAGGGATTTGAGCGTTGAGTACAAAAGCACTGAAGCTATACTCCAAACTTTTGTATTGCTCCAGCGTAAACAAATTCGATGGACGAGTGGAGGGGCACCCTTGACAAACTTTTGATAGGCTTTAACTCGTCGTCGAATGCCGGTAGACTTTCAATCTGTGACATTCAATTCGCAGCATCATGTTTCCGTGAGCACTGCTGGACGCGAGAGCTTCAGCAGCTGTCAACAGGAACCTCGAGATGAGCTTAAATCGTGGTGTCTCTAGTGGCTGCTCCGAAGGCGCTGGTCAAGATTATTGAAAGCATACACGATGTTTAGGCAATTTCGTTGAAGTG
Organism: Plasmopara viticola; assembly: GCA_001695595.3. Lineage (NCBI taxonomy): Eukaryota > Oomycota > Peronosporomycetes > Peronosporales > Peronosporaceae > Plasmopara > Plasmopara viticola. The sequence goes on along the minus strand of MBPM02000045.1, from coordinate 621,706 downwards.
AGGCCTTATACTCGTATAAATCTCGGAATGAGAATTTCTCCTCCGCTTCACAAAAAGGGAAATTGATCTTGGTGACCATGTCGCTCGAGAATACTTTCCACGTAATAGTGGCGGTCACCCTCGTTACTGAGGCGAGAATTGTGACGATGTACCAACATCTAGCACTCTGCGGACTCCTCGTCATGATGCTGCTCGCAATCAATATCTGCTGGATGCAAACCGAGGCGCTGGTGCATCGTAACGCCGAACCTCTCAGTTATTTTAGCCAATACAGGCACTGGGTGCCAGCTGCCAATCCCGCTGTGGCAGCACTATGCCAGTGTTGCCATTAACTTCGCCAAGCCAAAGATAAAATCGAGATTTCTTAACTTTCAGTAGTCCGCTGGAGATGGCAGGCTTTATGGTGGAGTCGGCGCGTAAAGCGCGGAGTTGATTTTCTGGCAGGTGTCCTAGATCCTTTACTCGTCCATATACGTGTATATGTAACACCACCGACATGTGGGCAAGACCAAGAAGAGCGCTTATAAAGAAAAAGAATCTCCCTTGAATGTATATTGCACTTTAGATCCTTAAAATTTTTTCAGCATCTAGAGATGGATCTGTTGAGGTGGCATTTTCTAAAGCAGACCTACTGCTTACTGGTAGCGATGCATCTGACGAGGTGTTAACAAGTCGACTTTGGCACCTTCCGCCCACAAAGAAACACGAGATTAAAGGATTTTGATTGGCAATCATTCTATATACCTAGCGATCATAGTAATTTCAATCCTGCCGGTGTGAACCACCTCATGTTGTGGTCCAAGCGTGTCGGCAAGTTCACTCATATTGTGGTCCAAGCGTATCGACAAGCTCACTCGTTTTCCAGACTTGCATTCATTGCATAATATTATTTCGCAAAGAATCGCAACTACCTTGTCGTTTTTTAAAGCGATGTGACCATATTTTTCCGCTGTACTCAGGAATGTGCTGTCTAAAGAAAGTACAAAGGACTAGAAGCCTGGAAGATGCACTTGTAATCCTACCAGTCATTATATCATGTCAAGCAACTCTTTTTCATGAACGAGGTAGCTTCACTCGGTGGTTTAAGCTGTCTAATCGTGGTCATCCTTACAAGTCTGTAGTGACGTGCCACCAGCGGTTTGTCAGAAACTTAGTAAAAAACGATTAACGGCTTTGTAAAGTATGGCAGAGACAGGACTGGTGCTTGCTTTGCTACTATCACTAGTCAATAATCTTCTATAATAAATTTGAAGAAAAAAATTGTAAGACTTACACAGTGAATAGTGTGCTGATACAAAAAGTACTGTAAGCCTAGTCACGACCTCATAATTTTGAAGATTGTAGCGCTGACCAAGGCAAAACATTTTTCACTTCCTCTGATCCCCATGACTGGTTACGAAGCAGCTGATGACTTTTATCCCTACTGCCACATAGACGCATTTTTGATGTTGGTGTAAAGCTTATTACCTCAAAATTTGCCTCGTCTAGTCTTGATCGGCTTCCAGAGCCGAACAAATTTATCTTAGATGACTATGGCCAGATATTTTGTCCTCGGGCAAAAGGCTGTAATGCAGTTGTGTCACACGGAGATATGACGTCGCCGGGGTGCTGTTTAGTAATATAGTATCAAATCACGCCGCTGGGTGTACTCACCTTCGTTAGGTATCCTCATTCGGATTTGGTAGTAGCAGATACAATGTGCTTCCGAACAAGCTATTAGTAAACATGTCATTTTTTGGATCAGACTTTTGCCAAGTACAGCTGCACTGTTCAGCTTGTATTAAACTAGAAACTACAGCATACCGAAAGTCGGTGACGAGTTCAAAAATTTTGACTTCCGCACTGTTTCATTCCTTACCTTCTAAGCGATAAAGCACAGCCCTAGGGTTGTGCGGCCTCTATTGTTAACTTCACATGGTATAGGAGCCATTGGCGTGTGCGAGTATATGTAAAGCGCGCGTTCGTGCGTCTGAGTGACTCATCTACGCAGTTGACGTGGCAGCAGGTTCAACGTAATGAGATATATGGGCACATCGGAGCATCTCAAACGTGAAGGACATGAGAGTACTGCAAATGCAGTCGCCCTAAACGTCGATTAAAGCCAACGATCAAATGAGCAGCACAAAGTGTGCATCCAAGAATGCCGATTTGTTTGAAATTTATGGGCTCTTTTAGATCGTCGTGTTTGTACCCAAGTGAGTAACCCTTTCATTATCATTTTCCTCGTTTACATTTTCATCCCCATGTTATGGTAGAAATGTCTCGCGATTATTAATATCAAACTACAAAGTATGGTTGATAAGACACTTATAGCAACAAACATTCAACAAACCTTAAATATGCACTTAAAAATCAATAAAAAGCTTTCACTTAAAAGCGACAATTTTTGGCTTTACACTGTGCTTTTATAACTTAGGTTAGTGCCGTCTCTTGAAGTGATGTGGGGCGACGAAACGGAAGAATTCAAACCAAATCCATTGATACCGCGATTACTTGGCTGACTATATACATGCAAGACTTACTTTGAATGTGACGGACTTTTATCGTATAACATATATTTTCTCCAACTTCGTGTCATCTTCCATTGGTTAAAATAACATGCGTGCGAACCGGGGTTGCTGTCGCCAATTTTCTGTTGCAGATACTTTTAGAGCCGTGTGTGATCTGTCGTTAACATACTCATTTCCTTCTTGGCCTCTATTCTTATATCTGTTAGTTAATTTACCCAATTTCTGAACTTGCACTTCTCTAAGCAATAAGCTGTTGGTGACACAGTACTTCATGGCTTGCCTAAGGTTAAGCTTGTATTTCAATCCTCTGGACCTCACACCTCGAAAATGGCATAGCACATCCTTGAGACCATTCAAAATGTGTACTTTAAGCCGCACTGTGCCCTGCCAATAAGATCAAGCAATACATCTTCGTCTAAATCGAAGTATGTATTTAAATTCTTACATTTTCAATTTAGTAAATACTGTCTCAGGTTTAGTTCACGGCGGTAAATTTGGCCAACAGCTCAGCAGCTTGAAGACCCGAGGCTCGGTAGCTTCAAAATCAAGACAGTGCCGTACACTGAGGCGAATTTGCCGCGATACGACAAAATCTACCATTGTAATTGCCGTCTAATTGTCAATTACGAGGACGTTCGTGACAGCCAGAAATCAAGCTCGAATCGCATCTTTAAAATGTTCAAGTGAAGCTATGTACTTTCTCCTCCGAGAATTTCATTGTTTACCTAAAGACTTGTAAGTGGTGGAGCTATGTTATGAAGCTATGCTACCTGCAATCAAAGCGATACTGAAAGCGTCTTTGGTAACCAGTGCTACCAACGGAACTCATTATTCGCTAAGAAATACCTTTAAAGACGTCGTCACATTCACCCTTGAATAAAAATTAGCACCTTTGTTACTATCCATATTGACTTTGGGCGTGTAACTGCATAAGTCTTTAATTTACAAACAGTACTTCAACAGTGTCGAGAACGAAACACACTTAAGTCCTGTCGCATGAAATTGGGCAGCTGGTACTCATAGCCTTGCCCCATAAATCATTTGGACCTCGTCCATGGCATGCACAGGGCCAAGTCGTGCGTGTCCGTGTCAAAGAGGAGCAAAACCTTCTACTATCGAAATTCTAAAGATCCATAGCCAGGCCTTTCTTAGCTCGAAGTATGTTTGAAGGCGTCCCATCACCCAGACAAACCGAGACTGACTTTCTTCTACGAATCCCTCTACGGCCAATTAAGAATTCTCGCTGACCGCAATCCTTTGTTGGCACCCAAAGGTTTGCAATCTACCAAAACTTGGAATGGCATTTTATGATCTCGTACACGTGCGCATACAACCAGCCGTTTTATACTGCTTGTATTTTCGTAGAAGCTGTCGACCGCTTAGAAGCTAACTGCCTATGGTGTGTATCAATCTTGCCCACATCATGAGAATTCGATCACTTTCTAGTAAGTGCCGCGCACCTACTGATGACCAGCACTTCACTGCACTGAGAGCGAAGTTTCCGACAGCAACCCTCCATAGCCCTTGAATGAGCCAGACGTCTTTTTGATCCTTGCTTATCGCAGCCAAAGAAGCGACCTTTGCTTTACTCAAAACTACCGAAGTCCACTGGTCAAGACCGATCTCTACACTGAGTTTTGTACGACGAGGGCAACTGTTTCACGGTCCTTAAAAGAGCAAGCTTGATTGTGACTTTTTTCTAAGAATCAATCTCTTGTTGTTGCTTTCTGCACTCTTAAAAGCTAAGTGCTAGGCTGGTCTACCTTTAAGGCGTCCATGAGCACGCCAACCTTAGTTTTGGTCAAAGGTGGCGCTTGAAGGCCTTCGTCTCTTTTGGCTCTTGAATAAATATATGGAGCTTGCGCCGACTTTGCTTGCAATTACGGTAGCGGAAATGCTGCCAATATTCAACCTACTCGGACGGAATATTCTTCATTTCTGCTCCTTCGTAAGCTCCCGAGTTACGAAACCGTTTGGTATAGTGTTTGTAAAGGTAAATGCTTCGATTTGAGACCGACCTATTAGGTGAGAGAGTGCGAATGTCACACACACGCGCCTAAAGGCCTTTTCTTACCCTTTATACAAAAGAAAAGGTTCCATCCTTTCATTCTTTTGACGGTGAAAAGCTTTAGCTTCATTGGTCTGCTAGAACGCCATTTTGCTCGAAGAGCTTGACGGCCGTGACACGTTCCAGCTGCTTGGTGGTAAGTATGACTGCAGATCCGCCCGCCTTCCTAGGCCCATAGAAGCTAGCAAGTCTTCCGAGCAGCGCGCATCATGCCGACAATTGTTGGTAGATGTTTGATAAACTCGGATCCATTGCAGGGTTCAGAAAATTGATCCACCTGCGTAGGTGTAGGATTAATAACAATGTACAATCATCATGCGACACCGTGCACAGATGAGACGTGCTGGAAGATGTTTAATTAACAATTGTTCACTACTCTTGGTACAATTTATTAAATTTTTCTTCAAATGTGGTCTAAAATATACTTTTTGATAAACGACGATCTTGAATATGTAAATCGGTGTATATACCAATCAATTGCGTGTCGAGTTTCTTATGCTCGGCTTTATGGTATAACGCTCTTTGCGGTTTTGAATCAAGAATGCCGTATCTAACGGGATTTTTCTGTAGCAGCCGCACCAAAAAGGCTACGCGGCGTGTTGCCGCAGACGACTCTACCTACATGCTGCAATTATTTGCGACAGAATACTGACAGCGGTCGATAAAATCTGGCATTACATTTAGCGCTTGTATCATATTTGACCTGCGCAACCGACAGTACCATAACACCGTGGCTATGTATACCTCATGCAAGGAAAATAATTGCGTGTTGCTGTTGCCGTGCAAGCCGCGATGCGAAGACGTCATGTGTCTATTCAATTATTATGACAGACAGCAGAGTCAGATGAACTTGTAGCCTGTAGAAACGCGCTTCTAAAGACTGTCAATAAAGTTCTATCACTTCAATTACGTTTTGAGCTAGAATAAATATTTGGTCAGCAGTTGCGCCGCGTCGGCGTTATCACTGTTCGCTCCGCTCACAACATGTGCACAATGGTTTCAAATGCACAATGCTCAGCACGCTGAGGAGCTCGTCTCTTGATTCGCTCCCGAAATTTCTTGGTGATTTTAATTTGCAGCGACTTTTGCCACCTCTTCAGCATTAATTTCTTGATATGTAAATTTTCTCTTGGCAAGCTACCTGATTTTGTTCTATCATTGTAAACTTAGAGTTTGTCAGCAGCGTTAAACCCGACAATTTCGCGCTCGAACATTACTAAAAGGAAAGATTCAGTGGGGTTATACGAGAAGTCTGACGACTGTGCAGTCACAAACCCTGACACTTCCGTGTTCTAATAAAACACGGGTTACAAATGCAGTACACATTGGCACTGCTTTTTTTATGATGCCTGAGAGACACTCTGATAAGTTCTTACACGCTATAATGTGAGGAAAGTATTTGCTGTACTTGCCTTATTGTACAGCATTTGAAACTGGATACATCTCAGATTTGTAGATTGAAGTCGCAGAAAGATACCAAAGCAAATTGTTTAATATGCTCTGGATAGATTCCATCTGATAGTCAACAGCTTATTGTATCACACGATACAGTACATCAGACAGTACGCACTCAATCATCATTGTAGTTCCAAAAGGTCTCGTCATCTTTCATACTAGCTTCCACTCAAAGCAAAAATTGGAAAGTTTAAAAATTTCATCATATCCATTGTGCTATTTAAAAATGTGGGCAATGCTTGCGCATATAATTGCGCTACTTAAATTAATCGCTCTTTACTCAAATATATTAGAAAAAATTAATCTCGTGGTAAGAGGGACTTCGAACTCAGCCAATGGTCTTTTACACCGTATAGCTTCGAAGGTCGCAAATGTCCCTCCGCAACTTGTCATTAATCAACTTGTCCTTCTAAAGCAATGCTCAAGCCTAAAATTCTGCGCCAATTCATGTTGCTATCGGCTTTCACACTCGTGGCAAGTACTAAGGCCATAGTAGCGGTGGATGCCCGAGCCCAAAGTCACATGAGGAGCTTGTCAGCAGCAGAAGATACTCAAACTGACATCTTTGAGGAAAGGTTCTTGGATACGTTCATCGCAGAGGCTGCATTGCGATTGGAGAAATTGAGTCTGGGTTTGAGGCTCTTTCTTGACAAAGAGAAACTGATCGGCAACTTTTTCGAGGAGGCACACGTGAGATCTGCGGCGGGGGATTTGTTCGCAAGTGAGCAGTATCAAATGTGGGCTAGTCGTGTCTTTGGCGCCTACAAAAATCCTGCGAAGGCTTATAGGGCCTTGTTTCACGAGCTAAAGAAACACTTTGACGACTATGAGCTGGCTTCGTTAATACTTGAAGCCCTAGCGTATTAAAAGACGAAAGCCGTAGCCAAACACTATTACGACCTTCAGATACAAGACTGGATAGCGAACAAGGAAAAGGTTGATGTCTTTCGTGCCTTGAAACTTGATACCGACAAGGGCAGCGTATTCAAGAACCCGCTCTTGGAGACATATGTCTCGTTTGCTCGTCAGCTTCCACGAAAAGATGGGTCCAACGACCAAATAGTTTTCGATAAATTGTATCGTTTGCTGAAGGAGAAATATGGCGTTGCTCGCTTGGCTAAAATGCTTGGGGCTTCAAATGTTGATCTACGCGAAGGAAGCATCGGTAACAAGATGATGGACGCGATGTATCACAACGTTTTCAAGGGATTGGCAGAAACTTCACTCTTGGCTTTTTTTAACTATTATAACGCTGAAGATGCTGCAGCAACCAGCATCTGGCTTTCCTTCGCCGAACGGTGGTCAGGGACTGCCGATTACGAGCATTTGGTGAAAGACTTGGTGGAAGGCTTGTGGAAAGAGCGTGACGTAAAGGAAAAAGCCCTTGCTACCGTCATTACGGCAACGCAGAAAGATGAAAGCACGCGTACTTTTGCCACAGGCGAATTAGAAAAGCTGTTTAGGTACTGGGAGGAGGAAAAAAAGACGGCAAGCGATGTGCTCGACATTCTTGGGCTCAAAGTGGCAGAAATGGAAGCTGAGGACATTGTGGAGAGTCCACTATTAGAGACATGGTTTGCGTTTGAATCGCGACATCATTCCGAAGATGCTGAATTACTTGAAGCCTTGCTAAGTCAATTGACCATGGAACAATTAGCGAGCATGTTAGTCTTAAAGACGAAGGACCCAAACATGGCAGCTCGTCTTCGTAGGGTGCGAAAGGCACTCTTCGATAAATGGCAAATGGAGGCTCTTGACGAGGATGCTGTTTTTCAACGTCTTCAACTCCATAACGCTGGCGACAAGCTTTGTACGCACCCGGCGTTGAGTGTCTGGTATTGGTTTGCTGTTGAACGCCATCGCACGGATCCAGAGGTTATCATTTCGCGAGTTGTGAAGAAATACTACCGTAATTCCGAATTGCTTCTTGACAGAGTGCATAGAGAAAGAAAAAAGAAGGTTTTTCGAGTGCGATAAGCATTTTCGAAGAAAATCGGGAGTAGTCGAAAGTCATATACTACGTACGTCGCGAGCCAGGCAGCCCGAGTGATGACGACTAGTATAATACACACGAGGGGAATTTAATCGTATATTCTTTTTGCGAATAGCATGGCGTATATATATATTATTTAAAAGACACGCATTTTTCCTATACTCAGCCCCCCTCCTTAATACAGTATACGTATTACCGCTTATTACGGTAGTGCCTAAAACCAACACCACACCACCGGTCGGTAAAGCGTGGAATTCGTGAACGTGTTCGACGCAGAGTAGGTACTATCGCGCGATCATCGTCTTTAACATAAGATGCAAATACTTGTATTGCTCGCTGTACCGGAAAGTTTTTCGCCGTGAGCTCGATATATTGGCAGCAACGGCAACTTCTTTCTCGGAAAGGATGGAAGCTACAATAAACAAATCCATCTAATTACGATATGGTACGTCTGCTAATTACCGGTGCTTAGGCTTGATGATAAATGTCTGAGTTTGTCTATCGTGTCATTATTTCGATTTCTTCGCATGAGACGACATCGAATCCTTCTAAAACTGCAATACATAAGTTCGCCAAAAAAATAGCGTGTAAAAGCTGCTAATCTCAGCAATACAGCAACGTCGGCCTTTTTTCACCGGGAAAGAGCGAAATTTCGGCGCAGCGAAAGCCACAAGCTTCGACGTGACGACATGACCATTAAATCACTAAATGTCCATGATTGGAAGCATCACTCGTTGCATGGAGATGATATACGAAGTGCCAAGGATGTTACTGCAATCGCGTCAGGTTTCTCCTCACATAATGCATCTAGAAGATTATGCTACATGCAATTTGAGCAGTTATTGGCAAAGGAAGTTGTTGATTTACCAGCTTGGTAAACATAGCTGGGGTGGACTTCCTACAAATTTTTGAACTCCGGGCTGGCAGCCGCTATTGGTATGTGGGTTTCTTGCTGAAAAATAAGTACATTTCTCGCGATTTACGTATCTACGTTATGTTTTTTGCGATATAGAGATAGAAATATGCCGTTAAAATAGAAATGACGGGAGGCTATGTTGGAGCGAGAGCGTCAAGAGTGAATAAAATTGCTTCAACGATATCATTACATTGAACATTCGCAATGCAAAAAGAGCTTGCAAATTTGCAAGTATGGGAGCTGATAAATTGATAACGATTGCGACAGAAAAATATTGTTCTGAGGAGCGGGTTTCCAATATTTAGATTGACATAGACGAGCAGCTCAACTAAGTACAAGGAGACCAAACAGCGTGTCCTTAATCATTGACTGTACCCAGAGCATCAAGGTTGATCTCTGCATTGGCTGTGCGAGCCTCATCGGCATTAAAGTTGATATCAGCAGGTTCATTGCACCGTCTAACGTCTGTCCGCAATTTCGGCATCGTCTATCCAGCCAATCATAGATCAATAATATAGCTTTGGGGTACTGCATTAGGGAGAGAGGCCGGTAAGCGGCTCCCTTTTCCTTAATTGAGAGTGATGGTCCGAATGTTGTCAACTACAAGGTCATTCATGCCAGCCAAAAATTGATTTTGGATTGCATCTCTTTCATGTTCTAGCGGGCCTATGCTACACGTTCTTCGTAGCCAGCAGTAACATTGTACTATAATTGATGTTGCGGACCTATGCTTACGGCTTGGAGAGCTTTGCTACCCACAGTAAAGTGGTGTTATATTGTTCCCTACCTGTGGCTATGCTACCTGCACTTTACTATCATCACCAGCGTCTTTAGGTATTCAGTTTTGCCAGCAAAACTTAGCCGCCCGCAAAAAAGACTTCAAAGACGTCATCACGTCTACCGTAAAAAAACATCAGTACCACCGACACCTCCCATATTTACTTCGGGCGTGCAACTGTTTTGCCTTTCTTTGAAGAAGCTGTGCATACAACAGGAGCGAAGAAATAACCACTAAGCCTGTATTTCAAATAACCGGAAGCTAGTACCAATAGCTTTGGCCCGTTAATCAGTTTAGGGCTCGTGCTTTTTCAAACATGGCATGCACACGCGCAAATCATACTTGTCCATGTCAAAGACAAAAGATACCTTCGAACATTCGGAGCTTTCAGAACTTGATAGCCAGATTTATTTGATTATGATAATGTATAGAATTATCCAGTCAAATCGAAACTGACTTTTCTGAGGATCACTCCAAGAACATTGGGCAATCTGTTTTGTTTGCCGCAATGTTATTGGCACGCAAATTTCCAAATTCTACCTGACTCACAATGGTAGTTTATAATCTCGTATTTGTGCGTTAGAATTAGTAGCTTTACGCTGCTTGTGTCTTCTTCAAAAAGCTGTCAAACTTAAAGTCTTAATTTTTAGTATATGCCTTACGCACATCATAACATCTCTGTTTTTCTTAGTTGGGCGCACCACGCCCACAAGAGACCATCATTTTACTGGATTTGAGGCGGATCTTCTGACAGCGACCCTACAAAGCCATCGGATAAGCTTAAGACTCTATTTGTTTGTCCCTTACATGCTCTTGCTGTAGCCAGAGCAGCGGCTGTTGCATAACTCGAGACACGAACGATCCTTGGAATGTATTCGCAGTTCTGCAAGACGAGGAAGTGCTTGTCTACGTTATTCGAAGAAGCAAGTCTGTCTGTGGCTTTGCTCTTTTTGATGGGCGATCTCTCATCATTGATTTTCGCACCATATAGAGCTGAGTGCGAGGCGGATCTACCAATAAGCCGCCCATAAGCATACAAACTTCTGTTTTTTCAGAAATTGAAGCCTTGGTTTTGAAGATCGTCAACTCGTTTAGTTCAACAAATGTTTTATAGAACTCGTGCTTATCTTACGGAAAAAAGCTGAAAGCTCAAGATAGCCGGATGAAAGATTGTCTTAAAACGACCCCTTGTGTACCTCCTGGCCACTAGAAGAGTTTTATGAGAGGGTTCAGACCGGCCTCTTAGGTAAGAGTGTGCGAAGATCATACACATGTGGTCATCCGTGATCACGGCCGCCTTCCGACTATCTCATTTACCTCGTTACAAAAAAAGGTCTTGTCTTCCTTCTCATTTGTGGTTAAAAAAACAGCTTTTGCTTCATTGGCTTGGACTTCATAGTAGGTGCTTTCGCCGTGGCGACTTAATTTATGCCCCTAGAACATATATTCAGTTCGTAAGTCTCATAAGCCGTGACGCGTTTCTCTTGCTTGGTGTCAAGAAGGACTGAAAATGCATGCTCCTAAGGCCCATAGTAGCAGCAAGTTTTTGTGCAGCGTAGACTGCGCATCCGACGATTGTGGATATGTGTCGATTAGTTGTGGATCCTTTGCAATGGTTTAGGTGATTAGTCTATCTTTGAAAGCGTAGAAAATACTCCAAAATTATCCAAAATTAATCAAGTTTTACCTTACGCAAAGGAGGCGTGCAGGAAGATTTGTTGAACGATCGGCCAAAATTTTTGTTTTTGTGCAATATGCTTTGGTTTAAATTGGTTATTCGATAAATTATTCCTAATCCTGGTCCTAAATGTACTCCTTGATAAGCATAGACCCCTTTTACATATTTCGAGAAGACGTGTGCAAACCAGTCTAAATGCCGATTAGTTGCGGTCCAACGACCTTTGTATTATGAGCCCAACACGCTTCCTCTGTGCCAAAGTGCTACAGTCAATTGGCCATCACAAACGGATACCCTATACCGATTAACAGCACCACAGAACCTACATGTACTTATAACAGCAACCTCTTGCTCACTAACCATTTATTTAGTATCTTCAGCTGCCGCATAGAAGCTTAGCTTTACGTATTACAAACAGTAATTTTTTCTATATCTTATTGTAGTTCTCCCGCGTTTGCCTGATCCTCAAATGAAAATGCCGTATCTAAAGGGCAATTTTTCAACGAGGCTATGTGGCGCGTTGCCGCGAAGCAGCGAAACAACTTTGCTGTAGTTGCTTCGCAATTTGCAATCATTTGCAACAGAGTGTTGACAGCGGTAAGAGAAAATCCGGCGCCAACTTCAGGTCAGCGCTGGTATGACCTGCGCGACCAATGTGATCCATTTGGAACGGTGGCTGGACTGTCAAGCGAGAACCACATCACAGTGATAGTTTATGCTTCATGCGAGGCAGGTACTAACGAGTTGCTGTTGGTGTGCGAAAGAATGTAAAGTAGAAGCCGGAATGGCAGAGAAGAATACAACAGGACATGTATCCAATTAAATCTATGATAGACAGCAATGTTTAGCATAGTAAAAACAAAAGAAGCGATAAAGCGCTTATTAAAACTGTTCATAGCGTCGCTTCACCCATATCTCGGTCTATGAGACGAGTGTGAGCTACACTGCACGGTGCACTGCATATTAGCTATTAATTAACTGGTCAGCAGCCGCGTCGCGTCGGCACCATTGTTGTTCGCTTCGGTCTGAACATAAAGACAATGGATTCTTATTTGCACAATGCTAAGCACGCTGAGGAGCTCGCCACTTGTTTCGCTCCTTTAATTACCTTGGCGGCGTCCGTTTGCAGCAATTGTCAGCTTATCTCTCGATACGTAAATTTCCTATTGGTAAGCTATCTGGTTATAATTTTTTATTGCAATGTAAGGGTTTGATCTGGAGAACTTGATGAATAACTGACGACTGTGCGGTCTCAAACTCTTACACTTTTAAGAACTGATACATGGATTTACAAACGCGGTAGATTAAGACCGAGTAATTTGATGATGCCTGGAAGAGTGCCTACGGACATCATAATGTGGGGTAAGTATCTGCTGCATTTGGCTTACGGTACAGCATTGATAAATCTCGGAATTCCAATGAAAACGGAGATGGCTGTCTTTATCTGATGCTCTGGATATATACCATCTGATCGGTCTGTTGGATACAACACTGTACTTCAGATAGCACGCACTCATTCTTGATCGTAGTTTTTTAATTCAGTCTTCATCATGTCACACCCAAATGCTTGGACAATGCTCGTACGAATCTCCCTGTCTGCAATCCCACCTCTTATTGATCTACTCAAGTTTAACGTGATGGTGGTCCGCAAAAAAGCATCAAAGCTCGCGTAAATTTTTAGCATTGTCGAGCCTAACTAATGGCATATGATCGTAACATGTCATTGCACCGTACGATAGTGAGCTGAATAGTGATTCGAAGGCGGCAAATACCTTGTCATTCTTTAGCTTATACTGAAAAAGCGATGCTCAAGCTTGACTTTCCGCGTCATTTCGTGTTGCTCTCGGGCTTCGCACTTGTGGCAAGCTCCATAGCGGTGGATGTTCCAGCCCAGAGTCACATGAGGAGCTGGTCAGCAGAGGATGCTCGCGCTGACCGCTTTGAGGAAAGGTTTATAATTTCTCTCTTCGCAACGATTGCATGGACGGTGGAGAAGTTGGCGCCAAGTCTGCATCTAAGGCTCTCATATGACAAAGAGAAAGTGATCAGCACCTTTTTCGAAAACTACCACGTAAAAGCTGTGGAGACGAATTTGTTTGCAAGTGAACAATATCAAAAGTGGGCTAGAGTTGTCCTTGGTGCCTACGAAGACTCTGCAAAGGCTTACATGGCCTTGTTCCACGAGCTCAAAAAACACTTCGACGACTATGAGCTGGCTGCATTTGTGCATGATGGTCTGACGTCCCTCAAGGCGGAAGCTGCAGCCAGAGAATATTCCGAGCTCCAAATGAAAGATTGGGTAGCGAACAAGGAAGCGCTTGATGTCTTCCGTGCCTTAAAACTTGATGCCGACAAGGGCAATGTTTTCAAGAACCCGCTCTTGGAGACATATGTCTCGTTCGCTCGTCGGCTTCCACGAGAATATGTATCGAACGAGCAGCCAATATACGATGAATTGTATAGTATGCTAGAGCAAAAATCTGGCGTTGTTCGCTTTGCTGAAATGCTCGGAGCTCCGAATGTTGATCTTCAGGAAGGAAGCATTGGTGGTAGAGTGATGAACGCGCTGTTTCGGGACGTATCCTTAATATTGCCTAAAGACTCACTCAGGAGCGTAAAGTCTGTTTTCGACGAATATGCCGTTGTGGATTCTTCAGCTCTTAGCATCTGGCTTTCTTACGCTAAATGGGCGTTGATTGACGTTGATTACGAGAAATTGGTGACCGGCATGGTAAACGGCTTGTGGAACCAGCGTGAAGTCAAAGTCAAGGCCCTCGCTACCGTCATTGCGGCAGCGCAAAAGGACGTGAGCACGCGTGAAGTTGCTTTGAACACATTAGATGAGCTGTTTGTAGAGTGGGAGAATGAAAAAAAGACGACAAGCGATGTGCTTAACGCTCTCGGACTTGAACTGGCAGTAATGAAAGCTGAGGACATGACGGAGAGTCCACTGTTAGAGACGTGGTTTGCGTTTGAATCGCGACGTCACGATGACGATGCTGCACTACTTGAGGAATTGCAAAGTCAATTGACTGATGAACAACTAGCGAGCATGCTCGTCATGAAGACGAGGTACCCAAAAATGGCAGATCGTCTGTACAGAGTGCGAAAGGCACTTTTCGAAAAATGGCAGAAGGAATTTCTAGACGCAGATCGTGTGTTTCAGCGTCTTCGACTCCATGTAGCTGGCGACAAACTTTTTACGCACCCGGCCTTAAGTGTCTGGTTTTCGTATGTCCTTGCACACCACCGCCCGCGATCAGGTGCATTAATTACGCAGGTCGTGAAAAAGCACTACCGTGATACCGAATCGCTGTTAGACATGGTGAATAGAGAGTTGAAAATAAACAAGAAGTCGAGCGCGAAGAGCATTGCTTATACGCTAATGCAAAACGGGATCAGCTCTTAGTCGTGGTCTACGTACCTCGCGAGCCAGGCAGCCCGAGCGATGACGACTAGTCTAACACAGACGAGGAGAAGTTAGTCCCACGAACTCTTATTGCTGGTACACATTAGAAAATAGCTCTTCAACTTTTTAAATTCTATAAAAGCCTTCAGCTTACAATTTTGTTAGCCGAAAGTTCAATTTTGCGTTTGACACACACGAATTTATTTTATTGATACAGCAGGGCGGAAACATTGGCTTAACGTCAAAAGCCGGCATGAATCGTGGCGCGTCTATGTGAACTAATCTAGGCTATATCATAATTCGGGCCTGGTGAACGCGTGAGCGTTGGCACCGAGTCATTTGCGAACAAAGCCATGGGGGGCCAAATAATCACTTGGACCAGTAATCGGGCACGGAGGATAATAATTTTTGCCTCAACTGATTAAAACGAGCGGTTTGCTCGCGGAGGAATGCGACTAGCATTGGAAAAGGTTTGAAATAACCTCGAGATCTTGGAGCTGCGGCACCCAGTGCTCGTATTGGCTTAATCAGCTGAGAGGTTCGACGTTACAATTTATCAGCTCCTGAGTTGTATTCGATCGCGAGCTACGTCATAGCGAAGAAAAAGCAATGCGCCGGACGATACTGGGACATTGTCCTCCTTCTCTCTCTGGTAAAGAGTTTTCCCGCCACTTTTACGCGGAAAGTATTCGCGCGCGACACGGTCGCCAAGATCAAATTTCTTATAAATAAGATTGCCTTCACATTGTAAATGCTTTTTATTATGGTGATTGGCGTCTTCGAGACTTCACGCCACATGGGATGCCTCGTTTGAGCTCATCTCGAGGTCCCTAATGAAAACTGCTGTAGCTCCCGCGTTCAAGAAAGCATTGTATTGTATTGTATTACGTTATCGCGTTGCCAAGTTATGCACGTGCTAGGCTCAGTCTGGCTAGTCCACGGCATAGAGTGGTGTCCGCATACGTCGGGTCTCGTTCGGCGGGCAGTGCAGCCAGCACCGAGGCCGTGAGGGTCTTCCATTATTTTGTGTAGTTCTGACTTGATAAGAGCCCAGGTGGCGCCCTAGTGCTGGAGACCGTCGCGTCGAGAATGAGACTCGTTAGAGACCTGCAGATGCCCGAGAGCACCTGCCCGAAGCGCGCGAGCATTTAGCCCCCGCGCTGGGAAGGAGGGCGTCACCCCAACCTTTTCCGAAAACAAGAAAGCATGTTGTTAAATATTTTAGGTCGCAGATTAGAAGTCTGCTGACAGTCGACGACGAATTTGAGCCTATCAAAGCTTTGCCAAATGTTCCTTTCCACTCGTCCATCAATTCCGTTTTTACTGAAAGTAAAGGGTAAAGCTTCCGTACTAATTCACCGCTAAAAATCCTTCCCCCCCCCGAAAATTTATGAGGCGCAAGTACAACGGGCATGACACCCGGTGCCGGAAATGTCCGCATAAGAAAATTTTGCGGAGCTATCAAACTGGCCCCTTGAGCTACGCGTACCTCATGCCGAGCAAAAGCAGAGGCCTCAACCTCGATGCTATAGAACCTATACAACCGTTGTAACTTTTCAGGAGATCACAGCCACTTCGTTGGTCGCGAACTCATAATTTGCCCGTAGATTCAAATATATATAAGCATTCCGTTGTGACTGCTTTTCGTGCTTTTAGGTCTCGTAATGGTTGTTGATCGTGATTTTTGGCTCACCAAGCACAAGCGTTCGATCGGAGAACAGCCAAGTAGTGCGTGAGGTTCGCAGTGAAAGCAGTGGTGTTCGATACATAATTTTGAAGCTGATTTGTTGACTTCCATTAGTTTTATAAGAAAGTATAACCGCACTGCTTCACAAGAAAATCCTGCCTCTTCCGTGAAAGTACCTTTACTCCAAAACTCACTTCACAAGGAAGTGGTATGGCTATGACGGTCGATGAGCGTCATAGTACACCACCTCTGCCTCGGCCGTCTTTTTTATCGTGAGGCGATTAGGTTCGTGCGCGACAAAACGCTTGTGGTCCTGGTGGATATATGATCCTTTACAAAATAGAAATATCTTTAGCCATCATCTACAGTCTGATTGATCGCTGCGCCTCTTTGCACGAGGTCTACCAACTGCGTTGAAAGTCAGTATCCTGCTGAAGGGGTATTGCGCTTATGGTACCATTAATCTCGCTAAGCCAAGAAAATATCGGGCCTTATAGGCTTTCGAGAGTCCGCTTGCATAGGTAGGTTTTGTGAAGGAACTGGCGTATAAGCCTTGGGTTTTACTTTTTGTCAGGTAAAACAGGTTCTCACATCCTCCTCTACTTTGTGGAGTCGCCGATGTGTTGTGGAAGCAAACAAAACGGCTGTTCGCGACTTTAAGGATCGCCAAATGTATATCGTACTTCATGGCTATAAAAGTAAGAACAACGACTCAATATGAATCTTTTGTTTAGCGTTTTGTAGACCAAGTCTTTTGTTTAAACAAAACGATGTTTATATTGTCGCTGTCGAGAGTTACACCACTTGACTTTGGCTTTTTAGCCTGCGATAAATAAGGCTTTAATTTGGCATCTGTTTTATATACCCTTCGAATTCCCTAGTCCACGAAGCCTTTGATCCTGTTCATTTAGACCAACTTGTAGTCTAATCTGCGCGAAAGGGTGTCGGCAAGCATTTTAGACTTGTATTCCCGAGGAATACCACCCTACTTTCTTTTTTTTTGCAAGATGGGCGTAACTTACCGCCATCTTCAGAAATGCGTGGAATTCATAGACTTCGCAGGGCTCAAAGCCTAAAGATGAATTAAAAAAAAAGATTGAGCGCTCACTTGATAACAAGCAACATTATGTCAAAAGCGAGACAGTTCCATTTGACAGTTCAAGACACCCGGAGTCAATTAGGATGGGTCGCTCATGGCCATCGTCATTGAGTTGCAGTGGCGCACAACTAATGATGTTAGCAGAACCGTTGCAAAAAAACGATTTGTATAGCTTGGTCCAGCCATTCTGGTGCTTGCTAAAAACTTTTTGATCCTTTCTTACAGCAAACTCGTGCTCTCAGTACCACTCAATAATCGTCTATAGTAGGTAAGAATACAACCCGCATAATCAGCAGTTTTCCAGTCAATTCCTCGAACGTTGTAAAAAAGTGGTGCTGGCCGAGCCACATTAACTTTCGCTTTTTTTGTGCTCAATAACTGATCACAACGCAGCCGGGTGTCTTCGTCTCTACTGCCACATTAACGCATTGTCAATGTCGATAAAAGACCTGTTGGCTTCCGTGATTTCAAAAACTTGCAATTTCAGCTTTAAGGACTGATTTTGCGTCAGAACGACTATGCACGAAATTATAGTATCCGAGTAAAACTTTTAATGCAGCAGTGCCACAAGGCGAGTAAATGTTACAGGAGCGCTTACTAACTTTGTTGCATTAAAGCACGCCGCAAATCATACCTGCCGCCTTGAGACCGGGTTTAATAGTACCAAAAACCACACCTCTTTAACATGCTGTTACGACTCACGTCTTAGGCGTTTTATTCAATACCGTTGCGGTGAATTGCTTGTCATTTACATTAATTGGTCGCCATTTTTGCTTTACAATATAGTACAAATCGTCGATGATGAATACAAAATTTCGACTCCCGCACCATACTATTCCTTATATGTTTGGCGGAAAAGGCGTTGATGACCTCACATTGCTTTATGCCTAGCACGATCCTGTGCCTTACTCCTCTACCCATACAAATGTTCGTGGTGGCATCACGAACCTCAAATCTGAATAAAAAACACCGGAACTCTTCAGAAGATAAACGATAAGAAATACCTAACAGCCTACTATACATCTTGTCCATGTAAGAATCGAAACGTCGTATATAACGTGCTACTGCATCGATCTCCAGATAATGTGCTTACCTTCCAATTCCACACTGTGGCTATTAGATTTGTATTTGACCAGCTCTAATTGAAACACCGTGAACCGTAGGATGCTTCAATGGTCTTAAGGCGAGTTTTCATCTTAAAAACAATGTCTCTGATATATTTCCCGGCTCAAATTTGGCTCAGAGCTCAGTGGATCTGAGTTCTTCAAGGATAAATAGCTCTGAAGCCTTATATATAAAAACCGGATGCGCTGCCACTAATCCTTGTGCAATAGAAATCGTTGTCAACTCAAAGGTTGTCATGACACAAATTAATTTTAATTTGTATAATTAATGTTTTGGCTGAGCTATGATATATGCTATTCGTGGGTCTGGGTAACCCATCTATGAGTCTTTGCTTCGCTTTATGTTGCAGACTTATGCTCTAGGCTCGGAGAGCTTTGTTCCCTACAGTTATTGGTGCTATGTTGTTACCCACCTGGGGCTACCTGTAATAAAATGTCACCATTAGCGTCTGTGGTAGTCAGTGAACTTAGTTACCCGCTAAAACGACTTCAAAGACGTCGTCGCATCTATCCTTAAAAGAAGGTCGGCAGCATCGCATATCTCAAATTTACTTCGCGCGTGTAATTAACTAACTAAAAGTTTTGCGTACAGCAGGTGCGAAAAAGAATTGCCTTGACTCATGTCACGCAAAAGTGGGCGGCTAGCAACCATAGCTTTGGCCCGCTAATAAATAAACGACTCGTGCTTTTTTAGTCACGGCATGCACACGAACAAGTCGCACATATCCATGTCAAAGACAAGAATGACCTATGTACTCTTTTAGTCTCCAAATCTTATAGCCAGATCAATTTTATGTTTATATAGGCTTATCGAGTCGAATCAAAAATGACTTGTATGGTGAATCCCATACGACACAAATCATCCATTTTGGTTGACCGGAATTCAATGTTGGCACGCAAAATTTGCAATCTACCTAGATCGAAGGCAAATTTGATATACTCGTTTATGTGCGTGTACACTAGCAGCTTTACACTGCTAGTACCGACTTCGAAAGCTGCCGATCTGTTAAAATCCAACTTTTTGTGGTGTATATCAACCTTACGCACACCATGAGGTCTAAGTTCTTTCTAACGGCACCTTTACAGGTGACCAACATTTTACTGTCTCTGAGAGAGCAGCTTCTGACAGCGACCCCTTAAAGCCCTCAAATGAGCCAAAGATCCAATTTGTTGGCCCTTGAGACAAGCTTAGAATATATGCTTTTGCTTACCGTAGCCAGAGTAACGGCTGTTGCAAAATTGCAAAACTCAAGAGCACTGAAGTCTCTGAGAAATGGACCGTACTTTTGTAGGAGCTTTATATCTACGGTCTCTAGCCTTACTCTTTTCAATTGAGCAATCTTATCATTGGTTCCTGCACCAAGAGCTGAGTGCGAGGCGGGCCTGCCTACAAGCTGTCCACGGGCATATAGATCTTACTTCTTTTCAAAAAGTGGCGCCCAAGTAATAAGGCCGTCAACTATTCTGTTTGATAAATATATATAAAGCTCACGTCTACCTTGTTTAATAAAAAAACAAAAATTAGGGCTCTTTGCAGGGGTAATGGTGGTTGATCTACCAGCGAATACGAAGATTTCACAACAAAGTGCAACGAGGTGTGACAAAGTCATACAGCACCTTGCGCGGAGGAGGCGTGCAGGAAGATATGTGGTTGGTTGGTGATCGACTATCTACTAGTTTTGGTTAACAACACACAAACGAGCTCTATCATCTCCTTCTCTTTTTGAGAATGAAGCATTCAGATTACACCTCACTTTTGAAGCTTAATTAATGACGATGGTTTGAATATTGCATTTCTTTGTTCTAGGGACAGTCAGAGACAAAAAAAATTCAGGCGCATTAGGAGATCGATATCCATCGATCGTTTGGCTTCGTTACAGCGCGGTCATTAATCTTTCTTACCCACAAAAAAATGATTGGTTCTTATTGATCGATTGATTATTTGCCTACCATTCGTACTGGTATCGAGCTTTATCGTCCGCACTTATGTCATTAAAAGCACAGTCAATGGTATCTGCAGTCGGGCACGACATCTAACGACATGGCTTTGGTGCTGGTGGTGCACAATGAACTGAAAATGGGCATCATAGACTAAAAAGAAAGTAGGGCATTGGGTTGGTATTTCGTAAGAAATCAATGGTCGTCCAAATTTTGTCATAAATTTCTACAGAAACGGAATGCAAAAGTGCGAACTCATGAAAGATCAAGATAGTCGGTGGAACATCTGTATTGTGGTCCTTACTATACTCTCTGATAAAAGGAACCGAGTCCAGAGTCATTGCTTTGAGTACCTCGCTATGTAAATCGGTACATATGCCGATTAGTAGCGTGTCAAGCTTTTTATTAACAAAGGCCGGCTATTTCCCTAACAATATTTTTTTGTACCTTTTTTTATACTCGCGTTTTGCACGAAAAAAGTGTCGTATGTTATAGGAAATTCCAATAGCGCCGCTTACCAACGAGGCCATGCGGAAGCAGCAAAGTAACTTAATCTAAATTTCTCAGGTGGCGAGACATAATATTAATCGATTTCGTCAGCTCAATGCTCGTAACATGTCTGACCTGCACGACCAATGCGAACCATTCGAAGTCGTCGCTGGACTATCGAAAGAGTACCACATCACAGTGACTATGTATGCCTCATGCAAGGGAAATTGTTACGTGTTGATGTTGTAAGCCGCAATGCGAGGACAAAATACAACAGAACATGCATCTATTTAAATCTTACGTGACGAAAGTAGCATCACCCATATCTCGGTTACACGAACACTGTAAATTTGAAACGTTGATGGATATACTGCACAGTGGACTGCACATCAGCTATCAAACAATCGGTCAGCAACCGCGCCGCGTCGGCGCCATTGTTGTTCGCTTCGCTCACACATGAACGCAATGGGATTTTGACAGCACAATGCTCAGCACGCTGAGGAGCTCGCTCGTGATTCGGTCCCGTAATTACCTTGGCGGCATCAATATGCAGCGAGTGTTACCGCATCTTCAGCATTTATCTCTCGATATGTAAATCCTCTCTTGGCAAGCTAGCTGGTTTAAATTTACCATCGCATTCTGAGAATTTGTCCGCAGCATCAAATCCGACAGCTATGAGCTTGCATATTGCGAGGTTGGAGAAGAAGACTGACAGATAACACTTCTAAGTACTAATACATGGGGTCACAAATGCGATACACATTGGCATTGCTTCATCGTGATAAAGACCGGCGTGATAAGATGATGCGTGAAAGACACATATACCAATTTTTACGGACGCCATAATGTGGGGAAAAATGTTGCTGTATTTGGCTTACGGTACAGCATTAATAGAAACCTGGGTCCATAGATCAAAACTCGCAGAAGGATGTTTTAATCTTTATATATACCATCTGATTGGTCAGCAGCTTATTGTTGCATACAACACATGACTTCAGCTAGTACGTGCTCATTCTGTATCGGAGTTTAATTCAAATAGTATATTTCATGTTGCTTGTGCTGTTAGGCAAACCGTAATTCTACATAGCGTTGCGCTACTGAAAACAATTGTACTAAGCTTAAACATATCAGAAGAACGAGAAGGTGGCCCGCGAAAAAACGCTTAATCTGCGGGTGTCGACATTTAGCAACAAGAGGGGCTTCAAACCCATCTAATGGCATATGATCGTAACACGTCTATTGCACCGTATGATAACGAGCAGGGTTGTGATCGGAAGGCAGCGAATGTGCTTACGCAACTTGTCATTATTCAACTTAACAAGCAATGCTCAAGCCTATATTCCTGGGCCAATTCATGTTGCTTTCGGCTTTCACAGTCATGGCAAGTACCAAGGCCATGATAGCGGTGGATGCCCAAGCCCAGAGTCACATGAGGAGCTTGTCAGCAGCAGAGGATACACACACTGACCGCTTTGAGGAAAAGATGGTGGGTAATGTCCTCGCGGAGGATGCATTGATGTTGGATAACGTCCTCGCAAAGGATACAGTGACGTTAAGAAATGTGGCGCCGAGTCTGCGTACAGGGCCCACTTCTGACAAAGAGAAGGTGATCACCAGCTTAATCGAGAAAACCAACAAAAAAAGCTGTAAAGACGAATTTATTCGCTAGTGAACAGTATCAAAAGTGGGTCCGAGATGTCCTCGACGCCTACGAAGACTCTGCAGAGGCTTATGGGGCCTTGTTTCGTGAGCTAAAAAACATTTTGGTGATTATGAGCTGGCTACCCTTGTACTCGATGGTCTAGCGTCTTTAAAGACGAAAGCCGTGGCCAAACACTATTACGACCTTTTGATGAGAGATTGGGTAGCGAACAAGAAAGCGCTTGATATCTTTTGTGCCTTGAAACTAGATACCGACAAGGACAACGTCTTCAAGAATCCGCTCTTGGAGACATACGTCTCGTTTGCTCGTCAGCTTCCGCGAGAATATGTATCAAACGAGCAGCCAATATACGATGAATTGTACAGTATGCAAAAGCAAAGATTTGGCGTTGCTCACTTGGCTGAAATGCTTGGAGCTCTGAACGTTGATCTCCAAGAGGGAAGCGTTGGTAATAATGTGATGTATACGCTGTCCTGGCAAAAATCCTCGGAAGAGATATACGACTCACTTGACTACGTAAAGTCTGTTTTCGTCAAATATGGCGCTGTAGATTCTTCAGCTCTCAGCATTTGGCTTTTTGCGCTGAACGGGCGTTGATTGGCGTTGATTACGAAGAATTGGTGACCGGCATGGTAAACGGCTTGTGAAATCAGCGTGGAGTCAAAGTCGAGGCCCTCGCTACCGTCATTGCGGCAGCGCAAAAAGACGAGAGCACGCGCGAAATGGCTACAAACGCATTAAAAAAGCTGTTTGTAGAGTGGGATTATGAAAAAATGACGACAAGCGATGTGCTTAACTTTCTTGGGCTCAAATCGGCAGAAATGAAAGTTGTGGACATGACAGAGAGTCCGCTTTTAGAGATGTGGTTTGCTTATGAATTGCGACGTCATGGAAAAGATGCTAAATTACTTGAGACATTGCTAGTCCAATTGACCGAGGACCAATTAGCGAGCATGATAGTCATGAAGACAGTCAATCCGATCATCACAAAACGTGTGTCCAGTGTGGAAGCGGCACTCTTTAACAATTGGAAAACGATTTTTTTACAAAGACGGCGCTTTTGACCGTCTTCAACTGCATAAAGCTGGCGACAAACTTTTTACGCACCCCGCGTTGAATGTCTGGGACTGGTTCACCTTTCAATATTACGGCCCGCAATCCGATGTAAAAATTGCGCAGATCGTGAAAAAGTACTATGGTGATTCCGAATTCCTTCTAGACATGGTGAATAGAGAGTTAAAAAAAGAAGGTTACTCGACCGCGAATAGCATTGCTTATATGCTAAAGCCAAATGGGAAGAGCCCATCGTCTTAGTCTACGTACGTTGCGAGACAGTCAGTCCGTTAATAAGTGACGATGACGAGTCTAGGAGAATATAGTCGGTGATCTCCAATTGTACGTTTGGCATATCAATTTAGTTTTTTTGACTTGAATGAGTTCAATGCCGCACTCTTTTTCATCTTGCTCTTAGAATCAGTTCAAAATCTATCAGATTGTAAAACTTATCATGTCATGATCTTGACAAATATGGACGATTAGTATGATCTGTGTCACAGATTTCTCTGATTTCAAACTCTTTTTGAATACACATATACCATATACCCCTCCAAATGCGCGTATACTTCAAAGGTGTGAGGATTTGGGTGTTGGTCGGCGGTGTTGGACTGTAGGTTCTAGGTTGACTTGAAGATTTGTGGCGAACTAAAAAAGTGATGTTATTTCTTAGACTGATCTGTAACCTATCCACTTTCTTCCTACTGTTTTTCTCATGTAAGTCACTCCTCCTGGTACGTCGCCTTTCCTATTGATTAATATGAATATGTGTATCATCTCTCCTTGAATGTGGGATAAGTTTTATTATCGAAAACATATAGGATGTTTGTACTTACGCTCACTGACATTTTAGAATGGTTCTAGAACATGTGAGTGTGGTTCCTTACATCCTCCCCAATTTGATCTCTTGTTGTCGCTGTTTAAAGTCGGCAACGAGATCATTCCAATGAGCTACGTGTCGAATATCTTTTGCTTTTTCCCAGCTAGCTTCTTCTTCTGTTTCACCATGCCACTGGACAAGCCATTCGGGTTGGCGATCAAATTGTATCTTCTTCAAAACACGTTGAATGATTTGAAGCTGATCAGCTGAGTCATTGTCCACAAACTTCGACGCTTTAGGGATAGGACGACTAAAGAACTTTTCTGGTGTCGGCTCGTACTTCGACAATACATCGACATTGAAGGTCGCATTGATTCTCTTCATGCTTGGTGGCAAGTTGAGTCTTGCCACATTGGGATTTATCATCTTGATGATTTTATATGGCCCAACTTTTCTTGCTGCAAATTTCGCTCGTTTATTTTTCATAACTTTGGCAGCATCTCTTAGAGATTCAACGAGTATCTAGCATAACTAGATCTCCAGCTTGAAATTCAACTTGATGTACTCTACGTTTCTGATCATAATGTTGCTTTTGAGTGGCTTGAGCTTTTAGTAAATTCTTTCGTGCTTGTTCAATTATCTTTTGTCTTTTTTTCACGAACTCTTTAGCCTAAATATCAATTTTCACTTTCGAACCGTTTTCACTTATTCCTTTTTGCCAAGGAGAACGTTCTTTCCTTCCGGTGTCAATCTCAAATGGAGAATATCCAGTAGATGCACTGACAATTGTTGAATGAGCATTTTCGATGGTGCCTAAGTAATTTGTCCAATCTGTTCCGTGATAGGACACCATACATCTAAGCGCATCTTCAACGACTAAGTTTCGTCGTTCCGTTTGTCCATCGGCTTGAGCACGATGTGCTGTTGTCATACTAAGTCGAACACCCATGATTGTCATCAGAGACTTCCAAAATGATGAAGTGAACTTGCTATCTCTGTCACTGATGATAACTTCAGGTAATCCATGGTGTCGAACTACAGCTTCAAAGAATGCTTTGGCTGTTGCAGATGCATCATCATTCGCATGCACTGCAGCGTACTTGGTACGTTTTGACAATTTGTCGGCAACAGTTAAAATGACATCAAAACCATTTGAAACAGGTATTCCAGTTATAAAATCCATTGACACAACATGCCAGGATTGCTCAGGTATTGGGATTGGCATAAGTAATCCATTTTTTTGTTGATTGTCATGTTTCCAGCGTGTACAAGTTTCACACGTCTTGACATATTCCTTGATATCATTTTGTAATATCTTCCAATAATACCACTGTGCAACTCGCAAGAAAGTTCTGCGATTGCCAGGATGAGCAGCTATAGAAGGGTCATGATATTGCGAAATGACTTGAGTTCGCAAACGATCGTTGTTCGGCACACAAAGTCTTGCAACTTTGTTGGAAGTACGTAGAAACAATAATTCGTCATGTTTGATAAACAATGTGTCAGTATCAGACTTCGTCCATGAGTCTTGAAACTCAGGATCATTGGCATAACCTTGATAGAACAATTTGCGGACATCTGGCGACAACTCGATATAAGATGCAATCATTACTGCAGCAACTTGAAGTGACTCAGGCCCCTCCCGGAGCAGAGTTGGCCTAGATGGTGAAACACGCAAACGAGAACCTCGAGCTTGACATTTAGCATCACATTCATGAAATTCGATAGTTGAAGGAGCACATTCGTCTGGTCGACGCGACAAAGCATCTGCGACGACATTAAGAGCACCATTGATGTGATCAATCGTAAAAGTATACTGGGAAAATGCTGTCAATAATTTGCCAATTTAGGGGACACTTTAGGATGATGAAGCAGCCACGAGCATGCGCTATTGTCCGTGAATATTTCAAATTGATGACCGTAAAGATAATGACGCCATTGGTCGAGACCAGCTTTTATTGCAAATAATTCCTTTTCATGTGCCGGCCAATTAATTTCATGAACACCAAGCTTCTTAGAATAGAAAGCAACAGGATGATCATGACCATTTACAAATTGTGAAAGTACACCACCAATGCACAATCCTGACGCATCTGAAGTGAGTACAAAAGGGCGTGAAAAATTAGGTAAGGTGAGTACAGGTGCAGACTGCAAAGCAGACTTTAGACTAGCAAAAGCACGAACTTGGTCTTTCCCCCAAGTCCACTGTATGTCCTTCTTCACAATCTTGCTTAATGGCAAAACATTTTGAGCAAATTGATGAATAAAGCGGCGATAATGACCAGCTAAGCCGAGAAACTTTGAAGTTCTTGAACTGAAGATGGCACTGGCCATTTAGCAATTGCTTCTGTTTTGGAACTATCAACAGACAATCCTTTCCGTGATACAGTATGACCCAAAAAGCTGACTTCTTCGAGTGCAAATTTACACTTGCCGACATGAGCATATAGCTTTTCTTTTCGCAAAATTTGAAACACAGTTTTCAAATGAACTAAGTGTTCAGCATAAGTGTGTGAAAACACAGAAATATCATCCAAGTATACGACAACAAATAGAAATTTTCCAAATAGAACTCGCATGAGTCGTGACCAAACTCCTGGCATTCCTGCAAGACCCATTGGTGCAACACACCATTGATAGGTTTCATTACTTGTACGAAATGCGGTATACTTCTTGCTGTTTGGATGAATGCGCATTTGATGATAACCTTGCGCCAAATCAATCACAGTAAAATAACACTTTCCTTGCATCTTATCAAATAGTTCGTCAATGCGCGGCAAGGAAATCTTTGGAACAATGGTTTGAGAGTTGACATACCGAAAATCAATAGCCCATCGCAACAATATGTTTGCGTTACCAGATCGAATGATTCGGAACGTGAAACACTTGTTCCTGTCTTCGGATCCTTCTTTGGTATACCAAATAAATTGGATACCCTAGGAGAGTCAGACAATTCAATTTAACCGCGTGATAGGTTTTCGTTAACAAATTTCTGTAATGCATCTTGTTCCACTTGTGATAGACGAAAAGGTGGTCGATTACTTGGCTGAGCTCCTGGTTTCATGGTCATTTCAAACTCTGCCGAACGATGTGGCGGTAAAGCATCTGGCAATTTCTTTGGAAAAACGTCTTGGAACAAATCCAGCAAAGATTGAAGTTTTGGCTCTTTTTGCTCTTCATCCACAGAGGCTTGACAAATTTTAATACGATAAACTTCTTCATATTCTGCCTTCTTTAATTTCTTTGAAAACTCTGACGCGGAAATAATTTCATGTTCAATTGGAGGGTCAGGTTGATTATCGCTTGTATTGAATGAGACTTGATGCGTTCGCCAGTTTATGTTTGGTTCATGAGCTGTAAACCACGGTTTACCAAAAATAACATTGTGAGAAGTACTATTCATTGGCCATTCCATGACCGGAACGTCTGAAAAATTATTTCCATCCAAAGATATATCTGCAAACCCTTGTTTAACTTTCTTCGTAATAGTGTTGCTGCCGTCGAAACGAGTAACTTGAATTACTTCTTCGGAATGGACATTTTGTAAAGTTCTGGATTGACCACATTACACGTGGCGCCTGAATCTAGGATAATATTGACAGCATGTTCATCAAGATTTCCTTGCTTGATGATTAAATCTTTTCCACTATAGTTTGCAGTAGCTTCACTGAATGTTGTGATAGCTTCATGAGACGTTGTAGCAATCGTTTCTTCTTAAACAGATTCATTTTCGAAGTAGTTGATATTTGCGCGATTATGATTTCGATTATCTTGATTGTTGTTGCCTTGTTGTCTGTTCTTGCGCTTATAACATTGTTGAATAGTATGACCAAGTTTCTTGCAGAATGAACACTTGGGCTTATTTGGACGACGATTATTTTGATAATGATTCTGATATCGGGATGACCTTTGAAAAGGACGAGCATGGTCAATTTCCATAGGCTCAGGTCCATTAGACGGCTGTGTCACTGGTAGTGGACCAGGACGCGGAATACGTGGTGCTTGACTTGCATAGCCACTTGCAATATTTGAATGAGCGCGTTCGAAATCGAGAGCGACTGTGACCGCCGCTGATAAAGTTTCGCAACTTCGATACTGAATTTCTTCTCTAGTTCTTTGCCGTAATCCTCTTTGAAAATATATTATTTGGTCAATCTCCGTCACGTTAGATATTTGCGAAATAAGTTGTCAAAATTTCGCAACGAAATCCGGTAAATCTTTACAATTCTCTTGTCTTAATCGATGCAATTCGTCACGTAAACGATATTGCAAATCCGCCGGTACAAACTCTTTATCCAAAGCAACGAAAAATTCATCTACCGCAATAAATTCATGCTGATGAAGCACAAACCATTGAGCTGCTGCTCCACGCAAAGTTGTTCCAAGTACTGCGATAATTTGTTTCGCTAAAGACTCCTCTTTCTATTTCGCTTCATGCGCCAAAAAATAATTTTCCAAGTTTGCCCAATAGAGGCGAGCAGACTCATCACTTCTCCCACTATAAGTTGGCAGCTTCGATCCCTCAACTTTAACTTTACTCTCCAATTGTTTCTGACTTAATTTCTCGATAATTTCGTGTTGTTTATTCATAACTTGCATAAGATGCTGCATAATCTGGTTCATAGATGATTCGACCATGATGAAATAAACTTAATTTTTAGCTTTAACCAGATCTCTTAAATTGTAGCGTAAATCTTTGACTAAAATCCGTTCGACTTCTTGGAGTAAAGTGTCGACTTCTTGGAGAGGATCGGAGAGAGACTTGCCTTGATTGGGGAGAATTTCTTTTTCTTTGGTGAGACGCTTGGAAAGGAGCGAAGCGATTCGACGAGACTTTTTGACAGAATGGATGAGATCTTGCGCCACTTTTGAAGCTTGGTCACCAGAGTCGAAGACGAAAGCTTGTTCGCAATCAAAGGGGATTCCCGGTTCAGCACGGCGCTTCTTGCCCATAGAACGTGCACGACAGATTTGGCCCTACTTCCTTTCCCCGAAGCTATCGACTCAAATTAATGAGTGAGGAAGTGTGGGTCGGCCTGTGCGCACACGAATTAAACCTTCCGAAATGGAATAACTGCTTCAACCAGCGAAGTCGGGTCCAACCTCAATACCCAACTGAGTGACTCTATCTGCAAAAGCAGGCTTTCAGAATAACGGGCAGATATTGAAAACCACACACTCGACCAATTCCACAGCACTTCCACACGGTTGGGGCGGAAAAGGGACAGCAAACACCCCAGATACAGTTATACCCGGACGAGGAACTTGACGATGCGAAAGCACGATCAACAAGTGCTACCACTTGTGAGGATCTGGGTGCTGGTCGGCGGTGTTGGACTGTAGGTTTAGGTTGACTTGAAGATTTGTGGAGAACTAAAAAAGTGATATTATTTCTTAGACTGATATGTAACCAATCCACTTTCTTCCTACTGTTTTTCTCATGTAAGTCACTCCTCCTAGTACGTCGCCTTTCCTATTGATTAATATGAATATGTGTATCATCTCTCCTTGAATGTGGGTTAAGTTTTATTATCGAAAACATATAGGATGTTTGTAACCTACGCTCACTGACATTCTAAAATGGTTGTAGAACATGTGAGTGTGGTTCCTTACAAAAGGTACCTCAACACTTGCAAATTTTTTCTTTCGTCTAGATGTTATTGTATCTGCTCAAAATTTGTACTGCATTTTCATGACATGAGTCGCACAAATCTTAAAGCATCGTGAAATTTCGATGGTACAATATCTGCCGTTGCTTGGCTTTCATTGACACTGCCATATAGGTAAGGACTTAAAGCCCGATATTTAGAAAGAACAAACAAAGTGAACTTCTTTCACTATAATTGTTTCAAGACATTCCATCTACAAAAAAGAAATTATTTTGGGACAAAGCAATTATTGTACATCACCTTGATGCAAAAAGACAAGTTGCAACGTTTACATGATCATTCTTATTGTTCAATCTTTGACGATTTCTATGTAAGTCAAAATGTACTGGTAAGACGTCGATGCTCTAATCCTTGACCGTGACATTGCGAATACGGCGAGTAGATTGGTTTGAAGCCACCGATCTCTTCACTGTAAAAATGGCAGCGTATGGCGCTTATCGAGATGCTAGGGACGTCTATTCTTCGATGGAGAAGGTTCGAAGGAGACGCGTGGGTAGTTGACGATAGTGGACGGCTGTGTATTCATATAAGGGGGTGACCGGTACGGCTGAAGGCTAGATAAGTCTGAAACTATACCTTAAGTATACGCTCTATTCAAGCTCGACGAGATGTCCATAGTAGAAACTGATTCGAATCATAAGCCAATACTTAAAAGGCTTTTGCCAGTGCAATATGGCGTCGCCCAATCGGTGAGCTAGCTCATGTCGCAACTACGACCTCGTCTGGATTAAAACAAATTGTGGCGCGTACGCGCGAGATGACATGTGAGTAGCTTTAGTGATTAGATCTGGAGAGTACTGTGCTTAATGAATTGAATATTTCTGCGTGAATGGGCAGGCAAATCTTCCTGATCCATTGATGCCTTCAGTTTGTGGCTCTAAAAGAAATAGCCGCGCGGCTTGCAGATAACAGTCATTCCACGACGCATAAACAAACTGGAAACTTTTTTAAGACATGTGCACGAAAGAATGTCTGGAAATCAAGCTATTCGACAGGAGTGAACACCTTTATACAAATATGGTTACAGCTGTCTTTAAAACAAAGAATACTCGTACTTATACAGATAGTTTCAATTGTAGCCAACCCAGGCCTAGCATACTTGTTTAATGCTTCTGATTGGATGCGAGTACAGTTGGCGTTCTGTCAAAACTTAATTATGCCATATTATAACCCGGGCTCGGTAAATGCACAAGCGTTAGTACCGGGACCTTTGCGAGCATAGCCACAGAAGGCCAAACCATCAGCTGAGCAGAAAATTGATTCTGAATACGGATAATCACAATTTTTGTCGTGAGAAGCTCGAGTCGAGCAATTTGCTCGCGGATAGATGCAACTGGCCTAGAAATCGGGCTAGAAAGCACCCGTGATTTTGAAGCTAGGGAGGGCACCCAGTGCTTGTACTGGATGGAAGAGTTAAAAGGACCGGCGTTACGATTCATTAGCTCGTGAGCTGCATCCGGCGGATGTCGATCGCGAGCAATACCATAGCAAAGGGTACGCAGTGCGTCAAATGATGGTGGGAAAATCTTTTTCTCTCCTCCTCGCTAAGATTAAATTTCTTATCTGTGAAGTGGAGGAAAAAGACTCACTCCAAGATTAGTACGAGTACAAAGAGTCACTTCAGCAAGATTGCCTTTATATTGTAGATATTTCAATCATAGTGATCAGCGTCTACGGGGAATCAAGTTACTAGAAATGACTCAATTAGAGCTCATCTCGAGGTCCCTGGTGACCGCTGCAAAACGTCCCGCGTCCAGAAGTGCTCACGGAAAGATGACGTTGCGGATTCTATGTCGCAAATTTATGAGTCTACTGGCAGTCAACGACGACTTGGAGCCTATCAAAATTTTGCCATCGACTTCGTTTGAGTTGACGCAATGGGAAAGTAGCGAGTGTCGCTTCAGTGCTTTTGTATATTACACTCAAAACTCTCTCCATTTAAAGCCAATTTATGAGGCGCTAGTACAACGCGTACGGTATCCAGTGCCGAGCCTTCGTTCTTTCGAGTAGTTACATGAGTGCGTCAATTCACATAGGAATAGTTCTGCGAAGCTATCAAGCTGGACCTTTTAGCTGCATTTAGCTCATGCTGAGCATAAGTCAAGGCCCCAGCCCCGATGCTATAGCCATTCTGTACCCATTTTCACTCGATTACAACAACTTCGTTGGTCACGAACTTATAGTTGGCCCATGAAAACAAAAGTAATCAAACTAGATTCCAGTGTGACTGCTCCTCGTGCTCCTAGAAGCTCATCATGGATTTTGATCATGTTCTCTGGCTCACCAGGCTCAAGCGTTCGATTGGAGAGCAGTCATGTAGTGTGTGAGACTTGCAGTGAGAGCAGTGGCGTTCAAAACATATTTTGAAGCTGGTTCATTGAGTATCACAATGATCCAACAGAAAGGGTTGACCGTGTGCTCGAAGGCTTGCAGCACAATATGTGTGCTGAGGTGCCACATTTTTTGACTGATAAGCTATTTATGGTTAGATATGCATGGTATTCATATTGACGGTGCCAACTTGCTTTGCTATAAATGCCCTTTACTCTTGCCAGTTTTTAAAAGCAGGAATTTTTCGAAAGTTGGACGGAAAGCTTTCCAGCTTCTCCACCAAGGTATTTAAATTAAGGCCAATTTTGTTCCTCTGTTTAAAGTCAGCAGAAAAGACAGCAATACAAAAGACGCGTTTTCGTCCGCTCAAAACAAACGAACATAATTCTCAGGCAAACATATTACTTTCCGTGGATTATACGACGTTTAGATAGTAAAGTAGCGTTTGCGTAAATGCGTTGGTAAACCGCGAGGCCACATCTGTCTGAAGATCATATTAAAAGCGTTGCTGCACTCGGTAGTTATACTGGCTTTAACAGGTACCAGCTGCACTATCCTGCTGAGGCGGAACTATGCTCGTGGTGCCAAAAACTTCGATAAGCCAACGATAAAATTGAGCCTTTATGGACCTCCTAAAGCTCGCCTGTTTTGGCATCTTTTGCAAAGGAGCTGGCGCGTAAGCCGTATTTGACCTCCTGGCAAATGTCACAGCTCCTCGCATCCTCGTCCACTATGTAGAGCCTCCAATTTGTTGTGGGGACTTAATAAAAGGTCTTCTCGCAACAAATTGGAGGCTTGTAAGAGCAACATGTATCTTGACGTGTGTATAGTTCGTCAAGTCGTCACGATTAACAACAACAACTCGCAATGAATCTTTGGTTCGGTCTATTGTAGAACAAATTCTCTGTGCCCTTATAGCGTTGCGATTATTGTCGCTGTCGATGGCTCATTTTCTCAGCTTTAGCACCTTCACGTGCAATAGACAATTACATATAAGGCTTAAGCCTAGCATCTAATTTTTCTTTATTCGCTCGTCCGTAGAGCTTTCAAATTGCTGTTATGAGTCAACTTTTAGTCTTAACTGCGCGAAAGCGTGTCGGCAAACACATTGTTGTTTGAAGACTTGTGTTCGATACGTAAGCTATAGTTTACGAAAAATATTTTGGGGCGTAAATTACCGCCGTCTCCAGGATTGTGTGGATTGGATCGACTTTAAAGAGCTTATAGCCTAATCTACTTCATGACAAGCAATTTCTTGGCAAGCACGGGGTAGTTCGATTCGGCAGACGAAAGCTGCCCAGACACAATCAGGATAGTTTTTTTACGGTCATCTTCATTGAGTAGGAGTGACGGGAATCCGATGGTGCAGTCAGAACAGTCACGAACGATGCTTAGCAAATTTGTATGGCTCTAGCCATAGAACTACCTACCGAGGCTTTTTTCTATGCTTGCAAAAGTAGCATTCCTCTCAATAATCTCCTACAGTAGTACTGGAAAGAATTTGAGCGATCCGCAAATCACTGTGCCAGCCAAATTCTTAAACCTTGTATGAGTAAAGCGCTGGCCTTGACATTACTCTTTTACTTCCTCTGTACCCAATATCTGATCCCAAAACAGTCGAGGCCGTTAATCTTAAATGCCACATGGACACATTTTCGTTGTTGGTATATGGTTTTCTGGTGTTCGAGACCCTAAAAGCTTGCCTTGTTTAGTCTTAATGAGCTTACAGAGCCGACTGTTCTGCGTCGGAACGGCTATGCACGATATTATCGTCTTCGAGCGAAAGGCTGTATTACAGCTGTGCCACAAGACTATCAAGTATCGTAGGGGCGTTTATTAGCTTTGTAACGTCCAAGCGCGCCGCTAAGCGTACATATCACTGTAAAGAGTCTCTCATTCAAGGTTGATGGTAAAAATTGCAATGTGCTTGTGAACATGCTAGTAGGACGCGCGTCTTTCTTTGGAAAAGGCGTTCAATCAGGTACCGTTGCGCTGATAGGCTCATAATAAACAGCAATTAAACCACCTCCGTTCAGCTATAGATCCCAAAAAGTGGGTGACGAGTGGACTCTTGTACCAGAGCATTTTTTACCTTTTCCAACAAAAGAGGCATTAACGATCTCCCATTACTCATGCTGCAATGGCTGATGACACAGGGCTTCATATCTAGTATGAGGTTACTCTATTTCTTCACTCCTTTTATTGGTTAAACGTAAACTTATGTCTATGGACATTAAAGAAAAGACCGAGATTAAACGACCCTCTACACCATAGATGCTCAGCCGCAATGTACCTTACCTATAAGGCTTATCTACCACAGTTTTGTACAACTTTAAAGTTGCACATGGCTCCTCAAGACGGGGTTTTCGTCCTTGCAAATTGTCTCCGCGATTATTTCCTGCTTGCAATTTGGCTAAAGCTCAGTAGTTTTGGGTTCGGCGAAGCTCAGTAGCTCTGAAACCTTAGACAGTGCCTTTCATCATGACACACCTGCCGTGACACAACAACTAGGTGCATTGTCATGTATCCTGATGCAAAACGTCCCTTTGTCTGCACTAATGTCAATCATGACAGCCAAAAAATTGTTTGGATCGCATCTCTATCATGCTCTATCATGCTCTTGCAAAGCTATGCTATACTCTATTCGTAGCCACGTGTAGTACTATGCTATATGCTATGTTGCGGACCTATGCTTTCGGCTCGGAGGACTTTGTTACCCAATCTTAGTGGTGCTATATTGTGAATTAATTGTCATTGTCAGCCTCTTCACGTGTCCAATGCTACCAGCAAAATTAGTTGTCATCTAGAAAAGACTTCAAAGACGTCGTCGCATCTATCCTTGGAAAATTATCAGCAACTTAACACCTCCTATATTCACTGCGGGAGTGATTTTCTACGCCTTTCTTTAATAAAGTTGTGCATACAACTAATCGCTAATCTCATGTTGCGCAAGATCGGGCAGCAAGCATCGATAGCTATGACCCCTTAATCAGCTTAGGGCTTGTGCTTTTCTAAACGTGGCAGGCAAACGAGCAACTCGTACTTCTCCACGTCAAAGACAAAGAAAACCTTCGTACTCTTAGAGATCTCGAAGATTATAGCAGCTCCATTCTGATTAAAATAATGTGTAGACTTCTCCAGTAAAATCAATACTGACTTCTCTGAGGATCAGTCAATAACATTAGGTAATCTATTTTGTTTGCCACACTCCGTTGCTGGCACGCAATTTTTTGTAATCTACCATGACTCGAAATGGAACCGATAACATTCTAAATATGCATTAGTAATACCAGATTTACGCTGTGTGTATCTTCTTCAAGAGCTGTCAAACTCTCAGGTTCCACTTCTTATAGTGTATATCAATCTCACGGATAGCATGAAATCTTACTTCATTTTGAATTGGGCACCTAACCACTGCAGAAGACTAGTGTTTCAGTGGATAGTAGCATTGATTGCGCATCCGACGATTGTGTATTGGTGTCGATTAGATTTGGATTCTTCGCAAAGGTAATGGTGGTTAATGTCCCAGCGAAGGCGAAGGATTTATTACAAAGTGCAACCTGGTGTGACTTAGTCATACAACACCTTTCACAGAGGAGGCGTGCAGGAAGATATGTGGTTGTTTGGTGATCGACTGTTTTCTATATTTGGTTAGCAACACTTTAACAATCTCTACTATCTTGTTCTCTTTTTGTTACTGAAAAAAAGAGATTACAACTCAATCTCAGGATTTAATGACAATTGATGGCTAGAAAATCGCATATATGGATGTTGTAGGGGCAGTCAGAGACAAGAAAGATTTTCAGTCGCAAAAGGAGATCGGTGTCCATCGATCGTTTGAGTACGTCACCATTCAGCACTCGCGGTCATTGATATTTCTAATACGCAATTGATTTTTGTTTCTCATGGATCGATTGATATTTCTACTTACCGATCATTTTGGTACTGAATTAAATTGACCTCACGGATGTCACTGAATTAAAGCCACGGTCCATGGAATCTGCAGTCGGGTACAACATCTAACGACATGGCCTTGATGTTGGTGGTGCACCATAAACTGAGAATGGGCATCATACACCAACAAGAATTTAGGGCTTTGGCGTAAGAATTAAAAGGAAGTCGAAGTTTTACTAAAATTTAAAAAAAACATTAATGTAGTTATAAATCGTGCAATAAGTGTAATGTAATGTATTACGTTATCGCGTTGCCAAGTTATGCACGTGCTAGGCTCAGTCTGGCTAATCCACGGCATAGAGTGGTGTCCGCATACGTCGGGTCTCGTTCGGCGGGCAGTGCAGCCAGCACCGAGGTCGTGAGGGTCTTCCATTATTTTGTTTAGCTCTGACTTGGTAAGAGCCCAGGTGGCGCCCGGTGCTGGAGACCGTCGCGTCGAGGGTGAGACTCGTTAGCGATCTGCAGATGCCCGAGAGCACCTGCCCGAAGCGCGCAAGCATTAAGCCCCCGCGCTTGGAAAGAGGGCGTCACCCCAACCTTTTCCAAGCTCGTGCAATATGCTTTGTTCAAATTTGGTTATCCAATATAATGATTGTATTTGTGCTCCTAACTGTACTTCTTAGAGTCACCAGCATTAACATTTCTTAATTATTTTTGTCCCCTGCTATATAGAAAATGTCGTGTCCGTACAAAGGAGGCCATGCGGAAGCAGCGAAGCAACTCAGCTTAAATTTCTACACGTTTTGTGACAGAATATTGGGTGACATCGTCAGCTCAACGCTCGTACCATGTCTGACTTGCACGACCAATGTGTTCCGTTCGGAATTGTCAGTGACAATTCCGAACGGAACACATTGGTGACAATTTGTCACTGGACTATCGAGCGAGTACCACATCACAGTCACTTCATGCAAGGGAAATAATTACGTGTTGCTGTTGTCGAAGATATGTAGAGTAAAAGCCGCAATGCGAGGACAGAATACAACAGAACATGTATCTATTAACATTCGATGCGATGGAAGCGCTTATAAAAATTGTTGAAAACCCATATCTATGTCTACGCGATCATTGTGAGTTCGAAACGTTAAAAGTACACTGCACGGTGCACTGCACATTAGCTATTGAACAGTTGAACAGCAGCCGCGCCGCGTCGGCGCCATCGTTGCTCGCTGTCTCAAAGACGTACATAACAACTTCTTAAATGCACAATGCTCAGCACGTTCGCTCTCGTAATTACCTTGGCGGCATCAATATGCAGCGACTGTTGCCGCATCTTCTGCATTTATCTCTCGATAAGTAAATCCTCTATGGGTACGCTACCTGATTCTGATTTATCCGCGCTTCGCAAATATGTGAGCTTGAACATTGTTTGATTGAAAATCAGTGAGA
This sequence comes from Plasmopara viticola, assembly GCA_001695595.3. Classification (NCBI taxonomy): domain Eukaryota; phylum Oomycota; class Peronosporomycetes; order Peronosporales; family Peronosporaceae; genus Plasmopara; species Plasmopara viticola. The sequence goes on along the minus strand of MBPM02000045.1, from coordinate 583,683 downwards.
TTCGAGGAGAAGGCTGACGACTGTGCGGTCACAAACACTTCCACGTCCGAATACTGATACATGGGGTTACAAATGCGGTACACATTGGCACGGCTTTGTTGAGACCAGGACCGTGTGATTTAATGATCGCCATTTATCTGAGGAAAGCATTGGCTGTATCAGAACGCAGAAGGCTGCCTCTATCTGATGCTCTGGATATACCCACCTGATCGGTCAGCAGCTCATTCTTGAATACAATACAGTACATCAGATAGTACGCCCTCATTCTTTATCGAGGTTTAAATCAAAATATTTTATTCATGTTGCCTGTCAATTGTACTTAACGTTAACTTAGCAAGCGAAAAAACCCTTAATCTCATTCAGCAACGAGAGGGGCTGTGAACCCATCTAATGGCATCTGATGGATACATGTTTATTGCACCGTATGTTAATGAGCTGGATCGTGATCCGTGGGCAGCAAATGCTCTTCCGTCGCTTGTCATTACTCAATTTGTCTTTCTCAAGCAATGCTCAAGCCCAAATTTCTGCGCCATTTCATGTTGCTATCGGGTTTCGCACTCGTGGCATGTACCAAGCCCATGATTGCGGAGGATGGCCAAGCCCAGAGTCACTTGGGGAGCCTGTCAGCAAAGAACACTCACTTTGACCACTTTGAGGAAAGGTCGTCCGATGCATTCTCTACAAAGGTTGCATTGTTTTTGGAGAAATTGTCGCCAAATCTGCGTTCAAGGCACTCTCTTGACGAAGAGGGACTGATCGGCACCTTTTCCAAGGAGTCAAAAGTAAAATCTGCGGAGGGGAATTTGTACGCAAGTCAGCAGTATCAAATGTGGGCTAGCCGTGTCTTCGACAACTTAAAAGACCCTGCGAAAGCTTATAAAGCCTTGTTTCGCGAGCTAAAAAAACACTTTGACGACTATGAGCTGGCTTTGTTAATACTTGAAGGTCTAGCGTCCCAAAAGACGAAAGCCGTGGCCAAAGAATATTACGATCTACAGATGGAAGATTGGATATCAAAGAGTGACACTGATGTCTTTCGTGCCTTGAAACTGGATATCGGCGAGGACAACGTGTTCAAGAACCCGCTCTTGGAGACATATGTCTCCTTTCTTCGTCAGGGATTCCGAGAAGGATTTGACGAGCGGCCATTATTCAGTGAGTTGTATACTATGCTAGAGCAGAAAGTTGGCGTCGTTGGCGTGGCTGAAATGCTTGGAGCTACTAATGTTGATCTCCGCGAAGGAAGCATTGGCAATGGGGTGATGAAAGCCCTGTTTTGGCACGTATCCAAAGAAACGTCAGATGACTCACTCACGGGCGTAAAGTCTGTATTTAACAATTATGCCGTGGCAGATTCTTCAGCTGTCAGCATCTGGCTTTCTTACGCCAAATGGTTGTTGAAGGGAGGAGATTACGAGAAACTGGTGACGGGCATGTTAGACAGCTTGTGGAACCAGCGCAAAGTTAAAGGAAAGGCTCTTGCTACCGTCATTGCGGCAGCGCAAAAGGACGCGAGCACGCGTGAAGTTGCTTCAAACACATTGGAAAAGCTGTTTCTAGAGTGGGAGGAGGAAAAAAAGACGTCAAGCGCTGTGCTTCACATTCTTGGGCTCAACCCGCCAGGAATGAAAGCTGAGGACATGACGGATAATCCATTGTTGGCGACGTGGTTTGCATTTGTAGCACGACGTGATAAGGACGATGCTAAATTCTTCAAAACATTACAAAGTCAATTGACTGAGGAGCAAATAGCGAGCATGATAGTCATCAAGACAGCCGATCCAATCATCAAAAAACGTGTCTCCAGCGTGGAAGCGGCACTCTTTAACAAATGGAAAACGGAGTCTATCGACAAAGACGATGCTTTTGTACGTCTAAACTTGGATAAAGCTGGCGACAAACTTTTTACGCACCCCGCGTTGAAGGTCTGGTACTGGTACACCCTTCAATATCACGGCCCGCGATCCGATGTAAAAATTGCGCAGATCGTGAAAAAGTACTATGATGATTCCGAATTCCTTCTAGACATGGTGAATAGAGAATTAAAAAAAGAAAGTTTCTCGACCGCGAAAGGCATTGCTTATATGCTAAAGCCAAGTCCATAGTCGTGATCTACATACGTTGCGAGCCAGTCAGTCCGATAATGAGTAGCGATGACGAGTCTAGGAGAATTCAGTCGCATTCACTCTTTGTGATCTTCGCTCAGTACGTTTGGCATCTAGGTTTAAATTATTTGCCTTGTATGAATACATTTTCGCGCTCTTTTGCATCTTGCTCTTAAAAATCAGTTCAATGTACATCAAATTGTAAACGTTATCGTGTCATGATCTTGACGAATACGGACGATCAGTATGATCTATACCATAGAGTGCGCTGACTTCAAACTATATGCTTTGATCTTGTTACATACAGGTATTACTTCAAATAGGCGTGGATCTCAACACTTGCGTGATCCTCTTTCGTCTAGATGTAATTGTATCTGCTCAAAGTTTGTACTGCAATTGTAATGACAAGTGTCGTACAAACGATCAAGCGCTGTTTATTTCGATTCAAGTTTGGTACGATATCTGCCGTTGCTAGTTTTTCATTGACACTGTCGTATAGGTAACGACTTTCTGTCCATAATTTGTAAAGCAGCAATCAAAGTGACTCAAATTGTTTTGAGACATACCGTTTACTAAAAAAGAGTATTTTTTTTTTGGGGACCAAACTCTCATTATACATCAGCTTTTATGCAAGTTATATTTAGTAGTCATATAATCATCGCTTCGGAAAAGGTTGGGGTGACGCCCTCCTTCCAAGCGCGGGGGCTAAATGCTCGCGCGCTTCGGGCAGGTGCTCCCGGGCATGTGCAGGTCTCTAACGAGTCTCACCCTCGACGCGACGGTCTCCAGCACCAGGACGGCACCTGGGCTCTTACCAAGTCAGAGCTAAACAAAATAATGGAAGACCCTCACGACCTCGGTGCTGGCTGCACTGCCCGCCGAACGAGACCCGACGTATGCGGACACCACTCTATGCCGTGGATTAGCCAGACTGAGCCTAGCACGTGCATAACTTGGCAACGCGATAACGTAATACATTACATTACATTACATTACATTACATTACATATAATCATCCTTAATGTTAAGTTTTTAACGATCTCTATGTAGGTTAAAATGTATAGGTAAGTCGTCGATGCTTTGATACTTGACCGTGACTTTGTGAATACGACGAGTAGATCTCTTCGAGACCATCGATCTCCTCAGTGTAAGAATGTCAGCGTATGGCGCTTATCGACCAACTAGGGGCGTCTCTTCTTCGATGGAGAAGGTCCGAAGGAGACGTGTTGGTAATTGAAATAGTGCATAGCGTTTTACCCATTTAATGGAATGACTGGTAAGGCTGAAGCCCAGACAAGCCTGAAACTATACCTTAAGTAAAGGCTCTATTCATGCTTGACGAGATATCCATTGTAAAAACTGACGTGAAATACGAGCCAAGAGAACGAAATGTTTTTGCTTGTGCAATATGCCGTTGCCCAATCGGTGAGCTAGCTCATGTCATAGCTGCGACCTCGTCTGGAATAAATATAACTGTGGCGCGAACGCGCGAGATGACATATGCGTAGCTCTAGTAATTGGTTCTGGGGAATACTGGACTACATGACTAGGATGATTTTTACGTGAATGGGCTAGCTAATCTTTCTGATCCATTAACCCCAACAGATTGTAGCTCTGAAAGAAATAGCCGAGCAGCTTGTAGATAATAGCCATCTTGCAATGCATAAATAAACTGAAGACTTTTTAAGACATATGCACGATAGAATGGCTGAAAAACAAGATATCAGACAGGAGAAAGAACCTATCTGCAAATGCGGTTGCAGCTGTCTGAGAAACAAAAATAAGTTTCTGCGCTTGATTGGGTAATTTCAGTTGTAGCCAATCCAGGCCTAACATACACGTCTAAGGCCTCTGATTGGATGCGGGGACAATTGGCGTTCTATTAAAACGCTTTATGCCACATTTTATAAGCGTGAGTACTGGGGTCGATTGCGAGCACAGCTGCAGAAGGCCAAACCTTCGGCTGAGCAGATTCGAGGCAAGGGTGATCACAGGCTTTGTCTTGAAGAGCTCGGGACTTGAACTTTACTCGCGGATAGATGCAACTGGCTTGAAAACCGGGCTGAAAGGCCCTCGTGTTCTCAAAGCGAAGTAGGGCATCCAGTGCCTGTATTGGCTAAATCAGTTAAAAGGATCGGCGCTACGATTCTTTAGCTCCTGGGTGGATGTCGATTGCGATCAACATCGTAACGAAGGGTACGCGGTGCGCTACATGATGGTGGGACATTGTCCTTCTTCTCTCTTAGGTAAAAATAATTACCGCCACTAATTTGTGAGAAGTTTTCTCGCGCGACATGGCCACCAAGATCGAATCTCTATCCTGTGAAGTGGAGGGAAAATCCTTTCTCAGAGCTCATTTCGAGGCAATCCCGCGTTTAGCAGGGCTCACGAAAACACGACGTTGCGAATTAAATGTCGCAAATTCAGGAGCCTATCAGCCGTTTTAGCCTATCATTTTTTTGTTCCTCTTCATTCGTCCATCGACTTTGTAGGAGCTGACGCAACGTAAAAATATCGAGTATAGCTTCAGTGCTTTTGTATATGACACTCAAAAACATTTTCATTCCAAGACTTTTTATGAGGCGCAAAAACGACGTGAACGGCATCCAGTGCCGAGCCTTCGTTCTTTCGAGCCGCTAAATAAGTGCGTTAGTCGACATAGGAAAATTTCTACGGAGCAATCAAATTGGCCCTTTGGCTGCACGTAGCTCATGCTGAGCATAAACAAGGCCGCATCCAGGCATTAAGGTACCCATCGTAGCTTTTAACTCGATCACAGCAACTTCGTTGGTCACTAATTTATAGTTTGCTCGTAGAAGCAAAACTAAACAAATTAAATTCCAGTGTCACTACTCCTCGCGCTCTTAAAACTCATCATGGATGTCGATCATGTTCTTTGGCTCACCAGTCAACTAGAGAATAGTTACGTAGTGCGTGAAATTCGCAGTGAGAGCAGTGGCGTTCAAAAGATCTGGTTCATTGACTCCCATGATGATCCGACAAAAAGGCTCAATCGTGTGCTCGAAAGCTGACAGCACACTATGTGTGCTGAGATGCCACATTAGTTGGTTGATAAAACATTTGTGGTTGGCTGTGCATAGTTCCCATATTTACGGTGCCAACTTGTTTTGCAATGAATGCCATTGAAATTTGCCAGGTCTAAGAGACAGGAAGCTATTGAATTATTGGAAGAAAAAGTTTAAACCTTTTTTTACCAAGGTTTTTGATTTCAGGCCGATTTCTTACAAAACAACTATCTAACTGCGGAAAGTCGGCTGAAAGAAAGCAATTTCAAAAGACACATTTTTTCAGTAAACATATTACTTCCTGTGGATTTATGACGTTGAACGTGAGGAGCAGTGTTTGCGTAAATGCGTTGGTAAACCGCGAGACCGCATCTGCCTGAAGGTCATATTCATTAATGTTAAAATCGTTGCTGCTCTATGCTGCTAAGGTGGGACTATGCTCATGGTACCAGAAATTTCGATAAGCCTTCGATAAAATCGAGCCTTCATAGGTGTCCAAAGCTTGCCTCTTGTGGCAGCTTTGAGAAAGGAGCTGGCGCGTAAGCCGCAAATTTGACCTTCTGGCAGATATCACAGCTCCTCTCATCCTTGTCCACTGTGCGAGGCCTCCGTTTTGTTGCGGGGACCAAATAAAATGTCTGCTTGCAACAGAAGGGACCACTGATTTGAGAAACACGCATCTTTACGTGTATGTGATTCATCAGGTCTTCAAGGTTTAAGATAGCGACTCCGATGGATCTTTTTGTTTGGACTATTGAAAAACAAGTTTTTGTACTCTTATAGCGTTGCAAATAGTGTTGCTGTTGAAGCTTCATTCTCCCAGCTTTAGCATCTTCACCTGCAATAAACAATTTAAATAATGAAACGGTTAAACTGCCGGTACCCCTTGATTTTAGCCAATAAGATTAAACTAATTCCACCATTGGGAGCACTTTATCTCTGTTAATGAACACAGTGTAATTTCAACCAATTAAAAGAGAAAGCAATACCCGTCCGGTACCCCTTTTCGTCAACTGCCTTGTTTTTTAAGAAATAACTCCTACTCACCTCTTGTATCATTCGCCTGAGCGTCAACAGGACATGAAGGGTAATGTTCAGCGTGCCTTGGATGAATACTTGGACCGCGAGCGAGCTGCTTTTTTTCGCTTTTACTTCGTGGGTGACGAAGACTTGTTGGAAATGATTGGCAATAGCAATGAGCCGATGCAAATCCAGCGCCATCTATCGAAAATGTTTGCCGGCAGTTCTTCGCTAGAGATAGAGAATACTACAAGTGCAAATCTTGGAATGGTTTCACGTGAAGGTGAAGTTGTTCACTTTAAGGAACCCGTGAAGACGGCAGATGAAATTCGCATTAATATCTGGTTAGGCAAGGTAGACGAGCTCATGCGAAAGACTCTATCGCTTTTTTTAGAGTTATGTCTTACAAAAAAAGGCAGTTGACAAAAAGGGGTACCGGATGGGTATTGCTTTCGCTTTTATTAGTTGAAAACATTGTGTTCATTTACAGAGATAAAGCGCTCCCATTGGTGGATTTAGCTTAGTCTCATTGGCTAAAATCAAGGGGTACCGGCAGTCTACCAAAAGGGTACCGGCAGTTTAACAATTCCCTCTAAATAAGGCATAAGTTTTGCATCTCTTTTTTCTTTGTGCGTCCGTAGAGCTGTCAATCCAGTTGCTGTAAACCAACCTTTTGTCTGAGCTGCACGAAAGCGTGTCTGCAAACACATTGCAGTTTCCAGACTTGTGTTCGATACGGAAGCTTTAGTTTGCAAAGAATATAACTCATTTTGTCGTTTTTGACGGCAAGATGGACGTAAATTTTCGCCGTTTAAGGAATGTGTGGGTTTAACCGATCTCAAAGAACTCATAGCCTAAAAGCTGCACTCAGAATTTAATCAGCATTTACTTTATGGCAAGCAATTTCTTGTCAAGAATGGGGTAGATCCAACCGACAGACAAAAGCCGCCCAGACACAGTGAGGACAGCTCGCGTACGATCATCTTCAATGAGTTGGAGTGACAGAAAATCAATGGTGCAGTCAGAACCGTCACAATTGATTCTTAGCAGAGTTGTATGACTCGAGCTATGGAACTGGGACCTACTCAAGACTTTTTATTATGCTTGCAAAAGTAGCATTCCTCTCAATAATCTTCTATTGTAGTACTAAAAAGCATTTACGCGATCCGCATGTTTATCATTATACTAGTCAATTACTTAAATTTCGTATAAGTTAAGCGCTGGCCAAGACAAATCAACTTTTACTTTCTTTGTGCCCAATACCTGATTCCAAACCAGCCGAGACCATTAATCTCAACTACCACATGGACACAATTTCGTTGTCAGTAAAAGGTTAATCGGTCGTCGTGACCTTAAAAGCTTGCCTTGTTTAGTCTGAAGGGGCTAACAGAGCCGACTGTTTTGCGTCAAAACGGCTATGCATGGAATTATCGTCTTCGAGCAAAAGGCTGTAACGCAGCTGTATCACAAGACGATCATGCGTCATAGGGTCGTTTATTAGTTTTGAAACATCCGAGCACGCCGCTAAGCGTACTTCCCCACTGTGAAGAGTCTCTCATTCAAGTTTAGTAGTAACAATTGCAATGTGCTTCTGAAAAGCTAGTGGCACGCGCATTTTTAGTTTGGGCGATCAATCAGGTACCGTTGCACTGATCAGCTCATTATAAACAGCAACTGATCACCATTTCCTGTCAGGTATAGATTCCAAAATGTTGGTGATGAGTGCAACGACTCTTGCGCCACAGCTTTCCTTTCCTTTTTTGACGAAAAAGGCATCAACGATCTCACATTACTCGAGCGTCAATGGCTGACGACATAGTGCTTCATGCTTAGCATGTCGTCAATCTTTTTAACAATCTTCTATCCTGTGAAACTTTTTCTTGGGTCTGTAGACATAAAAAGACTCATTTTTCAAGACCCTAGACGCTCAGCCGCAAAGGGCCTTACCTATAACACTAATATAATACATTTTTGCAGACATTTGTCTCTTCAAGGAGGATTTTCGTCTGTGAAAACTATCTCTCCGGTTATTTTCTGCTTTGAATTTGGATAAAGCTCAGTAGATTTGGGTTCGGTATCCTTAGACACTGCCTTGCATTATGACACACCTGTCGTGACGAAACAATAAGGTAATCCTTAGACACTGCCTTGCATTATGACACACCTGTCGTGACGAAACAATAAGGTGCGTCGTCATACATCTCACCGCGATAAGCCTTTTTTGTCTGCTACGATGTCAATCATGACAGCCGAAAGAATATTTGGAACTAATCCTTATCATGTTTTAGCGAAGCTATGCTCTCCGCTCTTTGTAGCCATGTGTGATACTGTGCTATACGGACCTATGCTTTCAGCTCGGAGAGCTTTGTTCCCTAATTTAGTGGTGCTATATTGTGATTATAATGTTACTCAAGGAATCCAGTGCAGCCAGCGAAACTAATTGTCAGCTAGGGAAGACTTCAAAGACGTCGTCGCATTTACCCTTGAAAAAACATCAGCAACTTAACACCTACCATATTCACTCCGGGAGTGATTTTTTACGGCTTTCTTTACTGAAGTTGTGCGTACAACAGAACCGAAGAGATAATCGCCAATCTCATGTTGCGCAAGATCGGGCAGCAAATATCAAAAGCTATGACCTCTTAATCAGCTTAGGGCTCGTGTTTTAAACTTGGCATGCAAACGAGCAACTCGTACTTCTCCATGTCAACGACAAAGAAGACCTTCGTACTCTTCAAGTTCTCGAAGATTATAGCAGCTCCATTTCGATTAAAGTAATGTGTAGACTTATCCAGTAAAATCAAAACTGACTTTTCTGAAAACCACTCAAGAAAATTAAATAATTTAATTTGTTTGCCACACTCCGTTGCTGACACGCAGATTTTGTAATCTACCATGACTTGGAATAAAATTTTATAATCTCGTATATTTACATTTTCAAAAGCAGCTTTACGCTGCTTGAATTTTCTATAAGAGCTGTCAAACTCTCAGGACCCACTTCCAATGGTGTATACCAGTCTTACGCATAGCATGAGGTCTTAATTCTTTCTCAGTTGGGCACCTCACCACTACAGGAGACTAGCATTCCAGTGAAACCGAGGACGCTGCTTTTGACTGCAAACCTTCAGGCCCATGGATGAGCCAAACGTCCACTTTTGTTTGCCCCGTTTGGAACAGGCACGAATCAGATGCCCTTTCATACTGTAGCCAGAGTAGCCGCTGTAAAGAGTACATAAGAACACCGAAGTCTCTAAATTACGGACCGTACTTTTGTACGACAAGGAGATGCATATCCAACGATTCCGGAAGGGCGAGTCTGTCTGCGGTTTATTTTTCTTAAAAGCAAATTTTTATCACTAACATCTCGATTGAGCCTACCTTTAAGCCGTCCATGAGCATACAAACCTTAGTTTTTTAGAAATTGGCGCCTCGGTAATTGTCAATCGTATATGTACTTATAAAGGTCGCGCTTAACTCGCTCATAGAAAAGAATACCAAAATGTTGATAGATCTCGAAGATATCCAGACGGAACATTGCCCTAAGTCCCCTTTGGGTTGCGAGACCCTCCGATGACTTCTTTTAAGGGTAAGCGTCCAACGTTTTGACTGGACTTTAAGTACAAGCGTGCGAACGTCACACACACACCTGGTCATCCGTGATTACGGATGTCTTCACACCATCTAATCCCCTTCGTGTTAAAAGAAAATGCTCTGTCCTTCGTTACCTTTCGCGTGAATGCACAACTTGAGCTTCATTGGCTTGATCTTCACAGTAGGTGCTCCCGGGGTAATTAGCCGATCTCGGTTAACCACCATTACTTTTGCAAAGAAATCGAATTTATCGACACCTATCTACAGTCGTCGATACGCAAAACTCGGAAATCTTGTTGGCAACTATGGGTTTAAAAAAACGCGCATGTATTTGCAGTCCTCCCTACCAGAACGCGTCACGGCCCGATTGGCTCTTCTAGTTGAAGGTTGCCAGTGGAGGCGACAAAATATCTACGAAGTGCAACCTGGTGTGACGAAATCATACTGCACCTTGCACAGAGGAGGCGTGCAGGAATATGTGATTGTTCCATCATCGGATGTTAATTATTCTTGGTTCCTAACACTCAAATGAGCCCTTGTTCTCTTTTTGTAACTGAAAAAAATAGATCAAACCTCAATTTCAGTATTAAATTGTAAATAATGGCTGGGGAATTCGATTTTTTTGTATCCGGATGTTGTAGGGACAATTAGAGACAAGAAATTTTTTCAGGCGCGTCAGGAGATCGATGTCCATCGATTGTTTGAGAACGTTACGAGCCAGCACTCGCGGTCATTGATGTTTATAACTCACAATTGATATTTGTTTCTTATGGATCATTTGATTTTTTACCTACCAATCCTTCTAGCATCGAACTTAATCGACCTCACGTATGTCACTGAAGTAAAGCCACGGTTCATGGTAGCTGCAGTCGGGCACAACATCAAACGACGTGAACTTGATGCTGGTGGTGCATTATGAACTGAGATTGGGCGTCATGGATAAACAGAAAAGCAGGGCGTTGGGTTGATACATCGTAAGAATGAAAGGTCGTCGAGTATTATTTGTCATAAAAGCATTAAGGTAATTAAAATAGAATATTTTGCAGATGAAAGATCAATTCGTTCAATATGCTTTGGTTAAAATTAATTATTCAATAAATGTTTGTATACGTGCTCCTAACTGTACTTCTAGAAGTCATTGTCCATTTACATACTTCTAAATGCCTTGGTTTGTAAATCGGTACAAATACCGCTTAGTATCTTGAAAAAGGTTGGGGTGACGCCCTCCTTCCAAGCGCATGGCTAAATGCTCGCGCGCTTCGGGCAGGTGCTCACTGGCATCTGCAGGTCTCTAACGAGTCTCACCCTCGACGCGACGGTCTCCAGCACCAGGCCAAACCCCCTTCCACGCCCTTAACCGCGCCGACCGCATCCGGATTGGCTCGTTTAATGTGAATTCTCTAGGTTCGAAGCGCAAGAAGCACGAAACACTCTCCGAAGATCTCCGGCGCTACCGCGTCGATGTCCTTGGCCTCCGAGAAACCAAGATCTACGATAGAGGTGAGCACCCCATTGATGACTTCCTTCTAACTCTGAAAACAAAAATAACGAAGCCAAGACCGAAATTACCGAAATCCGCCGCCACTGCAACCCGTCGGGCGCCACTCGACACGCCCGAGCCCGAGAAGAAACCTGGCGCCACACTAAGAAGCTCGGAACACTCCTCGGCGATATTGAAGATCTATCCCGACGCAAGTCCCTGGCCACCCTCGCGCTTCACCGCCTCTGGTCCGTCTGGCTCCGCCCCACGCTCATCTCACCCAAGACCGCATTCGATTGTACAACACCTACGTCCTGCCGATTTTGCTGTACAACTGCGCCACCTGGGCTCTTACCAAGTCAGAGCTCCACGGCCTCGAGAGTTTCCATCGCCGCCAGCTTCGCTACGCTCTTGGCTACCGCTACCCTCGACACATTTCGAATGCAAGATTCTACGACCTCTGTGATGAGCGGCCGCTGAGACTACGACTGACACAAGCTCGCTGGCGCCTGTTTGGCCATGTACTTCGCCGCAATCCCGACATTCCAGCTAACCTCCAGATGCGTGCCTACTTCTTCTCCACCGCAGCAAAATGGCGCGGACGTCCCCGCACCACGCTCCCCTCAACACTCGACCACAACCTTGTTTCCCGTGGCTCCGGTTTTCGACTCCGGATAGCACAAGACCTCGAAGTGGTACGTACCCTTGCACAAGACCGAAAGAAATGGAAGACCCTCACGACCTCGGTGCTGGATGCACTGCCCGACGAACGAGACTCGACGTATGCGGACACCACTCTATGCCGTGGACTAGCCAGATTGAGCCTAGCACGTGCATAACTTGGCAACGCGATAACGTAATACATTACATTTCATTACAATCAGTCCACTCCTCGTCTGCACAACCTGTGCATTGATGATGAATAGTAAATTACAGATGCATTATACATTGGCACTGCTTTGTTATGTTTAAGACCGTATAATTTGATGATGCCTACCGTACAGCATCTAAACCTTGGTGCATTACAGATTTGTAGATTAAAAATACCAAAACAACCATTCAAATGCTCTGGATGGTTGATAGCTCAGCAGCTAATTTTTGCAAACTACATAGTACATCAGATAGTACGCCCTCAATCTTTATTGTAGTTCCCCTACTTCAGAAACTGGTTAATTAAGGCATCATCATGGTACTTTCTGTTGCTTGAGCTGTTTCTAAAATGCTTGGGCAACGCTAGCACGGAACTCTACTATTTGTCGTTCCACAGAATTTGCCTTACGTCAATAAGTCATACTATACACAAATATTAGAGCTTCAAAGCCAACTAATGGCTTATGGTCCCGACATGTCTATTGCACCGTATAGCCTCGAAGGTCGCAAATGCCCCTTCGTAACTTGTCATTATCAAATTATCCTCATAACGCAATGTCCAAGCCTAAGTGTCTGCGACATTTCGTGTTGCTATTGGGTTTTACACTTGTGGCAAGTACCAAGACCATGATAGCGGCGGTGGATGCCCAAGTCCAGAGTCACATAAGGAGCTTGTCAGCAGAGAATACTCGCTCTGACCCCTATGAGGAAAGGTTCTTGGATATGCTCATTGCAAAGGCTGCATTGCAGTTTAAGGAATTGTGGCCAAGTCTGCATTTAAGGCTCGCTTCTGACAAAGAGAAAGTGATCAACGAGTTTTTCGAGAAGTTGAACGTAAAATCTGCGGAGGGAAATCTATTCGCAAGTGAGATGTATCAAGAGTGGGCTGGACGTGTCCTTGGCGCCTACGAAGACTCAGCAACGGCTTATATGGCCTTGTTCCACGAGCTCAAAAAACACTTTAGTGACGATGAGCTGGCTACATTTGTACTTGATGGTCTGGACTCTCAAGAGACAGCAGCTGTAGCGAATAAATATTACAAATTAATTTATCAGCTTGCACACCCATGGAAAGGACGAGGGCCATGATAGCGGTGAAGGCCCAAGCCCAGAGTCTATCGAGAAGCTTGTCAGCAGTGGATACTCGCGCTGAACGCCATGAGAAAAGGACGTAAAATGTCTTCGGCGAAAAGGTTGCATAAGAAGTAGAGAAGTTGGCACCAAGCCTGCGCTTGAGGCTCTCTCCTGACAAAGAGAAAATGATCGACAGCTCTTTCAAAAACTTTTACGTGGAATCTGTGAAGAAGAAATTACTCGCAAGTAAGCAGTATCAAAGGTGGGCTAGAGGTGTCCGTGGGGCCTACAAAGACTCTGCAGAGACTTACTTATATGGTCTTGTTCTACAAGCCGAAAAACACTTAAGTGACTATGAGCTGGCTACATTTGAACAACTCGATGGTCTGGCATCTCAGAAGATAGAATATGTAGCCGTTAGATATTACAACCTTCAGCTAAAAAATTGAATAGAAAATAAGAAAGTGATTGATGTTTTCAGTGCCTTTGCGTTCGGTATCGGGCACCGTTTTCAAGCACCCGCTCTTGAAGACACGTCTCGTTTGCTCGTCAGCTTCCACAAAAAGAAAATTAGACGAGCACTCAATATTTGATGCTCTCTTGGCTGAAATGCTTGGAGCTATGAATGTTGTCTCCACGAGTGAGGCGTTGGACGTGAAGTCTAAATTCAATTATGATGCCGTTGTGATCTCTTCAGCTGTTAGCATCTGGCTTTCTTACGCTAAAGGGTCGTTAACGAAAGACGATTACGAGGAATTGGTGACCGGCTTGGTAAACAACTTGTGGGCCCAACGTGGCTTTGAGACAAGGTCCTTGCTAACGTCATAACGGCAGCGCAAGAAGACGAGAGCACGCGTGTATTTGCTACAAAAGCCTTAGAAAAGCTGTTTATGTACTGGAGGGGGGAAGTAAAGACGGCAAGCGATGTGCTTAACATTTTTGGGTTCGAACTAGCAGGAATGAAGGTGAGGACATTGTGGAGAGCCCACTCTTATTGACGTGGCTTGCCTTTGCATCGCGACGTCATGCTACAAATGCTAAATTACTTGTGGCATTGCGTAAACATTTGTCTGACGATCAATCGGCTGCTCCTTTGATACATCTTCTCGTGGCTGCTGACGAGCGAACGAGTCATGATTCTGAAAAGCGGGTTCTTAAAAAAGTTGCCTTTGCTGATATCAAGTTCCAAGGCACTAAAAATCAAGCGCTCCCTACTATTTTTTCTCAATCGTCCATTTGAAGGTTGTAATATCTATTCGCTACAGTTTCTGTCTTCTGGGATACCAAACACCAAGTACAAATGTAGCCAGGTCAAAGTCGTTAAAGTGCTTTTTCAGCTCGTGGAACAAGGCCTGATAAGCCTCTGCAGAGTCTTCCAGCCCACTCTTGATACATCTCACTTGGGAGCTGTTGATCACTTTTTCTTTTCAGGAGAGAGCCTTAAACGCAGACTTGACGACGGATTCTCCAACTTCAATACACCCTTTGCGATGGACGTGTTCAAAACCATTTCCTCAAAACAGTCATTTCGAGTCTTTTCTGCTGACAAGCTCCTCATGTGACTCTGAGCTTGGTCATCCATTGCTATCATGGCCTCATGGCCTTCGTACTTGCCACTAGTGTGAAAGTCGATAGCAACATTTATCGGCGCAGAGTTATAGGCTCGAGCATTGCCTTTGAAGGATTATTTGATAATGACAAGACCTTCGAATCACTATCGAGCTATACGGCGCAATCGACACTTCAAGATCTCAAGGTGAGTCCAAGATTTTTTTTCCCTAATATATTTGTGTATAGTATGACTTATATAAGAAGCGCAATTTTAACATTTAAAAACAGCACAAGCAACATTATGATGCCTCAAATTAACCAGCTTCTGCTATTGATTAAGGGCTTGTATGAGTAAAGACGAGAATTTTTATAGACTACAATAAAGATCGAAGGCGTACTCTCTGATGTACTGTGTTGTATGCAACAATAAGCTGCTGAGCTATCTGTAATGTAATGTAATGTAATGTAATGTAATGTATTACGTTTTCGCGTTACCAAGTTATGCACATGCTAGGCTCAGTCTGGCTAGTCCACGGCATAGAGTGGTGTCCGCATACGTCGGGTCTCGTTCGGCGGGCAGTGCAGCCAGCACCGAGGTCGTGAGGGTCTTCCATTATTGTGTTTAGCTCTGACTTGGTAAGAGCCCAGGTGGCGCCCGGTGCTGGAGACCGTCGCGTCGAGGGTGAGACTCGTTAGAGACCTGCAGATGCCCGCGAGCACCTGCCCGAAGCGCGCGAGCGTTTAGCCCCCGCGCTTGGAAGGAGGGCGTCAGCTATCTGTCTTAAATTATTGGCTAAAGTATCTTCCGCAATTTAATTGTTCAAAATGCACCAAGTTTTATGTGCTATACTGTAAGCCAATACTTTCTTCACATTATGGCGTCCGTACGTGAGTTTTTCAGCCGTCATCAAACCACCGGGTCTTTATCACAACAAAGCAGTGCCAATGTGTACTGCAATTGTAACCCCATGTACCAGGCCTCGAGCGTGGAAGGCCTAGTCGTCAGACTTCTCTTTTGCATTTCAAAGCTGCTGTCAAACCCTAAGATTACCATGAAAGATCAAAATCAGATATCTTGTCAATAGTGAATGAGAGATAAATGCAGCAACGGTCGCGGCAAACTGAAATCGCAAAGCTTATATCGGGAGCGAACTATGTGGCGAGTTCCTCAGCGTGCTGAGCATTGTGCAATTGGAGCCATTATGCTCATGTTGCAAACGAAGCGAACAGTGATGGCGCCGACGCGGCGCGTCTACCGACCAATTATATAAAAGCTAGAGTGCAGTGCACCGTGAATATGTATTTATTCCCATTTCACCACATGATTTAGGTGATACTACTTTATTGACCGTCTAAAAAACGCCTGCATCGCTACTAGTTTTTACTGTGCTATCTATCATAAGGTTTTTATAAATACACGTCCCCCTCGCATCGCGATTTTTTCGCACGGCGACCGATCAACACTTTAAGGTGATGTAAAAGCGATAATGGTAGCTATCCTAGTCGCTCATCAAGAATCCACAAAACGAAATTTTATTGAATATATCGATAAAAGACCAAAGCATATTGCACAAATTCAACCAAGGATAGTAAACAGTATATTACTTAACATATTTCTGTGCGTATCTGAGGGCTTTGTGACCAGGGAGCTTACTAAGGAGCTTTAAAAGAAATGTTCCATCCGATTAGCTTGAACATCTATGAGAATTCCCGTTACCGTATTTGCAAGCAATGTAGGCGCGAACTATATATGTATTTATGAGCCAAACGAGTTGACGGCCTTCGAGTGCCATTTTCTATAAATAACAAAGGTTTTTGTGCTCATGGACGACTAGTGCAGAAAGTGACAATAAAGGATCGAAAAAAAAGAAAGCCACAACAGACTTCATCCTTTACATACCGTTGGAAGGCAGCTCCTCGTCGTCAATAAGAGTGGGCTCTCGTACAAAATTCAGTGTGGTGATTGTTCCTGTACCAACAGGCTTAAGTGTTTCCGAGTAAAGCAACACTCACTTCATTATCTGCAATAAACACGGGTAAAGAAGTCGCTTGGCTTATTTAAGGGCTATGGAGGGTTGCTGTCAGATTCTTTGTCCTTAGAGCCAAAGAAATACTGGTTAATTGTAGGGGCGGGGCAGAACAGCCTACTAGAGAAGGATCAAATTCTCATGATGTGCGCAAGGTTGGTACACACAATAGGAAATAAGCATTTAACCGTTGGACAGCTCTTTAAAAGAAAACAAGCAGTATTAAACAACTGGCTGTATGCACACGTGTCATGGTGAATTGCGAACTTCTGCTTGCCAACAAAATGGAGGTCAGCTAGAATACGTTAAGTAATTCATGTGGAGGAAGCCGCAGAAGCAAGTCCGTTTCGGTTCAACTGGGTGACGAGACGCCTGTCAACAGTCTTAAAGCTTGAAAAGATCTGGCTATAAGAGTTGAGGACTTAAATAGTACAAAGGTACTTCTCGTCTTTGATAAGAACGAGTGCGACTTGGTCCTGTGCACGCTGTAGACAAAAAAGCTCGAGCTCTAAATTGAATTGTATGAAACCAGCTTCCCAGTTCCATAACAAGGCTTTACTGTGTTTTGTCCCCACCATTGTTTTAGTATAATTTGTTTAGGAAAAAATCTAGGCCTTTAAAACCTCAACGTCAATATGAGAGAGCCTTGAGGTGCTGCTGTTCTTTCAAAGGTAGACGTGACGGCGTCTGGAAAGTTTTCTTTAGCGGGTAGCAAGTCCCGCTAGTAGCACTGGTTTGCAATGGTGCTTATAATGTCCCTCTAATTGCAGAAAGCCTTGCTCCATCGGCGAACAACAGCATTGCACCACCAGCTGTGGGCCACTAAGTTCCCTAAGCTAAAAGAATAGGTCTTCAGGAAGGTAATAAGATATCACCAAAATCGTGTAGATTATCTCCACTAAAACGAAATGAAGGCGCGATTCGAAATCAACGTTTGGCTATCATAAACGACCTCGTCATTACCAAAACAGAACTTAACCTTATGAATAGATGTCAGCTCATCTTGAGCTGTGTCGCGGAAGGTGTGCCCCGGTGTGAGGCACTGTCTGGGGCTTCAGATTCACCGAGCCTCAAACTACCCAAAGCTACTGAGCCCTTGGCCAAATAAAAACTCCTAGAATAGGTATGATTTTAGATGCAAGCCTCTCTTAAGGATTAAAATTCAAATTTTCGTTCGGACAAAGATGCGTTGCATTAGTCTCATTGGCAGATTTCCAATGCGGCTTAGCGTACATATCATGAAAGGTATCAAAGATCTGGTATTCTATTCCCCTAGATGTGTGGTCCAAAAACCCAACATCAACCTATCACTAGAAAGTGGAATGAGGGTAAGATTGAGCTTAGGCAAGCCATGAAGCGTTATGTCACCAGGCAATATTCATTTTTATAAGAACAATGTGAGATCATTTATGAAATTTCTTTTTATCGATTTTTACCCCTTGATAAGAAAAAGTATGCCGCACGATAATTAACGTCGTACTTTTGGCGAAAGAAAACACTATTTTATCTTCACAGAGGCTTTACCAAACGACTCGGGTGCAGATGCTGCTAGATGCAGCAGCTATTTGTTTGAAGAAAGATCAAGTTCAGAAATTGGGTGGTTACACAAAAACTTCTAAAGATGGATAAGACGGAAATGGCTGTGAGAAAGGTATGTGGATGTAGTGCCACACACGGCACTAAATGTACCTGCAATTGGATATTGGCGATGGAAATCCGGGTTCACACCATCTGTGGAGGATGACACGAGCATTTTAGGTGATACGGTCAAAGCTCGAGAGATTATAGGTAAGTCTTGCCTGCTTCGAATCAGCCAGGTTATCGCGGTGATCAGTGCATTTGATCCGACATCTCCTTTTCTCGTTACCCTACATAACTCCAGAACACGGCATTAACAAAAGCTTTGGGGTATTATAAGCACAATGTACCATCAGAATCTGTCGCTTTTTAGTTTGAGTTTTTTAGCTTAATTTTCTAGTGCATATCGATCTCAAGATCGGATGAATGATTGCTGCTATGATTGTCTCATAAAAATGTTCGGGAGGAAGAGATCGATGAAAGAATTACTTCACTTTGAAAAAACGCGACGAGCGCATATTTTTTAAAATTGGCTTCCGCCGAATGCGAAGTTTGTGTTGCTCGATGAATTCGCCGTCGTTCGCTGGGCGGCTGCATGTGCAGTACTCTCATGTCGTTTTGGTTCGAGGAACTTTGAGATTCTCATATATCTCGTCACATTAAATTCGCTGCTACACCATCTGCGTGAAAAAGCCACTCAGACGCACGAAAGCGCTGTCGAGACGCGCTTTTCATGTATCTGCATACACCCATGACTCTCCTGCCGCGTGAAGTCGATGGTAGAGACTACACAACCATTAGGGTCATGCTAAGATAAAGAATGGTTGGGTTTAGGAGACATAATTTCTGCACTCGTCACCCACTATCGTTGTTCTGTACGTGGGAAAAACGGCAGTATATTCTAGCATGTAACGAGCTGATCAGCGCAGCAGTATCTGATAATAGCCTTATCCAGAGAAGGACGCGTATCCTCATAGCATGTTCAGTAGCACGATATATTTACTACTACTAAAACGAATGAGGGTACCTCACGGTTGTGAATACGCTCAGCGGCGTAGCAACATCAATTAACGCCCTGGCGAGGTTTCACTTTCTTGTGACACAGCTGCATTACATCCTTGTGCTCGAAGACGATATATTCGTCCATATTCATTGTAAAAGAATTGGTCGGCTATGTAGACCTATTGAGACTTGACGGGGCAAGTTTTTGAGGTCATGAGGACCACCAAACTTTAGATCAACATCGATAACGCGTTCATGCGGCAGTTTAAAAAAGAACCTCGGCTGCTTTTATAACAACCATGGGGATCAGACGAAGTGAAATTTATCTTGCCTTGGCCGGCGCGACACTTGAGGTATTGACCAGGTGTACCAAACTGCTTGTACAAGTACAGCGTCGAGTATGCCGGTCTAGCAAAAAGCCAGATCTATATTAGTAGATTATTGTAACAAAACTAGCACCAGACTTGACTTTTCGTTCTTTACAAAGCCGTCAAGCGTCTTTTGCGACGCTTCTGAAGACTCCATCGATGGGCATCATTGCAAGCTAAAACGAAACCATGAGCAAGCCAATCTAACTCTATGCCCTTTGTATTGTTTTAGGCCGCCTATTCCTGTGAACAGCGATAAAGTATGGTCATCTTGCCCAAAAAAATGACAAGATAGTTGTCATTCGTTGCGAATAACTATGTTCGCAATGAATGAAAGTTTGGAAAAAGTAGTGTGCTTGCTAACACGCTTCGCGTTGGTCAGATGAGATAGGCCACATCAGCAGGATTGGAAACTCTATTGACCAACAAATTCGCTAGGATGTAAAACAAATGCCAATTTATGTGATTTTAATCTGTGGCGGAAGGCGCCAAAGTCGACTTTGAAATACCGCAATAGCCAAAATAAATGCATCGCTATCAGATTTAGGGTGGCTGTTTACATTACGCTGCGCCGTCAATTACATTTTTTTTGGTTGTACCACATTTGAAGATTTAAAATGATTCACCATTCGGAGGTACATGTTGCTTTAATTAGCGGTCGTTTTATCGAGAATAGGATGTTCTATTGGTCTTAAGAACACATCGGTGGTGTTACATATACACGTGGATGAATGAATTTGTGAGAAGCTATGAAATCTGCCAGAAAATTATTTTCGCGCTCTACGCGCTGAAATCATTGCAGAGCCTGACCGTACCTGCGGACTATTGGAAGTCCATAAGACTCGACTGTATCTTTGGCTTAGCAAAATTAGTGGCAACACGGGCACCATGCCGCCACAGCAGGAGAGTGCAGCTGGCACCAGCATTCAGTGAAGAGAAAACAGCAGAACCTTTAATGTTTAAAACCACGGTCCTCCAGACACGCTTGTTTACCAACGCTTTTTTGTAATTGCTGCGGAACACTTTCGACATGTGACAATCCACAGACACGTGGTCCTATAAAATAGATCAACCTTGTGCTCAAAGGATCATTGTACAGAATGTGTGCTGAAATCTCACCTTTCTGGACATATAAGCTATCTGTAGTTGAGTTGTCATGGCTCACAAAATCATGAGCTTTATTTTCTTTATATAAACACCCTACTGATTTTTCAGATTAAAGAGCACGAACTTGAGGGGGAAATCTTTATCTTCCAAGTTTGCCAGCTTTCATAAGAAAGCAATAGAGTGATTTTCAAAGCTTTAAGCCTCTAGGGTTGTCCCGAGTTGAGCTCATCGCTAGGTCCCTGGTGACCGCTGATGGAGCCCTCGCGTTCAGTGATAAAGAAAAAACATGATGTTGCAGATTTTAAGTCAGACTGGCAGGCAGCGACGAGAGCCGACTGATTAAACCTTTGCCAAAGTTACCTCGCCACTCGTCCATCGACTTCGTTTAAGGTATCGTAAAGTAATTGGCGAGAGTACAGCTTCAATACTTGTGTATTCAACGCTTAAATTCCTCCGGTCATCCTCGGACAATGTATGGGGTGCAAGTACAACGGGTACGACGTGAGAGATTCCTGCGAAGATATCTAGCTGGTTCCGAGCTGCGCACACCTCAAGCTGAGCGTACTTCGAGGCCGCAGTCCAAATGCTAGAGGATCCATGTTACCCATCGTAGCTTTCCGGATGATCACAGTCATATCGTTGGGCACGAAATTATACTTTCCCCTGCAGATTTATAAGTAAGCAAAATTCATTCCGGTGTGACTGCGCCTCGTGCTCGAGAATAATTGAGTATATTGATCGTGATGAGCTCCCGCTCACTTGACACAAGCAATCTATCGCAGAACAGCCATGTTGTGCTTGAGATTCGTAGTGAGCGCAGTGGCGCCCGGACACTTCTTTCAAAACTTTTTTATTGACTCCCATGAGTTTGGGGAGAGGCACAACCGCACCACTTCATAGGAAGATCTTGGCTTGTCAGTGAAAGTATATCTACTTCATTATCCGCACCACAAGGAAGTGGTTTTGGCCTTGGAGGCAAAGGTGCGCCATAAGATGCCACTTCTGCCTCGTCTTTCTACTTTTTCGTGATAAAAATAGACTCGTGCATGACCAAATGTTTGCGGCCCTGGCGGTTAGTTTACCCTTAACAAATAAAATTATTAGCATGTAATGTTAAAAAATACAGTCTGATCGATCGCTGCACGTCTTTGCGCGAGGTTTTTTAACTGTCGCTGGATGTCGCTTTCTTGCAAAGTGAGCCTTAGGTATTGCCGGACGCTTAAAGTGAAAGGTTTACGATTACTCAGTCCCACATTCTATGGCCAATACAGCGGAGCTGACAGCCGCTGTATGACCGCCCGAAGTCGCAATTCTAACAGGATAGAGCGCCTTGGCAGCACTTTAAAAAGGGCTTGGAAAAGATCAGAGATCACGTAAGGCCAGAAGTCTTGCTAATCGAAATTTCTCACTTAACTCCTCATAGTAAGTGCTAGGTGCGTCGACAGCGTTTTGGAAAAAGTAGATGGTATAATTCGGCCCAAGTCCTTTAAAATGTAAGTGGTCCGATTAAATAATAGCTCATCTTGTTCATGGAAGCTGATCTACGAGTGGTCAGTTTAGTACCAATAAATACAATACTTCAGGACAAAATGCTTTGATGACTATATGCATGTAAACCGGAAGCTCCATATGTCTATTTTGAGCGGATGAATATTGCATTTTTTGCCCCGTTCAATATGTTCAGCCAACTATTAATAGAGTCACTTTATTGTTTTCATATGAAAGCTGACAAACATGGAAGAGAAAGACCCCCCCCAAAGTTCGTGCTCTTAAATCCGAAAATTCTGTAGGGTGTTTATATAATGAAATAAAGCTCATGACTTTGTGAGCCATGGCAACTCAACTACAAATAGCTTATATGTCCACAAATACGAGAATTTAACGCACGTTCGGTACAATGATCCTTTTAGCACAAGGTTGATCTATTTTATAGGACCACGTGTCTGTGAATTGTCACATGTCGAAAGTGTTCCGCAGCAATTACAAAAAAGCGTTGGTAAACAAGCGTGTCTGGAGGACCGTGGTTTTAAACATTAAACGTTCTGCTGTCTTCTCTTCACTAATGCAGGTGCCAGCTGCACTCTCCTGCTGTGGCGGCATGGTGCCCGTGTTGCCATTAATTTTGCTAAGCCAAAGACATAGTCGAGTCTTATGGACTTTTAATAGTCCGCCGGTACGGTCAGGCTCTGCAATGATTTCAGCGCGTAAAGCGCGATAATTTTCTGGCACATTTCATAGCTTCTCACAAACTCATCCATCCATGTGTATGTGTAACACCACTGATGCGTTGTTGAGACTAAAAGAACAGCCTGTTCTCGATAAAACGACCGCTAATCAGAGCAACATGTACCCCCAAATGGTAAATCATTTTAAATCTTCAAATGTGGTACAACGACTAAAGATGTAATTGACCGTGCAGCGTAATGTAAACAGCCTCCCTAAATCTGATAGCGATGCATTTATTTTGGCTATTGCGGAGTTAAAGTCGACTTTGGCGCCTTCCGCCCCAGATTAAAATCACATAAATTGACATTCGTTTTATATCCTAGCGAATTTGTTGGTCGATAGAGTTTCCAATGCTGCTGATGTGGCCCAACTCATCTGACCTACGCAAAAGCGTGTGGCACTACATCCACATACCTTTCTAACAGCCATTTCCGTCTAATCCATCTTTGAAAGTGTTTGAGTAATCACCCAATTTCTGAACTTGCTCTTTCTTCAAGCAAATAGCTGCTGCATCTAGCAGCATCTGCACCCGAGTCGTTTGGGAAAGCCTCTGTGAAGATAAAACAGTGTTTTCTTTCGTCAAAAGTACGACGTTAATTATCGTGCGGCATACTTTTTCTCATCAAGGGGTAAAAATCGATAAAAAGAAATTTCATAAATGATCTCACATTGTTCGTATAAAATTGGATATTGCCTGGTGACATAACACTTCATGGCTTATCTAAGCTCAAACTTACCCTCATTCCACTTTCTAGTGATAGGTTAATGTTGGGTTTCTGGACCACGCATCTAGGGGAACAGAATACGAGATCCTTGATACCTTTCATGATATGTACGCTAAGCCGCATCGGAAATCTGCCAATGAGACTAATGCAACGCATCTTTGTCCGAACGAAAATATGTACTTTAATCCTTAAGAGAGGCTTGCATCTAAAACCATACCTATTCTAGGAGTTTTTATTTGGCCAAGGCTCAGTAGCTTTGAAGTTTGAGGCTCGGTGAATCTGAAGCCCCAGACAGTGCCTCACACTGGGGCACACCTTCCGTGACACAGCTATTAAATAAGCTGACATCTATTCGTAAGGTTAAGTCTGTTTTGGTAAAGACGAGGTCGTTTATGATAGCGAAACGTTGATTTCGAATCGCGCCTTCATTTCGCTTTAGTAGAGTTACAACTACACTAAAGCGACTACACGATTTTGGTGTTATCTTATTACCTTCCTGGAGACCTATTCTTTTAGCTTAGGGAACTTAGTGGCCCACAGCTGGTGGTGCAATGCTGTTGTTCGCCGATGGAGCAAGGCTTTCTGCAATCAGGGGAAGATTATAAGCATCATTGAAAGCTAGATCTATCAGCGGGACTTGCTACCCGCCAAACAAATGCTCAAAAACTTCGTTGCGTCACCCTTGGAAAAACATCAGCACCTTAATATCTCCCATTTTGACTTCGGGCGTGTAACTGCCTCAGTCTATTTTCAAACTCGTTGTATTGCAACAGTGGGGCAAACAAATCACACTAAAGCTCTGTCGTGTGAAATTGGGCAGATAAAACCATAGTCTTGCACCACTACTTTTTTTAGGATTCATCCTTTTTTTCTTTGGCATGCACAGAATCAAGTCGTACTTGTCTATGCCAAACAAAAAAATTCTTTCTACTATTAAAGTTTGAATTTTTCATAGCTAGGTCCTTCCAGCTTCAAAATTTATAAGTGGCGCCCGATTACCCAGTCAAACCGAAACTGACCTGCTTTTGCGACTCCCTCTGCGACCATAACTTGACGTATTTTAGCTGACCGCAATCTTTTGTTCGCACGCAGTCATTTGCTATTGAACGAAGACTTGAAATGAAATTTTATTGGTGCGAATACAACCAGGTGTTTAATGCTGCCTGCATCTTTGTCAAGAGCTTCCCAAACGCTTCGGGGCTAATTGTTTATGGCGTGTATCAACCTTGCTCACATTTTGAGAACTTGATTTTTCTCTAGAAGGCGACCCGACCCTACTATTGACCGGCGTTTCACTGGCTCTGAGCGTGCAGCTTCGGACAGCGACCCTGCAAAGCCCTTAAATGAGCCAAACGTCTTCCCTACCCATGTTTGTCGCAGCCAAAGAAGCGGGTGCGGCTTTACTCGGAACCAACTTTGTAATTTGATGAAAGACCGATCACTTTCACAAAAAGAGGCTGCCTTCGACGGTATTCAACGGAGCAAGTCTGTTTGTGGCCATTTTAATGTTCAAAAACAAACCTTTGATGTTCCTTTCTGCACACGAAAAAGGTGAGTGCGAGGCCGATTAAGCCGTCCATGAGCTCACCGACCTTTAGTTTGTCAGATAGTGGCACTCGAAAGCCGTTATTTCTTTTGGCTCATGAATGGACATATCTGCTCGTTTGTAAAATTCCACTTTACGAAGCCCTCTGGTAAAGTATTTATACGGGTGAGTGCCTCGATCTTAAATCGGCCTCCGACTGCCAACGTCACACACACGTAATCATCCGTGATTAAGATTGCCTTTGGACCAGTTTTTGCCCTTTTATACGGAAAAAAGGTTTTGGCTTTCCTTTTCTTCAACATTGAGCTTCATTGGCTTAAGCCTTACCGCGGGCACTGACGCCGTCGCTACTGCTGCTAAAACAAACACTATGATCTTAGGGCTTGAAGACCTTGACGCGTCCCAGATGCTTGGCGACTGATGTGACTGCAAGTTCATTCACCTCTTTGGTCTCATAGAAGCCAACAAGTCTCCCGAGCAGCGCGAACTACGCATCCGACGATTGTTAGTAGGTGTTTGACTCCTTTGGATCCATTGTAAGGTTTCGGGTGACTTACCACCCACGTAGTCGTGGGATACATAACGAAGAGCAATCAGGTGTGACCGGCTCATGCAACACCTTGCACAAATTAGACGTGTAGGAAGGTGTTTGATAAATAAATGTTCACTAGTCTTGGTCGAAAACGTGCAAACTACTACGGTTTAAATTTAGCCTATTTAATAATCAAATTCGTTTTGTGGTCTTGATTTTATTTCCAGCGACTAGGTGCAATTTATGCAGGAACTCTATCGCTTTTACCCATTTTGTGAACACCTTATTCTTTTTAGCTTCTTATGCTATACAAAATTAAGCTTTTTTGTCCGTAACTCGCGGTTACAATCGATAATGCCCTGCGATTTTAGTAGCAGAGCGTGTTACCGCGTAGTAGCTTAATAGCTTGACAACTTTCTAAAATATCTCACGCGTCGCAAACATTCGCGACAGAGATTTGACGACGGTCAGGAAAATCCGGCATTACATTCAGGTCAACGCTTGTATTATGTTTGACCTGCGCGGCCAATGCGATCCGTTCGTAACTGGGTGGACACCACAACACAGTGGCTATGTATGCCTTGTGCAAAGATAATAATCACGTGTTGCTGTTGCCGTGCAAAAATATGTAAAGTAAAAGCCGCGATTCGAAGACGTTTTATATGGACATGTATCTATTAAAGCCGTATGATAGACAGCACCGTCGAAATAAGTCAAGCCAGTAGCGATGAAGGCGCCTCGTAAGACTGTCAAAAAAACAGTACCACCCAAATCATGTTGCGAGCTAGCAATGGTTATAATTACATACCACAGTGCACTGCGTTTCAGCTATTGAAAAACTTGTCAGCAGTCGCACTACGTCAGCGCCATCACTGTTCGTTTCGTTCACAACATGCATATAATGATCTCGAATGCCCAATGCTTGGCACACTGAGGAGAACGCCACTTGGTTCGCTCCCGTGATTACCTTTGGGACTTTAGTTTGCAGCAACTGTTGCCGCATGTCTAACATTTATCTCTCAGTAAGTGAATCTTGTATTGACAAGCTATCTAACTTTATTCTATCATTCTAATCTTAGGATTTGTCAGCAGCAAAAGTCAAGTCGGACGACTGTGTCCTTCCACTCCCGAGTACTGGTACATGGGTTTACAAATGCAGTACATACTGGCACTGCTTTTTTGTGGTAAAGACCGTGTGGTTTGATGATGCCTGCAAGACAATCTTACGGACGCCATAATGTGAGGTAAGTATTTGCTTACGGTACAGCATTGTATTGTATTGTATTACGTTATCGCGTTGCCAAGTTATGCACGTGCTAGGCTCAGTCTGGCTAGTCCACGGCATAGAGTGGTGTTCGCATACGTCGAGTCTCGTCCGGCGGGCAGTGCAGCCAGCACCGAGATCGTGAGGGTATTCCATTATTTTGTTATCTCTGACTTGGTAAGAGCCCAGGTGGCGCTCTGGTGCTGGAGACCGTCGCGTCGAGGGTGAGACTCGTTAGAGACCTGCAGATGCTCGAGAGCACCCGCCCGAAGCGCGCGAGCATTTAACCCCCGCGCTTGGAAGGAGGGCGTCACCCCAACCTTTTCCGTAATGGTACAGCATCTAAAGCTGAATCAAATTTGTACGATTAGCCCGCAGAAAGATACCAACGCACTTTGTTCAAGTTGCTCTGGATATAAATCATCTGATCGCTCATAAGCTTATTCTCATCAGATAGTGCGCCCTTCAATCTTTAATGTAGTTCCAAAAGATATCGCCATCACTCATACTCACCCTGCAGTAAAAACAGAAGCCGCCTTGTTGAAAACCTCATCGTCTCTTTCCTGTGTTTTGTGGTGGCTAGAATACTTAAGCACGAAAGTCTACTATTTGTCATCCCACACAAGATCGCGCTAATTAAATAAGGGGAGCCGTTAACCAGCCCCCGTCTCAATCTTCCATTGTGTGCGCCACACCACTTCAATAAAAGCGTGGAACTCGTCGTCTTTTGTGACGCCCTCCTTCCAAGCGCGGGGGCTAAATGCTCGCGCGCTTCGGGCAGGTGCTCTCGGGCATCTGCAGGTCTCTAACGAGTCTCACCCTCAACGCGACGGTCTCCAGCACCAGGGCGCCACCTGGGCTCTTACCAAGTCAGAGATAACAAAATAATGGAAGACCCTCACGGCCTCGGTGCTGGCTGCACTGCCCGCCGAACGAGACCCGACGTATGCGGACACCACTCTATGCCGTGGACTAGCCAGACTGAGCCTAGCACTTGCATAACTTGGCAACGCGATAACGTAATACAATACGAATACTCGTCGTCTTTTCTGTCAGATACAATTGCTAATATTGCTCGCTGTACAGGAAAGCTCTTCGCCGTGAGCTTGATACATTTGCAACAACGGCAAAGATGGAAGCCACAACAACTACTCCATCTATGGTGCGGCTGCTAGTAACTAATGCTTAGGTTTGACAATTAATGTCTGAGTTTGGCTATCGTGCGATCATACAGTCTCCTTCGCATGAGAGGACATCAGAGTCCTGTTAGACTGCATTGCATAAGTTTGCGCAGAAAAAAGTGGGGCGTGTAATAGCTGCATTCTTTTCACAGGGAAAGAGCAAAGTTCTGGCGCAACAAAAGCCACAAGCTTTGCCGGGATCAATGAAGAAACCGAACGGGCCCATTTACGCCATTGTGGGCAACGCCCTCACCGGCCTCTCCAAGGTGCGTATGTGAGCTGCATTTATATAACAAAGTTCTCACTGAGGTCTGTCGCGTCAGGTCTGTCCTCACGTAATGCGTCGGGAAAAGTACGCTACATGCAATATGAGCAATTATTGGCGAAGAAAATTGTTGATTTGGACCAGCTTCACAAACTCAGCTGGGGTGGTGTTTTACAAAATATCGACCTACAGTCTGGCGACTGCTATTGGTCTCTGTCTCTCGCCAAAAACCGAAGCGGTGGCACCCATGAAGCCAAGCGAGGTCTTTGAAGTTGTTTATCAAGACCGATCGTTAGGCATGACGATTCGAAAACAAAATGAAAGTGTGATTGCCAATCACTTCAAGTGTCAACCGAACAGTGCACTCGGCGAGGCAGAATCCAGTGGACAGATTTAGCTTAACGACGTCGTTTACAAGGTGAATGGCGCAAGGGCTGTCGAGCGCAGCTACGACAATGTCATCCAGATGCCACAGTCGCTGACGCGTCCATTGTGTATCCACTTCTTTCGTCCGTTTCGACACGATGGATTGTTTGCAGTTGAATTTCGAGGAGCTAGTTTCAATATGACGGTCACGACAGACGATGTCAATGTTGTGGTCAAGGCCTTGCCCATGGCACACCCAACCATCGTAGGCTATGTTGAAGCTCATGGCGTACTCGTCTCTGACATCGTGCATGCTGTAGACGGAGACGTGATGAATGGACTCGAGTATCACCGTGCTATTAGCTTACTTGGTCGCATTATAGTCGTCTTATTGCAATCAAAGATCATGCCACCAACGCCTGGGAGATCCATGAATGTCATGACCAACCGACTTTCGTTCGCACTCACGGCCGCACCATCACCTCGATTGAGCAATGTAGACAGTTTTGGAGCACGTCGTGGCTCGGCGGCGATATGATGAGTTGCGTTGACGGGGAGTATATGCTTGTGGATGAAATGCTCATTTTTTGTGACGGATTGGGCACTGACGGCGCGCTGAATCCAAAAGAGCGGATTTGTGATAGGATATGCTGCTTGCGATGCGACCAGACGTGTGTTGTGCTGTCAAGCGAAAAAATAACAATGCACTCGTGGCTCTTGTGCGATCTATGAGGCTTTGGGACAATTTACTCAAGACTCGAGAGTGCACTTCACTGGCTGGACCCGTGCCGCTTAAGCGCAAGAAACGTTTCCATCTCTTGCTGACCAACCACGAACGGCTTTGTTTGTCAATAAAGACACGAATTTATTGGAGGACGAGAGTGTGTGCTTATAAATTGTCACTGTGAGCTCGCGGTTCAAGTCCCAAAAGCTTATAATTTCCACAAGCAAGACAGACTACGTCTTGATTGGTAACTCTATTGAACCTGTCATTTGGGCGCGGGCTATCCTGCCTTTTACGTGCACACAAGGGATGCCCAAAGTGGCAAGCAGCAGGTCTCCAAGAAGCGGTAATTTGTGCTGCGCGGCAATCGTCTTACAGGCTACAAAAAGGAGAGCCCGATTCATCAGGTTGGCGCAAAAGGCAGCACAATTTCTCTCGCAGATGCTAAAATTGACATTTCGGACCCACGCAATCTCCCAAACAGCATCACGACGCCCGAGTTTAGTCAGGCTGGTGAGAAGCTCATCTTGACAGCAACGTCGACGCGAAAGTTTAACAAGCGGACCTCGGCATTGACCTCGGCATTGCTGGCATTGCAATTGAGATCTTTAACGCCTGCGCCTTGAGAGACATGGTGCTGTTTATTTGACTTTCAAAAAACGATTCGTTTGTGTTTTAGCCAAAGAGGTTTAGCGGTGGAGACGGTCTGCTTGGAAGATACTTTATGCAATAGTAGTAAAATGCAGAAACTTATAAGAAACAGTGGAGTGGTTACGATGAACGTATCGCGATGCAGCGAATGAAACTGAAGTCGAGATGAAGCAATTTACATGAGAAGTTCATCGTATCGTCTTTTGTGTCCAAAACAATTCCTGGTCTTTCCTGTGCACTGCGAGATCGGCAGCTAATGTTTGAAACTCCTCAACTGGTGTCAGATAGGCCCAAATTTGGTAGAACTTCAGCTTGTTATGTACCGCTGTGAGTTTTTTCATCGCCGTCTCCATATCTCTTTTCATTTTATTTATCGGCCCTTTTTGCAACTCTTCAGATCTTGCTGATTCCTCTGCGTCGAGATAGTCTAATTGGAGTGGTGTGGTGGACACCAAGAAAGATAGAGGTAGCGAAAAGCGGGAGTCATACTATACACAAATATATTAGAAAAGCAAAATCTCGGACTCCAATCAATGGCTTACGGTCTTTTGCACCGTATATCTCGATAGCGTCCCCCCGCAACTTGTCATTCTCAAATAATCCTTGAAAAGCGATGGTGTAGCCTAGAATTCTGCGCTCATGTTGGTATCGGCTTTCACACTCGTGGTATGTACCAAGACCATGATTGCAGTGGACGGCCAAGCCCAGAGTCACATGAGGAGCTTGCCAGCAGAGGATGCTCGCACTGACCGCGTTGAGGAAAGTTCGTTAGATACTTTTGACGCAAAGATTGCATGGGAATTGGAGGAAACAACGCCAAGTCTACGTTCAAGGCTCTCTACCGACAAAGAAAATGTCATCAATTACGTTTTGGAGAACTTTGACGTGCTCTCTGTGAAGAAAACTCTATTTGCAAGTAAGAAGTATCGAAGGTGGGCAAGAGGTGTCTTTGGCGCGTACGAAGACTCTGCCGAGGCTTATGAGGCCTTGTTTCACGAGCTGAATAAGCACTTTGACGACTATGAGCTGGCAACATTTGGGCTTGGTGGTCTTGCGTCCCTAAAGACGAAAGCCATAGCCAAAGAATCTCACGAACTTCGGATGAAGGATTGGATAGCGAACGAGATAGAAGCTGATGTCTTTCATGCCTTGAAACTTGATGTCGACAGGGGCAACGATTTCAAGAACCCGCCGAGAAGACATGTCTCGTTTGCTCGTCAGCTTTCACTTAAACATGAATTAGACGAGCAGCTAATATACGATGAACTGTTCTGGATGCTGAGTGAGAAATTTGGCGTACTCGCTTGGCTGAAATGCTTGGAGCTACGACTGTTGATCTACACGAAAGATGCAATGGTATGGAACCAGCGTGGGGTAAAAGACAAGTTGATCGCTTTCGCTTTGTCAGGAGAGAGCCTGAACGCAGACTCGGCGCCAACTTCTCCACTTCCCATGTCACCTACGCGCCGGTGGTATCTAACGTATTTTCCTCATAGCGGTCAGTGCGCGCATCCTCTGCTGACAAGCTCCTCATGTGACTCTGGGCTTGGCCGTCCACTGCAATCATGGTCTTGGTACATACCACGAGTGTGAAAGCCGACAGCAACATGAAATGGCGCAGAGTTTTAGGCTTGAGCATCGCTTTTGAAGGATTATTTGAGATTGGCAAGTTGCGGGGGGGGGCATCTGCGACCTCCGAATCACTATCGAGCTTTACGGAGCGATAGACATGTCAAGATCATAAGCAATTAAAGCTCAAGATTAATTTTTTTTTTCAATATGTTTGTGCATAGTATGACTTATTATTTAAGTAGCGCAATTCTTTGTGGGATGACAAGTAGCAAAGTTCCGTGCACGCATTGCCCAAGCATTCTAAAACAGCAAAAGACACAGGAAGTAATATGAGGATGCCTTAAAGTAACCGGTTTCGGTTTTCAAGTATGAGTAATGACAAGAAGTTTTGCAATTACAATAAGGATTGGGTGCGTACTGTCTATTGTACTGTGTTGTATGCAACAATAGGCTGCTGAGCGATCAGATGGAATCTATCCAGAGCGTCTTGAACAATTGCCTTAGATTCTTCCAGCGATTTTTATCTACAAATCTAAGATGTATCCAGTTTTAGATGATCAGACACTTTTCTCACATTATGGCGACCGTACGGGTGTCCTGCAGTCATCATCGAATCATACGGTCTGTATCACAACAGAGCAGTGCCAATGTGTACTGCATGTGTACCAGTACTCAGGAGTGGAAGGGTTTGTGATCGCACAGTCGTCAGTCTTCTCATTTGCTTTTTAACGCTGCTGACTCCTAAGAGTACAATGATAGATTAAAATCAGATAGCTTGTCAATAGAGAATTTACAAATTGTGAGATAAGAGCAGAAGATGCGACAATGGCTGGTGCAAACCGACGCCGCAAGGGTATTAACGAAAGTGAGCTAAATGCGATCTCCTCAGCGTGCTGAGCAGTGTGAATTAAGTACCATTATGTACATACCATTATGTACATGTTGTGAACGAAGCGAACAGCGGTGGCGCCGACTGCTGACCAATCATTTAATAGCTGGGATGCAGTGCACCGTAATATATATTTTCACTCACAACATAATTTATGTGATACTACGTTATTAACAGTGTATAAGAAGCGCCTTCATCGCTACTGGCATGATGTTGTTTTGACTGTGTTGTGTATCATAAGGTTTAAATAGATACATGTCCATTAGGACGTCTCCGCAT
Source organism: Plasmopara viticola (assembly GCA_001695595.3). Lineage (NCBI taxonomy): Eukaryota > Oomycota > Peronosporomycetes > Peronosporales > Peronosporaceae > Plasmopara > Plasmopara viticola. The sequence continues at coordinate 550,664 of MBPM02000045.1, read as the reverse complement.
CGCAGCTTTTACTTTACATCTTTCTGACAGTTACAACAACACGTAATCGTTTCCCTTGCATGAGGCATACAAAGCCACTCTGTCGTGACTTTGAGCCAATTACGAACGATTGCGCAGGTACGCTGAATGTAATTTTAATTAGCCGCTGTCAGTATTCTGTCGCAAATGATTGCAGCATGTGGTGAAAGTTAAGTAGAGTTATTTCGCTGCTTTGCGGCAACATGCCGCGTGGCTGCCTTGATGCGGCTGCTACCGAAATTACACGCCATTCTTGTTTGAGGACCGTGCTTGTAAAATATAAAGCCAAGCTTTAGTGCTAAATAGCCAACCAATCGGTATCCATACCGATTAATGTACTAAGGTGCCTAAGAAATCTGGAAATCGCGGTAGTTTTCTAGTCGCTCATCAAGAATTCCAATCAGGACCACAAAACAAAAATTTTCTTGAACATATCAATTTCAAGCCAAAGCATATTGCACAAATTCGACCAAGAGTAGTAAACAGTTGTTTACTAAACATATTTCTGCACGTCTCATCTGGGCAAGGTGTAGTATGCCTGATTGCACTTCGTAATTAATTACACGATTACTAATTACCTGAATCCTTGCAATGGATCCGGGATCTATCAAACACCTCCCAACAATCGTCGAATGCGTAATTCGCGCTGCTCTGGAGACTTGATGATCTCTATGAGCCCAAATGATGCAAACGGATTTGCGGTTATTTCTGCCGCCAAGCAGCTGGGACGCGTCACGGTCTTTGAGCTCTACGATCACAATTCATGTTCTTGCAGCAGTAGCTACGGCGTTGGCCTGTTGTGAAGATTTAATGAAGCCTAACATTTTCCCGCTTAAGATAAAAGAATGCCAGAACCTTCTTATCTGCAAAAAGAGGCACAAAATGCTTCTAAGGCAATCTTAATCGCAGACGATTACGTGGGTGTGACGTCCGCACTCGTTCACCCAATAGGCCCGCCTTAAATTGAGAAGCTTACCCGTACAAACACTTTATCTAGCGGCTTTGTGACCTGGGAGTTTACAAAGGAGCTGAAAAAAGAAACATTTCATTCGAATAGCTTGCACATCTATCAGCTTTCCCGTTACAGTATTTGCATGTAAAATGACGCGAGCTTCATATATATGTATACGTGAGCCAAATATGTTGACGGCCTTCGAACACCACTTCCTGAAATAAACACAAGTTGGTGTGCTCATGGACGACTAAGAAAGACCAGTCTCGCTCCCAGCTCTCTAAAAGTGCAGAAAGCAACAATAGATGATTGTTTTTTAGTAATCACAAACAGACTTGCTCCTTCGAATACCGTGGAAGTCAGCTTTCGTCCTACAAATTCATTGTAGTGATCGTTCCTGTATCAATAGATTTGAGTATTTCCGAGTAAAGTAACAGTCGCTTCCTTGGCTGCGAAAAACAAGGTTAAAGAAGACTCTTGGCTCTTTGGCTACGAAGGGTCGCTGTCAGATGAATTATTAGTCATTGAGGCGGGGGGGGGCGGGGCAGAAGCGCTTACTAGAGAAGGATCAAATTCTCATGATGTGTATAAGGTGGGAACACACAAGAGGAAATTAGCCTCTAAGCGTTGGACAGCTCTAGGAAGCAATTTAAGCTGCGTGGAACAGCTGGCAGTATACAAACGTGCATCAACTCAAGTCTTGGTATATTCCGCGTTATAGTGGCGGTCATAACGTTTTTCTAACAAGAGGAGAAGGACGAAGTCTTAGCATTTGGCGCATTGCGTACTCTTCACTATGATGATCGTCATTTGCCAACGTGTCTTCTAAAGACCCTCCTCGAAGACAAGACCCGCTAGCTGCTCGATAAGCCCCATACGTTGCTGGTTTCACATCAAACAGATCAATGGTCTGGAATTTACTCTCGTCGTCGTATTCGCATTGTCATGATCAAGTATTGACGCATAGACGTCGTACCCATAAATTTCAAAATAAGTAGAGATCGCTTAAGAGATGATAGTAAAAAATGGCTGTCACATATATTTTTTCATACGTCGCAACTCGTCTTTGCATAAAGCTTGATGAACTCAGACCTTGAAGCCACGGAAAATATCCTTTTTTGCAAACCGTTTGTCTTGGAAGCTCGCACTTTTTTGCTCTTTACGAATTATGAGCGGGTACACCTTACCTATGGATCATTATCAATGAAGTACTAGCGGCGGCAAGATATCGTTCGGACAGTTAAGCGAAACCTTACAATGCTTGGTTGCTGATAGAGCCTCCTGCAGTACATCAATTTTTTTGAAGACCTTCTCGAGACAAAAGCACAATTAAGTGGCTAGGACAGGATATTCGACAGGAGTTTTTGACCAAAAGGAAAGAAATAACCCGCAAACTTCAAAAGTTAGAATTTATCATTGCTAAAAAGCTCAAACAGCTATCTACAGATGCGGTCTCGGATGGATGTAACGACAAAAACAAGACCGCTCTTGATTGTTTGAAGCCAATCCAGGTTGCAGATACACTAAATGTTTTGCTAGAACTTATCGAAGCCCTGTATAACTAGGGACAGGTAAGCGTGAGAGCGTTAGCACCAGATCTTTTGCGAGCACAGTCGTATATGCCAAAGCCATCAGCTCAGCGGGAAATTGTTTTTGGGCGGGGGGGGATCACAGTTTTTATCTCGAGGAATTTCGAGTGGAGCAATTCGCTTGCGGATACATGCGACTATCTTTAGGTCGGTTTAAAAAGCCCCCTGATCTCGAAACTGAGGTACTTGCGCATATATTGGCCAAAACAGTCGAGAGGCTCGCTGTCACGATTCATCAGCTTCTAGCTTGCATCCGGTAGATGCCGATCGCATGCAGGAGCCGTTCGGCTACGTTTTTTCAAGCCACAATGTGCTGGAGCTAACGGATCGGAGTGGAAGTAGCTAACTCAGTTGCGCAGACAACACGTCCTAGTCGATAATCAAAGTTGCTCCCCAGATTTCTTTGCTAAAGCTACGCACATGTTATCTCGCGCGTACGTGCCACGGATCTCATTCGATATAGACGAGGTCACACATGTAAGACAAGCTAGCGCATCGACTGTGCAACGCCATATTGGATTAGTAAAAGCTTTTTGTTGTACTTTAGTCCAGCTCTACAACGGACAACATGTCGAGTACAAACAGAGCATTAACTGATGGGCAAGTTTAAGCTTGTCTAGTCTTCAACCGTACCGGTTAACCCTTAATAAATTTATTGTCACACTCTGTTGCAGTTTGCTTCGATAGCCATTCAGTTGTAAAACTTGTAATTTCACGATCTTGACACATTCGGACGACCAGCGTGATCTTCATTACTGAATACGCTGACTTTCATATTCTTGCAACGATATTGTTGCATGATAAAGGTATACCTTTATCACTGCAAATGAACGTGCAACCTTAAATTTTTTTGACCCTAACGTAAGTCTTTTTTGGCTAGGTGCCATTGTATCTATTTAAAGTCTGTACTGCATTTGCAGGAACAGGAAGTGTACAAATCAAAATTTGTGGCTTTAAGTTCGTAAGCAATATATCAACTAAGAATCAAGTTAAATTGAAGTATTGCAGAGGTATTCATGGACGATAAGAGTACGGTCACGTTACGCAGTAACATTGTTGAAGCGAGACTTTACGCGAAGGAAAGAAGAAAGTCTGTGACATTGATTGCGGAAAACTTTGAAAGCGATTGAAGAAATCCGGTGACACAAGTAGGAGCGAGGCGTGATGTACTCGTACTTGACGCCATGCTATAAGGCTAAAACTGCAGCACAATTGGTGTGACTTTAAGATATTACTCCAAAATTTGAACGTGCACGCTCTTGTCCGTTGCGACACATGCCTTCATAAAAGCCTTTGATTGGAAATAGGGTGATAAACGCGCTGTTTAAGACAAAGCCTAGAAATGCTCAAATCGCTCACTCAAATACGTGAGGAATCTATTAAATGAAAATGCCGATGTGGACTCTTCGGCTGTAAGCATTTGGCCTTCTTACGCCATATCGTCGTTGTCGCCAACCAATAGGAGCGTTTGGCAAACTGACTTGTGGGTTCAATGTAGAGTTGAAGACAAGGTCCTTGCTACCGTCATTACAAACTCCGCAAGAAGACGAAAGCAAGCGTTGATTTGCTACAATCAAATAAGATAAGCTATTTATGTACAGGGAGAATAAATAAAAAGACGACAAGCGATGTGCTCAACAAACTTTGGCTCAAATTGACAGAAATAGAAGCTGAGGACATAGTGGTTGGCCCACTATTATTGACGTGGCTTGTATTCGAATCGCAACGTAACGATACAGACGCTAAATTACTCGTAGCATTGCATAATCAATTGTCTGACATACAATCAGCGAGTAACCCATGCTAATCATCAAGACAAGGGACCCAAATATGAAATATCGTCTATTCAGAGTGCGAGAGACAATATTTAAGATCTGGCGCGCAAACTCTCTTGACGAAGATTGTTTTTTTCATCGTCTTCAACTCCATAATGATGGCGACAAGCTTTTTACGCACCCGGCGTTGCATGTCTGGCTTTGGTATGTCCTTGAGCACTATGGCGCGGATTCAGATGTTATCATTCCGCGGGTCGTGAAGACATACTTCCGCAATTCTAAGTCGCTTCTTGACATGGTGCACAGAGAATTACAAAAGAAGGTAACCTGAGTGCGATAGGCATCGACGGAATGCTAGATTAAATTGGGATTAGCTCAAATTCGAATCTTACGTACGTCGCAAGTTAGGCAGCCCGGGTGTTATCGACTAGACTAAGACGCATAAACTCTTTTTGCAAAAATGTTTGACTAATTACTGACACCAGTGAGTTGCCCTCACGATATCTTTTTCCTTAGTTTCCAAGTGAGATTTTGAGTGAAAGATGGTCTGACTGGTGGTATCCATACCATTAATTCAATAGTTTTTGCTGAATATAATAAAAAATAAAAAAATACGAAATTATAGCTTGTCTTTGTCGTAATAGTAAACTTTTAATTGCTGTTCAGTACGCTTGATGCTAAACAAACCTCCGGCTAACCGCTACAGCAATAATGAACAATTGAAGTTCTAACGATTGCGCCATAACTGACTATTATTTTACTACCTCACAAATTTTATTATATTGAACAGTAATATGGGGACACCAGCTTCAAAGAAGGCATCTATCGCCACGGACGATTATTTGCACGTTCACAATTAAAGTACTATCTACAGGTAACGTCATTTGTGCTGCACTTCTAGCCCCGTCGCAGGTCCTGTCGTGGCATAATGCACGGGTACACCACGCTTCGATCCTTCCTGTGTCATCGAGTTTCAATAAACGACGGTTCTCCATTCCCGTGATCAATTCCACAATCATTCTGCTCTTCTTTGCGTAACGTTGATTGTGCTTATAGCGCTCTTGAATAATCCTAAAATACTTTGCTTCAACCTAAGCCTGTCTTTTTCAAAAAGCTATTTTTATACCCACATACTTAAAGCCACAATTTTTTTCTCCAAAAATTACCTGTCACACTCTTTTGCATTTTGCTTTTAAAACTACTTTGATAGCCATTCGGCTGTAAAACTTGTGATATCACGATCTTGACAAATTCGGACGACCAGCGTGATCTACATCATTGAACTCGCTGACTTCAGATTCTTTCTTCGTCTTGTTGCTTATAAGTACAATATCGAAGTGTTCGTGTACCTAAAATGAACACTGAAAGTACCGTAATTTTCGTATGTCTAGTTGTCATTGTATCTGCTCGAAATTTGTACTGCATTTGCAGTAACATGAGTCGCACGAGTAACCAAGCAAATTGATTTTCGATTAACTATTGGAAGAATATCATGACACGGCTAGTTTCTCATTGATGCTGCTCTATGAGTAAGGTCTACCCGCTTATAACTTTCAAAAAGCTAACTAAGTGAGATTTTCTTAACAAATAGTTGACATACCATTTGCAAAGTAAACAAATGAATTCCTTGGGTTCAAGTTATTGTTCACCAAGCTTTATGAAAAGATGAGTTACAACTTTAAAGCAGTTCATCAAGCTTTATGCAAAGACGAGTTGCAACGTATGAAGAATTACATGTGATAGCCATATAATCATTTTGACTATCATGCCTTAAGCGATCTTTACTATTTTTGGAACGTATGAAAAAGACGCCGATGCGTCAATACTTGATCTTATTAATGCGAATACAACGACGAGCGTGTCTTCGAGACCATCGATTAGTTCAATATGAAATCTTCAACGTATGGTGCTTGTCTAGAAGCGAGAGAGTCATGTCTTCGACGGCGAGAATCCAAAGGAGATACGTTCGCAAATGACGATAGTGCATGGCTATATAGTGTTCGCTGTAGAGCTTGCCATTGACTACAACAGAGTTTTCTACCAATGCTGTATGGCGTAGCCCATTTGACGAGCTAGCTCGTGTCACAGTTGTGACTTCGTCTATATCAAATGTAATTTGTAGCGCGTACGTGCTAGATGACATGGGCGTAGCTTTAGTAAGAAGATATGGGAGCAAATTCGCTGAGTGACTCGGACGTGTTGTCTACTTGACTGGACTAGCTAAAACTCGCGGCCCAATCACCTAACCCACTTTTGCGAGGCAAGAATTAGCCGAGTGGCTTGCAAGTAAGTGCCTCCTACAGCGCATAAACAAATTGAAGACTTTCTCAAGCCATGAGCACGATAAATTGGCTGAAACGATATTCGACAAGAGTATTTAGACCAAAATTAAAGAATTAAACAGCAACATTTAAATTTGTCATTGCTGAAAGCTTAAAGTCTATTTACAGCTGCGGTCGCGGCTGTCTTCACAGATAAAAGTATGCCCGCGCATGATTTGATAATTTAAGTTTGTGGTCAATAGAGGCCGCAAAATCACTTAGTGTTCTGTTGGAACTTATCGCAACCTTGTATAACTCGAACCAGGCAAGTGTGATAGCATTAGCATCGGCCCGTTTGCAAGCACAGTCATGGGAATAGAAGCATAAGCTAAGCCAGAGACTACTTCTGGGTACAGAGGATTGCAGTAATTTTCTCGAGGGAATCGAGTTGAATAATTTGCGTGCGGATAGATGTGACTAGCTTCGAACTGGTTTGGAAAGTTTCCGTGATCTCGAAGCTGGGGCACCACGTGCCTATATTGGCCAAACCAGTTGAGAGGATCGGCGTCACGATTCATCAGCTCATGGCTTGATCCCGGTAGAAGTCAACCTCGAGCAGCGGTATCGTAAGTGTACGCAGTACGCTTGATGCTGGAACATCGTGCTTCTCATCTTCTCAGTAAAGAAATTGACCGTCACTTTAACGCGGAAAGCACTCTCGCGCGACGCAGAGGCTAAAACTTGACCAATCATCTGTGAAGAAACGAAACAAAATTATCCGATAATTTATTAGAGTATAAGGCCTCACTTCCGCAAGGTTGCCTAGACTTCGTAGATGTGGTGAAAAAGCTTTACGCCACTAGGGATTCCGTCACGAGTTGAGCTCTCGTGAGGTCACTGGTGACCGCTTCTAAAGCTCCCGCGTTCAGCAGTGCTTACAGAAACATGACGTCGTAGATTATGGGTGGCGGATTAAAGGTCTAGTGGCAGTCAGTGACAAGTTTTAGCCAAAGTTTTGCCAATGGTACCTCGCCACTCGTCCATCGAGTTCATTAAAGATGCCGTAAGGTAAAGGTTAAGAGCATAACCCCATTACTTGTGTACTTAACGCTAAAAACCTTTTTGACATCCTCAGACAATGTATAAGAGCAAGTACAGCAAACACGATGTCTAACGCGCCTTCGCTCGTTCGGGCCGCTAAACGAGTGCGTAGCTGTTCCCACTTCATGCTGAGCGTAAGTCGAGGCCGCAGATCAAATGATACAGACATCCATGGTACACATCGTAGGTTTTCAGACGATCACGGCCAAATTCGGTGGCCACACACTTATAATATGCCTGTAGAGTCATAAACAAGCAGAATTCATCACGGTGTGACTGCTTCTCGTGCTCGTGGATAATCGAGGATTTTGAACGCGATACGCTCTAACTCACTCGACACAAGCGTTTGATTGGAGAACAGCCATATAGTGCTTGAGGTTCGTAGTGAGTGCGTTTGTGCTAAAAAAAAATTCGTAGCTACTTTTTTCTTACTTTGATGAGTCTCTTGAAGAGGTATAACCGCACCACTTCATTGATCCTGGCTTGTCAGTGAAAGTATCTCTATTTCACTATCCGTTCCACAAAGAATTGGTTCTGGCCTTGGTGGGTAAGGTGCGCCGAGAAGACCACTTCTGTTTCGTCCCACTTCTTCTTCTTGATGAGAAGATGAAGTGAGACGGAAGGCTTGCGGTCCAAGCGATAGGTAAAGTATGTGAAATTATGAAACTTACAGTCTGATCGATCGTAGCGAGGCTTTGCGCGAGGTCTCTCACTTGTGTCGGGAAGTCGCTTGCTTCCATAGTGAGACTCATGCACAGCCGAATATTTAAAGCAAAAGATTCCCTATTACTCAGCCCTTCTGCATTATTGGAGCAATCAGCCGCCGTATGTCCGCCCGAACTAAAGTTTCTAACAATCGTTGGCAGCACTTCAAACTGAGCTAGAAAAACATCAAGGCTCATGTGAGGCTAGATGTCGCGGTAACCACAATACCTTACCAGACGCTACACAGTGGATGCCAGGTGTGTTAAGTGGGTTTTTGTAAAAGTAGATGGTATTTTCCGGCTCGTGCTTTTCAGGAATGTTGATGGTCCGATAATTTGGTATTTCATATTATTTCTTAATGCGTTCTCACCCTTTCGCGCGGTCAATTAACTAATAAGTAAAATAATTTTTCGAACAAAGAGCTTTGATTACTCCTGGCGTGTTAATCTGAATTCTTTTTTCGTTATCTGATTCGGATGAAAGTGTATTATTTGCTCCATTAGATATGTTAGACCGACTATCGGCAGAGTCACTTATCGTTTTCGTAAGGAAGCTGGTAAACTTGGAAGAAAAAATTCCAAAATTTCGTGCTCCGAGAGCTGGTAAAATTGTTAAGTGTTAACATAAAGCCAGTCATGCCCATAAATTTGCGAGCCATGCAAGCTCAACCATTATCAGCTTATATGTCCACAAATATAAAATTTCGGCTCAAATTCTATACAATTAACCTTCGAACACACGGTTTACAATTTCCATCTGACCAACTGTCTGCGGATTGTCGGATCCTGAAAGAGTAAAGCATCATTATCACGAAAGCATCGGTAAAACGGAAGTCCACATCTGTCTTAAAGACTATGGTCATAAATATTGAAACTACTGCTTTATTTTTTTCTTCACTGAGAGAGCCAGCTGCACGATCCAGCTGTGGCGGCACCGTGCCCGTGTTGTCATTAGTTTTGCTAATCCAAAGATATAGTCGAGACTTATGGACCCACAATAGTCCGACGGTACTATTAGGCTCTGCAATGACGTTGGCGCGTAAAGCGCGAGTTTGGTCTTGTGGCAGGTGTCATTGATCCTCACACACTTGTCCACCTATGTGTACATGTAACACAATCAATATCTTATTAAGACCAAGAAAAACACATATTCTTGATCAAAACGACCCCTAATAAGGGCAACACATGACCCCAAATGCATATCGTATTTTTGGTCTTTAAAACTTGGTACAATGACTCGAGAAGGATCTGTTGATATGGCTTATTGCAAAGATCACCTCCTTTCGAATAGCGATGGGTTAAATATCGCTGTTGAGGTTCCACTTAAATGACTTTGGCATCTTTCGACCGCGATGAAACATCACATAAAAGGATTTGGATTGGCATTCGTTTTATATACCTACCGAATTTGCTGTTCCTTAGACCTTTAGATCCTGCCGATGAAGACCATTTCATATTCTGGCCTACGCGAAGGCGTGCCGGCACGCACACTCTATTTTACAGCATTCGTAGCGAAATTACTGTTTCACAAAGAATGAAACCTATCTCGTCAAGCTTTGGAGCAAGATGACCGTTTTTACCGCTGTCCAAAGGAATGTGCGGCCCCAAGAAATTATGAAGGGTTTAAAGCCTAAAAGATGCACTCGATATATAACCAGCGTTTAAAACATGGAAAGAGACTCTTTGTCACGGACGAGTTTGCTCGACTTGATAGCCTATGCTGTCTAATCTAGATAAAATTAGCTCGATCACGGCCATCCTTATTAGCCTGCAGTGATGTGCCACCGATAATGTTGTCAAAATATTAGGAAAAGACGACTAACGTTCCTGTAAAGTATGTCAAAACAAGAACTGGTGCTTCTATTGCTACCAATACCACTCAACAATCACCTTAGATAAATCCAATACAGAATTTGTGTAACCCGCATACTTAATCGTGTATTTATGCAAACAATTAAGTAGCCTTAGTCACTATCGCAATTCTTTTTTACTATTGTAGCGCTGGCAAAGGCGAATTGTTTTTAATATAGTTTGAGCGTAGAGATACATGATGAATTAGTTCCTACGGACGCCATAACGTTAAAAAAGTATTTGCCGTATTTAACTTACGGTTTAGCATCTAAAATTCTACGTATTTCAGATCTGCAGATCAAAACTGCCTCTTTCTGATGCTCTGGATATATACCATACGATCGGTCAGCTGCATACAACATACACGCACTGATTCTATATCATAGTTCCAAAACCTCTCGAGATTTTAATTCTTCGTCAAGTCATTTTCTGCTGCTAGTGCTGCTTCAAAATGTTGGGGCTATGCTTGCATGGATCAAGAGTTGCGCTGCTTAAACTTATCGTACTTCATTCCGGAATGCTAGAAGAACGAGATGCGAAAAAACATTTAATCTCGCGATTGAGGGTACTGCATTGTCGAACCTAACTAATCGCATCTGATCGTAACACGTATATTCCACCACATGTGTATGTAGCTAGATAGTGATCCTATGCAATTTGTCATTAATCAATTTATACTCCTAAAGCGATGCTTCAGCCTAGACTTTTGCGCCGTTTCATGTTGCTATCGGGTTTTGCGCTCGTGGTTCGTACCTATACAGTGATTGCGGTGGATGGCCAAGCTCAGAGTTACATGAGGAGCTTGTCAGCAGCGAATACTCGAGCCGACCGCAATGAGGAAAAAATGTTGAATACTTTCGCCGCGAAGGTTGCATGGGAAGTGGAGAAGTTGGCTCCTAGTCTGCGTTTGAGGTTCTCTCGTGACAAAGAGAAAGCGATCAGTTACTTTTTCGAAAATTTTCACGTGGAATCTGTAAAGAAAAACTTATTCGCAAGTAAGCAGTACCGAAGGTGGGCTAGCGGTGTCCTTGGCACCTACAAAGACTCTCCAACGACCTATATGGCCTTGTTTCAAAAGCTGAAGAAACACTTTAACGACTATGAGCTGGCTACGTTTGTACTTGATGGTTTGGCATCCCCAAAGACAAAAGCTGTGGCTGAAAATTATTACGACCTCCAAATGAAAGATTGGATCGAAAACAAGGAAGCGCTTGATGTCTTTCGTGCCTTGAAACTTGATGTCGACAGGGACAACGTTCTCAAGAACCCGCTCTTGGAGACTTATGTCTCGTTTGTTCGTCAGCTTTCACGAACAAATAATTTAGACGATCAGCCGATTTACGATGACTTGTATCGTATGCTCGAGCAAAAATTTGGCGTTGCTCGCTTGGCTGAAATGCTAGGAGCTACGAATGTTGATCTCCGCGAAGATAAGGTTGGTGGCGGGGTAATGAACGCGCTGTTTCGGGACATAGCCTCGAAAGGGCCAAAGGGCTCACTCGAATACGTAGAGTCTACTTTCAAAGATAATGCCGTTGGAGAATCTTCAGCTGTCAGCATCTGGCTTTCTTACGCCAAACGGTCGTTGTCGCAAAGTGATTACGAGAAATTGGTGACCGGCATGATAAATGACCTGTTGGACCAGCGTGGAGTAAAAGACAAGGCCCTTGCTACCGTCATTGCGGCAGCGCAAAAAGACGAGAGCACGCGTAAATTGGCTACAGACGGATTAGAAAAGTTGCTTACAAAGTGGGAGGAGCATAAAAAGAAGGCAGACGATGTGCTTAACATTCTTGGGCTCGAAGTGAAAAAAATGAAAGCTGAGGACATTGAGAAGAGTCCACTGTTAGAGACGTGGTTTGCGTTCGAATCGCGACAACACGCTGACGATGCCAAATTACTCGTGGCATTGCAGAAACAATTGTCTGACGAACAATTAGCGAGCATGCTAGTCATAGAGATGGGAGACCCAAAAATGGCAATTCGTCTTTACAAAGTGCGAAAGGCACTTTTCAAAGATTGGCAAATGGAGGGTATTGACGAAGATGCTGCTTTCCAACGTTTTCAGCTACATCGCGCTGGTGACAAACTTTTTGCGCACCCGGCGTTGAGTGTCTGGCATTCATATGTCCTCGAACACTATGGCCCGGGTTCAAGTGCAAAACCAATCGTGCGAGTCGTGAAAAAACACTACGATGATCCCAAATTGCTTCTTGCCATGGTGCGTAGAGTATCAAAACTGGACAAGCACACAAGTACTATGATCATTGCCGAAATGCTGAAGCAAAAGAGATTCGCTCATAGTCGTAGTTTACGTACGTCGCAAGCTAGGCAGCTCAAGTGACGACGACTAGTCTAACACACACGAGGAGAATCTCGTCGCATAAACGCTTTTGGCGAACTTCACTTGGTGCATTCTGTATTTGTACTCTATTTGATAGACATCAAGTGCACGATATATATTTTTCTCTAATGTCTAAGAGGTGTGTGATGTGTTCTCCACACCATTTGCTTTCAGAGTGCCTCAAACAGCAAAGTGACTAATATAAATTAGAAGAAAAAGAAATGTTAGCATCGTCCAGTAGGCTAAATGCTAAACAAGCCTTGCTGTAGCAATTTTGATCACAGTTGCACCATAAGTGATTGTTATTTTTTATATCAAAAATGTGTATATTACTGGTATAGTAGTAAAGGAACATGAGCTTCACATCCAAAGCCGTTTTATGTATCGCCACGGACAATAATTTGCGCGTTCGCAATGGAAGTATTATATTTGAATCGCATCAACTGTGCTGCAGTCCAGCCTAGTAGCAGATCCTGTCGTGATTTCAAAACGGGCATACCACGCCTTACTTCTTTCTGTGTCACCGGATTTCATTCAATCGCAGTCTCAGTTTTCCGTTATCAGTACCACAATTGCGTTGCTAATCTTTGCGTAGTGCCTCACTCCACCAAAATCACCTGCTAAATGTTTATCGTGCTCTTATCGTCTATTTAATGATTCTGCAACACTTTGCTCAAACCTATTCTTCTGAGTTTTTTAGATGTCAAATTTCTACTCGCCTTCTTAAAGCCACAAATTTTGACTTACATGAATCAATTGTCACACTCGTTTGCATCTTGCTCTTAAAACTAATTCAATATCCGTTCAGCTGTAAATTTATACAGATTTTGTACGGCATTTGTAATGCCAAGATTCGTACAAATAATTAAGTATTGTAGCATTTCGATTGACGTGTTATACGATATCATGCCATAGCAAATTTTCCAATCATTCTGTCCTATAGGTAGATTATCTCTGTCTATAAATCGTTAAGAACAAAGTTAGCGCGCCTCAGTCACTAAAATTATTCTAAGACATGCTGTTTGCAAAAAACAAAGTTATATCTTTAGTTCAAGCAATTATTGTACGTCAAGCTTTATGCAAAAGCGCTTCGCAACGTGTGAAGAAATACACGTGGTAGCCATATTATCGTTTTTACTACTATGTCAAAAGCGATCTCTACTTATTTTTAAATGTACAGAGAGACGTCGGTGTGTCAATACTTGGTCATGAGAATGCGAATACGACGAGTAGTGTCTCTTCGATACCGTCACTCTATCTTAAGTGAACATGGCAACGTATGGCACTTGTCGAATAGCTTGGGGCGTTCCTTTTTTGATGGAATGGCCGAAGGCTAGATAAGCCTAGTATAATTTTTCAAGGATTGTTCCGTTCGAGTTCGACAAAAATTCCATAGTAGAGCTTGACATGAAGTTCACGCCGAGGAGACGAAATGTTTTCGCCCATGCATATGGCGTTGCCCAGTCGATGAGCTAGCTCTAGTTACAACTACGACCTTGTCTGGATCGAATGTAAAATGTGGCGCGTTCGCGTGAGATAACATAAGCGTAGCTTTAGGAAATAGATCTGAAAAGCATATTTGATTAATCACTTGGACGAGTTATCGACGTGGATGAGATAGGTAATGCTTGCAATTAATTAACCCCATCACATTGTGACTACGACAGATATAGCCGAGCGGCTTCCAGATGTTCATGGTGCATAATCAAATTGAAGACTTTCTTGGGACACGTGCATGATAGAATGGCTGAAAGCCACAATGCTCGACAGGAGTATATTGACCAAAAGCGATGACAAGATTTGTTTGATCAGAAAGTAGAATATTTGTTATTGCTAAAGGCTTAAAACATTTTCACGAATGTAGTTTAAGCTGTCCCTAAGACAAGAATATGGCTGTGCTTCATTGGATTATAGCGTACATGTTTAGTACTTTCAACGGGATGCAAATACACTTTAGGTTCTATTGAACTTAACCTGGCCACGATATAAACTGGATCAGCTAAAACGAAAGTGCTGGCACTGGGTCATTTGCTGGACAGCCGCGGTAGGCCGAACCATCACTTAAGCGAATAACGGTTTTTGTGCACGAAGGATCACAGTGTTTGTCTCAAGGGGATCAGGTCAAACAATTTGCTCGCGGAGAGATGCAACTGGCATCAGAATCGGTTTGGAAAGCCCTGAGATCTCGAAGCTGGGGCACCCAGCGCCTATTGACAAAAACAGCTGAGATAGTCGGCGTGACAATCATAAGCTTCTGGCTTGCGTCCGTCAGATGTCAATCGCGGTAAACTTCATCGCAAAGAGTACGCAGTTTGCCATATGATGCTGGAGGGCTATTTCTTTCTCCTCTCCAGGGTTAAACATTAACTGCCACTTACACCTGAAAAGTATTCTTGCGCGACGCGGCCGCCAAAGGAATCCTATAGTCGATGAAGTTCTCACTTAAGCCAGGTCGCCTTATCATTTTAAATTAAATTCATGTTATCAAATTGATCTTCAGAACTGCACACTACTTATAATGCCTCAAGTTTAGCTCGTCTCAAGGTTCTTGTTGACTGCAAATGAAGCATCTGCACTCAACTATGCTCAAGGAAACATGATGTTGTAAATTTTAGGACACAGATTAAAAGTATACTGGCAGCCGACCATGAGCTTCAGCTAATCAGACTTTTGCCAAAGGTATGTTCTGGTCGTACATCGACTTCGTTTGAGCTGTCGCAAAGTGTATAGCTGAAGTACTTCTGTAGCTAACGCTCAAGATCGATACGTCATACTCAGACAATCTATGGGGCTCAAGCACAGCGGGTACGACTTTCAATGCCGAAAATAACCTTCCCCTCTCTCAGGTAGCTAAATGATTGCGTTTGTTAGAGCTTCCAAGCTGACCTTTGAGCTGCGCAGACTTCATGCTCAGCATGTGTCGAGGCTGTAGCCTCGATGCTTTGAACATCCATGGCACCCTTCGTTGCCTCATAGGCGATCACAGCCACTTCGTTGGCCATGCGCCTTCAGTTAAACCGTGAATTTCATATCAAGCAAAATCTACTTGATTGGGGCATCTCCTCGTGCTTTCAAATCTCATCAAGTATATTGATTGTAATCTCAGGTTTACTAGTCACAGGTGCTCGATCGGATAACAGCCACGGTGTTCGCTTAGTGCGAAGTGAGAGCAGCGGCGTTCGAGGGAACTTTCTAAAGGTAGTTCATCGACTCTAAAGAACTTTGTGAAGAGTTTATTACGCACCACTTCCGACAATAACCCTGGCTAATTTATGATGTATCTCTACTTCACTTTTTACTCCAACACGGAAGTGAATATTGTCTTGGCGGTCAAGGATCACTGAAGGAGGCCACTTCTGTCTCGGCTTTCTTTCTCTTGTGAGAAGATTAGCTCCTGCGCGATTATATTCTGCGGCCCTGACCTTTAACAAAGAGGTGGAATCGTATGGCCATGTAATTCATAAATTTACAGTCTGATCGGTTGTCGCGCGTCTTTGCACGAGGTCTCCTATTTGCGTCGGATGTCGCGTCATCATATAATCAATTTAAGGCACGATCGGCCGCTTAAAGCGCACAGCTTCATGAGTGATCATTCCTGCAGCCTTACGACCAGTAAAGTGGAGCTTTTAGCCGCCGTATGGCCACTCGAACTCGCCTTGCTAACAAAATCTAGCGCGTGAACACCACATTTATATAAAGGGGGAAGGTTAGGGCTCACACAACTCCTCTTAATTATGCTATCTTTAAAGACGCCTCACGTTTGATGTTAGGTGCGTAAAATTGTCTTCAAATGGAAATGGTATACTCCGACACATGCTCTTTCTCAGCAAAATTTGTTTTGAAGTCTTGTATCACTTTTTACTGAACCGATTACTCGGAGGGTGAGATTGACATTCATGAATGAGATGAAACATCGTCCCATCGGACCATTTACATTCGGAAAAGCTTGAGCCAGAATATTACATTTACTTCCCAAAAACGCTGTTAGCACACCTACCATCCACTGTGAGGCATCTAGTGAGGCGTTATAATAACCAAGACTCCTAGCCCTATGTGAACTTTGATGTTTTCCTAGCCCTTTTGAAGTGCTACTAACGCGCTCGATCATGTTAAAAAAGTGAGTTTGTGCGGACGATAGCTCCACTTCGATGGTTAAAAGTATGTGGGGCTGAGTTAAAGCTTTCACCTTAAGAGTCTGGCTGTGCCTGAGTCTCACTATGAAAGAAGGCGACTTTTCGACGCAGTCTGGATACCTCGCGCAAAGACGCGCGGCAGTCGAGCAGACTTGATATTTTATGTATTACATGGCCAAAAGATTTCATCTTTTACTCATGGGTCGCAAAAACCACTAAAGACGCAAACAATTGGTCACGCACGAGCCTACCCTTATCACGAAGAGAAAATGGGGCGAGTCAGACATGGCTTTTTATGGCGCTTCTTGACCGCCAAAATTCTAACTACTTTCGTGTGGAGTGTATAGTGAAGTAGAGGTACTTATACTGACAAGACAATATCTAATTGTTGAGCGGTGCGTTTGTACCTCTTCACAAAACTCAATGGAGTTAATAAATTAGCTTCTGGAGATTTTTCCGAACTCCACTGCGCTCACTACAAATCTCAAGCAATACATGGCTGTTCTTCGATCACACGCTCGTGGTTAGTGAGCTCAAGCTCTTCACAATCAAATATTTTGATTATATATGAGCACAAGGCGCAGTCACACGGAATATTATATTGCCAAATTTGAAGTCTCTCGGGCAGTCCATAAGTTCGTAACCAATGAAAAGGCTGTCATCGCCTTAAAAGCCGCGATGGGTACCATAGGTACCTGTAGCATCAAGCTGCGGCCTCGGCTTACGCTCAGCATGAGGTGCGCGGAGCTCAGAAATTTTGATAGCTCCGCAGATATTTACTTATGCGGACTAACGCACTGGCTCAAAAGAGTAAAGGCTCGTTTGATATTGTACACGCTGTACTTGAGCTCCATACATTATTTAAGAAAGATGGAAGGGATTTGAGCGTTGAGTGCAAAAGCACTGAAGCTATACTCTAAACTTTTGTATTGCTTCAGTGTAAACAAATTCGATGGACGAGTGGAGGGGCACCCTCGACAAACTTTTGATAGGCTTTCACTCGTCGTTGACTACCGGTAGACTTTCAATCTGTGACATTCAATTCGCAGCATCATGTTTCCGTGAGCACTGCTGGGCGCAAGAGCTTCAGCAGCTGTCAATAGGAACCTCGAGATGAGCTAAATCGTGATGTCTTTAGTGGCAGCTCCGAAGGCGCTGGTCACGATTATTGAAAGCATACACGATGTTGAGACAATCTCGTTGAAGTGAGGCCTTATACTCGTATAAATCTCGGAATGGGAATTTCTCCTCCACTTCACAAAAAGGGAAATTGATCTTGCTGACCATGTCGCTCGAGAATACTTTCCACGTAATAGTGGCGGTCACCCTCGTTACTGAGGCGAGAAAAGTGACGGTGTACCAACATCTAGCGCTCTGCGGACTCCTCGTCATGATGCTGCTCGCAATCAATATCTGCTGGATGCAAACCGAGGCGCTGGTGCATCGTAACGCCGAACCTCTCAGTTAGTTTAGCCAATACAGGCACTGGGTGCCAGCTGCGAATCCCGCTGTGGCAGCACTACGCCAGTGTTGCCATTAACTTCGACAAGCCAAAGATAAACTCGAGATTTATTAACTTTCGTAGTCCGCTGGAGATGGCAGGCCTTATGGTGGAGTCGGCGCGTAAAGCGCGGAGTTGATTTTCTGGCAGGTGTCATAGATCCTTTACTCGTCCATATACGTGTATGTGTAACACCACCGACATGTGGGCAAGACCAAGAAGAGCGCTTTTAAAGAAAAAAATTCCCCCTTAAATGTATATTGCACTTTAGGTCTTTAAAACTTCTACAGCATCTCGAGATGGATCTGTTGAGGTGGCGTTTTCTAAGCAGACCTACTGCTTACTGTTAGCGATGCATTTACTGTCTCTGACGAGGTGTTAACAAGTCGACTTTGGCACCTTCCGCCCACAAAGAAACACGAGATTAAAGAATTTTGATCGGCGATCATTCTATATACCTAGCGATCATAGTAATTTCAATCCTGCCGGTGTAAACCACCTCATGTTGGGGTCTAAGCGTGTCGGCAAGCTCACTCATATTGTGGTCCAAGAGTATCGGCAAGCTCACTCATTTTCCAGACTTGCATTCATTGCATAACTTTATTTCGCAAAGAATCGCAACTACCTTGTCGTTTTTTAAAGCGATGTCACCATAGTTTTCTGCTGTAATCAGGAAGGTGCGGTCTTAAGAAAGTACAAAGGACTAGAAGCCTGAAAGATGCACTTGTGATTCTACCAGTCATTATATCATGTCAAGCAACTCTTTATCATGAACGAGGTAGCTATACTCAGTAATTTAAGCTGTCTAATCGCGGTCATCCTTACAAGCCTGTAGTGACGTGCCACCAACGGTTTCGTCAGAAACTTAGTAAAAGACGATTAACGGCTTCGTAAAGTATGGCAGAGCCAGGACTGGTGCTTACTTTGCTACTATCACTAGTCAACAATCTTCTATAATAAATTTGAAGGAAAAAATTGTAAGACTTACACAGTGAATAGTGTGCTGATACAAAAAGTACTGTAAGCCTAGTCACGACCTCATATTTTTGAAGATTGTAGCGCTGACCAAGGCAAAACGTTTTTCACTTTGTCTGATCCACATGGCTGTTTACGACGCAGCTGATGACTTTTATCCCTACTGCCACATAGACGCATTTTTGATGTTGGTGAAAAGCCAATTATCTCAAAATTTGCCTCGTCTAGACTTGATCGGCTTCCAGAGCCGAACAAATTTCTCTTAAATTACTATGGCCAGAAATTTTGTCCTCGGGCAAAAGGCTGTAATGCAGTTGTGTCACACAGAGATATGACGTCGCCGGGGTGCTGATTAGTAGTATAGTATCAAATCACGCCGCTGGGTGTACTCACCTTCGTTAGGTGTCCTCATTCGGATTTGATAGTAGCAGATACAATGTGCTTCCGAACAAGCTATTATTGGATCATACTTTTGCCAAGTACAGCTGCACTGTTCAGCTTGTAATAAACTAGAAACTACAGCATACCGAAAGTCGGCGACGAGTTCAAAAATTTTGACTTCCGCACTTTTCGTTCCTTACTTTCTAAGCGATAAAGCACAGTCCTCGGGTTGCGTAACCTCTATTGTCAATTTCACATGGTATAGGAGCCATTGGCTTGTGCGAGTATATGTAAAGCGCGCGTTTGTGCGTCTGAGTGACTCATCTACGTAGTTGACGTGGCAGCAGGTTCAACGTAATGAGATACATGGGCACATCGGAGTATCTTAAACGTGAAGGACATGAGAGTACTGCAAATGCAGCCGCCCTAAACGCCGATTAAAGCCAACGATCAAATGAGCAGCACAAACTGTGCATCCAAAGAATGCCAATTTGTTTGAAACATATGGGCTCTTTTAGATCGTCGTGTTTGTACCCAAGTGAGTAACCCTTTCATTTTCATTTTCCTCGTTTACATTTTCAGCCCCATCTTATGGTAATAATGTCTTGCGACCATTAATATCAAACTACAAAGTATGGCTGATAAGACACTTATAGCAACAAACATTCAACAAACCTTGAATCTGATATGCACTTAAAAATCGATAAAAAGCTTTCACTTAAAAGCGACAATTTTCGGCTTTACACTGTGCTTTTATAACTTAGGTTAGTGCCGTCTCTTGAAGTGATGTGGGGCGACGAAACGGAAGAACTCAAACCAAATCCATTGATTATCGCGATTTCCTGGCTGATTATATACATGCAAGACTTACTTTGAATGTGTTGGACTTTTATCGTATCACATAATATTTTCTCCAACTTCGTGTCACCTTCCATTGGTTAAAATGACATGCGTGCGGACCGGGGTTGCTGTCGCCAATATCCTGTTGCAGGTACTTTTAGAGCCGTGTGTGATCTGTCGTTCACACACTCATTTCCTTCTTGGCCCCTATTCTTAAATTTTTTAGTGAATTTACCCAATTTCTGAACTTGCACTTTTCTAAGCAATAAGCTGTTGCACCTGGTTGCATCTACACCTGAGTCATTTAATTGGAGCTTTTCGTAAAGAACATTTTTGTTCGGTTCCAAGAGTAAGACATAATTTTTATTGCGGCTTACTTCTGCCTCGTTAGAAATTTGAATTGGCAAAAAAAAATGTAATCTCACGTTGTTCTTACGGCAATGGCTTTTTTTTGGTGACACAGTGCTACATGGCTTGCCTAAGGTTAAGCTTGTATTTTACTCCTCTGGACCTCACACCTCGAAAATGGCATAGCACATCCTTGAGACCATTCAAAATGTATACTTTAAGCCGCACTGTGCCCTGCCAATAAAATCGAGCAATACATCTTTGTCTAAATCGAAGTATGCATTTGAATTCTTACATTTTCACTTTAGTAAATACTGTCTCTGAAATAGTTCACGGAGGTTAGTTTGGCCAACAGCTCAGCAGCTATAAAGACTCGAGGCTCGGTAGCTTCAGAATATAAGACAGTGCCGTACACTGAGGCGAACCTGCCGCGATACGACAAAATCTATCATTGTGGTTAACGTCTCATTGTCAATTACGAGGACGTTCGTGACAGCCAGAAATCAAGCTCGAATCGCATCTTTATAATGTTCTAGTGAAGCTATGTACTTTCTCCTCTGAGAATTTCATTATTTACCTGAAGACCTGTGCTGCTTTGCGTTGCGGACCTGTGCTTTCGACTTGAAGTACCTTGCTACCCACAAGTGGTGGTGCTATGTTATGAAGCTATGCTACCTGCATTTACAGCGATATTGAAAGCGTCTTTGGTAACCAGTGCTACCAACGGAACTCATTATTTGCTGAGAAATACCTTTAAAGACGTCGTCACATTCACCCCTGAAAAAAAGTAGCACCTCTGTTACTATCCATATTGACTTTGGGCGTGTAACTGCCTAAGTCTTTAATCTACAAATAGTACTTCAGCAGTGTCGAGAACGAAACACACTTAAGCCCTGTCGCATGGGATTGGGCAGCTGGTACTCATAGCCTTGCCCCATAAAATATTTGAAGCTCGTCCATGGCATGCACAGGGCCAAGTCGTGCTTGTCCGTGTCAAAGACGAGCAAAATTTTATACTATCGAAATTCTAACGATTTATAGCCAGGCCTTTCTTAGCTCGAGGTATGTTTGAAGGCGTCCCATCACCCAGACAAACCGAAACTGACTTTCTTCTACGACTCCCTCTACGGCCAATTAGGAATTCTTGCTGACAGCAATCCTTTGCTGGCACCCAAAGGTTTGCAATCTACCAAAACTTGGAATGGCATTATATGATCTCGTACACGTGTGCATACAACCAGCCGTTTTATACTGATTGTATTTTTGTAGAAGCTGTCGAACGCTTAAAAGCTAACTGCCTATGGTGTGTATCAATCTTGCCCACATCATGTGAATTCGATCACTTTCTAGTAAGTGCCGCGCCCCTACTGATGACCAGCACTTCACTGCACTGAGGGCGAAGTTTCCGACAGTGACCCTTCATAGCCCTTGAATGAGCCAGACGTCTTTTTGATCCTTGCTTATCGCAGCCAAAGAAGCGACCTTTGCTTTACTCGAAACTACCGAAGTCCACTGGTTAGGACCGATCTCTACACTGCGGTTTGTACGACGAGGGCAACCGTTTCGCGGTCCTCAAAAGAGCAAGCTTGACTGTGACTTTTATCTTGGAATCAATCGCTTGTTGTTGCTTTCTGCACTCTTTAGAGCTAAGTGCTAGGCTGGTCTACCTTTAAGCCGTCCATGAGCACGCCAACCTTAGTTTTGGTCAAAAGTGGCGCTTGAAAGCCTTCGTCTCTTTTGGCTCTTGAATAAATTTATGGAGCTTGCGCCGACTTTGCTTGCAATTACGGTAGCGGAAATGCTGCTAATGTTCAAGCTACTCGGACGAAATATTTTTCATTTCTGCTCTTTTGTAAGCTCCCGAGTTACGAAACCGTTTGGTATTGTGTTTCTAAAGGTAAATGCCTCGATTTTAGACCGACCTTTTAGGTGAGAGAGTGCGAATGTCACGCACACGCGCCTAAAGACATTTTTTTACCCTTTATACAAAAAAGAAGGTTCCATCCTAGAATTCTTTTGACAATGAAAAGCTTTAGCTTCATTGGTCTGCTAGAACACCATTTTGCTCGAAGAGCTTGACGGCCGTGACACGTTCCAGCTGCTTGGTGGTGAGTATGACTGCAGGTCCGCCCGCCTTCCTAGGCCCATAGAAGCTAGCAAGTCTTCCGAGCAGCGCATCATGCCGACAACTGTTGGTAGATGTTTAATTTACTCGAATCCATTGCAGGGTTCAGTAAATTGATTCACCTGCGTAGGTGTAGGATTAATTACAATGTACAATCATCATGCGACACCGTGCACAGATGAGACTTGCTGGAAGATGTTTAATTAACAATTGTTCACTACTCTTGGTAAAAAGATTAAAAATTGTACAATTTATTAAAGTTTTTTTTAAATGTGGTCTAAAATATACTTTTTGATAAACGACGATCTTGGATATGTAAATCGGTGTATATACCAATCAATTGCGTGTCGAGTTTCTTATGCTCGGCTTTATGGTATAACGCTCTTTGTTTTTTGTCTCATACTGGCGGTTTGAAATCAAGAATGCCGTATCCAACGGGATTTTTCTGTAGCAGCCGCACCAAAAAGGCTACGCGGCGTGTTGCCGCAAACGACTCTACCTACGTGCTGCAATTATTTGCGACAGAATACTGACAGCGGTCGATAAAATCTGGCATTACATTTAGCGCTTGTATTATATTTGACCTGCGCGACCGATAGTACCATAACACCGTGGCTATGTATGCCTCATGCAAGGAAAATAATTGCGTGTTGCTGTTGCCGTGCAAGCTGCGATGCGAAGACGTCATGTGTCTATTCAATTATTATGACAGACAGCAGAGTCAAAACGACTTGTAGCCTGTAGCGATAAACGCGCTTCTTAAGACTGTCAATAAAGTTCTATCACTCCAATTACGTTTTGAGCTAGAATAAAAATTTGGTCAGCAGTTGCGCCGCGTCGGCATTATCACTGTTCGCTCCGCTCACAACATGTATACAATGGTTCTAAATGCACAATGCTCAGCACGCTGAGGAGCTCGTCTCTTGATTCGCTCCCGAAATTTCTTGATGATTTCAATTTGCAGCGACTTTTGCCACCTCTTCAGCATTAATTTCTTGATATGGAAATTTTCTCTTGGCAAGCTATCTGATTTTAATCTATCATTGTAAACTTAGAGTTTGTCAGCAGCGTTAAACCCGACAATTTCGCGCTCGAACATTACTAAAAGGAAAAATTCAGTGGGGTTATAGGAGAAGTCTGACGACTGTGCAGTCACGAACCCTGACACTTCCGTGTTCTAATGAAACACGGGTTACAAATGCAGTACACATTGGCACTGCTTTTTTTATGATGCCTGAGAGACACTCTGATCAGTTCTGACACGCTATAATGTGAGGAAAGTATTTGCTGTACTTGCCTTATTGTACAGCATTTGAAACTGGATACATCTCAGATTTGTAGATTGAAGTCGCAGAAAGATACCAAAGCAAATTGTTTAATATGCTCTGGATAGATTCCATCTGATAGCTCAACAGCTTATTGTATCACACGATACAGTACATCAGACAGTACGCACTCAATCATCATTGTAGTTCCAAAAGGTCTCGTCATCTTTCATACTAGCTTCCACTCAAAGCAAAAATTGGAAAGTTTAAAAATTTCATCATATCCATTGTGCTATTTAAAAATGTGGGCAATGCTTGCACATATAATTGCGCTACTTAAATTAATCGCGCTTTACTCAAATATATTTAAAAAAATTAATCTCGTGGTAAGAGGGACTTCGAACTCAGCCAATGGTCTTTTACACCGTATAGCTTCGAATGTCGCAAATGTCCCTCCGCAACTTGTCATTAATCAACTTGTCCTTTTAAAGCAATGCTCAAGCCTGAAAATTCTGCGCCAATTTATGTTGCTATCGGCTTTCACACTCGTGGCAAGTACTAAGGCCATAGTAGCGGTGGATGCCCGAGCCCAAAGTCACATGAGGAGCTTGTCAGCAGCAGAAGATACTCAAACTGACATCTTTGAGGAAAGGTTCTTGGATACGTTCATCGCAGAGGCTGCATTGCGATTGGAGAAATTGAGTCTGGGTTTGAGGCTCTTTCTTGACAAAGAGAAACTGATCGGCAACTTTTTCGAGGAGGCACACGTGAGATCTGCGGCGGGAGATTTGTTCGCAAGTGAGCAGTATCAAATGTGGGCTAGTCGTGTCTTTGGCGCCTATAAAAATCCTGCGAAGGCTTATAGGGCCTTATTCCGCGAGCTAAAGAAACACTTTGACGACTATGAGCTGGCTTCGTTAATACTTGAAGCCCTAGCGTACTCAAAGACGAAAGCCGTAGCCAAACACTATTACGACCTTCAGATACAGGATTGGATAGCGAACAAGGAAAAGGTTGATGTCTTTCGTGCCTTGAAACTTGATACCGACAAGGGCAGCGTATCCAAGAACCCGCTCTTGGAGACATATGTCTCGTTTGCTCGTCAGCTTCCACGAAAAGATGGATCCAACGACCAAATAGTTTTCGATAAATTGTATCGTTTGCTGAAGGAGAAATATAGCTTTGCTCGCTTGGCTAAAATGCTTGGGGCTTCGAATGTTGATCTACGCGAAGGAAGCATCGGTAACAAGATGATGGACGCGATGTATCACAACGTTTTCAAGGGATTGGCAGAAACTTCACTCTTGGCTTTTTTTAACTATTATAACGCTGAAGATGCTGCAGCAACCAGCATCTGGCTTTCCTTCGCCGAACGGTGGTCAGGGACTGCCGATTACGAGCATTTGGTGAAAGACTTGGTGGAAGGCTTGTGGAAAGAGCGTGACGTAAAGGAGAAAGCCCTTGCTACCGTCATTACGGCAACGCAGAAAGATGAAAGCACGCGTACTTTTGCCACAGGCGAATTAGAAAAGCTGTTTAGGTACTGGGAGGAGGAAAAAAAGACGGCAAGCGATGTGCTCGACATTCTTGGGCTCAAAGTGGCAGAAATGGAAGCTGAGGACATTGTGGAGAGTCCACTATTAGAGACATGGTTTGCGTTTGAATCGCGACATCATACCGAAGATGCTGAACTACTTGAAGCCTTGCTAAGTCAATTGACCATGGAACAATTAGCGAGCATGTTAGTCTTAAAGACGAAGGACCCAAACATGGCAGCTCGTCTTCGTAGGGTGCGAAAGGCACTCTTCGATAAATGGCAAATGGAGGCTCTTGACGAGGATGCTGTTTTTCAACGTCTTCAACTCCATAACGCTGGCGACAAGCTTTGTACGCACCCGGCGTTGAGTGTCTGGTATTGGTATGCTGTTGAACGCCATCGCACGGATCCAGAGGTTATCATTTCGCGAGTTGTGAAGAAAAACTACCGTAATTCCGAATTGCTTCTTGACAGAGTGCATAGAGAAAGAAAAAAGAAGGTTTTTCGAGTGCGATAAGCATTTCCGAAGAAAATCGGGAGTAGTCGAAAGTCATATACTACGTACGTCGCGAGCCAGGCAGCCCGAGAGATGACGACTAGTATAATACACACGCTGTATTACGGTAGTGCCTAAAACCAACACCACACCACCGGTCGGTTAAGCGTGGAATTCGTGAACGTGTTCGACGCAGAGTAGATACTATCGCGCGATCATCGTCTTCAACATAAGATGCAAATACTTGTATTGCTCGCTGTACTGGAATTTTTTTCGCCGTGAGCTCGATATATTGGCAGCAACGGCAACTTCTTTCTCGGAAAGGATGGAAGCTACAACAAACAAATCCATCTAGTTACGATATGGTACGTCTGCTAATTACCGGTGCTTAGGCTTGATGATTAATGTCTGAGTTTGTCTATCGTGTCATGATTTTGATTTCTTCGCATGAGACGACATCGAATCCTTCTAAAACTGCATTACATAAGTTCGCCAAAAAAATAGCGTGTAAAAGCTGCTAATCTCAGCAATACAGCAACGTCGGCCTTTTTTCACCGGGAAAGAGCGAAGTTTCGGCGCAGCGAAGGCCACAAGCGTTGACGTGACGACATGACCATTAAATCACTAAATGTCCATGATTGGAAGCATCACTCGTTGCATGGAGATGATATAGAACATGAAGTGCCAAGTATGTTACTGCAATCGCGTCAGGTTTCTCCTCACATAATGCATCAGAAGATTACGCTACATGCAATTTGAGCAGTTATTGGCATAGGAAGTTGTTGATTTACCAGCTTGGTAAACATAGCTGGGGTGGACTTCCTACAAAGTTTTGAACTCCGGTCTGGCAGCCGCTATTGGTATGTGGGTTACTTGCTGAAAAATAAGTACATTTCTCGCGATTTCCGTATCTACGTAATGTTTTTTGCGATATAGAGATAGAAATATGCCGTTAAAATAGAATCGACGGGAGGCTATGTTGGAGCAAAAGCGCCAAGAGTAAATAGAACTGCTTCAACGATATCATTACATTGAACATTCGCAATGCAAAAAGAGCTTGCAAATTTGCAAGTATGGAAGCTGATAAGTTCATAACGATTGCGACAGAAGATCATTGTTCTAAGGAGCGGATTTCCAATATTTAGATTGACATAGACGAGCAGCTCAACTAAGTAAAGGAGACCAAACAGCGTGTCCTTAATCATTGGCTGTACCCAGAGCATCAAGGTTGATCTCTGCATTGGCTGTGCGAGCCTCATCGGCATTAAAGTTGATATCAGCAGGTTCATTGCACCGTCTAACGTCTGTCTGCAATTTCGACATCGTCTATCCAGCCAATTATATATCAATAATATAGCTTTGGTTTTCGGAAAAGGTTGGGGTGACGCCCTCCTTCCAAGCGCGGGGGCTTAATGCTCGCGCGCTTCGGGCAGGTGCTCTCGGGCATCTGCAGGTCTCTAACGAGTCTCACCCTCGACGCGACGGTCTCCAGCACCAGGCCAAACCCCCTTCCACGCCCTTAATCGCGCCAACCGCATCCGGATTGGCTCCTTTAATGTGAATTCTCTAGGTTCGAAGCGCAAGAAGCACGTAACACTCCCCGAAGATCTCCGGCGCTACCGCGTCGATATCCTTGGCCTCCGCGAAACCAAGATCTACGATAGAGGTGAGCACCGCATTGATGACTTCCTTCTAACCCTGAAAAAAAAAAATCGAAGCCAAGACCGAAGTCACCGAAATCCGCCGCCACTGCAACCCGTCGGGCGCCACTCGACACGCCCGATCCCGAGAAGAAATTTGGCACCACACTAAGAAGCTCGGAACACTCCTCGGCGATATTAAAAATCTATCCCGACGCAAGTCCCTGGCCACCCTCGCGCTCCACCGCCTCTGGTTCGTCTGGCTCCGCCCCACGTTCATCTCACCCAAGACACGCATTCGATTGTACAACACCTACGTTCTACCGATTCTGCTGTACAACTGGGCTCTTACCAAGTCAGAGCTCCACGGCCTCGAGAGTTTTCATCGCCGCCAGCTTCGCTACGCTCTTGGCTATCGCTACCCCCGACCCATTTCGAATGCAAGACTCTACGACCTCTGTGATGAGCGGCCGCTGAGACTACGACTGACACAAGCTCGCTGGCGCCTGTTTGGCCATGTACTTTGCCGCTATCCCGACATTCCAGCTGACCTCCAGATGCGTGCCTACTTCTTCTCCACCGCAGCAAAATGGCGCGGACGTCCCCGCACCACGCTCCCCTCGACACTCGACCACAATCTTGTTTCCCGTGGCTCCGGCTTTCGACTCCGTACAGCACAAGACCTCGAAGTGGTACGTACCCTTGCACAAGACCGAAAGAAATGGAAGACCCATTTGACCTCGGTGCTGGATGCACTGCCCGCCGAACGAGACTCGACGTATGCGGACACCACTCTATGCCGTGGACTAGCCAGACTGAGCCTAGCACGTGCATACCTTGGCAACGCGATAACGTAATACATTACATTACATTAATATAGCTTTGGGGTACTGCATTAAGGAGAGAGGCCAGTTAGCGGCTCTCTTTTCCTTAATTGAGAGTGATGGTCCGAATGTTGTCAACTACAAGGTCATTCATGCCAGCCAAAAATTGATTTTGGAATGCATCTCTTTCATGTTCTAGCGGGGCTATGGTACACGTTCTTCGTAGCCAGCTGTGACATTGTACTATAATTGATGTTGCGGACCTATGCTTTCGGCTTGGAGCGCTTTGCTACCCACAGTAAGTGGTGTTATATTGTACCCTACCTGTGGCTATGCTACCTGCACTTTAATATCATCACCAGCGTCTTTAGGTATTCAGTTCTGCCAGCAAAACTTAGCCGCCCGCAAAAAAGACTTCAAAGACGTCATTACGTCTACCGTAAAAAACATTTGCACCACCGACACCTCCCATATATACTTCGGGCGTGCAACTGTTTTGCCTTTCTTCGAAGAAGCTGTGCATACAACAGGAGCGAAGAAATAACCACTAAGCCTGTATTTCAGAAACCGGACAGCTAGTACCATGGCCTTGGCTCGTTAATCAGTTAAGGGCTCGTGCTTATTCAAACATGGCATGCACACGCGCAAATCATACTTGTCCATGTCAAAGACAAAAAATACCTTCGTACATTTGGAGCTTTCAGTACTTGATAGCCAGATTTATTTGATTAAAATAATGTATAGAATTATCCAGTCAAATCGAAACTGACTTTTCTGAGGATCACTCCAAGAACATTGGGCAATCTGTTTTGTTTGCCGCAATGTTATTGGCACGCAAACCTACCATGACTCACAATGGTATTTTATAATCTCGTATATGTGCGTTAGAATTAGTAGCTTTACGCTGCTTGTGTCTTCTTCAAAAAGCTGTCAAACTTAAATTCTTAATTTTTAGTATATGCCTTACGCACATCATAACATCTCTCTTTTTCCTTAGTTGGGCGCATCACGCCTACAGGAGACCATCATTTTACTGGATTTGAGGCGGATATTCTGACAGCGACCCTACAAAGCCATCGGATAAGCTTAAGGCTCTATTTGTTTGTCCGTTAGGGACAGGCACTAATATGCTCTTGCTTGCTGTAGCCAGAGCAGCGGCTGTTGCATAACTCGAGACACGAACGATCCTTGGAATGTATCCGCAGTTCTGCAAGACGAGGAAGTGCTTGTCTACGTTATTCGAAGGAGCAAGTCTGTCTGTGGCTTTGCTCTTTTTGATAGCGATCTCTCATCATTGATTTTCGCACCATATAGAGCTGAGTGCGAGGCCGGTCTACCAATAAGCCGCCCATAAGCATACAAACTTTTGTTTTTTCAGGAATTGAAGCCTTGGTTTTGGAGATCGTCAACTCGTTTAGTTTAAAAAATGTTTTATAGAACTCGTGTTTATCTTTCTTACGGAAAAAAGCTGAAAGCTCAAGATAGCCGAATAAAAGATCGTCTTAAAACGACCCCTTGTGTACCTCCTGGCCACTAGAAGAGTTTAATGAGAGGGTTCAGACCGGCCTCTTAGGTAAGAGTGTGCGAAGATCATACACATGTGGTCATCCGTGATCAAGGCCGCCTTCCGACTCTCTCATTTACCTCGTTACAAAATAAAGGCCTTGTCTTCCTTCTCATTTGCGGTTAAAAACAGCTTATGCTTCATTGGCTTGGACTTCATAGTAGGTGCTTTCGCCGTGGCGACTTAATTTATGCCCCTAGAACATAAATTCTATTCGTAAGTCTCATAAGCCGTGACGCGTTTCTCTTGCTTGGTGTCAAGAAGGACTGAAAATGCATGCTCCCAAGGCCCATAGTAGCAGCAAGTTTTTGTGCAGCGTAGACTTGGCATCCGACGATTGTGGATATGTGTCGATTAATTGTGGATCCTTTGCAATGATTTAGGTGGTTAGTCTATCTTTGAATGCGTAGAAAATACTCCAAAATGATCTAAAATTAATCAAGTTTTACCTTGCGCAAAGGAGGCGTGCAGGAAGATATGTTGAACGATCGGTCAAATTTTTTGTTTTTGTGCAATATGCTTCGGTTTAAATTGGTTATTCGATAAATTATTCGTAATCCTGGTCCTAAATGTACTCCTTGATAAGCAAAGACCCCCTTTACATATTTCGAGAAGACGTGTGCAAACCAGTCTAAATGCCGATTAGTTGCGGTCGCATAGAAGCTTAGCTTTACGTATTACAAACAGTAATTTTTTCTAGGTCTGATTGCAGTTAAACCGCGTTTGCCTGATCCTTAAATGAAAATGCTGTATCTAAAGGGCAATTTCTCAACGAAGCTATGTGGCGCGTTGCCGCGAAGCAGCGAAACAACTTTGCTGTAGTTGCTTCGCAATTTGCAATCATTTGCAACAGAGTGTTGACAGCGGTAAGAGAAAATCCGGCGCCAACTTCAGGTCAGCGCTAGTATGACCTGCGCGACCAATGTGATCCATTTGGAACGGTGGCTGGACTGTCAAGCGAGAACCACATCACAGTGATAGTTTATGCTTCATGCGAGGCAAGTACTAACGAGTTGCTGTTGGTGTGCGAAAGTATGTAAAGTAGAAGCCGGAATGGCAGAGAAGAATACAACAGGATATGTATCCAATTAAATCTATGATAGACAGCAAAGTTTAGCATAGTAAAAACAAAAGAAGCGATAAAGCGCTTATTAAAATTGTTCATAGCGTCGCTTCACCCATATCTCGGTCTATGAGACGAGTGTGAGCTACACTGCACGGTGCACTGCACACTAGCTATTGATTAACTGGTCAGCAGCCGCGTCGCGTCGGCACCATTGTTGTTCGCTTCGGTCTGAACATGAAGACAATGGATTCTTATTTGCACAATGCTAAGCACGCTGAGGATCTCGCCACTTGATTCGCTCCTTTAATTACCTTGGCGGCGTCCGTTTGCAGCAATTATCAGCTTATCTCTCGATACGTAAATTCCCTATTGGTAAGCTATCTGGTTATAATTTTTTATTGCAATGTAAGGGTTTGATCTGGAGAACTTGATGAATAACTGACGACTGTGCGGTCTCAAACTCTTACACTTTTAAGAACTGATACATGGATTTACAAACGCGGTAGATTAAGACCGAGTAATTTGATGATGCCTGGAAGAGTGCCTACGGACATCATAATGTGGGGAAAGTATCTGCTGCATTTGGCTTACGGTACAGCATTGATAAATCTCGGATTTCCAATGAAAACGGAGATGGCTGTCTTTATCTGATGCTCTGGATATATACCATCTGATCGGTCTGTTGGATACAACACTGTACTTCAGATAGTACGCACTCATTCTTGATCGTAGTTTTTTAATTCAGTCTTCATCATGTCACACCCAAATGCTTGGACAATGCTCGTACGAATCTCCCTGTCTGCAATCCCACCTCTAATTGATCTACTCAAGTTAAACGTGATGGTGGCCCGCAAAAAAGCATCAAACCTCGCGTAAATTTCTAGCATTGTCGAGCCTAACTAATGGCATATGATCGTAACATGTCATTGCACCGTACGATAGTGAGCTGAATGGTGATTCGAAGGCGGCAAATACCTTGTCATTCTTTAGCTTACACTTTAAAAGCGATGCTCAAGCTTAAATTTCCGCGTCATTTCGTGTTGCTCTCGGGCTTCGCACTTGTGGCAAGCTCCATAGCGGTGGATGTTCCAGCCCAGAGTCACATGAGGAGCTGGTCAGCAGAGGATGCTCGCGCTGACCGCTTTGAGGAAAGGTTTATAATTTCTCTCTTCGCAAAGATTGCATGGACGGTGGAGAAGTTGGCGCCAAGTCTGCATCTAAGGCTTTCATATGACAAAGAGAAAGTGATCAGCACCTTTTTCGAAAACTACCACGTAAAAGCTGTGGAGACGAATTTGTTTGCAAGTGAACAATATCAAAAGTGGGCTAGAGTTGTCCTTGGTGCCTACGAAGACTCTGCAAAGGCTTACATGGCCTTGTTCCACGAGCTCAAAAAACACTTCGACGACTATGAGCTGGCTGCATTTGTGCATGATGGTCTGACGTCCCTCAAGGCGGAAGCTGCAGCCAGAGAATATTCCGAGCTCCAAATGAAAGATTGGGTAGCGAACAAGGAAGCGCTTGATGTCTTCCGTGCCTTAAAACTTGATGCCGACAAGGGCAATGTTTTCAAGAACCCGCTCTTGGAGACATATGTCTCGTTCGCTCGTCGGCTTCCGCGAGAATATGTATCGAACGAGCAGCCAATATACGATGAATTGTATAGTATGCTAGAGCAAAAATTTGGCGTTGTTCGCTTGGCTGAAATGCTCGGAGCTCCGAATGTTGATCTTCAGGAAGGAAGCATTGGTGGTAGAGTGATGAACGCGCTGTTTCGGGACGTATCCTTAATATTGCCTAAAGACTCACTCAAGAGCGTAGAGTCTGTTTTCAACAAATATGCCGTTGTGGATTCTTCAGCTCTTAGCATCTGGCTTTCTTACGCTAAATGGGCGTTGATTGACGTTGATTACGAGAAATTGGTGACCGGCATGGTAAACGGCTTGTGGAACCAGCGTGAAGTCAAAGTCAAGGCCCTCGCTACCGTCATTGCGGCAGCGCAAAAGGACGCGAGCACGCGTGAAGTTACTTTAAACACATTAGAGGAGCTGTTTGTAGAGTGGGAGAATGAAAAAAAGACGACAAGCGATGTGCTTAACACTCTCGGACTCGAATTGGCAGTAATGAAAGCTGAGGACATGACGGAGAGTCCACTGTTAGAGACGTGGTTTGCGTTTGAGTCGCGACGTCACGATGACGATGCTGCACTACTTGAGGAATTGCAAAGTCAATTGACTGATGAACAACTAGCGAGCATGCTCGTCATGAAGACGAGGTACCCAAAAATGGCAGATCGTCTGTACAGAGTGCGAAAGGCACTTTTTGAAAAGTGGCATGAGGAGTTTCTAAACGCAAATCGTATTTTTCAGCGTCTTCGACTCCATGAAGCTGGCGACAAACTTTTTACGCACCCGGCCTTGAGTGTCTGGTTTTCGTATGTCCTTGCACACCACCGCCCGCGATCAGGTGCATTAATTACGCAGGTCGTGAAAAAGCACTACCGTGATACCGAATCGCTGTTAGACATGGTGAATAAAGAATTGAAAATAAACAAGAAGTCGAGCGCGAAGAGCATTGCTTATACGCTAATGCAAAACGGGATCAGCTCTTAGTCGTGGTCTACGTACCTCGCGAGCCAGGCAGCCCGAGTGATGACGACTAGTCTAACACAGACGAGGAGAAGTTAGTCACATGAACTCTTATTGCTGGTACACATTAGAAAATAGCTATTCAACTTTCTAAATTCTATAAAAGCCTTCAGCTTACAATTTTGTTAGCCGAAAGTTCAATTTTGCGTTTGACACACACGAATTCATTTTATTGATACAACAGGGCGGAAACATTGGCTTAACGTCAAAAGCCGGCATGAATCGTGGCGTGTCTATGTGAACTAATCTAGGCCATATCATAATTCGGGCCTGGTGAACGCGTGAGCGTTGGCACCGAGTCATTTGTGAACAAAGCCATGGGGGGCCAAATAATCACTTGGACCAGTAATCGGGCACGGAGGATAATAATTTTTGCCTCAACTGATTAAAACGAGCGGTTTGCTCGCGGAGGAATGCGACTAGCATTGGAAAAGGTTTGAAATAACCTCGAGATCTTGGAGCTGCGGCACCCAGTGCTCGTATTGGCTTAATCAGCTGAGAGGTTCGACGTTACAATTTATCAGCTCCTGAGTTGTATTCGATCGCGAGCTACGTCATAGCGAAGAAAAAGCAATGCGCCGGACGATACTGGGACATCGTCCTCCTTCTCTCTCTGGTAAAGAGTTTCCCCGCCACTTTTACGCGGAAAGTGTTCGCGCGCGACACGGTCGCCAAGATCAAATTTCTTATAAATAAGATTGCCTTCACATTGTAAATGCTTTTTATTATGGTGATTGGCGTCTTCGAGACTTCACGTCACATGGGATGCCTCGTTTGAGCTCATCTCGAGGTCCCTAATGAAAACTGCTGTAGCTCCCGCGTTCAAGAAAGCATTGTATTGTATTGTATTACGTTATCGCGTCGCCAAGTTATGCACGTGCTAGGCTCAGTCTGGCTAGTCCACGGCATAGAGTGGTGTCCGCATAC
The DNA here is from genome assembly GCA_001695595.3 of Plasmopara viticola. Classification (NCBI taxonomy): domain Eukaryota; phylum Oomycota; class Peronosporomycetes; order Peronosporales; family Peronosporaceae; genus Plasmopara; species Plasmopara viticola. The sequence continues at coordinate 515,799 of MBPM02000045.1, read as the reverse complement.
GTCGGGTCTCGTTCGGCGGGCAGTGCAGCCAGCACCGAGGCCGTGAGGGTCTTCCATTATTTTGTGTAGTTCTGATTTGGTAAGAGCCCAGGTGGCGCCCTAGTGCTGGAGACCGTCGCGTCGAGGGTGAGACTCGTTAGAGACCTGCAGATGCCCGAGAGCACCTGCCCGAAGTGCGCGAGCATTTAGCCCCCGCGCTTGGAAGGAGGGCGTCACCCCAACCTTTTCCGAAAACAAGAAAGCATGTTGTTAAATATTTTAGGTCGCAGATTAGAAGTCTGCTGACAGTCGACGACGAATTTGAGCCTATCAAAGCTTTGCCAAATGTACCTTTCCACTCGTCCATCAATTCCGTTTAAACTGAAAGTAAAGGGTAAAGCTTCCGTACTAATTCACCGCTAAAAATCCTTCCCCCCCCCCCGAAAATTTATGAGGCGCAAGTACAACGGGCATGACACCCGGTGCCGGAAATGTCCGCATAAAAAAATTTTGCGGAGCTATCAAACTGGCCCCTTGAGCTACGCGTACCTCATGCCGAGCAAAAGCAGAGGCCTCAACCTCGATGCTATAGAACCTATACAACCGTTGTAACTTCTCAGGAGATCACAGCCACTTCGTTGGTCGCAAACTCATAATTTGCCCGTATATTCAAATATATATAAGCATTCCGTTGTGACTGCTCCTCGTGCTTTTAGGTCTCGTAATGGTTGTTGATCGTGATTTTTGGCTCACCAAGCACAAGCGTTCGATCGGAGAACAGCCAAGTAGTGCGTGAGGTTCGCAGTGAAAGCAGTGGTGTTCGATACATAATTTTGAAGCTGATTTGTTGACTCCCATTAGTTAACCGCACTGCTTCACAAGAAAATCCTGCCTCTTCCGTGAAAGTACCTTTACTCCAAAACTCACTTCACAAGAGAGTGGTATGGCTATGACGGTCGATGAGCGTCATAGTACACCACCTCTGCCTCGGCCGTCTTTTTTATCGTGAGGAGATTAGGTTCGTGCGCGACAAAACGCTTGTGGTCCTGGTGGATATATGATCCTTTACAAAATAGAAATATCTTTAGGCCATCATCTACAGTCTGATTGATCGCTGCGCCTCTTTGCACGAGGTCTACCAACTGCGTTGAAAGTCAGTATCCTGCTGAAGGGGTATTGTGCTTATGGTACCATTAATCTCGCTAAGCCAAGAAAATATCGGGCCTTACAGGCTTTCGAGAGTCCGCTTGCATAGGTAGCTTTTGTGAAGGAACTGGCGTATAAGCCTTAGATTTTACTTTCTGTCAGGTAAAACAGGTCCTCACATCCTCCTCTACTGTGTGGAGTCGCCGATGTGTTGTGGAAGCAAACAAAACGGCTGTTCGCGACTTTAAGGATCGCCAAATGTATATCGTACTTCATGGCTATAAAAGTAAGAACAACGACTCAATATGAATCTTTTGTTTAGCGTTTTGTAGACCAAGTCTTTTGTTTAAACAAAACGATGTTTATATTGTCGCTGTCGAGAGTTAAACCACTTGACTTTGGCTTTTTAGCCTGCGATAAATAAGGCTTTAATTTGGCATCTGTTTTATATACCCTTCGAATTCCCTAGTCCACGAAGCCTTTGATCCTGTTCATTTAGACCAGCTTGTAGTCTAATTTGCGCGAAAGGGTGTCGGCAAGCATTTTAGACTTGTATTCCCGAGGAATACCACCCTACTTTCGTTTTTTTTGCAAGATGGGCGAAACTTACCGCCATCTTCAGAAATGCGTGGAATTCATAGACTTCGCAGGGCTCAAAGCCTAAAGATGAATTAAAAAAAACATTGAGCGCTCACTTGATAACAAGCAACATTTTGTCAAAAGCGAGACAGTTCCATTTGACAGTTCAAGACACCCGAAGTTAATTAGGATGGGTCGCTCATGGCCATCGTCATTGAGTTGCAGTGGCGCACAACTAATGATGTTAGCAGAACCGTTGCAAAAAAACGATTTGTATAGCTTGGTCCAGCCATTCTGGTGCTTGCTAAAAACTTTTTGATCCTTTCTTACAGCAAACTCGTGCTCTCAGTACCACTCAATAATCGTCTATAGTAGTAAGAATACAACCCGCATAATCAGCAGTTTTCCAGTCAATTCCTCGAACGTTGTAAAAAAGTAGTGCTGGCCGAGCCACATTAACTTTCGCTTTTTTTGTGCCCAATAACTGATCACAACGCAGCCGGGTGTCTTCGTCTCTACTGCCACATTAACGCATTGTCAATGTCGATAAAAGACCTGTTGGCTTCCGTGATTTCAAAAACTTGCAATTTGAGCTTTAAGGACTGATTTTGCGTCAGAACGACTATGCACGAAATTATAGTATCCGAGTAAAAGTTTTAATGCAGCAGTGCCACAAGGCGAGTAAATGTTACAGGAGCGCTTACTAACTTTGTTGCATTAAAGCACGCCGCAAAGCATACCTGCCGCCTTGAGACCGGGTTTAATAGTACCAAACACCACACCTCTTTAACATGCTGTTCCGACTCACGTCTTAGGCGTTTTATTCAATACTGTTGCGGTGAATTGCTTGTCATTTACATTAATTGGTCGCCATTTTTGCTTTACAATATAGTACAAATCGTCGATGATGAATACAAAATTTCGACTCCCGCACCATACAATTCCTTATATGTTTGGCGGAAAAGGCGTTGATGACCTCACATTGCTTTATGCCTAGCACGATCCTGTGCCTTACTCCTCTACCCATACAAATGTTCGTGGTGGCATCACGAACCTCAAATCTGAATAAAAAACACCGGAACTCTTCAGAAGATAAACGATAAGAAATACCTAACAGCCTACTATACATCTTGTCCATGTAAGAATCGAAATGTCGTATATAACGTGCTACTGCATCGATCTCCAGATAGTGTGCTTACCTTCCAATTCCACACGGTGGCTATTAGATTTGTAATTTGACCAGCTCTAATTGAAACACCGTAAACCGTAGGATGCTTCAATGGTCTTAAGGCGAGTTTTCATCTTAAAAACAATGCCTCTGATATATTTCCCGGCTCAAATTTGGCTCAGAGCTCAGTGGATCTGAGTTCTTCACGGATAAATAGCTCTGAAGCCTTATATATAAAAACCGGATGCGCTGCCACTAATCCTTGTGCAATAGAAATCGTTGTCAACTCAAAGGTTGTCATGACACAAATTAATTTTAATTTGTATAATTAATGTTTTGGCTGAGCTATGATATATGCTATTCGTGGGTCTGGGTAACCCATCTATGAGTCTTTGCTTCGCTTTATGTTGCAGACTTATGCTCTAGGCTCGGAGAGCTTTGTTCCCTACAGTTATTGGTGCTATGTTGTTACCCACCTGGGGCTACCTGTAATAAAATGTCACCATTAGCGTCTGTGGTAGTCAGTGAACTTAGTTACCCGCTAAAACGACTTCAAAGACGTCGTCGCATCTATCCTTAAAAGAAGGTCGGCAGCATCGCATATCTCAAATTTACTTCGCGCGTGAAATTAACTAACTAAAAGTTTTGCGTACAGCAGGTGCAAAAAAGAATTGCCTTGACTCATGTCACGCAAAAGTGGGCGGCTAGCAACCATAGCTTTGGCCCGCTAATAAATAAACGACTCGTGCTTTTTTAGTCACGGCATGCACACGAACAAGTCGCACTTATCCATGTCAAAGACAAGAATGACCTATGTACTCTTTTAGTCTCCAAATCTTATAGCCAGATCAATTTTATATTTATATAGGCTTATCGAGTCGAATCAGAAATGACTTGTATGGTGAATCCCATATGACACAAATCATCCATTTTGGTTGACCGGAATTCAATGTTGGCACGCAAAATTTGCAATCTACCTAGATCGAAGGCAAATTTGATATACTCGTTTATGTGCGTGTACATTAGCAGCTTTACACTGCTAGTACCGACTTCGAAAGCTGCCGATCTGTTAAAATCCAACTTTTTGTGGTGTATATCAACCTTACGCACACCATGAGGTCTAAGTTCTTTCTAACGGCACCTTTACAGGTGACCAACATTTTACTGTCTCTGAGAGAGCAGCTTCTGACAGCGACCCCTAAAAGCCCTCAAATGAGCCAAAGATCCAATTTGTTGGCCCTTGAGACAAGCTTAGAATATATGCTTTTGCTTACCGTAGCCAGAGTAACGGCTGTTGCAAAATTGCAAAACTCAAGAACACTGAAGTCTCTGAGAAATGGACCGTACTTTTGTAGGGGCTTTATATCTACGGTCTGGAGCCTTACTCTTTTCAATTGAGCAATCTTATCATTGGTTCCTGCACCAAGAGCTGAGTGCGAGGCGGGCCTGCCTACAAGCTGTCCACGGGCACATAGATCTTACTTCTTTTCAAAAAGTGGCGCCCAAGTAATAAGGCCGTCAACTATTCTGTTTGATAAATGTATATAAAGCTCACGTCTACCTTGTTTAATAAAAAAACAAAAATTAGGGCTCTTGCAGGGGTAATGGTGGTTAATCTACCAGCGAATACGAAGATTTCACAACAAAGTGCAACGAGGTGTGACAAAGTCATACAGCACCTTGCGCGGAGGAGGCGTGCAGGAAGATATGTGGTTGGTTGGTGATCGACTATCTACTAGTTCTGGTTAACAACACACACACGAGCTCTATCATCTCCTTCTCTTTTTGTGAATGAAGCATTCAGATTTCACCTCACTTTTGAAGCTTAATTGATGACGATGGTTTGAATATTGCATTTCTTTGTTCTAGGGACAGTCAGAGACCAAAAAAATTCAGGCGCATTAGAAGATCGATATCCATCGATCGTTTGGCTTCGTTACAGCGCGGTCATTAATCTTTCTTACCCACAAAAAATTATTGGTTCTTATTGATCGATTGATTATTTGCCTACCATTCGTACTGGTATCGAACTTTATCGTCCGCACTTATGTCATTAAAAGCACAGTCAATGGTATCTGCAGTCGGGCACAACATCTAACGACATGGCTTTGGTGCTGGTGGTGCACAATGAACTGAAAATGGGCATCATAGACTAAAAAGAAAGTAGGGCATTGGGTTGGTATTTTGTAAGGAATTAATGGTCGTCCAAATTTTGTCATAAATTTCTACAAAAACGGAATGCAAAAGTGCGAACTCCTGAAAGATCAAGATAGTCGGTGGAACATCTGTATTGTGGTCCTTACTATACTTTCTGAAAAGGGAACCGAGTCCAGAGTCATTGCTTAAGTACCTCGCTATGTAAATCGGTACATATGCCGATTAGTAGCGTGTTAAGCTTTTTATTAACAAAGGCCGGCTATTTCCCTAACAATATTTTTTTGTACCTTTTTTTATACTCGCGTTTTGCACGAAAAAAGTGTCGTATCTTATAGGAAATTCCAGTAGCGCCGCTTACCAACGAGGCCATGCGGAAGCAGCAAAGCAACTTAATCTAAATTTCTCAGGTGGCGAGACATAATATTAATCGATTTCGTCAGCTCAATGCTCGTAACATGTCTGACCTGCACGACCAATGCGAGCCATTCGAAGTCGTCGCTGGACTATCGAAAGAGTACCACATCACAGTGACTATGTATGCCTCATGCAAAGGAAATTGTTACGTGTCGATGTTGTAAGCCGCAATGCGAGGACAAAATACAACAGAACATGCATCTATTTTAAGCTTACGCGACGAAAGTAGCATCACCCATATCTCGGTTACACGAACACTGTAAATTTGAAACGTTGATGGATATACTGCACAGTGGACTGCACATCAGCTATCAAACAATCGGTCAGCAACCGCGCCGCGTCGGCGCCATTGTTGTTCGCTTCGCTCACACATGAACGCAATGGGATTTTGACAGCACAATGCTCAGCACGATGAGGAACGCGCTCGTGATTCGGTCCCGTAATTACCTTGGCGGCATCAATATGCAGCGACTGTTGCCGCATCTTCAGCATTTATCTCTCGATATGTAAATCCTTTCTTGGCAAGCTAGCTGGTTTAAATTTACCATCGCATTCTGAGAATTTGTCCGCAGCATCAAATCCGACAGCTATGAGCTTGCATATTGCTTTATTGCGAGGTTGGAGAAGAAGACTGACGGATAACACTTCTAAGTACTAATACATGGGGTCACAAATGCGATACACATTGGCATTGCTTCATCGTGATAAAGACCGGCGTGATAAGATGATGCGTGAAAGACAAATATACCAATTTTTACGGACGCCATAATGTGGGGAAAAATGTTGCTGTATTTGGCTTACGGTAGAGCATTGATAGAAACACGGGTCCTTAGATCAAAACTCGCAGAAGGATGCTTTAATCTGGATATATACCATCTGATTGGTCAGCAGCTTATTGTTGCATACAACACATGACTTCAGCTAGTACGTGCTCATTCTGTATCGGAGTTTATTTCAAATAGTATATTTCATGTTGCTTGCGCTGTTAGGCAAACCGTAATTCCACATAGCGTTGCGCTACTGAAAACAATTGTACTAAGCTTAAACATATTAGAAGAACGAGAAGGTGGCCCGTGAAAAAGCGCTTAGTCTGCGGGTGTCGACATTTAGCAACAAGAGGGGCTTCAAACCCATCTAATGGCATATGATCGTAACACGTCTATTGCACCGTATGATAACGAGCAGGGTTGTGATCCGAAGGCAGCAAATGTGCTTACGCAACTTGTCATTATTCAACTTCACAAGCAATGCTCAAGCCTAAATTCCTGCGTCAATTCATGTTGCTCTCGGCTTTCACAGTCGTGGCAAGTACCAAGGCCATGATAGCGGTGGATGCCCAAGCCCAGAGTCACATGAGGAGCTTGTCAGCAGCAGAGGATACACACACTGACCGCTTTGAGGAAAAGATGGTGGGTAATGTCCTCGCGGAGGATGCATTGATGTTGGATAACGTCCTCGCAAAGGATACAGTGATGTTAAAAAAAGTGGCGCCGAGTCTGCGTTCAGGACCCACTTCTGACAAAGAGAAGGTGATCACCAGCTTGATCGAGAAAACCAACAAAAAAGCTGTAAAGTCGAATTTAGTTGCTAGGGAACAGTATCAAAAGTGGGCCCGAGATTTCCTCGACGCCTACGAAGAGTCTGCAGAGGCTTATGGGGCCTTGTTTCGTGAGCTAAAAAACCCTTTAGTGACTATGAGCTGGCTACCCTTGTACTCGATGGTCTAGCGTCCCTAAAGACGAAAGCCGTGGCCAAACACTATTACGACCTTTTGATGAAAGATTGGGTAGCGAACAAGAAAGCGCTTGATGTCTTTTGTGCCTTGAAACTAGATACCGACAAGGACAACGTCTTCAAGAATCCGCTTTTGGAGACATACGTCTCGTTTGCTCGTCAGCTTCCGCGAGAATATGTATCGAACGAGCAGCCAATATACGATGAATTGTATAGTTTGCTAAAGCAAAGATTTGGCGTTGCTCGCTTGGCTGAAATGCTTGGAGCTCCGAACGTTGATCTCCAAGAAGGAAGCGTTGGTAATAATGTGATGTATACGCTGTTCTGGCAAGAATCCTCGGAAGAGATATACGACTCACTTGACTACGTGAAGTCTGTTTTCGTCAAATATGGCGCTGTGGATTCTTCAGCTCTCAGCATTTGGCTTTCTTACGCTAAATGGGCGTTGATTGACGTTGTTTACGAGGAATTGGTGATCGGCATGGTAAACGGCTTGTGTATCAGCGTGGAGTCAAAGTCACGACCCTCGATACTGTCATTGCGGCAGCGCAAAGAGACGAGAGCACGCGTGAAATGGCTACAAACGCATTAAAAGAGCTATTTGTAGAAAGGGATTATGAACAAAAGACGAAAAGCAATGTGCTTAACATTCTTGGGTTCAGACCGGCAAAAATGAAAGCTGTGGACATGACAGAGAGTCCGCTTTTAGAGACGTGGTTTGCTTATGATTTGCGACGTCATGGAAAAGATGCTAAATTACTTGAGACATTGCTAAGTCAATTCACCGAGGAGCAATTAGCGAGCATGATAGTCATGAATACAGTCAATCCGATCATCAAAAAACGTGTGTCCAGTGTGGAAGCGGCACTCTTTAACAAATGGAAAACAGAGTTTGTTGACAAAGACGGCGCTTTTGACCGTCTTCAACTGCATAAAGCTGGCGACAAACTTTTTACGCACCCAGCGTTAAATGTCTGGTACTGGTATACCCTACAATATTACGGCCCGGGATTGAATGTAAAAATTGCGCAGATCGTGGAAAAGTACTTTGGTGATTCCGAATTGCTTGTAGACATGGTGAATGAAGAGTTAAGAAAAGAAGGTTACTCGAGCGCGAATAGCATTGCTAGACTGCTAAAGTCAAACGGGATTAGCCCCTAGTCTCAACCTTTGTACGTTGCGAGCCAGGCAGTCCGATAATGAGTGATGATGACGAGTTTAAGAGAATTCCGTCGCATTAACGCTCTTTGTGATCTTCACTTAGTACGTTTGGTATTTAAAGACAAGTGAGTTGCCCACTCTCTGTAGCTTTTTCGACGACCCTCACATACAAATGCAAAGTAACAAATTGGGAACGTAGTAGAGCTCTTACGGTAGGACCATTCAATACTACCAGGGATAGAAGTGCCACCTAAAAATACTGAGATCGGACAGCCTACTCAATTAACAGTCGCCGTTCGTTCCATGTAGAATCTTCAATGGACCACGAAATTATAAAACCACGTGGCGGCCGACGACAGAGATGAGCGAGTGATGGTCAGAGGGGTGTGCTCAAGTATACCACTTATAATCATGACATTTTTTTAGCTTTGTCCATACATGAGCCTCAGTGAAAAACTGTATGGTTTGTACGCTAAGCTATAACAATTAAGAGAGAGAATGGAAAAAATATACCTGAAATAATATAGTTAAATGGAAGCAATCTACAACTTTTCCACCAAAATGATATAAATCTACCTTCGAAGTATATAACTACTGAAAAATTAAAAACAAAGAAACATACTTAACTCACTAAAGAAAATATACTTTCATGCTGCGTATTATTGGTGCATCGACGTTAAATGTGGCCCACTTGACTACAGCTGCCACATCGATAACCACATTTTGGCGCATCAAATTTTGATGTAACATGCTGTAATTCGATTCGCTTCTTTTGGGTCGGCCTTTTCATTTGGACGGATTTGGTGGACGATGCTCACTCTTTACCAGTGTTGTTGTCACAAATGGCTTCACCTCGAGTGCTTCGTCGTAGGCAAGTTTATACGTTTTGGATTCCTAAATAACATTTTTGAACGTGACAGCTGCTTTGAAAGCTTGGGAGCTGCTATGTGGTGTCGACAAGCAGCATTCATATCCTTCACACAACCGCATGCGCAGGTACTACTGGTACTGTTTACCTTTACAGCATACTTCATTGGCTTGTTTGCTTTAATTTGAACGGACACAACAAATGATATAGTCGAATAGGCACATGCTTGAATTGTTCCCTTTTACATTGAAGCGATGCTACTGGCTTAACCACGCCGCACTGTTTGGTTTGTCCAGCCATTTTGAGACACTTTGTAACAAAAGGATTTGAACCCGCGCCATCTCTCTCTTTGCATGGCATCTTAACCATCTCTTCAAGGCTCCCTAAAGATTGTATGCGATAAATTACTTTTAGAGGTATAAATTCTCTATTTAATAATTTTTTACAGGGAGCCGCTAGCTTCCACCGAGTTTTCGCTAACTCCCACCCAGTCTGCGATTATATAGAGCCCTAATCCAATACACAACGGTGATTAGCTATATAAATACCTCTATCGTGACAAGATATACAAAAGGCAGCTTTGCTCGAATCTAATTTTTCCCCATGTCAATCTGAATGCACATTCTGCTGTGGTCACTTTGAGAGAGGAAAATGAGTACCCTGCTGTTACCTTAGAGGGCCTACTCAAGAACTTATACAAACACCATCAGCCTTACAAGCTAAAAATACGCTTTTATCGTCGCAAAGCAGTATACCGGGAGAGAACGTGAACTTGTTGGTTTGTTAAAGGGAAAATATGGAGCGTTGAGCATGAAGCGGCTGGAAGAAAATTTGGAAGTACTAGAGCAAGCTTATCGTGCTTGCACTGGTAGCAAAATTGCACACAAGAAAGGGGGCTCAAAAGTTTGTATGATCTCGCTTTTATTTTGGCTCTGTGCTGCTGCATCTTTCGATTAGGGCTGTGATTGTCAGCTTTGCTGTTATAGATGCGTGTCACCAGGCTCGTGCCTACCTCAACGTTGCTCTCATGCCCCACATCTCCCGTATTTGCCACCTCACCCTTCGAGCAAAGATGCCTTTTGTATAATTTGTCACGTTAGGAGTATTTATAGCAAATCACCGTTGTGTATTGGGGTCAGGGGCTCTATATAATCGCAGACTGGGTGGAAGTTAGCGAAAACTGGGTGAAAGGTAGCAGCTCCCTTTTTACATGTATATATTTGCCATTGTTGCAAAAATATTTATTGCTAAGTATATATATTTTTGCTTTTTCAGCATTTTTTGTTTTGGAGGAGCATTTTTTCCATTACTTTTGTAAAAAGGTGTGCTTTTTTCTAAGTTTTCAAGCACACGCATTAATTTTGCTGGGCCAGTAGTAGTACGGAAACATTAGCTTTACATCAAACAACATTCTATATAGGCATGTTTCGCCACCGATAAATAAGTGCACGTTCACAACTGAAGTATTTGTATTCGGTCACATCAAATGTGCTGCAGCTCTAGCCTAATAGCAGATTCGGTCTTGGCACCGAGAACGGGCTCATCACGCTTCGCTTTTATCTGAGCTGCAGAATTACATTTTGACGCGGTCTAAGTTTCCCACAGTCACTTCACAACCTTTTTGGACTCCTTTGCGTAGCACCTCAATCCACCAAAGCTATCTGTATGACGTTGATCATGCTCCTATGGTCAACGATTAACTCTGCAATACTTTGCTTTCACTCAAGATTTTGACGTTTAAGAAAATCTTCTACACACCTACCTGTAGCCACAAAAGTTGACTTATATGAAAGGAATTACCGCACTCTTTTGCATCTTGCTTTTACAATCACTTCAATGTCCAATAATGATCATGTCATTATTTTGACGAAAATGGACGATCGGTATGATTTGCATCATAGATTGCGCTGACTTTAGACTGTTGCTTTGATTTAATTACATACACATATACCGTTTACCCATGTACCTCCAAGGCAATAAAAAAATACTTCAACATTTGCGTAATTTTGTTTCATCTAGATGTTATTGTGTATGCTCAAAATTTGTACTGCATTTTTAATAACATGAGTCGCACAAAAATTCGATCATTGTTAGATTTCGATTCAAATTTGGCGCGATATCTGCCGTTGCTAGTTTTTCGTTGACACTGACCTATAGGTAAAGATAAAGAACAAACAAATTGAGCTTTTTATGCTTTAATTGTTTTAAGATATATCATTTCAATAAAAAAACATATTCTTTGGGACCAAACAATTATTGTACATGACCATTATAGAGTTACAACGTATCAAAAAGTACGTATATTAGTCATATAATCTCCATAAAGTATATCTATATGTAGGTTGAAATGTACAGGTATGACGTCGATGCTTCAAAACATGACCGTGACATTGCGAATACGACGAGTAGATTGCTTCGAAACCATCGATCTCCTCAATGTAGGAATGGCAGCGTATGGCGCAGCTAGGGGCGTGTATTTATCGATGGAGGAGGTCCAAAGGAGACGCGAGGGTAATTGACGATAGTACACGGCTATATACCATGTAGAGGTGTGACTGGTATGGCTGATGGCTAGACAAGCCCGGAAGTATACCATTAGTATATTTTTGTTCTAGATCGACGAGATGTACATAGTAGAAACTGATTAAGATCATAAGCCGATAGGTAAAATGCTTTTGCCAGTGCAATATGGCGTTTCCCAATCAGTGAGCTAGCTCATGTCGCTACTGCGACCTCGTCTGGATTAAATTAAAAAAAACGGGCTAGAAAGCACCTGTGATCTTGAAGCTAGGGAGGGCACTCAGATCCTGTATTGGTTCACACAGTTAAAAGGATCAGTGTTACGATTCATTAGACCCTGAATTGCATCCGGGGAATGTCGATCGCGAGCAACATAATTGCAAAGAGAACGCAGTGCGACACACGATGGTGAAACATCGTCCTTTTCTTTCCTTGGTTACCGCCACTATCACGTGAAAAATATCCTCGCGTGACACGGTCGCCAACACCAAATTTCTTGAAGTGGAGGGAATATACTCGCTCAGAGATTTATACAAGTACGAGGACTCACTTAAGCAAGATTGCCTTTATATTGTAGATGCTTTCGACTATAGTAATTAGCGTCTATAAGAAATCACGCCACTATAGATGACTGAATTTGAGCTCATTCCGAGGTTCCTGGTGACCGCTTCTATGCGAAGCTATCAAGCTGGCCCATTGAGCTGCGTGTAGCTCATGCGGAGCGTAGGCCAAGGCCTCAGCCCCAATGTTATCGGTTTATTGGTACCCATCGTTGCTTTTCACTCGATCACAGCAACTTCGTTGATCACGCACGAACGTATAATTTGCCCGTAATAACCAGCTTAATCAAACTAAATTTCAGTGTAGCTGATCCTTGTACTCTCCTTGAATGTTGATCGTGTTCTCTGGCTCACCAGCCACACGCGTTCAACCGGGGGATAGTCATGTATTGCGTGAAATCGGCAGTGAGAGCAGTGCGTTCGAATCATATTTTGGAGCTGGTTTAATTACTCTCGAAATGATCATGCAAAAAGGATTTATCGTGGCCTCGAAGGCTCACAACACATCATGTGTGCTGAAACACCACATTTGTAGGCTTATAAGCTCTTAATGGTTGAGGTGCATAATTTCCATACTTACGGTGCCAACTTGTTTTGCAGTAAATGCCCTTAAATTTTGCCAGCTTTTAGAGGCATAATTTCTTATATACGAGATGATAGTGCTACCAATTTGTCGAAAGTTGGAAGGGAAGCTTCAGACCGTTTTCACCAAGGCCTTTCATTTAAGGCAAATTTTCTTCGAAATCAACATTCTGACTGCTGAAAGCCGGGTGGATAAGCAGCAATTCAAAAGACGCATTTCCAAGTAAACATATCACTCCCTGTGGATTGTACGACGTTGCAAGTGTGGAGCAGCGTTTGCGTAAATGCGTTGATAAACCGCAAGACCACATTTTTCTAGAAGATCACGTTGGTAAATTTTAAAATCGTTGCTAATGGCTTAAACAGGTTCCAACTGCACTATCCTGTCGAGGCGGGACTATGCTTTGGTACCTGAAATTTCGATACGCCAACGATAGAATCGAACCTTTATGGGCCTCCAAAAGCTCGCCTTTTGTGGCAGCTTTTGCAAAGGAGCTGGTGCGTAAGCCACATATTTGACCTTCTGGCAGATGCCACAGCTCCCTGTATCCTCATCCGCTGTGTGGAACCTCCATTTTGTTGTAGGCTCACAACGAAAAGACCACTTTTTACAGCAATATGTATCTTCTAGTGTTTTGGTTCGGCCTATTGTAGAACAAGTTTTCTATACTCTTATAGCGTTTGAATTATTGTCGCTGTCAAAGGTTCAATTCTTAAGCTTTAGCACCTTCACCTGCAATAGATAATTGTGTGTGGAGCTTAGAATCATATCTTTTTATTCGTCCGTCCAAAGAGCTTTCAAGTCTGCTGTTATAAACCAACTTCAGGTCTGAGCTGCGCGAATGTGTGTTCGCAACCACATTGCAGTTTCCAGACTTCTGTTCAATACGGAAGTTATAGTTTGCGAAGAATATAACCCATTTTGTCATTCTTGGGGGCAAGATGGGCGTAAATTACCGCCGTCTCCAGTAAAATATGGATTATATCGACTTCATAGAATTCATAGCCTAAAAGCTACACTTAGAATTATATCATTGTTTGCGTTATAGCAAGCAATTCCTTGTTTCGAACGGGTTAGATCTATCCGGTAGACATAAGTTGCCCAGACACAATCATAACAGCTCGCTAACGATCATCTTCATTGAGTTGGAGTGACGGAAATTCGAAAAACGCTTCGAAATTATCTATAACTTGTTAAGTATTCGTTCGTTTAAAAGTTAAAATCGCACTTAATGAATTACAACCTGTAAATTCGATTATTTGAATATATAAAAGTGCTAATTGGTGTGAAAGAGAAATTTGGGATATGTTTGGTATTAGGGTGCAGTCAGAATCGTCACAAAAGATGCTTAACAAATTGCTATGACTCGAGCCATAGAAGTGAAACCTACCGAAGACTTTTTTCTTTGCTTGCAAAAGTTGCGCCCCTCTCAATATTTTTTTACAGTAGTACGATAAAGGATTTACGCGACCCGCATATTCAGCACTATACTGGCCATTTTTCCAAATTTTGTATGATTTAAGCGCTGGCGTGGAAAAATCAACTTATCTCCTCTATGCCCAACATAGGATTCCAAAGCAGCCAAGATCACTAATCTCAATACCACATGGATGCGTTTTCGTTGTCGGTAAAAGGTTGACTGGTCGTCGAGACCTCAAAAGCTTGCCTTGTTTAGTCTGCTAATTGAGCCGACATTTTTGCGTCAGAACGGCTGTGCATGGAATTATCGTCTTTGAGCGAAAGGCTGTGATACAGTTGTATTACAAGACGATCGAGCGTCGCGGATGCATTTACCAACTTTATAACATCCAAGCACGTCGATAAGCGTACTTCCTACTGTGGAGAGTCTCTCATTCGAGTTTAATAGTAACAATTGCAATGTGCTTCTGAACATGCTAGTAGGACGCGCGATTTTTGGATTACGCGCTGATCAGCTCATAATAAACAGCAACTTATCGCCTTTTTCCGTTCCGCTATAAAACCCAAAAAGTTGGTGATGAGTGCAACCACCGCATTCCTTTCCTTTTTTAACGAAAATGACATTAACGATCTCACATTACTCAAGCGTCAATGACTGATGGCATAGTGCTTCATGCTTGTCATGAGGTCAATCGTTTTGCTCACTCCTCTATCCTGTGAATTTTGTTCTAGAGTTTATGGACATTAAAGACCGGATTTTTAGGACCCCTTCAGACTATAAATGCTCAGCCGCAAAGTGCCTTATATAAGACTAATCTAATACATCTTTCTACAGCTCGAAGGATGTATTTGTCTCCTTAAGACGGGATTTCGTCTTTGGAGACTGTCTCCGCGATATTTCCCTGCTTTGAATTTGGCTAAAGCTCAGTCGATTTGGGTTCGGCGTGGCTCAGTAGCTCGAAACCTTAGACAGAGCCTTACATCATGACACACCTGCCGTGATACAACAACGAGGTTCATTGTCATGTATCTCACCGTTAAAGGTCTTTCGTCTGCTACGATGTCAATAATGGCAGCCAAAAAAATATTTGGATCGCATCTCGACCATGTTCTTGCGAAGCTATGCTATGCGCTCTTCGTAGCCATGTGTGATAGTGTGCTATACTCTGTGTTGCGTACTTATGCTTTCGGCTGGGAGAGCTCTGTTAATCAAACTTAGTGTGCTATATTGTGATTTTAATGTCACTTAAGATATCCAGTGCTGCTAGCGAAGCTAGTTGTCAGCTAGAAACGACTTAAAGACGTCGTCGCTTCTACCCTTGCAAAACCATCAGCAACTTGACACTCCCCATATTCACTTCGGGCGTGTACTTTCTATATCTTTCTTCAAAGAAGTTGTGGATACAACAGGACCGACGGGATAATCGCTAACTCATGTTTCGCAAATTCGGGCAGTGAGTATCTATAGCTCTGACCCGTTAATCAGCTTAGGGCTCGTGCTTTTTTAAACGTGTATGTCAAAGACAAAAAAGACCTCCGTATTTTTGAAGTTCTCGTAATTATAGCAGCTCCATTTTTAATTTAATAATGTATATATTTATCCAGTAAAATCAAAACTGAATTTTTCGGGAACATAAGGCAATTCGTTTTGCGTGCCGCAATCCGTTGTTGGCACGCAAATTCTTGTATTTTACCGTGACTCGAGAGGAAATTTATAATTTAGGGAATTTGCGTTTGAAAAAGCTGCTTTGCGCTGCTTGTATCTTCTCCAAGAGCTGTCAAACTCTCAAAGTCCACTGCTTATGGTGTATACCAGTCTCACGCATAGCATGAAGTCTTCGTACTTCCCCACTTGGTCACCTCAGCACTACAGGAGACAAGTATTTTAGTGGATTTGAGGGCGCTGCTTTTGACAGCGACATTTCAAAGCCCATGGATTAGCCAAAAGTTTTTTTCGTTTGCCCCGTTTGAACTAGGCACGGATCAGATGCCCTTTTTTACCGTATCTTGAGCAGCGGCTGTAACAACACGCGAGAACGGCAAAGTCACTAAATAATGGACGGTACTTCAGTATGACGAGGAGCTGCATATCCAAGGAATCTGAAAAATACACGTCTGTTTGCGGCTTTATTATTCTTAGAAAGTGAGTTTTTATCATTTATATCTGGACTGATCCTACCTTGAAGCCGTCCATGAGTATACAAACCTTACCTTTTTTAGAAATTGGCGCCCTGGAATTGGTCAATCAAATTTGTACTTTAAAAACTCGCGCTTATCTCGCTCACAGAATAGAAACCGAAATGCTGGTAAATCTCGAGGATATCCTGATGAAGCATTGCCTTAAGTTCCCTCTGAAATGCAAGACCCTCCAATAAAGTTTTTCTACGGGTACGTGCTCAGGTTTTTCACCGGACTTTAGGTAAGAGCGTGCGAACGGCAGACACACCTGATTATCCGTGACCAGGGCCGCCTTCAGACAATCTATTCTCCCTTGCAACGAAAGAAATGAGTATGACCTTCCTTCTCTTTTGCGGTGAATCGCAGTAGGTAGCTAGCCGACCTACATTCGCAACCTTCAACTAGGAAAGCCAATCGGGCCGTCCCGCGTTTTCTCTGCTTGGTGGCAGAAAGGACTGCAAATACATGCGCCTTTTTGGGCCCATTGCAGCGAACAAAAATTTCGAGCAGCATGGATTGCTAATCCGACGATTGTGGATAGATGTCGACTAAATTCGAAAATTATGCAAGGGTAATGGATTTAGATCTACCAGCGGAGGCGACGGAATTACTAAGCAGGTGAGACTGAGTTATCCAGCACCTTGCACCGAGGAGGCGTGCAGAAAGATATGTGACTGTTTGGTGATCGCCTGTTTGCTAATTTTGTTACCCAACACTCAAATTAGCTCTACCATCTTGTTCTCTTTTAGAAACTAAAAAATTAGATTACACCGCAATCTCGGAATTTAACTAAAAATGATGGCTGGGGAAATCGCATTTTTTTGTACTTGGATGTTGTTAGGTTAGTAGTCACTGAAAAGAAAGTTTTTCAGGCGCATCAGGAGATCGATGTCCATCGATCGTTTGAGTACGTTACCCGCTACCACTCGCGGTCATTGATGTTCCAACACAAATTGATTTTGTTTCTTATGCATTAATTGATTTTTTTCACTTACCATCGAATTAAATCGACCGCACGGATGTCTCTGAAGTAAAAGCCACGGGCACAACACCGAACGACATGGCCTCGATGTTGGTCGTGCACCATGGACTGAGAATGGGCGTTATAGACTATCAAGGAAGTAGGACATTGGGTTGGTATATTGTAAGGAATATAAGGTCGTCCAAGATTTATTGTTATAAATTTCTAAAAAAACTTCAAGGCAATTACAACAGGGTATTTCGCAAAAGTGCGAATTCATAAAAAATCAAATCGTGCAATATGCTGTGGCTAAATCTGGTTTGTCAGATGGGTCCTAATTGTACTTCTTGACAAAGCGACTGAGTGCAGTCAATGTCTCATTCACATACTTCTAAAACACATGGTATTTAAATCGGTACAAATACCGCTTAGTAGCGTGTCGAGCTTTTGATTATTAAAGCCCCTATTCAATCTTTTTGTCCCTTGCTACGGCGTACTCGTGGCCTTGAAAAAGCCGTATCTAATGGGCAATTTAAGTGTCGGCCGCGTCAACATATAGCGAGGAGGCCATGTGGAAGTAGCGAAGCAACTTCCTTACAAATTCTTCAGGTGCTGAGACCAAATATTAAGCAACATCGTCAGCTCAACGCTCGTATCATGTCTGACCTGCACGACCAATGTATTCCGTTCGGATAGGTCGCTGGGCTATCAAACGAGTACTACATCACACTGACTATGTATGCCTCATGCAAGGAAAATAATTACGTGTTGGTGTTGTCGCGCGAAAATATGTAAAGTAAAAGCCGGAATGCATCTATTTAAAGCTCATGGCTTATAAGAATTGTTGATTAACACATATCTATGTCGACGAGATCATTGTGAGTTCGAAACGTTAATGGTACACTGCACGGTGCACTGCACATTAATTGATCAGCAGCCGTGCCGCGTCAATGCCATCGTTGCTCGCTTATTTCAGACATGTACAAATTGGGTTCGTGCATGCACAATGCTCAGCATGCTGAGAAGCTCGCCACCTGGTTCGCTCCCTGGCGGCATCAATTTGCAGCGACTGTTGCCGCATCTTCTGCATTTATCTCTCGATATGTAAATCCTCTATGGGTAAGCTATCTGATTCTAATTTATCCGTGCTTCGCAAATATGTGAGCTTGAACATTGCTTGATTCTCGGTGGGATTAGATGAGAAGATTGACGTCTGCGGGATTACAATCACTTCCATTTCCGAGTACTGATTCATGGGTGTACAAAAGCGGTTTACATTGGCACTGCTTTGTTGAGATAAAGACCGTGGGATTCAATGATCGCCATTAATCTGAGGAAAACATTCGCTGTATTAGAACGCAGAAGGCTGCCTCTATCTGATGCTCTGGATATAGTCCATCTGATCGGTCAGCTGAATACTATACAGTACTTCTGATAGTACGTACTCATTCTTTATCGGAGTTTAAATCTAGATATTACATTTCATGTGATGCTTTGGCAATCTGACATCCCACATTTGAATTGCGCTACTCAAATCCATCGTGCTCCGCGAAAAAAACACTAACTCTTGTGGTCGAGGTGGTTTACATTTAGCAACGAGAGGGGCTGTGAACCCATCTAATGGCATCTGATGGATACATGTCTATTGCACCGTATGATAATGAGCTGGATTGCGATCCGCGAGCAGCAAATGCTCTTCCAAAACTTGTCATTACTCAATTTGACTTTTTCAAGCAATGCTCAAGCCCAAAATTCTGCGCCAATTTCTGTTGCTATCGGGTTTTGCACTCGTGGCAAGTACCAAGACCATGATTGCGGTGGATGCCCAACCCCAGAGTCACCTCAGGAGCCTGTCAGCAGAGGATCCGCACTTTGACCGCTTTGACGAAAGGATTTTTGATACACTCATCGAAAAGGGTGTATTGCAGTTGGAGAAAGTGTCGCCAAGTCTACGTTTAAGGTTCTCTTCCGACAAGGCGAAAGTGATCAACAAATATTTCGAGGTATTAGACGTAAAGTCTGTGAAGGGGGATTTATTCGCAAGTGCGCAGTATCAAATGTGGGCAAAGCGTGTCTTTCGCGCCTACAAAAAGTCTGCGAAGGCTTATGGAGCCTTGTTTCACGAACTCAAGCAACAATATAGCGACTATGAGCTGGCTACATTTGTACTTGAAGGGCTAGCGTCCCAAAAGACGAAAGCCGTAGCCAGAGAATATTACGACCTCCAGATCAACGATTGGATAGCGAACAAAAAAACACACCTTGATGTCTTTCGTGCCTTGAAACTGGATGCCGACAAGTACAGCGTATTCAGGAAACCGCTCTTGGAGACATATGTCTCGTTTGCTCGTCGGCTTTCTCGAACAAATAAAGCAGACGACCAAACAATATGCGATGAATTGTATCGTATGCTAGAGCAAAAAGTTGGATTTGCTCGCTTGGCTGAAATGCTTGCAGCTCCGGATGTCGATCTCAACGGAAGAAGCGTTGGCGGTAGGGTGATGAACGCGCTGTTTCGGGACATAGCCTCGAAAGGGCCAGAGGGCTCACTCGAATACGCGAAGAATCTTTTCAACAATGATGCCGTGGCAGATTCTTCAGCTGTCAGCATCTGGCTTTCTCACGCCAAACGGTCGTTGGGGGGAGAAGATTACGAGAAACTGGTGACGGGCATGTTAGACAGCTTGTGGAACCAGCGCGAAGTTAAAGGCAAGGCTCTTGCTACCGTCATTGCGGCAGCGCAAAAGGACGCGAGCACGCGTGAAGTTGCTTCAAACACATTGGAAAAGCTGTTTGTAGAGTGGGAGGAGGAAAAAAAGACGTCAAGCGCTGTGCTTCACATTCTTGGGCTCAAACCGCCAGGAATGAAAGCTGAGGACATGACGGATAATCCATTGTTGGCGACGTGGTTTGCATTTGTAGCACGACGTGATAAGGACGATGCTAAATTCTTCAAAACATTACAAAGTCAATTGACTGAGGAGCAAATAGCGAGCATGATAGTCATGGAGACAGCCGATCCAATCATCAAAAAACGTGTCTCCAGCGTGGAAGCGGCACTCTTTAACAAATGGAAAACGGAGTCTATCGACAAAGGCGATGCTTTTGTACGTCTAAACTTGGATAAAGCTGGCGACAAACTTTTTACGCACCCCGCGTTGAAGGTCTGGTACTGGTACACCCTTCAATATAACGGCCCGCGATCCGATGTAAAAATTGCGCAGATCGTGAAAATGTACTATGATGATTCCGAATTCCTTCTAGACATGGTGAATAGAGAATTAAAAAAAGAAGGTTTCTCGACCGCGAAAGGCATCGCTTATATGCTAAAGCCAAGTCCATTGTCGTGATCTACATACGTTGTGAGCCAGTCAGTCCGATAATGAGTAGCGATGACGAGTCTAGGAGAATTTAGTCGCATTCACTCTTTGAGATCTTCGCTCAGTACGTTTGGCATCTAGGTTTAGATCATTTGCCTTGTATGAATACATTTTCGCGCTCTTTTGCATCTTGCTCTTAAAAATCAGTTCAATGTTCATAAAATTGTAAACGTTATCGTGTCATGATCTTGACGAATACGGACGATCAGTATGATCTATACCATTATTTGCGCTGACTTCAAAACTATATGCTTTGATCTTGTTACATACAGGTATTACTTCAAATAGGCGTGGATCTCGACACTTGCGTGATCCTCTTCGTCTAGATGTAATTGTATCTGCTCAAAGTTTGTACTGCAATTGTAATGACAAGTGTCTTACAAACGATCAAGCGCTGTTAATTTCGATTCAAGTTTGGTACGATATCTGTCGTTGCTAGTTTTTCATTGACACTGTCGTATAGGTAACGACTCTCTGTTCATAATTTGTAAAGCAGCAATTAAAGTGACTCAAATTGTATTGAGACATACCGTTTACTAAAAAAGAGTTTTTTTTTGGGACCAAACTCTCATTTAACATCAGCTTTTATGCAAATTATATTTAGTAGTCATATAATCATCGCTTCGGAAAAGGTTAGGGTGACGCCCTCTTTCCAAGCGCGGGGCTAAATGCTCGCACGCTTCGGGCAGGTGCTCTCGAGCATCTGCAGGTCTCTAACGAGTCTCACCCTCGACGCGACGGTCTCCAGCACCAGGGCGCCACATGGGCTCTTACCAAGTCAGAGCTAAACAAAATAATAGAAGCCCTCACGACCTCGGTGCTGGCTGCACTGCCCGCCGAACGAGACCCGACGTATGCGGACACTACTCTATGTCGTGGACTAGCCAGACTGAGCCTAGCACGTGCATAACTTGGCAACGCGATAACGTAATACATTACATCACATATAATCATCCTAAATGTTAAGTTTTTAACGATCTCTATGTAGGTTGAAATGTATAGGTAAGTCGTCGATGCTTTGATACTTGACCGTGACTTAGTGAATACGACGAGTAGATCTCTTCGAGACCATCGATCTCCTCAGTGTAAGAATGTCAGCGTATGGCGCTTATCGACTAACTAGGGGCGTCTCTTCTTCGATGGAGAAGGTCCGAAGGAGACGTGTTGGTAATTGAGATAGTGCATAGTTCTTTACCCATTTAAAGGGGTGACTGGTACGGCTGAAGTCCAGACAAGTCTGAAACTATACCTTAAGTAAAGGCTCTATTCATGCTTGACGAGATATCCATTGTAAAAAATGACGTGAAATACGAGCCAATAGAACGAAATGTTTTTGCTTGTGCAAAATGCCGTTGACCAATCGGTGAGCTTGCTCATGTCATAGCTGCGACCTCGTCTGGATTAAATATAATTGTGGCGCGAACGCGCGAGATGACATATGCGTAGCTCTAGTAATTGGTTCTGGGGAATTGTGGGCTACATGACTAGGATGTTTTTTACGTGAATGGGCTAGCTAATCTTCCTGATCCATTAACCCCAACAGATTGTAGCTCTGAAAGAAATAGCCCAGCGGCTTGTAGATAATAGCCATCTTACAATACATAAATAAACTGAAGACTTCTTAAGACATATGCACGATAAAATGGCTGAAGAACAAGATATCAGACAGGAGAAAGAACCTATCTGCAAATGCGGTTGCAGCTGTCTGAGAAACAAAAATAAGTTTTTGCGCTTGATTGGGTAAACTCAGTTGTAGCCAATCCAGGCTTAGCATACACGTTTAAGGCCTCTGATTGGATGCGGGGACAATTGGCGTTCTATTAAAACGCTTTATGCCACATTTTATAAGCGTGAGTACTGGGGTCGATTGCGAGCACAGCTGCAGAAGGCCAAACCATCGGCTGAGCAGATTCGAGGCAAGGGTGATCACAGGCTTTGTCTTGAAGAGCTCGGGACTTGAAATTTACTCGCGGATAGATGCAACTGGCTTGAAATCCGGGCTGGAAGGCCCTCGTGTTCCCAAAGCAAAGTAGGGCATCCAGTGCCCGTATTGGCTAAATCAGTTAAAAGGATCGGCGCTACGATTCTTTAGCTCCTGGGTGGATGTCGATTGCGAACAACATCGTAACGAAGGGTACGCGGTGCGCAACATGATGGTGGGACATTGTCCTTATTCTCTCTTAGGTAGAAATAATTACCGCCACTAATTTTTGAGCAATATTCTCGCGCGACATGGCCACCAAGATCAAATCTCTTTCCTGTGAAGTGGAGGGAAAATCCTTTCTCAGAGCTCATTTCGAGGTCCCTGGTGACCGCTACTAAAGGTCCCGCGTTTAGCAGTGCTCACAAAAACACGACGTTGCGAATTAAATGTCGCAAATTCAGGAGCCTATCAGCCGTTTAAGCCTATCATTTTTTGTTCCTCTTCATTCGTCCATCGACTTTGTTTAAGCTGACGCAACGAAAAAGTATCGAGAAAAGCTTATGTGCTTTGTATATGATACTCAAAAACATTTTCACCTTCAGACTTTTTATGAGGCGCAAATACGACGTGAACGGCATCCAGTGCCGAGCCTTCGTTCTTTCGAGCCGCTAAATAAGTGCGTTAGTCGACATAGGAAGATTTTTACGGAGCTATCAAATTGGCTCTTTGGCTGCACGTAGCTCATGCTGAGCATAAACAAGGCCGCATCTAGGCATCATGGTACCCATCGTAGCTTTTAACTTGATCACAGCAACTTCGTTGGTCACTAATTTATAGTTTGCTCGTAGAAGCAAATCTCATCAAATTAAATTCCAGTGTCACTACTCCTCGCGCTCTCAAAACTCATCATGGATGTCGATCATGTTCTTTGGCTCACCAGTCAACAAGAGAATAGTTACGTAGTGCGTGAAATTCGCAGTTAAAGCAGTGGCGTTCAAAAGATCTGGTTCACTGACTCCCATGATGATCAGACAAAAAGGCTAAATCGTGTGTTCGAAAGCTGACAGCACAATATGTGCGCTGGGATGCCACATTGGTTGGTTGATAAAACATTTGAGGTTGGTTGTGCATAGTTCCCATATTTACGGTGCCAACTTGTTTTGCAATGAATGCCATCGAAATTTGCCAGCTCTAAGAGACAGGAAGCTATTGAATTATTGGAAGAAAAAGTTTAAACCTTTTTTACCAAGGTTTTTGTTTTCAGGCCAATTTTCTTACAAAACAACTATCTAACTGCGGAAAGTCGGCTAAAAGAAAGCAATTGCAAAAGACACATTTTTTTAGTAAACATATTGCTTCCTGTGGATTGTATGACGTTGAACGTGAGGAGCAGCGTTTGCGTAAATGCGTTGGTAAACTGCGAAACCACATCTGCCTAAAGGTCATATTCATTAATGTTAAAATCGTTGCTGCTCTATGCTGCTGAGGTGGGACTATGCTCATGGTACCAGAAATTTCGATACGCCTTCGATAAAATCGAGCCTTCATAGGTCTCCAAAGCTTGCCTCTTGTGGCAGCTTTGAGAAAGAAGCTGGCGCGTAAGCCGCAAATTTGACCTTCTGGCAGATATCACAGCTCCTCGCATCCTTGTCCACTGTGTGAGGCCTCCGTTATGTTGCGGGGACCAAATAAAATGTCTGCTTGCAACAAAAGGGACCGCTGATTTGAGAGACACGTATCTTTACGTGTATGTGATTCATCAGGTCTTCAAGGTTTAAGATGCGACGACTCGCAATGGATCTTTTTGTTTGGCCTATTGAAAAACAAGTTTTTGTACTCTTATAGCGTTGCAAATAGTGTCGCTGTCGAAGCTTCATTCTCTCAGCTTTAGCATCTTCACCTGCAACAAACAATTTAAATAGGGAACCGTTAAACTTCCGGTACCCCTTGATTTTAGCCAATAAGATTAAACTAATATCACCATTGGGAGCACTTTATCTCTGTTAATGAACAAAGTGTTTTTTTCAACCAATTAAAAGAGAAAGCAATACCCGTCCGGTACCCCTTTTTGTCAACTGCCTTGTACTTTAAGAAATAACTCCTACTCACCTCTTGGATCATTCGCCTGAGCGTCAACAAGACATGAAGGGTAATGTTCAGCGTGCCTTGGATGAATACTTGGACCGCCAGCGAGCTGCTTTTTTACGCTTTTACTTCGTGGGTGACGAAGACTTGTTGGAAATGATTGGCAATAGCAAAGAGCCGATGCAAATCCAGCGCCATCTTTCGAAATTGTTTGCTCGCAGTACTTCGCTAGAGAAAGAGAATACTTCAAGTGCAAATCTTGCAATGGTTTCACGTAAAGGTGAAGTTATTCACTTTAAGGAACCCGAGAAGACGGCAGATGGAACCCGCATTAATATCTGGTTAGGCAAGGTAGACGAGCACATGCGAAAGACTCTATCGCTACTTTTAGAGTTATATCTTACAAAAAAAGGCAGTTGACAAAAAGGGGTACCGGAAGGGTATTGCTTTCGCTTTTATTGGTTGAAAAACATTGTGTTCATTTACAGAGATAAAGTGCTCCCATTGGTGGATTTAGCTTAGTCTCATTGGCTAAAATCAAGGGGTACCGGCAGTTTACCAAAAGGGTACCGGCAGTTTAACAATTCCCTTTAAATAAGGCATAAATTTTGCATCTCTATTTTCTTTGTGCGTCCGCAGAGCTGTCAATCCAGTTGTTGTAAACCAACTTTTAGTCTGAGCTGCACGAAAGCGTGTCTGCAAACACATCGCAGTTTCCAGACTTAAGTTCGATACGGAAGCTTTAGTTTGCAAAGAATATAACTCATTTTGTCGTTTTTGACGGCAAGATGGACGTAAATTATCGCCGTTTCAAGGAATGTGTGGGTTTAACCGATCTCAAAAATCCATAGCCTAAAAGCTGCACTCAGAATTAGATCAGCATTTACTTTATGGCAAGCAATTTCTAGTCAAGAATGGGGTAGATCCAACCGACAGACAAAAGCCGCCCAGACACAGTGAGGACAGCTCGCTTACGATCATCTTCAATGAGTTGGAGTGACAGAAAACCGATGGTGCAGTCAGAACCGTCACAATTGATTCTTAGCAGAGTTGTATGACTCGAGCCATGGAATTGCAAAAGTAGCATGCCTCTCAATAATCTTCTATTGTAGTACTAAAAAGCATTTACGCGATCCGCATGTTTATCATTATGCTAGTCGATTTCTTAAATTTCGTATAAGTTAAGCGCTGGCCAAGACAAATCAACTTTTACTTTCTTTGTGCCCAATACCTGATTCCAACCCAGCCGAGACCATTAATCTCAACTACCACATGGACACAATTTCGTTGTCAGTAAAAGGTTAATCGGTCGTCGTGACCTTAAAAGTTTGCCTTGTTTAGTCTGAAGGGGCTAACAGAGCCGACGGTTTTGCGTCAAAACGGCTATGCATGGAATTATCGTCTTCGAGCAAAAGGCTGTAACGCAGCTGTATCACAAGACGATCATGCGTCATAGGGTCGTTTATTAGTTTTGAAACATCCGAGCACGCCGCTAAGCGTACTTCCCCACTGTGAAGAGTCTCTCATTCAAGTTTAGTAGTAACAATTGCAATGTGCTTCTGAAAAGCTAGTGGCACGCGCATTTTTAGTTTAGGCGATCAATCAGGTACCGTTGCACTGATCAGCTCATTATAAACAGCAACTGATCACCATTTCCTGTCAGGTATAGATTCCAAAATGTTGGTGATGAGTGCAACGACTCTTGCGCCACAGCTTTCCTTTCCTTTTTTGACGAAAAAGGCATCAACGATCTCACATTACTCAAGCGTCAATGGCTGACGACATAGTGCTTCATGC
Organism: Plasmopara viticola; assembly: GCA_001695595.3. Taxonomy (NCBI): domain Eukaryota; phylum Oomycota; class Peronosporomycetes; order Peronosporales; family Peronosporaceae; genus Plasmopara; species Plasmopara viticola. The sequence continues at coordinate 489,186 of MBPM02000045.1, read as the reverse complement.
TTAGCATGTCGTCAATCTTTTTAACAATCTTCTATCCTGTGAAACTTTTTCTTGGGTCTGTAGACATAAAAAGACTCATTTTTCAAGACCCTAGACGCTCAGCCGCAAAGGGCCTTACCTATAACACTAATATAATACATTTTTGCACACATTTGTCTCTTCAAGGAGGATTTTCGTCTGTGAAAACTATCTCTCCGGTTATTTTCTGCTTTGAATTTGGATAAAGCTCAGTAGATTTGGGTTCGGTATCCTTAGACACTGCCTTGCATTATGACACACCTGTCGTGACGAAACAATAAGGTAATCCTTAGACACTGCCTTGCATTATGACACACCTGTCGTGACGAAACAATAAGGTGCGTCGTCATATATCTCACCGCGATAAGTCTTTTTTGTCTGCTACGATGTCAATCATGACAGCCGAAAGAATATTTGGAACTAATCCTTATCATGTTTTAGCGAAGCTATGCTCTCCGCTCTTTGTAGCCATGTGTGATACTGTGCTATACGGACCTATGCTTTCAGCTCGGAGAGCTTTGTTCCCTAATTTAGTGGTGCTATATTGTGATTATAATGTTACTCAAGGAATCCAGTGCAGCCAGCGAAACTAATTGTCAGCTAGGGAAGACTTCAAAGACGTCGTCGCATTTACCCTTGAAAAAACATCAGCAACTTAACACCTACCATATTCACTCCGGGAGTGATTTTTTACGGCTTTCTTTACTGAAGTTGTGCGTACAACAGAACCGAAGAGATAATCGCCAATCTCATGTTGCGCAAGATCGGGCAGCAAGTATCAAAAGCTATGACCTCTTAATCAGCTTAGGGCTCGTGTTTTAAACTTGGCATGCAAACGAGCAACTCGTACTTCTCCATGTCAACGACAAAGAAGACCTTCGTACTCTTCAAGTTCTCGAAGATTATAGCAGCTCCATTTCGATTATAGTAATGTGTAGACTTATCCAGTAAAATCAAAACTGACTTTTCTGAAAACCACTCAAGAAAATTGGATAATTTAATTTGTTTGCCACACTCCGTTGCTGACACGCAGATTTTGTAATCTACCATGACTTGGAATAAACTTTTATAATCTCGTATATTTACATTTTCAAAAGCAGCTTTACGCTGCTTGAATTTTCTTCAAGAGCTGTCAAACTCTCAGGACCCACTTCCAATTACGCATAGCATGAGGTCTTAGTTCTTTCTCAGTTGGGCACCTCACCACTACAGGAGACTAGCATTCCAGTGAAACCGAGGACGCTGCTTTTGACTGCAAACCTTCAGGCCCATGGATGAGCCAAACGTCCACTTTTGTTTGCCCCGTTTGGAACAGGCACGAATCAGATGCCCTTTCATACTGTAGCCAGAGTAGCCGCTGTAAAGAGTACATAAGAACACCGAAGTCTCTAAATTACGGACCGTACTTTTGTACGACAAGGAGATGCATATCCAAGGATTCCGGAAGGGCGAGTCTGTCTGCGGTTTATTTTTCTTAAAAGCAAATTTTTATCACTAACATCTCGATTGAGCCTACCTTTAAGCCGTCCATGAGCATACAAACCTTAGTTTTTTAGAAATTGGCGCCTCGGTAATTGTCAATCGTATATGTACTTATAAAGGTCGTGCTTATCTCGCTCACAGAAAAGAATACCGAAATGTTGATAGATCTCGAAGATATCCAGACGGAACATTGCCCGAGGTCCCCTTTGGGTTGCGAGACCCTCCGATGACTTCTTTTAAGGGTAAATGTCCAGCGTTTTGACTGGACTTTAGGTACGAGCGTGCGAACGTCACACACACACCTGGTCATCCGTGATTACGGATGTCTTCGCACCATCTAATCCCCTTCGTGTTAAAAGAAAATGCTCTGTCCTTCGTTACCTTTCGCGTGAATGCACAACTTGAGCTCATTGGCTTGACCCTCACAGTAGGTGCTCTCGGGGTAATTAGCCGATCTCGGTTAACCACCATTACTTTTGCAAAGCAATCGAATTTATCGACACCTATCTACAGTCGTCGATACGCAATACTCGGAAATCTTGTTGGCAACTTTGGGCTTAAAAAAACGCGCATGTATTTGCAGTCCTCCCTACCAGAACGCGTCACGGCCCGATTGGCTCTTCTAGTTGAAGGTTGCCAGTGGAGGCGACAAAATATCTACGAAGTGCAACCTGGTGTGACGAAGTCATACTGCACCTTGCACAGAGGAGGCGTGCAGGAATATGTGATTGTTCCGTTATCGGATGTTAACTATTCTTGGTTTCTAACACTCAAATGAGCCCTTGTTCTCTTTTTGTAACTGAAAAAAATAGATCAAACCTCAACTTCAGTATTTAATTGTAGATAATAGCTGGGGAAATCGATTCTTTTGTATCCGGATGTTGTAGGGACAATTAGAGACAAGAATTTTTTTCAGGCGCATAAGGAGATCGATGTCCATCGATTGTTTGAGAGCGTTACGAGCCAGCACTCGCGGTCATTGATGTTTATAACTCACAATTGATTTTTGTTTCTTATGGATCATTTGATTTTTTTACCTACCAATCGTTCTAGTATCGAACTTAATCGACCTCACGTATGTCACTGAAGTAAAACCACGGTTCATGGTAGCTGCAGTCGGGCACAACATCAAACGACGTGAACTTGATGCTGGTGGTGCATTATGAACTGAGAATGGGCGTCATGGATAAACAAGAAAGCAGGGCGTTGGGTTGATATATCACGAGAATGAAAGGTCGTCGAGTATTATTTGTCAAAAAAGCATTAAGGTAATAAAAATAGGGTATTTCGCAGATGAACGATCAATTCGTGCAATATGCTTTGGTTAAAATTGGTTATTCAATAAATGTTTGTATACGTGCTCCTAACTGTACTTCTAGAAGTCTTTGTCCATTTACATACTTCTAAATGCCTTGGTTTGTAAATCGGTACAAATACCGCTTAGTATCTTGGAAAAGGTTGGGGTGACGCCCTCCTTCCAAGCGCGGGGGCTAAATGCTCGCGCGCTTCGGGCAGGTGCTCTCGGGCATCTGCAGGTCTCTAACGAGTCTCACCCTCGACGCGACGGTCTCCAGCACCAGGCCAAACCCCCTTTCACGCCGGCAATGAATTCATACAAGTCAAAATTTGTGTCTGCAAGTATGGTTGTAGAAGATTAAATCTTGAAAAATTAAAACTTGAGTTGGAGCAACGTTATTGCAGGTAGCTTCAGTGGATTGAGGTGCTTCGCAAAGGAGAATAGAAAATCTGTGAATTGGCCGCGGAAAACTTAGAGAGGCAGACGATTCTATTTGTCAGTTTATCGGCGACTAGATGTCTGTATGATCCTAAGCCTGGTTAGCAGTGCCGGTTCTAGGTCCTGGTTCAGTGGATGTACGGAGCTCGTCTCCGTCGGAGGCTTCTCTGTGGGTTTTTTCTCCAGCTCGTGTTGGCACAGATGGAGTCTAGTCCTTTTTTTTTACTTGTCTGGTGTTCTTCTTTCTCGCGTCGCTAAAGCTCGTAGTTGCTGCAGGCCGGTCGACCAAAACTCAAGCACGCTCCCTTCGACGGTAATCGCTTCCTGTTCGGAGACGACTTTGTTCCATTGTAACCATAGGCTGGTGATGCAGATACTGCATAGAGCCCGCCACATCCTTTCTCATTCCTTCCCGTACTTCCTTTCTTCATCCGGATGATCTTTGCTCAATTTGGCCTTGATGACCCGCGACAATTCTGGTGCTTTCCTGCTGGTACACGCTTGCTGGAATCTGTCCATTTGCTGGAGTTTCCATTGCTCGCCAGTCCAATGACACACTAGTTTCTGCCAACATGCTTGAGCGCATGGGCAGTTCCAAAATATGTGCTCGAGCGTCTCCTTTTGTCCGTGACAGCACTGTAGTTTGCGACAGCTGTCGTCCAGTCGCCGGTCTTCGTGATACAGATTGAGGTGCTGTAGTACTATTCGATAGCTGACTCAAACTTGGTACGCTGTGAGCTCATTGTTGTGAGCCCATAGCTGCTTGGGTGTTTGGGTCATTGCTGCTGCTTGCCAGGTACTCGTTCGCACTCCTTCCCGCAGCCGGGCGACTGTGGTGTCCATTTTGATATCTTCTCCTCGATATCTTTTGAACGCCTGCTTCTTGATCACTGCTAACACATGACGGTTTGCCGTCGAATTTGGTACAGTCCATGGAAAACCATGAAGTGTCGGGTGTGCCATGAAAACGATGTTTCCATCTCGCTCATGCCGTCGTAGTTGGGTTACTGTTTCAGCTCGAACTCCGAGATTCTTTGTCCTGCCTGACTGATTCCCCGAATGCTGCCCCTGCGAGGATCACCCACTTGTACTTATTACGAAGTTGTGGTTGATGCCGCATGGTCGCCTCGATCCCGGTTCGCAGCGTATCTCCTACTGCCAAAGGAGGGCTTCTGCTGAGGATGGCTATATCCCATCTGCGCAATTTTGGTTGATGATGACCAATGTCCGTTGAGTATGGTGTGTGCATCGTATACGATCGATTGCTCCTTCTTGTGATATGGAGCTCCTCCAGCGTGCAGCTCACGATTCTATCGTATTTCCTGCTCGTTAGCATCGCTCCGGTCTCATTTTTAATGGCTGGGTTATCGTTCCAGTGACAGGCGGGCCAAAACGTCTCTTCCTCTGGTGTTCTCATCCGCATCAACTCAGAAAGGGGTTCCTTTAGTACTACGTGCCATTCCCCGTCCTTCGTCCAGCTCGCCGCTGTTGCTGCTATTTCTTTCAGCCGTTGTCGCCGCTTCAGAATGGTTGCTACCTCTTCTTTTTCCGGCAATAGCCAGCTACCGACGAGCTGTTGCGGGGTAACACCCGGTGTGTTTGTCCTGCTGCCTTGTTTGTGTCTGCTTTCCTGTCGTGGTGAGACTCCACTCATCCATGGTTGGGTTGCTCCACGATAGGCCCACGCTCTACATGCTGCGTAGTAGGTGTCGTGCCGCTGTACTAGCCACTGAATGGCATGCTTTGCTCGTTAAAGTTTGCACACAATCTCGATGCATGCTAGTCCGACACCTCCTGCCTGCTTCGGTGTGAACAGAAGCCCCGGATTCATTTTGTGTCGGCTTGTAGCTATACTCGTTGAATGCTGCCAGAGAAACTGCTTTTAGATGTTGCGTAAATGCTTGGCTGCCCACTGCAGCATCTCGAAGGCTGCCGCTGTAAACAGAATAGACGGCAACAGGATGACGTTGAGAAGGACAACCCGATTCTCGACGCTGTTTGAAGGTGCGCCGCTGTTGCCAGTCTTTCTTACACTGTGCGAATGCGGGCAGCCCAGTTCGGATCCGTGAGCGGTCCGGTGCCAACTTGATAGCCTAGGTATCGCACAGCTTCCCCACCTCGTAACACCGGTATTCCGTGTATTTCTCCCATCTCCACCGCTGTGTTGAGAAAGATGGCCTTGCTCTTTGTCGGTTGCACTTGGAGGCCTGATAGTTCTCCAAATCGTTGCACCAGTGCTATTACTCGGAGTAGTTGACGCACTTCTTGGAGGTAGACGGTTGAATCATCAACGAACGCCGAAAACTTGTGCATCTTCCCTCTAATTCCTGGCACATGGATCCTTTCTGAATGGTTGTCCTACTGAATTGATAACGCAAGCACCTCAGCTGCGAGAATAAAAAGCAGGGGGGCTAATGGACAGCCTTGACGGATGCCTGATACCGCCTCCTGCGGTTCTGATAGCTCCCCGTTGACTAGAAATCGCGCCGTGTTTCCATCATGCAGCTTCCTAAGCGTCCGCACAAACATCGGCGAAAATTCAACACGAAGGAGTACGAGAAACAAAAAATCTCGCGCGACCGTATCATAAGCCTTCTTGAAATTCAGCTGCAAGATTACTCTTCTTGATGCTGCTGCAAGCTCTGGTTCTGCCTTCGCTGTGGCAAGGATAGCGAGCATCATCATCACGGTTTTCATCATTTGGCGTCCGTGGACGAACCCTTGTTGCGATGACCCGATAGCTTTGCCCATGACTCGCTGAGCTCGGGCGGCCAATACTTTGGTAACTATTTTGTAGGCGGTTCGGAGTAGCGAGATCGGACGATAGTTCATCGCATCTCCCAAATCGCCGCTCTTCATGTGGGAAATGATAAGAGCCTCCAGAAAGATTGGGGTGGCTCACCTCCCTTGAGTAACACGTTGCTAAAAGACGTGAGCGCTGGCACGAAGATGGACTGTGTATCCTTGGAGAAATCCTTGTTAAGACCATCTGCGTCCGCTGGTTTGTGCCGATTAAGGGCTGACATTGCATCCATGACCTCTTGCTCCACTACTGGATTCACGAGAAGGTTGTTGTCCGTCGGCGAAAGCTTCCGATCAGCAGGTATCTGCACGAACTTATCAAATTCACGCTCGAGGTCAGCATCCGGAACTTAGCAATAAATAGTGCCCAGCATCGGAGACCATTCACTTGCAAATTTGGTCGCTAGGGTCATTTCACGCTGAGATCCTGCACCATGAATGTGCCGGACATTTGCAATTGTTTGATCACGCTCCCAATTTGACGCCCGCTTAAAAACCTACCGAAGGCGGTCTGTTGTCCGTTCCAGTCGTTTGCCGAGATGGATGATATGTTTAGCTCTTCGCTCTTCCATGGTGACCCCGTGCAGATCTTTTCTCGTGAGTAAGTGTACTCGACTCTGGACGTTTAATTAAGGCTTGAACGCTTTTCGCCTCTTCTTTTCTTGCTGGATGAGCCGACCAATGCACGTTCCGCATTTCTGCACCGTGCTATCCCATGTTTGAACAGTCTCCTGTCGCCCAATGCCTTCCTCTACAAGGGCATCCAGCAGCGCCTCTTGTACACGCTCTAACTGAGATGATTGGATGGGGTATACAATCCCGCGTTTCTTCGCATTGGTTCTTTCTTCAGGCTGTGTTCCCTCTAGATGCAACATACTCGTTGGTGATTCGATGGTGTGGAGGGTTCGAGGACTGATAATTACTGCACTCTAGCCGTCCACGTATCCGGTACATAAACTCGGTCTAATCTGCTTGCTGTCTAAGAACTCCGTATTTTCCAGTTGGTTTGCTCCATCTTCCGTTTGCCCCGCAAGGGTGCAGGCGTCTTCCAGGTGAAGCTGGCGATGTAGGTCTGGTAGAGCCACGCATTCAGCCCGAACAGTCTGCTTGCCTCCAAGTCTATCTAACACTGGACTGAGGACGCAATTAAAATCGCCGGTCAGGATAGTCTCTTGATCTTCCCGTGGCCATAACTGTAGTTGCCCATAGAATAGCTCTCGTTCTTGGTGGCTGATCGGAGCGTAGACATTGACAAGAGGTTGTTTTTGTGGCTTGATCGCGATGACCCTCCGCGTCCAACGATCTTGAAGCCACGGTGATACCTGGTCCGCTATGCTGGGATGTAAAAGGATAGCTACACCTCCCGCTTTAGTGTTGCCGATGTTCCAATACGACAACTGAGTGCTGTCTTTGTGGTATGTTGGCCCCATAGACGTCTACAATCCGATTGTAATTTTTCTGCTTCTGCTACTGTGCTGACATGCGTTTCCTGGATCATCCACACGAGAGGAGCTACATGGCGGGATGTTCTCCTCCAGGCTTCCATCCAGCGCATTTTGTTCCCTTTCTCTAAACCACGGACGTTCTGAGTCTCCAATCTCCACTGATTGTTGGATCGTGCCCGTCTGCGCCTCTTCTTTTCCACTGGCTTACGATCTTGCATACATACATGACGTCCATAGACGTCACCTGTAGCTCCATTATCCATACTCATTGGGGCTACAGCTGTGAGCTCTGGGCTGCCTTTAATACTCCTGTTCCCACTCCCTTCCTCCGCGCTCCACAGCGTCAGAGAAGAACCGGGCAACTTCATCCCAGTCTTCATCGCGGCGGGATGCCGAATAAGCTTCTCGGTATCCTGCGTTCATGTCGAGCGCGCGAAAGTGCCGCGTCAATTTGGAGATGCAGCTTTTATCCTGCTCCTCTTCGCTTCCTGTGAATACGCGAAGCTCCATCTCGTAGATGACGGCGCACAGTAAATGTTGCGCTAGACGTAATTTGTTTTTAACGTCGCACAGCTTAAGGATGTGATCTTTCCCATAGTTTTTGCTCCGCATGCGTATCCAGACGTCACTGTTGTCAAGGAGAAGGGCTTATTGTTGCGGAAGCGGCCTCGTTAGTTTGGCCATCCACTCGTCAATCCATTTACTGGTTAAGCTGTTGGTTGTCTGCCTTCGGTGAGCTTACAGACGGCCGTGCATACATTTGTATCTCCAGGCTGCTGTCCAGACCAATAGTATTTGATCTTCCAACGAATAAAGCGCCTTTTCAAAGAATTTGAAGAGTTGACACATGAGGACTAGCTTGACAGGTTCTCGTTGTGCAGTGTATCGCCACTCCTGCACCGTACTCGTTGTCAGCGAAATTGGTGCCGTTGTTTTTGTCGGCCACACTTCGCCTAACTTCTTCCAGTGTTCTGCATAGTTTGTAGAGCTACATCGCTCCTGGTCCACCTTGCTTGCGCCCGACATCAGCTCATCGGTCATCGGCTCCGCAGTCGACGATGCGTGCTCCGTCTTGGACTTCATGATACGGCGAATACGTTCCGCTTCCACTGAAGTCAGGGCGTGCAGCCGCTTAGATGCTTTGGTCTCTGTCGTCTTGACACGGCTTGTCGTCCCTCGAACGTGCATTAGCCCATGCGCGTAATTGGCGCTGGACAACCTGTGTGACGAACAGAAATCCCCGTCTGGACCAGCGACCGGAGAGATGTGCAGATCGCGTTCTTCGTGCTGAGCTTTAGCAGCCCCTGCTTGTCATTGTGTTAGCGTTTCATGCGGGATCTGACATTGTTGCATGAGGGCTGCTACCTCGTCGGAGGCCTCGGCAGACAAGTCCATTCCCCGCCATTGCTCTCTTTCGGGAAGTGAGAGTCGAGACGCAGTGTTGACCAGGAACGATAACAGTACAATGTATCGTGTTGGATCCACCTGTTCTAAGACGAGATGAATGTCACACTTGAGGTCGTGCGAGATCATTATTCCAGCGAGCTTGCTTCGAAGTTTGGCGATGTTGCCGTCTTATTGCGAGTGTATCCATCCTTCCCGAGAGAGAGCCCTGGCTTGGACGTCCTCACTTTGACCTGGTGCTTGAGCTTCACTTAGCGGCTTAATGGCTGCTGCATCAGCTGGCGTCGGCTGCTTTATAGCCTGCTCTCTTTTATGAACGAACGCCGAGTAATGGTCGCCCCAATGCCTGATGACTGGTGGCGACGTATTCCCTCGCATCTTTGCTAGACGAATGAGAGCAGTGCGATTCCCTACTTGTTGCGGAATGTGCTGTCCGATTTCAACCGTCTCCTTTCCACGCTGAGTTGTGCTTGGTTTGTACATTGAACAATACTACTGCGTCTTTTGATCTGTATTGTATGCCAAAACAAAGATTTCACGCTGCAGAAAGTTGGCCGCCATTGCCAATAGCTCACTGCATTCCCAATTGTTTCTTGGGGTAACCGCATCTCCGTCAGACGGTGAAGCGGCGTACTCCTCAAGTACCACTTAAATTGCTCAGTAGATTTCTGTGGCTCCATGCCTTCCCAGCCACGCTGGACGTTGACGAGCGTTGTTGTGCGTACGTAGTGATTAAACTGCTTTTGTAAATGCTGTTGACCGGTCCTATATATTCCTTGCTTCAAGCTCCGAGTTATTGCTTCCAGACTGTCATTTTGAGATGCCAAGTCATTGTCCACAAGAGCTTGAGCTAGCGCCATCGCCATACAATTACCTGTGGCTGGGGTAGTCACTTGACAATGAGCTAGAGTGGTTTCCATCTCGGAAAAAGTTTTTAGCTCTTCCCCCAGTACCTTTCTGGTTGCGCCGGCTTGCCCAGTGGCTGCGCGGCCTGCTTAATCGCTGTTCTTAGAGCCCATCGCTCCCGCACCTTCGCCCCATCAGTTGGGACACTGTAAGGAGCTTCGGAGGTTTCACCTGCACGAGATTCAGCTTCGCTTTCTCCGCTGGAGTTATCTGTACTGGCGCTTTTTCCTCCAGGCCGTCATCCGAAAGAATGTCAATGGAACCAGTGCTCCGAGGTCGACGGTCAGAATGATTCTCAACCACTTCGTCATCGTCATCGTCATCGCCTGCAAGCACGTCGAACCTGGACCGGTCCACTTGCATCTTTTGCGGAAGAGCAGCTGCTTGAGCATAAAGAGGCCTACCCTTCCGCAGTGGAGTCGTTATCCACTTCTTTTTCGGTTCCGGTTGCACTGGCGTCTCTTGCTTCGAGTGATCCTGGTGTGATGCTCCGGGTAACCCCGGGGCTGCTGTCTCTGATTGCCGTTTACAGGGTGAGAGCTTCTGCGCGGGTCGAGCTGGTGACATCGCTGCTTGGGCTGCTTTCTGCGCGTCCTGTTGCAGCTCTAGCCGTTTCTTTGTTACCTCTTTTACTTCATCTAGACTAGCAAAAGGTTTCATTCAATCTTCCAGCTCGGCAACTTCTTTGTCGAGGGCCACCCGGCTTTCTGATCCAAGAAGCTGAGTGTCAATGTAATTGCATCTAACCAAGGTATGACCCAGGTTTCCGCATCTTAGACATTGCAGTCTTTGTCTCATATGAGGATGCTGCAGCACCAGCGTCCTGCCGTACCACATGATCCCACTATACCCCGAAGAAAGTCAGGGCATTCGGTGGAGTGCACTGTAAGCCTCCATATCGTCGAAGTTCTAGACTCCGGACGACATAGATCCATGTCCTCCAGGTCAAACTTGGTTGTAATTTGTCGCTGCAGGTATCCGACAACAGGCTCAAACCCTTAAAGCGCGTAACATTATGTATGTCCACCTCGAATTTACGCTGCTGCGTCAACCTCGTTCCATCTCTTCTGAGCTGACGAGCCCACACTGAGCCGGAGTCAGACTGGTGTGCGTTGGCGAGACGGTACACGATCCTGATGAAGGGAACCGGCACATGCTGGAATTGCCTCGCTGTCGCCCAATCCAAAAAGAGAATATGCTCACTGCGTGTGACATGGTTGTGGCTGATCGTTCTGACCAAGCTCAACATCTTACGCAGCTCCAGCGTGTTAGCACGTAACTCCTATGCCACGACGCGGATATCTTCTTGAAATGTGCGCGCTTGTTGTCGACACGACCGGATCGTTGTCCATCCACGAGGCTGAAGCTGAAGTTAACCTTTAACCTGGCTTTGGATGGTCCGGTGGAGCCGCAGCCGTTCTTGCGAGTCTAGCAAATTCTTGAGAAATGCCGGAGCTCGTCAACACACTATAGTTCCTTCCACTAGGCCTTTGATGATTTTCCATTCAACCTTTGTGCCAGGTCGTAGTCCGTATCCCACTGTCGCATCAGCCGGCTGCGTACAGATTGCCAGAAGCGCCGCTATTTCAGTCTGTGAGTAGACTGCCGGGTTGAAGATGAAGTCTTGATAATACAAGACTTCGTCTGTGCTTACGTTTTCGGTCGAGGCCGATCGTCGGTGGCCTTTCACCTTCGCTGCCCATTGGTTCAGTGGTTTTGGCGTCGCCCACTTGACCTTGCTGATCATCCTAAGCATGATCGGTTTGAACGGCCAGGACGTGTTGTAGAGATCCTGCGTTGCTGCTTGAGCCTGGTGTTCCCATTCTTTGTACGATCCGCTCCCCACACACAGAGCTCCTTGAACAGCTTGAACAAGAGCAGTTTTTCATCTCCTTTTAACTTTGGGTAGCGCTGCTTCCCACTGGGAAATAAGTCCCTATCTACCGAGACTTTGTCATGCGCAATGCGGTACAAATCTCCAATGGTTTTTTCCCAGGGCAAGCGTGAAAGCTCTTCCGGAAAGCATTTCATCTCGGCCACTACCGCGTCAAACATTTCGTATGGTTGGACATCGGTCTTGTCAGCTCGAGCCACTCCGGGAGCCGGCTTTGCGGCGGCGTCTCTCATCTGCGTCGCCGCTCTATGCTGCTTTGTTCCGTTTGCCGCGTTTGGTTGATGCACTGACGGCTTAGTCTCAATCTTAACATTTGCATCTGCTGTTGGGCTGTCGACGACTGAAGCTTTAGATTCTTCGAGCCCTGGTCCTTCCATATCGTCGTCCGGTCCTTCCGACATATGTTGGGCCTCGCCAGCGAGCGAATCTTGGCTCGGGCCGTCGTCAATATTCCCACCGCTTTCTGCTGTTGTCGGGGCACCTCCTGTCTCGGTTGCATGTCCTGGTGGTTGTGGCGCGGGATCCGGTGGCTTCACCTTGCCCGGGTCCTTCGGAGCCTTCATAGTGCTCAAAAGTCGGGGGAAGAGGAAGGACGCTGTACGCCAACCAAGTATTCAATGGAAACTGTGTACTCGAAACTTTTCGAACGCCGACAGCTGATACAGGGCTGCCAGGGCTTTGCTCGGTGCGCTGCTAATTCGAAAGTGCTGGCTGCGGAAAATTCCGGCCGCGTTTAAATGAACTCTGCGACACAGGTAGAAGTGAAGCGTGATGAGCTCGTACTCGATGCCAAGACAGACTCTGTTATTAGGCTGATACTGCAGCACATTTGATGTGACTTAATACAAATACTTCATTTGTAAACGTGCACTTTTTTGTCCGTGGTGCTACATGCTGTCTTTTGATAATGTCCCCGTACTATTGTTCATTTTCGGAAAAGGTTGGGGTGACGCCCTCTTTCCAAGCGCGGGGGCTAAATGCTCGCGCGCTTCGGGCAGGTGCTCTCGGGCATCTGCAGGTCTCTAACGAGTCTCACCCTCGACGCGACGGTCTCCAGCACCAGGGCGCCACCTGGGCTCTTACCAAGTCAGAACTACACAAAATAATGGAAGACCCTCACGGCCTCGGTGCTGGCTGCACTGCCCGCCGAACGAGACCCGACGTATGCGGACACCACTCTATGCCGTGGACTAGCCATAGAGCCTAGCACGTGCATAACTTGGCAACGCGATAACGTAATACATTACATTACATTACATTACATTACATTACATTACATATAATCATCCTTAATGTTAAGTTTTTAACGATCTCTATGTAGGTTAAAATGTATAGGTAAGTCGTCGATGCTTTGATACTTGACCGTGACTTTGTGAATACGACGAGTAGATCTCTTCGAGACCATAGATCTCCTCAGTGTAAGAATGTCAGCGTATGGCGCTTATCGACCAACTAGGGGCGTCTCTTCTTCGATGGAGAAGGTCCGAAGGAGACGTGTTGGTAATTGAAATAGTGCATAGCGTTTTACCCATTTAATGGGGTGACTGGTACGGCTGAAGCCCAGACAAGCCTGAAACTATACCTTAAGTAAAGGCTCTATTCATGATTTTCGAGATATATATTGTAAAAACTGACGTGAAATACGAGCCAAAAGAACGAAATGTTTTTGCTTGTGCAATATGCCGTTGCCCAATCGGTGAGCTAGCTCATGTCATAGCTGCGACCTCGTCTGGAATAAATATAATTGTGGCGCGAACGCGCGAGATGACATATGCGTAGCTCTAGTAATTGGCTCTGGGGAATACTGGACTACATGACTAGGATGATTTTTACGTGAATGGGCTAGCTAATCTTTCTGATCATTAACCCCAACAGATTGTAGCTCTGAAAGAAATAGCCGAGCAGCTTGTAGATAATAGCCATCTTACAATGCATAAATAAACTGAAGACTTCTTAAGACATATGCACGATAGAATGGCTGAAAAACAAGATATCAGACAGGAGAAAGAACCTATCTGCAAATGCGGTTGCAGCTGTCTGAGAAACAAAAATAAGTTTCTGCGCTTGATTGGGTAATTTCAGTTGTAGCCAATCCAGGCCTAGCATACACGTCTAAGGCCTCTGATTGGATGCGGGGACAATTGGCGTTCTATTAAAACGCTTTATGCCACATTTTATAAGCGTGAGTACTGGGGTCGATTGCGGGCACAGCTGCAGAAGGCCAAACCATCGGCTGAGCAGATTCGAGGCAAGGGTGATCACAGGCTTTGTCTTGAAGAGCTCGGGACTTGAACTTTACTCGCGATAGATGCAACTGGCTTGAAAACCGGGCTGAAAGGCCCTCGTGTTCTCAAAGCGAAGTAGGGCATCCAGTGCCTGTATTGGCTAAATCAGTTAAAAGGATCGGCGCTACGATTCTTTAGCTCCTGGGTGGATGTCGATTGCGATCAACATCGTAACGAAGGGTACGCGGTGCGCTACATGATGGTGGGACATTGTCCTTCTTCTCTCTTAGGTAAAAATAATTACCGCCACTAATTTGTGAGAAGTTTTCTCGCGCGACATGGCCACCAAGATCGAATCTCTTTCCTGTGAAGTGGAGGGAAAATCCTTTCTCAGAGCTCATTTCGAGGCAATCCCGCGTTTAGCAGGGCTCACGAAAACACGACGTTGCGAATTAAATGTCGCAAATTCAGGAGCCTATCAGCCGTTTTAGCCTATCATTTTTTTGTTCCTCTTCATTCGTCCATCGACTTTGTAGGAGCTGACGCAACGTAAAAATATCGAGTATAGCTTCAGTGCTTTTGTATATGACACTCAAAAACATTTTCATTCCAAGACTTTTTATGAGGCGCAAAAACGACGTGAACGGCATCCAGTGCCGAGCTTTCGTTCTTTCGAGCCGCTAAATAAGTGCGTTAGTCGACATAGGAAAATTTCTACGGAGCAATCAAATTGGCCCTTTGGCTGCACGTAGCTCATGCTGAGCATAAACAAGGCCGCATCCAGGCATTATGGTACCCATCGTAGCTTTTAACTCGATCACAGCAACTTCGTTGGTCACTTATTTATAGTTTGCTCGTAGAAGCAAAACTAAACAAAGTAAATTCCAGTGTCACTACTCCTCGCGCTCTTAAAACTCATCATGGATGTCGATCATGTTCTTTGGCTCACCAGTCAACTAGAGAATAGTTACGTAGTGCGTGAAATTCGAAGTGAGAGCAGTGGCGTTCAAAAGATCTGGTTCATTGACTCCTATGATGATCCGACAAAAAGGCTCAATCGTGTGCTCGAAAGCTGACAGCACAATATGTGTGCTGAGATGCCACATTAGTTGGTTGATAAAACATTTGTGGTTGGCTGTGCATAGTTCCCATATTTACGGTGCCAACTTGTTTTGCAATGAATGCCATTGAAATTTGCCAGGTCTAAGAGACAGGAAGCTATTGAATTATTGGAAGAAAAAGTTTAAACCTTTTTTTACCAAGGTTTTTGATTTCAGGCCAATTTCTTACAAGACAACTATCTAACTGCGGAAAGTCGGCTGAAAGAAAGCAATTTCAAAAGACACATTTTTTCAGTAAACATATTACTTCCTGTGGATTGTATGACGTTGAATGTGAGGAGCAGCGTTTGCGTAAATGCGTTGGTAAACCGCGAGACCACATCTGCCTGAAGGTCATATTCATTAATGTT
Source organism: Plasmopara viticola (assembly GCA_001695595.3). Lineage (NCBI taxonomy): Eukaryota > Oomycota > Peronosporomycetes > Peronosporales > Peronosporaceae > Plasmopara > Plasmopara viticola. Next base: position 473,804 of record MBPM02000045.1, on the reverse strand, counting down.
AAAATCGTTGCTGCTCTATGCTGCTGAGGTGGGACTATGCTCATGGTACCAGAAATTTCGATAAGCCTTCGATAAAATCGAGCCTTCATAGGTGTCCAAAGCTTGCCTCTTGTGGCAGCTTTGAGAAAGGAGCTGGCGCGTAAGCCGCAAATTTGACCTTCTGGCAGATATCACAGCTCCTCTCATCCTTGTCCACTGTGCGAGGCCTCCGTTTTGTTGCGGGGACCAAATAAAATGTCTGCTTGCAACAGAAGGGACCACTGATTTGAGAAACACGCATCTTTACGTGTATGTGATTCATCAGGTCTTCAAGGTTTAAGATAGCGACTCCGATGGATCTTTTTGTTTGGACTATTGAAAAACAAGTTTTTGTACTCTTATAGCGTTGCAAATAGTGTCGCTGTTGAAGCTTCATTCTCCCAGCTTTAGCATCTTCACCTGCAATAAACAATTTAAATAATGAAACGGTTAAACTGCCGGTACCCCTTGATTTTAGCCAATAAAATTAAACTAATTCCACCATTGGGAGCACTTTATCTCTGTTAATGAACACAGTGTTTTTTCAACCAATTAAAAGAGAAAGCAATACCCGTCCGGTACCCCTTTTTGTCAACTGCCTTGTTTTTTAAGAAATAACTCCTACTCACCTCTTGTATCATTCGCCTGAGCGTCAACAGGACATGAAGGGTAATGTTCAGCGTGCCTTGGATGAATACTTGGACCGCGAGCGAGCTGCTTTTTTTCGCTTTTACTTCGTGGGTGACGAAGACTTGTTGGAAATGATTGGCAATAGCAATGAGCCGATGCAAATCCAGCGCCATCTATCGAAAATGTTTGCCGGCAGTTCTTCGCTAGAGACAGAGAATACTACAAGTGCAAATCTTGGAATGGTTTCACGTGAAGGTGAAGTTGTTCACTTTAAGGAACCCGTGAAGACGGCAGATGAAACCCGCATTAATATCTGGTTAGGCAAGGTAGACGAGCTCATGCGAAAGCCTCTATCGCTTTTTTTAGAGTTATGTCTTACAAAAAAAGGCAGTTGACAAAAAGAGTACCGGATGGGTATTGCTTTCGCTTTTATTAGTTGAAAAACATTGTGTTCATCTACAGAGATAAAGCGCTCCCATTGGTGGATTTAGCTTAGTCTCATTGGCTAAAATCAAGGGGTACTACCAAAAGGGTACCGGCAGTTTAACAATTCCCTCTGAATAAGGCATAAGTTTTGCATCTCTTTTTTCTTTGTGCGTCCGTAGAGCTGTCAATCCAGTTGCTGTAAACCAACCTTTTGTCTGAGCTGCACGAAAGCGTGTCTGCAAACACATTGCAGTTTCCAGACTTGTGTTCGATACGGAAGCTTTAGTTTGCAAAGAATATAACTCATTTTGTCGTTTTTGACGGCAAGATGGACGTAAATTTTCGCCGTTTAAGGAATGTGTGGGTTTAACCGATCTCAAAGAACTCATAGCCTAAAAGCTGCACTCAGAATTTAATCAGCATTTACTTTATGGCAAGCAATTTCTTGTCAAGAATGGGGTAGATCCAACCGACAGACAAAAGCCGCCCAGACACAGTGAGGATAGCTCGCGTACGATCATCTTCAATGAGTTGGAGTGACAGAAAATCAATGGTGCAGTCAGAACCGTCACAATTGATTCTTAGCAGAGTTGTATGACTCGAGCTATGGAACTGGGACCTACTCGAGACTTTTTATTATGCTTGCAAAAGTAGCATTCCTCTCAATAATCTTCTATTGTAGTACTAAAAAGCATTTACGCGATCCGCATGTTTATCATTATACTAGTCGATTTCTTAAATTTCGTATAAGTTAAGCGCTGGCCAAGACAAATCAACTTTTACTTTCTTTGTGCCCAATACCTGATTCCAAACCAGCCGAGACCATTAATCTCAACTACCACATGGACACAATTTCGTTGTCAGTAAAAGGTTAATCGGTCGTCGTGACCTTAAAAGCTTGCCTTGTTTAGTCTGAAGGGGCTAACAGAGCCGACTGTTTTGCGTCAAAACGGCTATGCATGGAATTATCGTCTTCGAGCAAAAGGCTGTAACGCAGCTGTATCACAAGACGATCATGCGTCATAGGGTCGTTTATTAGTTTTGAAACATCCGAGCACGCCGCTAAGCGTACTTCCCCACTGTGAAGAGTCTCTCATTCAAGTTTAGTAGTAACAATTACAATGTGCTTCTGAAAAGCTAGTGGCACGCGCATTTTTAGTTTAGGCGATCAATCAGGTACCGTTGCACTGATCAGCTCATTATAAACAGCAACTGATCACCATTTCCTGTCAGGTATAGATTCCAAAATGTTGGTGATGAGTGCAACGACTCTTGCGCCACAGCTTTCCTTTCCTTTTTTGACGAAAAAGGCATCAACGATCTCACATTACTCAAGCGTCAATGGCTGACGACATAGTGCTTCATGCTTAGCATGTCGTCAATCTTTTTGACAATCTTCTATCCTGTGAAACTTTTTCTTGGGTCTGTAGACATAAAAAGACTCATTTTTCAAGACCCTAGACGCTCAGCCGCAAAGGGCCTTACCTATAATACTAATATAATACATTTTTGCACACATTTGTCTCTTCAAGGAGGATTTTCGTCTTTGAAAACTATCTCTCCGGTTATTTTCTGCTTTGAATTTGGATAAAGCTCAGTAGATTTGGGTTCGGTATCCTTAGACACTGCCTTGCATTATGACACACCTGTCGTGACGAAACAATAAGGTAATCCTTAGACACTGCCTTGCATTATGACACACCTGTCGTGACGAAACAATAAGTTGCGTCGTCATATATCTCACCGCGATAAGTCTTTTTTGTCTGCTACGATGTCAATCATGACAGCCGAAAGAATATTTGGAACTAATCCTTATCATGTTTTAGCGAAGCTATGCTCTCCGCTCTTTGTAGCCATGTGTGATACTGTGCTATACGGACCTATGCTTTCAGCTCGGAGAGCTTTGTTCCCTAATTTAGTGGTGCTATATTGTGATTATAATGTTACTCAAGGAATCCAGTGCAGCCAGCGAAACTAATTGTCAGCTAGGGAAGACATCAAAGACGTCGTCGCATTTACCCTTGAAAAAACATCAGCAACTTAACACCTACCATATTCACTCCGGGAGTGATTTTTTACGGCTTTCTTTACTGAAGTTGTGCGTACAACAGAACCGAAGAGATAATCGCCAATCTCATGTTGCGCAAGATCGGGCAGCAAGTATCAAAAGCTATGACCTCTTAATCAGCTTAGGGCTCGTGTTTTAAACTTGGCATGCAAACGAGCAACTCGTACTTCTCCATGTCAACGACAAAGAAGACCTTCGTACTCTTCAAGTTCTCGAAGATTATAGCAGCTCCATTTCGATTATAGTAATGTGTAGACTTATCCAGTAAAATCAAAACTGACTTTTCTGAAAACCACTCAAGAAAATTGGATAATTTAATTTGTTTGCCACACTCCGTTGCTGACACGCAGATTTTGTAATCTACCATGACTTGGAATAAACTTTTATAATCTCGTATATTTACATTTTCAAAAGCAGCTTTACGCTGCTTGAATTTTCTTCAAGAGCTGTCAAACTCTCAGGACCCACTTCCAATGGTGTATACCAGTCTTACGCATAGCATGAGGTCTTAGTTCTTTCTCAGTTGGGCACCTCACCACTACAGGAGACTAGCATTCCAGTGAAACCGAGGACGCTGCTTTTGACTGCAAACCTTCAGGCCCATGGATGAGCCAAACGTCCACTTTTTTTTGCCCCGTTTAGAACAAGCACGAATCAGATGCCCTTTCATACTGTAGCCAGAGTAGCCGCTGTAAAGAGTACATAAGAACACCGAAGTCTCTAAATTACGGACCGTACTTTTGTACGACAAGGAGATGCATATCCAAGGATTCCGGAAGGGCGAGTCTGTCTGCGGTTTATTTTTCTTAAAAGCAAATTTTTATCACTAACATCTCGATTGAGCCTACCTTTAAGCCGTCCATGAGCATACAAACCTTAGTTTTTTAGAAATTGGCGCCTCGGTAATTGTCAATCGTATATGTACTTATGAAGGTCGCGCTTATCTCGCTCATAGAAAAGAATACCGAAATGTTGATAGATCTCGAAGATATCCAGACGGAACATTGCCCTAAGTCCCCTTTGGGTTGCGAGACCCTCCGATGACTTCTTTTAAGGGTAAGCGTCCAACGTTTTGACTGGACTTTAAGTACGAGCGTGCGAACGTCACACACACACCTGGTCATCCGTGATTACGGATATCTTCACACCATCTAATCCCCTTCGTGTTAAAAGAAAATGCTCTGTCCTTCGTTACCTTTCGCGTGAATGCACAACTTGAGCTCATTGGCTTGATCTCACAGTAGGTGCTCCCGGGGTAATTAGCCGATCTCGGTTAACCACCATTACTTTTGCAAAGAAATCGAATTTATCGACACCTATCTACAGTCGTCGATACGCAATACTCGGAAATCTTGTTGGCAACTATGGGTTTAAAAAAACGCGCATGTATTTGCAGTCCTCCCTACCAGAACGCGTCACGGCCCGATTGGCTCTTCTAGTTGAAGGTTGCCAGTGGAGGCGACAAAATATCTACGAAGTGCAACCTGGTGTGACGAAATACTGCACCTTGCACAGAGGAGGCGTGCAGGAATATGTGATTGTTCCATCATCGGATGTTAATTATTCTTGGTTCCTAACACTCAAATGAGCCCTTGTTTTCTTTTTGTAACTGAAAAAAATAGATCAAACCTCAATTTCAGTATTAAATTGTAAATAATGGCTGGGAATTCGATTTTTTTGTATCCGGATGTTGTAGGGACAATTAGAGACAAGAAATTTTTTCAGGCGCGTCAGGAGATCGATGTCCATCGATTGTTTGAGAACGTTACGAGCCAGCACTCGCGGTCATTGATGTTTATAACTCACAATTGATATTTGTTTCTTATGGATCATTTGATTTTTTACCTACCAATCCTTCTAGCATCGAACTTAATCGACCTCACGTATGTCACTGAAGTAAAGCCACGGTTCATGGTAGCTGCAGTCGGGCACAACATCAAACGACGTGAACTTGATGCTGGTGGTGCATTATGAACTGAGATTGGGCGTCATGGATAAACAGAAAAGCAGGGCGTTGGGTTGATACATCGTAAGAACGAAAGGTCGTCGAGTATTATTTGTCATAAAAGCATTAAGGTAATTAAAATAGAATATTTTGCAGATGAAAGATCAATTCGTTCAGTATGCTTTGGTTAAAATTAATTATTCAATAAATGTTTGTATACGTGCTCCTAACTGTACTTCTAGAAGTAAATGCCTTGATTTGTATATCGATACAAATACCGCTTAGTATCTTGAAAAAGGTTGGGGTGACGCCCTCCTTCCAAGCGCGGGGGCTAAATGCTCGCGCGCTTCGGGCAGGTGCTCTCGGGCATCTGCAGGTCTCTAACGAGTCTCACCCTCGACGCGACATACAAGTCAAAATTTGTGTCTGCAAGTATGGTTGTAGAAGATTAAATTTTTGAAAAATCAAAAGCTTGAGTTGGAGCAACGTTGTTGCAGGTAGCTTCGGTGGTTCGAGGTGCTTCGCTAAGGAGAATAGAAAATCTGTGAATTGGCTGCGGAAAACTTAGAGAGGCAGACGATTCTATTTGTCAGTTTATCGGCGACTAGATGTCTGTATGATCCTAAGCCTCGTTAGCAGTGCCGGTTCTAGGTCCTGGTTCAGTGGATGTACGGGGCTCGTCTCCGTCGGAGGCTTCTCTGTGGGTTTTTTCTCCAGCTCGTGTTGGCACAGATGGAGTCTAGTCCTTTTTTTTTACTTGTCTGGTATTCTTCTTTCTCGCGTCGCTAAAGCTCGTAGTTGCTGCAGGCCGGTCGACCAAAACTCGAGCACGCTCCCTTCGACGGTAATCGCTTCCTGTTCGGAGACGACTTTGTTCCATTGTAACCATAGGCTGGTGATGCAGATACTGCATAGAGCCCGCCACATCCTTTCTCATTCCTTCCCGTACTTCCTTTCTTCATCCGGATGATCTTTGCTCAATTTGGCCTTGATGACCCGCGACAATTCTGGTGCTTTCCTGCTGGTACACGCTTGCTGGAATCTGTCCATTTGCTGGAGTTTCCATTGCTCGCCAGTCCAATGACACACTAGTTTCTGCCAACATGCTTGAGCGCATGGGCAGTTCCAAAATATGTGCTCGAGCGTCTCCTTTTGTCCGTGACAGCACTGTAGTTTGCGACAGCTGTCGTCCAGTCGCCGGTCTTCGTGATACAGATTGAGGTGCTGTAGTACTATTCGATAGCTGACTCAAACTTGGTACGCTGTGAGCTCATTGTTGTGAGCCCATAGCTGCTTGGGTGTTTGGGTCATTGCTGCTGCTTGCCAGGTACTCGTTCGCACTCCTTCCCGCAGCCGGGCGACTGTGGTGTCCATTTTGATATCTTCTCCTCGATATCTTTTGAACGCCTGCTTCTTGATCACTGCTAACACATGACGGTTTGCCGTCGAATTTGGTACAGTCCATGGAAAACCATGAAGTGTCGGGTGTGCCATGAAAACGATGTTTCCATCTCGCTCATGCCGTCGTAGTTGGGTTACTGTTTCAGCTCGAACTCCGAGATTCTTTGTCCTGCCTGACTGATTCCCCGAATGCTGCCCCTGCGAGGATCACCCACTTGTACTTATTACGAAGGTGTGGTTGATGCCGCATGGTCGCCTCGGTCCCGGTTCGCAGCGTATCTCCTACTGCCAAAGGAGGGCTTCTGCTGAGGATGGCTATATCCCATCTGCGCAGTTTTGGTTGATGATGACCAATGTCCGTTGAGTATGGTATGTGCATCGTATACGATCGATTGCTCCTTCTTGTGATATGGAGCTCCTCCAGCGTGCAGCTCACGATTCTATCGTATTTCCTGCTCGTTAGCATCGTTCCGGTCTCATCCTTAATGGCTGGGTTATCGTTCCAGTGACAGGCGGGCCAAAACGTCTCTTCCTCTGGTGTTCTCATCCGCATCAACTCAGAAAGGGGTTCCTTTAGTACTACGTGCCATTCCCCGTCCTTCGTCCAGCTCGCCGCTGTTGCTGCTATTTCTTTCAGCCGTTGTCGCCGCTTCAGAATGGTTGCTACCTCTTCTTTTTCCGGCAATAGCCAGCTACCGACGAGCTGTTGCGGGGTAACGCCCGGTGTGTTTGTCCTGCTGCCTTGTTTGTGTCTGCTTTCCTGTCGTGGTGAGACTTCACTCATCCATGGTTGGGTTGCTCCACGATAGACCCACGCTCTACATGCTGCGTAGTAGGTGTCGTGCCGCTGTACTAGCCACTGAATGGCATGCTTCGCTCGTTGAAGGTTGCACGCAATCTCGATGGATGCTAGGCCGACACCTCCTGCCTGCTTCGGTGTGAACAGAAGCCCCGGATTCATTTTGTGTCGGCTTGTAGCTATACTCGTTGAATGCTGCCAGAGAAACTGCTTTTAGATGTTGCGTAAATGCTTGGCTGCCCACTGCAGCATCTCGAAGGCTGCCGCTGTAAACAGAATAGACGGCAACAGGATGACGTTGAGAAGGACAACCCGATTCTCGACGCTGTTTGAAGGTGCGCCGCTGTTGCCAGTCTTTCTTACACTGTGCGAATGCGGGCAGCCCAGTTCGGATCCGTGAGCGGTCCGGTGCCAACTTGATAGCCTAGGTATCGCACAGCTTCCCCACCTCGTAACACCAGTATTCCGTGTATTTCTTTCATCTCCACCGCTGTATTGAGAAAGATGGCCTTGCTCTTTGTCGGTTGCACTTGGAGGCCTGATAGTTCTCCAAATCGTTGCACCAGTGCTATTACTCGGAGTAGTTGACGCACTTCTTGGAGGTAGACGGTTGAATCATCAACGAACGCCGAAAACTTGTGCATCTTCCCTCTAATTCCTGGCACATGGATCCTTTCTGAATGGTTGTCCTACTGAATTGATAACGCAAGCACCTCAGCTGCGAGAATAAAAAGCAGGGGGGCTAATGGACAGCCTTGACGGATGCCTGATACCGCCTCCTGCGGTTCTGATAGCTCCCCGTTGACTAGAAATCGCGCCGTGTTTCCATCATGCAGCTTCCTAAGCGTCCGCACAAACATCGGCGAAAATTCAACACGAAGGAGTACGAGAAACAAAAAATCTCGCGCGACCGTATCATAAGCCTTCTTGAAATTCAGCTGCAAGATTACTCTTCTTGATGCTGCTGCAAGCTCTGGTTCTGCCTTCGCTGTGGCAAGGATAGCGAGCATCATCATCACGGTTTTCATCATTTGGCGTCCGTGGACGAACCCTTGTTGCGATGACCCGATAGCTTTGCCCATGACTCGCTGAGCTCGGGCGGCCAATACTTTGGTAACTATTTTGTAGGCGGTTCGGAGTAGCGAGATCGGACGATAGTTCATCGCATCTCCCAAATCGCCGCTCTTCATGTGGGAAATGATAAGAGCCTCCAGAAAGATTGGGGTGGCTCACCTCCCTTGAGTAACACGTTGCTAAAAGACGTGAGCGCTGGCACGAAGATGGACTGTGTATCCTTGGAGAAATCCTTGTTAAGACCATCTGCGTCCGCTGGTTTGTGCCGATTAAGGGCTGACATTGCATCCATGACCTCTTGCTCCACTACTGGATTCACGAGAAGGTTGTTGTCCGTCGGCGAAAGCTTCCGATCAGCAGGTATCTGCACGAACTTATCAAATTCACGCTCGAGGTCAGCATCCGGAACTTAGCAATAAATAGTGCCCAGCATCGGAGACCATTCACTTGCAAATTTGGTCGCTAGGGTCATTTCACGCTGAGATCCTGCACCATGAATGTGCCGGACATTTGCAATTGTTTGATCACGCTCCCAATTTGACGCCCGCTTAAAAACCTACCGAAGGCGGTCTGTTGTCCGTTCCAGTCGTTTGCCGAGATGGATGATATGTTTAGCTCTTCGCTCTTCCATGGTGACCCCGTGCAGATCTTTTCTCGTGAGTAAGTGTACTCGACTCTGGACGTTTAATTAAGGCTTGAACGCTTTTCGCCTCTTCTTTTCTTGCTGGATGAGCCGACCAATGCACGTTCCGCATTTCTGCACCGTGCTATCCCATGTTTGAACAGTCTCCTGTCGCCCAATGCCTTCCTCTACAAGGGCATCCAGCAGCGCCTCTTGTACACGCTCTAACTGAGATGATTGGATGGGGTATACAATCCCGCGTTTCTTCGCATTGGTTCTTTCTTCAGGCTGTGTTCCCTCTAGATGCAACATACTCGTTGGTGATTCGATGGTGTGGAGGGTTCGAGGACTGATAAACACTGCACTCTAGCCGTCCACGTATCCGGTACATAAAGTCGATCTAATCTGCTTGCTGTCTAAGAACTCCGTATTTTCCAGTTGGTCTGCTCCATCTTCCGTTTGCCCCGCAAGGGTGCAGGCGTCTTCCAGGTGAAGCTGGCGATGTAGGTCTGGTAGAGCCACGCATTCAGCCCGAACAGTCTGCTTGCCTCCAAGTCTATCTAACACTGGACTGAGGACGCAATTAAAATCGCCGGTCAGGATAGTCTCTTGATCTTCCCGTGGCCATAACTGTAGTTGCCCATAGAATAGCTCTCGTTCTTGGTGGCTGATCGGAGCGTAGACATTGACAAGAGGTTGTTTTTGTGGCTTGATCGCGATGACCCTCCGCGTCCAACGATCTTGAAGCCACGGTGATACCTGGTCCGCTATGCTGGGATGTAAAAGGATAGCTACACCTCCCGCTTTAGTGTTGCCGATGTTCCAATACGACAACTGAGTGCTGTCTTTGTGGTATGTTGGCCCCATAGACGTCTACAATCCGATTGTAATTTTTCTGCTTCTGCTACTGTGCTGACATGCGTTTCCTGGATCATCCACACGAGAGGAGCTACATGGCGGGATGTTCTCCTCCAGGCTTCCATCCAGCGCATTTTGTTCCTTTCTCTAAACCACGGACGTTCTGAGTCTCCAATCTCCACTGATTGTTGGATCGTGCCCGTCTGCGCCTCTTCTTTTCCACTGGCTTACGATCTTGCATACATACATGACGTCCATAGACGTCACCTGTAGCTCCATTATCCATACTCATTGGGGCTACAGCTGTGAGCTCTGGGCTGCCTTTAATACTCCTGTTCCCACTCCCTTCCTCCGCGCTCCACAGCGTCAGAGAAGAACCGGGCAACTTCATCCCAGTCTTCATCGCGGCGGGATGCCGAATAAGCTTCTCGGTATCCTGCGTTCATGTCGAGCGCGCGAAAGTGCCGCGTCAATTTGGAGATGCAGCTTTTATCCTGCTCCTCTTCGCTTCCTGTGAATACGCGAAGCTCCATCTCGTAGATGACGGCGCACAGTAAATGTTGCGCTAGACGTAATTTGTTTTTAACGTCGCACAGCTTAAGGATGTGATCTTTCCCATAGTTTTTGCTCCGCATGCGTATCCAGACGTCACTGTTGTCAAGGAGAAGGGCTTATTGTTGCGGAAGCGGCCTCGTTAGTTTGGCCATCCACTCGTCAATCCATTTACTGGTTAAGCTGTTGGTTGTCTGCCTTCGGTGAGCTTACAGACGGCCGTGCATACATTTGTATCTCCAGGCTGCTGTCCAGACCAATAGTATTTGATCTTCCAACGAATAAAGCGCCTTTTCAAAGAATTTGAAGAGTTGACACATGAGGACTAGCTTGACAGGTTCTCGTTGTGCAGTGTATCGCCACTCCTGCACCGTACTCGTTGTCAGCGAAATTGGTGCCGTTGTTTTTGTCGGCCACACTTCGCCTAACTTCTTCCAGTGTTCTGCATAGTTTGTAGAGCTACATCGCTCCTGGTCCACCTTGCTTGCGCCCGACATCAGCTCATCGGTCATCGGCTCCGCAGTCGACGATGCGTGCTCCGTCTTGGACTTCATGATACGGCGAATACGTTCCGCTTCCACTGAAGTCAGGGCGTGCAGCCGCTTAGATGCTTTGGTCTCTGTCGTCTTGACACGGCTTGTCGTCCCTCGAACGTGCATTAGCCCATGCGCGTAATTGGCGCTGGACAACCTGTGTGACGAACAGAAATCCCCGTCTGGACCAGCGACCGGAGAGATGTGCAGATCGCGTTCTTCGTGCTGAGCTTTAGCAGCCCCTGCTTGTCATTGTGTTAGCGTTTCATGCGGGATCTGACATTGTTGCATGAGGGCTGCTACCTCGTCGGAGGCCTCGGCAGACAAGTCCATTCCCCGCCATTGCTCTCTTTCGGGAAGTGAGAGTCGAGACGCAGTGTTGACCAGGAACGATAACAGTACAATGTATCGTGTTGGATCCACCTGTTCTAAGACGAGATGAATGTCACACTTGAGGTCGTGCGAGATCATTATTCCAGCGAGCTTGCTTCGAAGTTTGGCGATGTTGCCGTCTTATTGCGAGTGTATCCATCCTTCCCGAGAGAGAGCCCTGGCTTGGACGTCCTCACTTTGACCTGGTGCTTGAGCTTCACTTAGCGGCTTAATGGCTGCTGCATCAGCTGGCGTCGGCTGCTTTATAGCCTGCTCTCTTTTATGAACGAACGCCGAGTAATGGTCGCCCCAATGCCTGATGACTGGTGGCGACGTATTCCCTCGCATCTTTGCTAGACGAATGAGAGCAGTGCGATTCCCTACTTGTTGCGGAATGTGCTGTCCGATTTCAACCGTCTCCTTTCCACGCTGAGTTGTGCTTGGTTTGTACATTGAACAATACTACTGCGTCTTTTGATCTGTATTGTATGCCAAAACAAAGATTTCACGCTGCAGAAAGTTGGCCGCCATTGCCAATAGCTCACTGCATTCCCAATTGTTTCTTGGGGTAACCGCATCTCCGTCAGACGGTGAAGCGGCGTACTCCTCAAGTACCACTTAAATTGCTCAGTAGATTTCTGTGGCTCCATGCCTTCCCAGCCACGCTGGACGTTGACGAGCGTTGTTGTGCGTACGTAGTGATTAAACTGCTTTTGTAAATGCTGTTGACCGGTCCTATATATTCCTTGCTTCAAGCTCCGAGTTATTGCTTCCAGACTGTCATTTTGAGATGCCAAGTCATTGTCCACAAGAGCTTGAGCTAGCGCCATCGCCATACAATTACCTGTGGCTGGGGTAGTCACTTGACAATGAGCTAGAGTGGTTTCCATCTCGGAAAAAGTTTTTAGCTCTTCCCCCAGTACCTTTCTGGTTGCGCCGGCTTGCCCAGTGGCTGCGCGGCCTGCTTAATCGCTGTTCTTAGAGCCCATCGCTCCCGCACCTTCGCCCCATCAGTTGGGACACTGTAAGGAGCTTCGGAGGTTTCACCTGCACGAGATTCAGCTTCGCTTTCTCCGCTGGAGTTATCTGTACTGGCGCTTTTTCCTCCAGGCCGTCATCCGAAAGAATGTCAATGGAACCAGTGCTCCGAGGTCGACGGTCAGAATGATTCTCAACCACTTCGTCATCGTCATCGTCATCGCCTGCAAGCACGTCGAACCTGGACCGGTCCACTTGCATCTTTTGCGGAAGAGCAGCTGCTTGAGCATAAAGAGGCCTACCCTTCCGCAGTGGAGTCGTTATCCACTTCTTTTTCGGTTCCGGTTGCACTGGCGTCTCTTGCTTCGAGTGATCCTGGTGTGATGCTCCGGGTAACCCCGGGGCTGCTGTCTCTGATTGCCGTTTACAGGGTGAGAGCTTCTGCGCGGGTCGAGCTGGTGACATCGCTGCTTGGGCTGCTTTCTGCGCGTCCTGTTGCAGCTCTAGCCGTTTCTTTGTTACCTCTTTTACTTCATCTAGACTAGCAAAAGGTTTCATTCAATCTTCCAGCTCGGCAACTTCTTTGTCGAGGGCCACCCGGCTTTCTGATCCAAGAAGCTGAGTGTCAATGTAATTGCATCTAACCAAGGTATGACCCAGGTTTCCGCATCTTAGACATTGCAGTCTTTGTCTCGTATGAGGATGCTGCAGCACCAGCGTCCTGCCGTACCACATGATCCCACTATACCCCGAAGAAAGTCAGGGCATTCGGTGGAGTGCACTGTAAGCCTCCATATCGTCGAAGTTCTAGACTCGGACGACATAGATCCATGTCCTCCAGGTCAAACTTGGTTGTAATTTGTCGCTGCAGGTATCCGACAACAGGCTCAAACCCGTAAAGCGCGTAACATTATGTATGTCCACCTCGTATTTACGCTGCTGCGTCAACCTCGTTCCATCTCTTTGAGCTGACGAGCCCACACTGAGCCGGAGTCAGACTGGTGTGCGTTGGCGAGACGGTACACGATCCTGATGAAGGGGACCGGCACATGCTGGAATTGCCTCGCTGTCGCCCAATCCAAAAAGAGAATATGCTCACTGCGTGTGACATGGTTGTGGCTGATCGTTCTGACCAAGCTCAACATCTTACGCAGCTCCAGCGTGTTAGCACGTAACTCCTATGCCACGACGCGGATATCTTCTTGAAATGTGCGCGCTTGTTGTCGACACGACCGGATCGTTGTCCATCCACGAGGCTGAAGCTGAAGTTAACCTTTAACCTGGCTTTGGATGGTCCGGTGGAGCCGCAGCCGTTCTTGCGAGTCTAGCAAATTCTTGAGAAATGCCGGAGCTCGTCAACACACTATAGTTCCTTCCACTAGGCCTTTGATGATTTTCCATTCAACCTTTGTGCCAGGTCGTAGTCCGTATCCCACTGTCGCATCAGCCGGCTGCGTACAGATTGCCAGAAGCGCCGCTATTTCAGTCTGTGAGTAGACTGCCGGGTTGAAGATGAAGTCTTGATAATACAAGACTTCGTCTGTGCTTACGTTTTCGGTCGAGGCCGATCGTCGGTGGCCTTTCACCTTCGCTGCCCATTGGTTCAGTGGTTTTGGCGTCGCCCACTTGACCTTGCTGATCATCCTATGCATGATCGGTTTGAACGGCCAGGACGTGTTGTAGAGATCCTGCGTTGCTGCTTGAGCCTGGTGTTCCCATTCTTTGTACGATCCGCTCCCCACACACAGAGCTCCTTGAACAGCTTGCACAAGAGCAGTTTTTCATCTCCTTTTAACTTTGGGTAGCGCTGCTTCCCACTGGGAAATAAGTCCCTATCTACCGAGACTTTGTCATGCGCAATGCGGTACAAATCTCCAATCGTTTTTTTCCCAGGGCAAGCGTGAAAGCTCTTCCGGAAAGCATTTCATCTCGGCCACTACCGCGTCAAACATTTCGTATGGTTGGACATCGGTCTTGTCAGCTCGAGCAACTCCGGGAGCCGGCTTTGCGGCGGCGTCTCTCATCTGCGTCGCCGCTCTATGCTGCTTTGTTCCGTTTGACGCGTTTGGTTGATGCACTGACGGCTTAGTCTCAATCTTAACATTTGCATCTGCTGTTGGGCTGTCGACGACTTTGAATTCTTCGAGCCCTGGTCCTTCCATATCGTCGTCCGGTCCTTCCGACATATGTTGGGCCTCGCCAGCGAGCGAATCTTGGCTCGGGCCGTCGTCAATATTCCCACCGCTTTCTGCTGTTGTCGGGGCACCTCCTGTCTCGGTTGCATGTCCTGGTGGTTGTGGCGCGGGATCCGGTGGCTTCACCTTGGCCGGGTCCTTCGGAGCCTTCATAGTGCTCAAAAGTCGGGGGAAGGGGAAGGACGCTGTACGCCAACCAAGTATACAGGGTGGAAACTGTGTACTCGAAACTTTTCGAACGCCGACAGCTGATACAGGGCTGCCAGGGCTTTGCTCGGTGCGCTGCTAATTCGAAAGTGCTGGCTGCGGAAAATTTCGGCCGCGTTTAAATGAAACTCTGCGACACAGGTAGAAGTGAAGCGTGATGAGCTCGTACTCGATGCCAAGACAGACTCTGTTATTAGGCTGATACTGCAGCACATTTGATGTGTCTTAATACAAATACTTCATTTGTAAACGTGCACTTCATTGTTTGTGGTGCTACATGCTGTCTTTTGTTAATGTCCCCGTACTATTGTTCAGTAAAATAGATCCGTGTGGTAATAAATTTAACAGTCAGCTATAACGCAAAAGTTATAATTGGAATGGTAAACTGAAGGCTAGTTTGGCAGTTAGCGTACAGTATTCTAGCTGAGGCTAAAGTATGCTTTTTCAACAAATGGTAATTTGTATTAGTTACTATAGATACAGACGCTGTGGAGCACGCCACTCTGTCTTGGCAACGTACTTGTGACTTTGAAGCTAAACCTGTCCGCCAACGTATTGGGTGAAGATCACAAAAAGAGTAAATGCGACTAGATTCTTTCAAAATCGTCATTATCACTCATTATCGAGCTGATTGGCTCGCACCGTGCGTAGATCAAGACTATGAGCTAAGCTTCTAGCAATGCTATTCGCGATCGAATCTTTGTTTCTTTTCAATTCTCTATTCGCCATGTCTAGAAGCGAATCGTGATCACGGTAGTACGTTTTTACGACTTGCGCAATCAATTCATCGGATCCCGGGCCGTGTTCGTGTACGACATAACCATGCCAGACATTTAACGCCGGGTGAAGAAAAAGTTTGTCGCCGGCTTTATCCAATTTAAGACGGACAAAAGCACCGTCTATGCCGACAACCTCCGTTTGTTGTAGAGTGCCGCTTGCACACTGGAGACGCGTTTTTTGATGATTGGATTGGCTGTCTTCACGACTATCATGCTCGCTAATTGTTCCTCAGTCAATAGACTTCGCAATGTCTCAAGTAATTTAGCATCGTCATCATGACTCCGCGATTCAAACGCAAACCATGTCTCTGACAGTGGACTCTCGACAATGTCCCCAGCTTTCATTTCTGCCAGCCCAAGAATGTTGAGCACATCGCTTGCCGTCTTTTTTTCCTCCTCCCAGCACTTAAACAGCTTTTCTGATTGGTCTGTAGCAAAATTACGCGTGCTCTCATCTTTCTGCGCTGCCGTAATGACGGTAGCAAGAGCCTTCTCCTTTGAGTCACGCTCTCTCCACAAACTTTTCACCAAGTCGTTCAAAAAATGCTCGTAATCGGCAGTCCCTAACCGCCGTTTG
This sequence comes from Plasmopara viticola, assembly GCA_001695595.3. Classification (NCBI taxonomy): domain Eukaryota; phylum Oomycota; class Peronosporomycetes; order Peronosporales; family Peronosporaceae; genus Plasmopara; species Plasmopara viticola. The sequence continues at coordinate 457,770 of MBPM02000045.1, read as the reverse complement.
ATAAGAGATAACCAGATGCTGGTTGCTGCAGCATCATCAGCAATATGGTCCTTGAAAAAAGACAAGAGTATTGGCACTGGCCATTCCCTAAAAATCCTTTGATACAACGTATCCATCACCCTATTACCAATGCTTCCTTCGCGAAGATCAACATCCCTAGCTCCAAGCATTTCAGCCAAGCGAGGATAGCCAAATTTCTTCCACAGCAAATTATACAAATTGTCGAAAATGATTTGGTCGTCTGCTTCATTTGTTCGAGAAAGCTGACGAGCGAACGCGACATATGTCTCCAAGAGCGGGTTCTTGAATACGCTGCCCTCGTCGATATCAAGTTTTAAGGCACGAAAGACCTCAGGATCCTCCTTGTTCGCTATCCAATCTTCTATCTGAAGCTCGTGATATTTTTTGGCTACGGCTTCCGTCCTTTGGGACGCTAGACCTTGTAGTACAAATGTGGCCAGCTCATAGTCGTCGTAATGGTTTTTGAGTTCGTGGAACAAGGCCTTATAAGCCTTCGCAGACTTTTTGTAGGCGCCAAGGACACGCCTTGCCCACTTTTGATACTGCTCACTTGCGAATAAATTCCCCTTTGCAGACTTTACGTCTAGTTTCTCGAAATATTTGTTGATCACTTTCTCTTTGTCAGAAGAGAGCCTTAAACGCAGACTTGGCGACCATTTCTCCAGCTGCAATACACCCTTTTCGATGAATGTATCAAAATTCCTTTCCTCAAAGCGGTCTAAATGAGGATTTTCTGCTGACAGGCTCCTCATGTGACTCGGAGCGTGGCCATCCTCCGCAATCATGGGCTTGGTACATGCCACGAGTGCGAAACCCGATAGCAACATGAAATGGCGCAGAAATTTGGGCTTGAGCATTTCTTGAGAAAGACGAATTGAATAATGACAAGCGACGGAAGAGCATTTGCTGCCCACGGATCACGATCCAGCTCATTAACATACGGTGCAATAGACATGTATCCATCAGATGCCATTAGATGGGTTCACAGCCCCTCTCGTTGCTGAATGAGATTAAGGGTTTTTTCGTTTGCTAAGTTAACGTTAAGTACAATTGACAGGCAGCATGAACAAAATATTTCGATCTAAGCCTCGATAAAGAATGAGGGCGTACTATCTGATGTACTGTATTGTATTCAAGAATGAGCTGCTGACCGATCAGATGGTGTATATCCAGAGCATCAGATAGAGGCAGCCGTCTGCGTTCCGATACAGCGAATGCTTTCCTCAGATTAATGGCGATCATTAAATCACACGGTCCTGGTCTCAACAAAGCCGTGCCAATGTGTACCGCATTTGTAACCCCATGTATCAGTATTCGGACGTGGAAGTGTTTGTGACCGCACAGTCGTCAGCCTTCTCCTCTAATCTCACTGATTTTCAATCAAACAATGTTCAAGCTCACACATTTGCGAAGCGCGGATAAATCAGAATCAGGTAGCGTATCCATAGAGGATTTACTAGCCCTACTTTATTTCAAGTCTATGATGCCCATTCTCAGTTCATGGTGCACCACCAACATCAAGGCCATGTCGTTAGATTTTGTGCCCGACTGCAGCTACCATGGCCCGTGGCTTTACTTCAGTGCCATAGGTGAGGTCGATTAAGTTCGATACCAAATCGATTGGTAGGTAAAGAAGTCAATCGGTTCATCAGAAAGATCACTTTATTGTGGATTTAAAGCGTCAATGACCGCGAATGCTGGCTGGTCGCGTACCAACCGATCGATAAACATCGATCTCCTTATGCTCCGAAATTGTTTCTGGTCTCTGACTTTCCTTACAACATCCAAGTACAAATATACGACTTATTTTTAAAAAGTTAAGTGTAATCTGATTTATTCAGTCACAAAAAGAGAAGAAGATGCTAGAGCTCGTTTGTGTGTTGGTCACCAAATATAGTAAACAGTCGATCACCACACAACCATAATTTTTTCTGCACGCTACCTCTGTGCAAAGTGCTGTTTGACTTAGTCTCACCTGGTTGCACATTGTAGTAATTCCGTCGCCTCCGCTGGCAACCTTCAAAAAGACCGTGACGCAATCATGCGGAAAGTTACTATTGATAGGTATAAATTCTTTTTTTTTTTTATTTTTACATGTACACATTTGCCATTGTTGCAAAAATATTTATTGATAGGTACATTTTTTTGCTATTTCATCATTTTTTAATTTGAAGGAGTATTTTTTCCATTTAATTTGGAAAAAGGTATAAACCAATGAATTTATTACGCCTATTAAATTTTTATCACACGGATTTATTTCGCTGGCCAGTAGTACGGATACATTAGCTTTTCATCAAAAGACACCATTAAAGGCATGTATCGCCACGTATATATAAGTGCACCTTCATAACTACAGTGTTTGTATTGGGTCACATTAAATGTGCTGCAGCTAGCCTAAAAGCAGATTGTGTCTTGGCATCGAGTTCAGGCTCATCACGCTTCGCTTCTATCTGTGCCGCAGAATTACATGTAAACGCGGTCTAAGTTTCCCGCAGTCTATGCACAACTTTTTTGTTCTCCTTTGCGTAGCACCTCAACCCACCAAAGCTATCTGCATAACGTTGATCATGCTCATATGGCCAACGAATAACTCTGCAATACTTTGCTTTCACTTAAGCTTTTGACGTTTTTAAAATTAATCTTCCACACACATACTTGTAGCCACAAAATCTGACTTATATGAAGTAATTGTCGTACTCTGGTGCATCTTGCTTTTAGAATCACTTCAATATCTAATAGTGATTATGTCAAGATCTTGGCGAATACGGATGATCAGTGTAATCTACATCATAAATTGCGCTGACTTCAGACTGTTGTTTTGAGCTTGTTACATACAGATATACCACTTACCCGTGTACCTCCAAGGTAATAAAGAAATACTTCAACATTTGCATAATTTTCTTTCATCTAGATGTTATTGTGTATGCTCATACTTTGTACTGCATTTTCAATGACAGGAGTCGCACAAATAATCGAGCATTGTTAGATTTCGATTCAAGTTTGGCGCGATATCTGCCGTTGCTAGATCTTGACAGTGCCCTATAGGTAAAGACTTTATTTGTAAAGAACAAACAAATTGAGCTTTTCATCCTTTAATTGTTTCAAAGAACATTCTCTTTGGAGTCAATCAATTATTGTACAAGACCTTTACGCAAGGACGACTTACAATGTATCAAGAAGTATGTATTTTAGTCATGCTATCGTCCTTAAAGTAAGTCTTTGACGATTTATATGTAGGTTAAAAATGTACAGGTAAGACGTCGATGCTTCAATAGTCGATCATGACATTGCAAGTACGAAAAGTAGATCACTTCTAAATCATCGATCTCCTCAATGTTAGAATGGCAGCGTATGGCTCTAAACGAGCAGCAAGGGGCGTTTTTCTTCGATGGAGAAGGCCCGAAGGAGACGCGGGGGTAATTGACGATAGTGCACGGCTATATACCATATAAAGGGGTGATTGGTACGGCTGAATGCTAGACAAGCCTGAAATCTACCATAAGTATATTCTCTGTTCAAGATCGACAAGATGTTCATAGTAAAAATTGACGTAAAATACACGCCAATAGAATGGTATGCTTTTGTCAGTGCAATATGGCGTTGCCCTACCAGTGAGCTAGCTCATGTCGCAACTGCGACCTCGTTTGGATTAAATATAAAATTCGGGTTGTGATCTTGAAGCTAGGGAAGGCACTTAGTGCCTGTTTTGGTTGAAACGGTTGAAAGAATCAGTGTCACGATTTATTAGGCCCTGAAGCGCATCCGAAGGATGTCGATCGCGAGTAACATCATAGCAAAGAGTACGCTGTGCGACACTCGATGGTAGGACATCGTCCTTTTTCTCTCTCTCTTTGGTTAAAATAATTACCGCCACTATCACGCGGAAAGTACTCTCGCGCGACACGGACGTCGAGATCAAATCTCTTTTCGGTAAAGTAGAAGGGGAATTCCCACTCGGAGGTATGAGGACTCACTTAAGCAAGTTTTCATGCTTTCAATCGGGTCTTCAGGAAATCACGCCACTAGAGATGACTGAAATTGAGCTCATCTCGAGGTCCCTTTTGAACGCTACTAAAGGTCCCTCGTCCAGCAGTGCTCACGAAAACATGACGTTGCTTATATATGTCGCAAATTTAAGAGTCTACTGGCAGTCAACGACGATTTTTAGCCTACCAAAAAAATTGGCAAATGTGACTCTTCATATGACCACCGACTTGTTAAAGCTGACGCTTCGTGAAAGAAACGAGTATAGCTTCAGTGCTTTTGTATGTGGCACTCAAAATCCTTTCCAAACCAAGACAATTTTTGAAGCGCAAGTACAACGCGTACAGCATCCGATGTTTGATACGAGCCTCCGCTTTTTCGATCTAAAGGAGTGCATTAGTCCACATAGGAAAAGTTCTACGGAGCTATCGAACTGGCTCCTAGGCTGCACGTAGCTCATGCTGAGCATACGTCGAGGCCGCAGCCCCAATGCTATAGGCATAATGGTAATTATCGTAGCTTTCACCTCGTTCACAGCAACTTTGTTGGTCACGAACTTACAGTTTGGTCGTAGAAACAAAATCAATTAAACTAAGTTTCAGTTCCCTGCTCTTCGTGCTCTGAAAACTCATCAAGGATGTTGATCATGTTCTCTGGCTCACCTGTTCTCTGGCTCACCAGACTCAAGCGTTTGACTGGAGAGCAGTCATGTATTGCGTGGGATTAGCAGCGAGAGCAGTGGCGTTTGAAACATATTCATGAAGCTGGTTCATCAGCTTCCATAATGGTCAGACAGAAAGGACCAACCGTGTGATCGTAGGCTCACAGCACAATATGTGTGCTGAGATGCCACATTCAAAGCTGATACGCTATTTATTGTTTGATATGCTTGGTTTCCATATTTACGGTGCTTACTTGTTTTGCAATAAATTTCCTTTGACTTTGCCAGCTCTTAGATGCAGGTGTTTATCGAAAATTTAAAGGAAAGCTTTAAATCTTCTCCACCAAGGTCTCTAATTTGAGGCCAATATCCTTACAAAAACAATTAAATGACTCTGCTGAAAAAACAGCACGTCAAAAGATTCAGAATTGTTCGTTCAAGACATACGAACATAATTTTCAAGGAAACATGTTACTTTCTGTGTATTGTACTACGTTGAGATTGTGGAGCAGCGTTTGCGTGAATGCGTTGCTTAACCGCGAGACCACATTTTTCTGGACGATCGTGTTCGTAAATTTAAAATTCGTTGCTGCTTATTTATTATTTATACTGGCTTTAGCAGGTACTGCTGCATTATCCTGTTGAGGCGGGGCTACGCTCATGATGCCAAAAACTTCGCAAAGCCAACGACAAAATCGAGCCGTTATGGACATGCAATAATTTGCCTACTCCAGCAGCTTTTGCAAAGGAGTTCGCGCGTAAGCCGCAAATTTGACCTTTAAGCAGAAGTCACAGCTCCTTGCATCCTCGTCTACTCAATCTTATTGTGAGGACCACACAAAATGTCTGCTCGCAACAAAAAGAACCGCTCAAAAAGATTATGTGTAAGTAGTACACCAGGTCTTCAAGATAAAAAATAGCGACTCACGATGGATCTTCTGTTTGGCCTATTGTAGAACAAGTTTTTTGTACTCTTGTAGCGTTGCAATCATTGTCACTGTCGAAGGCTCATTTTCTCAGCTTTAGCACCTTTAGCCGCAATAGACTATTGCAAACAAGGCATAACTTTTGCATCTTTTTTTTGCCCATCTATAAAGCTTACAATTCTGCTGTTATAAACACACTTTTAGTCTGAGCTGCGCGAAAGCGTGTCGGCGAACACAGTGCAGTTTCCAGACTTGTGTTCAATACGGAAGATATAGTTTGCGAAGAATTAAACCCAATTTGTCTTTTTTGGGGCAAGATGGCCATCTCCAGGAATGTGTGGATTAAATCGACTATAAAGAACTCATAGCCCAAAAGCTGCATTTAAAATTTAAGCATTGTTTTCTTCATGGCAAACAATATCTTGCCAAGAACGGGTTAGTTTTATCCGGCAGACATAATCTGCCAAGACACAATCAAGACAGCTCGCTTTCGTTCATATTCATTGGGTTGGAGTGACGGGAATTCGATGGTCTAGTCAGAACCGTCACAAAATCTGCTTAACCGATTTGTATGACTCGGGCCATAGAACTGGGACCTACCGAAGACATTTTTAATGCTTGCAAAAGAAGCATTTCCCTCAACAAACTTCTATAGTTGTACTAAAAAAATTTACGCGATCCGCATATTCAGCACTATACAAGCCAATTTTACGATTTCTGTATGAGTTAAGCGCTGGCCTAGACTAATCAGTTTTTACTTTCTCGGTGCACAGTCTCTGATTCCAAAGCAGCCGAGGCCATTAATCTCAAATGCCACATGGACACATTTTCGTTGTCGGTAAAAAGTCGTCGGGTCGTCGTGACCTTAAAAGCTTGCCTTGTAAAGTCTATAGGAGCGAGCAGAGTTTGCGTCAGAACAGCTATGCATGAAATTGTCGTCTTCGAGCGAAATGCTGTATATCAGCTGTGTCACGGGAAGGTCAAGCGGGTCGGCATGGCTCATTCGCTCTGAAAGCTTAGACAGTGCCCAGGACTGACTACTAAAGCAACGCATATGTCATCTCGCACTTTCGCGCCGCATTTGTATCCAATCCAGACGAAATCGCAGTTGTGACATGAGCTAGCTCACCGATAAGGCATGGCCATATTGCACTGGCAAAAGCATTCCATTTTATTGGCTTGTATTTTACGTCAGTTTTTACTATGGACGTCTCGTCGAGCTTGGATAGAGCATTTACTAAAGGTATAGTTTCAGGCTTGTCTAACCTTCGGCCGTACCGGTAACCTCTTCATGGATGTAAAGCCGTACACTATCTTCGATTACCAAAGTAGCTCCTTCGGGCCTTCTTTATCGAAGAAGAGTCGCCCCTCGTTGGTCAATAAGCGCCATACGCTGTCATTTTTACATTGGGGAGATCGATGGTCTCGAAGAGATCCAGTCGTCATATGCGCAATGTCATGGTCAAGTATCAAAGCATCGACATCTTTTCTGTACATTTCAACCTTCATAGAGATCGTTAGAGACTTAGCGTTAAGGATGAATATATGACTACTATACATTCGTCTCTTGGAAAAGGTTGGGGTGACGCCCTCCTTCCAAGCGTGGGGGCTAATTGCTCCCGCGCTTCGGGCAGGTGCTCTCGGGCATCTGCAGGTCTCTAACGAGTCTCACCCTCGACGCGACGGTCTCCAGCACCGGGCGCCACTTGGGCTCTTACCAAGTCAGAGCTAAACAAAATAATGGAAGACCCTCACGACCTCGGTGCTGGCTGCACTGCCCGCAGAACGCGACCCGACGTATGCGGACACCACTCTATGCCGTGGACTAGCCAGACTGAGCCTTGCACGTGCATAACTTGGCAACGCGATAACGTAATACATAACACATAATACATTCGCCTTTACATAAAAGTTGAAGTTTGGTCCCAAGAAAGAACTCTTATTTTTTGTGAACGGTATGTCTCGAAGCAATTCGAGTCGTTCTTTACAAATGATGAAGAAAAGTCCTTACCTGTAGTACTGTGTCAATATAAAACTTGCAACGGCAGATATCGTACCAAACTTGGATTGATATCTAACAACGCTTGATGATTTGTACGACTCTTGTCATTGCAAATGCAGTACAAATTCTGAGCAGATACAATTACATCTAGTATCATGCAAGTGTTGACGTCCACGCGCATTTGAGGTAATATCTGTATGTAACAAGATCAAAGCAAGAGTCTGGTATCAGCGCAATTTAGGACACAGATCGTCCGTATTCTTCAAGATCATGACATGATAATTCTTACAATTGATGGACATTGAACTGATTCTAAAAGCAAGATTAGAAGAGTGCGGCAATGAATTCACACAAGTCAAATAATTAAAACCTATATGCCAAACGTACTAAGCAAAGATTACCAAGAGAAAACGCGACTGAATTCTCCTAGACTCGTCATCGTCACTCATAATCGGACTGACTGGCTCGCAACGTATGTAGATTACGACGATGCGCTAATTTCGTTTGGCTTTAACATTCTAGCAAAGCTATTCGCGCCCGAGTAGCCTTTTTTTAGTGTTGTTCACCATATCTAGAAGCGAATCGGAATCACGGTAGTACGTTTTTACGATCTGCGCAACTAGTGCATCGGATCTACTGTCGTAGTCTTGAAGGACATACCAATACCAGACATCGAACGCCGGGTGCGTAAAAAGATTTTCGCCAGCTTTATGCAGTTTAAGACGTACAAAAGCATCCTTGATGCCGACGCCCTCCGCTTTCCATTTGTTGAAGAGTGCCGATTTCACGCTGGAGACACGAAGTTTGATGATTGGGTTGGCTGTCCTTATGAATAATATGCTCGCTAATTGTTCCTCAGTCAATTGGTTTAGCAATGTTATTAATAATTTGGCATCGTCAGCATGCCGTCGCGCTACAAACGCAAACCACGTCGCCAACAATGGATTATCCGTCATGTCCTCAGCTTTCATTCCTGGCGGTTCAAGCCCGAGAATGTGAAGTACATCGCGTGACGTTTGTTTTTTCTCCTTCCACTCTACAAACAGCTTATCCAATGTGATTGAAGCAACTCCACGCGTGCTCGCGTCCGCTTGCGCTGCCGCAATGATGGTAGCAAGGGCCTTGACTTTATGATCGCGCTGGTTCCACAAGTCGTCAATCATGCCCGTCACCAATTTCTTGAAATCTCGTCTCTTCAACGACTGTTTGGCGTAAGAAAGCCAGATGCTGACAGCTGAAGAATCTACAACGGCATTATCGTTGAAAACATTCTTCACGTAGTCAAATGAGCCCTTTGGCGTTCCCGAGTCTATGTCCCGAAACAGCGCGTTCATCACCCTGCCGCCAACGCTTTTTTCGTGAAGATCAACATTCGGAGCTCCAAGCATTTCAGCCAAGCGAGCAACGCCAAAGTTTTGCTCTAGCGCACGATACAATTCATCGCATACTGTCTGCTCGTCTGCTTCATTTGTTCGAGGAAGCTGACGAGCAAACGAGACATATGTCTCCAAGAGCGGGTTCTTGAATACGCTGCCCTCGTTGGCATCAAGTTTTAAGGCACGAAAGACCTCAAGATCTTTCTTGTTCGCTATCCAATCTTCTATCTGAAGGTCGTAATATTTTTTGGCTACGGCTTCCGTCTTTTGGGACGCTAGACCTTGTAGTACAAGTGTGGCCAGCTCATAGTCGTCGTAATGGTTTTTGAGTTCGTGGAACAAGGCCATATAAGCCTTCGCAGACTTTTTGTAGGCGCCAAGGACACGCCTTGCCCACTTTCGATACTGCTCACTTGCGAATAAATTCCCCTTTGCAGACTTTACGTCTAATTCCTCGAAATATTTGTTGATCACTTTCTCTTTGTCAGAAGAGAGACTTAAACGCAGACTTGGCGACCATTTCTCCAGCTGCAATACACCCTTTTCGATGAATGTATCCAAAATCCTTTCCTCAAAGTGGCCTGATTGAGGATTTTCTACTGACAAGCTCCTCACGTGACTCGGGGCTTGGCCATCCACCGCAATCATGGTCTTGGTACATGCCACGAGTGCGAAACACGATAGCAACATGTAACGGCGTAGAAATTTAGGCTTGAGCATTGCTTGAGAAAGACAAATTGAGTAATGACAAGTTAAGGAAGAGCATTTGCTGCCTGCGGATCATTATTTAGCTCATACATACGGTGCAATAGACATGTATCCATTAAATGTCATTAGATGGGTTCACAGCTCCTCTCGTTGCTTAATGAGATTGAGTGTTTTTTCGCTTGCTAAGTTAACGTTAAGTACAATTAAGTTAAGTAGCGCAATTTCATGTCAGCTTTGATGAAATGTAATATTAAGATTTAAACTCTGATAAAGAATGAGTACGTACTATCTGAAATACTGAGTTGTATTCAACAATGAGCTGCTGACCGATCAGATGAGGTATATTCAGAGCATCAGATAGAGGCAGCCTTTTGCGTTCTAACACAGCGAATGCTTTCCTCAGATTTATGGCGATCATAAATCACGCGGTCTTGATCTCAACAAAGCAGTGCCAATGTGTACCGCATTTGAAACCCCAAGTATCAGTACTCGGATGTGTTTGTGTCATTCGCCTTCTCCTTTAATCTCACTGATTTTTCAATCAAGCAAGCTCACACGTTTGCGAAGCTGTCGAGTTGCGGACAAACCCTAAGATTACAAGGATAAATCAGATTCAAATAACTTACCCATAGAAGATTTTCATATCGAGGGATAAATGCAGAAGATGCGGCAACAGTCGCTGCGAATTGATGCCACCAAGGTAATATTACGAGGACGAACGTGCTGAGCATTGTGCATTCAAGAACTTCATATATACGTGTTTGAGATAGCGAGCAACGATGACGCCGACGCGACGCGGCTGCTGATCAATTGTACAATAGCAAATGTGCAGTGCACCATGCAGTGTTTTATTAACGTTTCGGACTCACGATGATCTCGTAGACCGATATATGAGATCATTGTGAGCTAGCAACGCAATTATTGGCGACGCTGGTCTTACTGGCTAGGAGTTGTTTTTACTGTGCTAAACCTTGCTATCGATCATTTAATAAATGTCCTGGAGTATTCTGTCCTCGCATTGCGCCTTTAACTTTACGCTTTTACGCAACGCAACAGCAACACGTCAGTATTTCCCTTGCATGAGGCATATATAGTCACTGCGATGTGGTACTCGTTTTATAGTCCAGCGACAATCTCGAACGGATCGCATTGGTCGTGCAGATCAGACATGATACGAGCGTTGAGCTGACGATTTCGCCCAATATTCTGTCTCAAAAGGTGTAGAGATTTTAGTTAAGTTGCTTCGCTGCTTCCGCATGGCCTGCTTAGTATATATTGATGCGGCTGCCACTGAAGTTGCTAGATACGAGTATGCTGTAGCAAGGGACAAAAAGATTTAATAGCCGGGCTTTAATAATAAAAAGCTCGACACGCCACTAAGCGTTATTTTTACCGACATACATACGTATGAGGTGACGCCCTCCTTCCAAGCGTGGGGGCTAATTGCTCCCGCGCTTCGGGCAGGTGCTCTCGGGCATCACAGGTCTCTAACGAGTCTCACCCTCGATGCGACGGTCTCCAGCACCGGGCGCCACCTGGGCTCTTACCAAGTCAGAGCTAAACACAACAATGGAAGACTCTCACGACCTCGGTGCTGGCTGCACTGCCCGCTGAACGAGACCCGACGTATGCGGACACCACTCTATGCCGTGGACTAGCCAGACTGAGCCTAGCACGTGCATAACTTGGCAACGCGATAACGTAATACAATACAATACAATACATTGCGAATGCGTTATCACACTACCACTCAGTCAAGCGTCTTGGGATCCCAGACAGCCAGGCAAGACAATGTTAAGACAATTTGTCATAGCTTGCTTATTGACAATGCGACGCTATTGTTGTAGATCATCTTGATGCTGGTGGACCAAATGCCGTGCAATCCTCGCAATTGCTTTCCTGGACAAGCGTTTAACAGTCGAAGCCAATATAAAATCTGTATGTGTTCATCCTGCATCACGTTAGCTTTGTATGCACCTGCTGATTCAATTTGGTGTCCAACGCAGCTATGTAAAAAACGCCGAGGTCGATTATCGCGGCTTCGAGGTCTCGGTGGCCAACTTCATTACAGTCCTTACGGGTGCGTCAAGTAGATATTTAGTGTAACCTATTCTAATCGAACGATCGGGACGGAATGAACAGCAAACACAAATCTCATAACCTTGGGCGCGCGCGTGCATGAGAACCGCCGACTTTGCCTCTTCCAGAGTGCTGTACGAGAGCTATCTAGGGGGTTGCATAGTTTTCATTGCGAGAAGAAGAGTGATATTGAGAAGAGTAATGTTGAATAGAGTAGTATTGAGAAGAGGTGAGTAGGAGTTTTTTCTTAAGAAACAAGGAGTACCGGCAGTTTACGAAAAAGGGGTACCGGATGGGTATTGCTTTCTCTTTTATTGGTTGAGAAAACACTGTGTTCATTGACAGAGATAAACTTCTCCCATTGGTGGACTTAGTATAATCTCATTGGCTAAAATAAAGGGGTACCAGCAGTTACCAAAAGGGTACCGGCAATTTAACGAAGGTAATTTCGGGATCGAACTTAGTGGCGAGCTCCGCAGCGTGCTAAGAATAGTGCATCTAGAAGCATATGTACAAGTTGTGGACAAAGCGAACAGTGATGGCGCCGACGCGGCGCGACAGCTGACCAAAGATTTAATAGCTAGAATGCAGGTTTGTATTTTTTACCTTTGCTAGCTCACAACATGATTTGGGTGATACTACTCTATTGACAATCTTAATAAAAACCTTCATCGCCACTGGCTAAGAGTTGCTTTTAACTGTTGCTGTCTTTCATAAGATTTAAATAAATACATGTTCATTGAAAACGACTTCGCATTGCTGCTTTTACTTTCCGCATCATACTCAGCCACTGTGTTGTGGTTCTAAACCAGTTACGAACGGATCACATGGGTCGCGCAGGTCAAATATAATATAACCTGGATGTATTGCCGAATTTTATCTGGCCGTTGTCAATCCTCTGTCGCAACGATTACAACACATCGATTTTCTTAGAATAGCTGTTTCGCTGTTTCTCGGCAACACGCCGCTTGGCGCCTTGTCGCGGCTGCTACCGAAATTGTACGGCATTCTCGATTAAGGACGGCGAGTATGGTATAGCAAGGGACTAAAATATAACATAGAGCCAAGCTTTAATGCTAAACGGGCTGATTGGCATACTAAGGTGTCAAACAGATTTATACAAGCGATAAAACATTGCGGTAGTTAACCTAGTCGCTTATCTAGAAATACAATCAGGACAACTAAACAACTTTTGGGAATTGCGACTTCACTTTGCAGCGACTGTTGCCGTATCTTCTGCATTTATCTCTCAACATGTAAATCCCTTATTGACAAGCAACCTGATTTTAATCTATCATTGTAATCTAAGGGTTTGCCTGCAGCGTTTAAGAGCAAAAAGAAAGGCTGACGACTGTGCCCAACTGCTAGTACATGGGGCTACAAATGCAGTACACCTTGGCACCGCTTTGTTGTGATAAAGACCGTGTGATCTGATAGTGCCAGCATGGCAGACGCCATAATGTGAGGAAAGTATTTGCTTACGATACGGCTTTTAAAACTTGATGCAGATTTGTTGGTTAAAATCGCAGAAAGACACCAAAGCAAATTGTTCAAGATGCTCTGGATAGACATCATCTGATCGCTCCGCATCTTATTGTTGCATACAGCACAGTACATCAAGCAGTACGCTTTCAATCTTCATTGTCGTTCCAAGAGCTCTCGTCGCCGCTCATACTCGCCCTTCATTTAAAGCAGAACCTGGTCAATGAAAGGCATCATCATGTTACTCCCTGTGCCTTTTGCTGTTCTAAAATGCTTGGGCAATGCTTGCACGGATCTCTGCTATCTGTCATTCCACAGAGAATTGCGCTACTTAAATTAGTCATACTGTACACAAATATATTAGACATTGAATCGCAGGCTCTAATGGCTTGTGATCTTGACATGTCTATTGCTCCGTATAGCTCGATAGTGATTCGAAAATCGCAAATGTTCCTCCGCAACTTGTCATTGTCAAATAATTTTTTTTAACGCGATGCTCAAGCCTAGAATTCTACGCCATTTCATGTTGCTGTCGGCTTTCACACTCGTGGCAAGTACCAAGACCACGATAGCGGTGGCTGGTCAAGCCCCGAGTCACATAAGGAGCTTGTCAGCAGAAAGTACTCGAACAGACCGCTATGAGGAAAGATTCTGGGACGCGCTCATCGCAAAGGCTGCATTGCAGATAAAGGAATTTTGGCCAAGTCTGCATTTAAGGCTCGCTTCTGACAAAGAGAAAGTGATCAACGAGTTTTTCGAGGAGTTAAACGTAAAAGCTGCGGAGGGGAATTTATTCGCAAGTGAGGTATATCAAGAGTGGGCTAGACGTGTCCTTGGGGCCTACGAAGACTCAGCAAAGGCTTACAAGGCCTTGTTCCGCGAGCTGAAAAAACACTTTAATGACTATGAGCTGGCCACATTTGTACGTGGGGGTCGGGAATCTCAAAAGACAAGAGCTGTAGCGAATACATTTTACAATTTTCAAATGGAAGATTGGGTAAGTTCCATGGAAGCGCGTGATGTCTTTCGTGCCTTGAAACTTGATACCGGCAAGGTTAACGTTTTCAAGAACCCGCTTTTGGAGACATATGTCTCGTTTACTGCACTTTCACGAAGTCTAAAATCAGCGGACGGGCAGGAAATATACGATGAGTTGTATCGTATGCTGAAGGCGAACTTTGGTGTTTTCCGCGTGTCTGAAATGCTCGGAGCTATGAATGTCAATCGTCGCAAAGACTTCAATGTTGGAATGGCGATGGATGCGCTGTTTCGAGACGCCTCCTTGATAGAGCTCAGTTCCGTGAAAGATCTTTTAAACAATCGTGCCTTTGTGGAATCTTCAGCTGTCAGCATCTGGCTTTTGTACGCTAAACGTTGGACAACGCCTGAGGAATACAGCAATTTTGTGATATACGTAGTAAAAACAGTATGGGACCAGCATGGAGTTAAAGACAAGGCTCTTGCTACCGTCATCACGGCAGCGCAAGAAGACAAGAGCACGCGTGAATTTGCTGAAAGAGCATTAATAAAGCTGTTTGATAGCTGGAAAAATGAAAAGTTGACGGCAAAGGTATTCTCAACATTCTTGGGCTCAACTTGGCAAAAATGACAGCTGAGGATATTATAGAAAGCCCACTGTTAATGACGTGGTTTGCGTTTGAATCGCGGAGTCGTGCTAACGATGCTGATTTACTTAGAGCATTGCGGGAACAATTGTCTGATGAAAAATTAGCGAGCATGCTTGTCATAAAGCCAAGAAACCTATTGATGAAAATTCGTCTTCGCAGTGTGCAAAAGACATTATTTCATTTTTGGCAAGCGGAGTCTCTCGATGTAGATGGTGTTTTTCAACGTCTTCAACTGGACAAAGCTGGCGACAAGCTTTTTACGCACCCGGCTTTAAATGTCTGGTATCGGTATGTCGTTAAATACCGTGGCACGAATTCATATGACATCATTCCGCGGGTCGTGAAGAAGTACTACCCTGATTCCGAATTGCTTCTTGACATGGTGCATAGGGCACTAACAAGAAAAGAGCACTCAGGCGCATCGAGCATTGCCAAATTGCTGGAGCAAAATGGGATTAGCTCAAGTTCGTAACCTTCGTACGTCGAGAGTCAGGCAGCCCGAGTGATGACGACGAGTCTAACACACACGAGAAGAATTCAGTCACATGCACTCTTTTTGCGAATAGCTTGGCATGTATATTTTGTTTAAAAGACACAAGTGAGGTTTATGCGTGAGTGATGGCCTGTTCCGTCATCAATTGCACTCTCCTTTGCGTAGCGCCTCACTTCCTGTTTAACGTCAATCGTGCTCTAATCGTCAATCAATAAGTCTGTAATACTTTACTCTAAGTTAACGTTTTGAAAAAAATAACAAATTTAATGTTTAACCATAAATTTGTCTTGCATGAATTAACCCTCACACTCTTTCGCGCCATTCACTCGTAAGACTTATCGTATCACGATTTTGACAGATTCGGACGATCAGCGTGATCTTGATTATTGATTGCGATTGCTGACTTCATATTCTTGCTTTGATCCAGTTACATACAGGTATACCCTTTACGACTCTTAACGTGCGTGTATTACAAAAGTATCGTAATTCTCGTTCGTCTAGCTGTTATTGTATATACCAATAATTTGTGTTACATTTGCAATGCCAAGACTCGAACAAGTATTTAAGCATCGTAGGACTTCGATAAACGTTTGATGCTATTCATGCCGTTGCGAGCTTTCTCAGAGTTCCGGTTTTAGATAAGGTCTTCCCGCTCATAATTTGTTAAGAACAAACTCGACTATCATGCAAAGACGAGTTGCAACGTATGAAGGAACAAATATGGCAGCCGTATAATCATCGTTACTGTCATGTCTTAAACAATCTCTATGTAATTCATAATGTACAGGTAGAACATCGATGCTTCTATACTCGATCGTGACGTCGCGAAAAACACGAGAAATGTCTCTTCGACACCAACGAACGGGTCGGTGTGAAAATGGCAGCGTATGGCGCTTAGCGAGTAGCTAAAGCGTATTTTCTTCGATGGAGAAGGCTCGAAGAAGTTACGTTGGTGAAGGAAGAATTTAGGGGAGTAACCGGTACGGCGAAAGCACCAAATTTGTCCTTGCTAAAAGCGAATACAATTATCTTACAAATGCGGTTTCTAGCTGCCTCTAAACAAATATATGCCCGGGTTTGATTTAAGTTTGTAGCCAAATGAGGCTTCGCGTACATGTTTAGTAATTCGAATTGGATGCAGACACAATTGGTGTTCTACAGGAAGTTTTCGACGTCTTTAATGGCCCAGGCCGGGTAAGCGCGAAGGCGTTAGCATCGTATCCTTTGCGAGCACAGTAGCGGGAGCCAGAACCATCGACTGGATCAGAAATTGATTTGGGGTGCGAAGGAATTAAGCCTTTCTTTCAAGGAGCTCGAATCCAGCAAGCAATGTGCTCGAGACAGTTGCGACTAGCTTCAGAAATGGTTTGGAAAGACCTCGTGATATTGGAGCTGGGGCACCCAGTACTTGGCTAAGTAGCTGAGAGATTTGGCGTTACGATTGCAAGCTCCTGGCTTGCATCCGGCAGATATTTATCACGAGCAGCATCGTAGTGAACAGTACCCACTGCGCTAGATGCCGGGTCATCGTCCATCTCTCCTTCTCACTTAAGATAGTAATGGTCACTAAAGCTTGGAATGTTTTCTCGCAGGATGCGGCCGCTAAGGTTAATCCCATTAGTTAGGAGGTAGAAAAAAAATCCTTACTTCGAGATTTATAAGATTACTTCAGCAAGACTGCCTTCACAATGTAGATTTGGTGATCAGCATCTGCAAAGTTTCACGCCACTTGGGATGCTACGAGTTGAGCTCATCCCGAGGTCCCTGGTGACTGCGAATGAACTTCGCGCTTTCAGCTGTGGGATGTTGCCAAGTATAAGTCGCAGAATGGCAGTCAGCGATCAATCAAATAAATTACAAAAGTACCTCGCCACTCGTCCAACGACTACTTGAAAGGTGTATTAAAGTAAACGTCGACAGTATAGCTTCAGTGCCTTTCTTCCTAACGCTCGATACTTTCATTATCCTCAGACAACAAATGAGACGCAAGTACAGCGGGTCGATGTGAAGCGAGTTTCGCGCTTTCAAGCCGCTACACGAGGGGTTAGTCCGCATACAAAAAATTCTGCTCAGCTATCATGAGGGATCCTTGCGCTAGGTGTACCTCATGCTGAGCAAATGTCAGGGCCGCAGCCAAAAGCCACAGGCATTCATGGTTTCATCCTAGCTTTCCAGGCATTTTCAGCCACTTCATTGGCCACGAACTCAAGTTTTGCCTAGAGAAGTATACAGTAAAGCAAAATTTATTACGGTCACTGCTTCTTGTGAGCTCTGGCTCACGAGACACAAGCGTTCGATCAGAGAACCGCCTTAAAGTGCGTGAGATTAGTAGAGAGTGTAGTGGCGCTCGATAAATTTATCGTCGCGAATTTATTAGCTCCCATGAGTTTTGTGAGGAGGTCTAACCGCACCGCTGCCCAAGGTATTCTTGGCCTGTCAGTGAAAGTTCTTCTACCTCACTATACACTCCACAAGGAAGTGATTTTGGCCTTGGCGGTCAGGGCACGCCATAGGAGGCCGCTTCTGCCTCGTCTCTCCTTCTTCGTTATGAGAATAGGCTCTTGCGTGACCAAATGTTTGCGCCAATTAGGTGGCCCTTGGCTATGTAATACTCGAAATTTACAGCCTAATCGACCGTCGGCGTCCTTGCGCGAGGTCCCCTAATTACGTCAAAGAGTCGCCTTTTTTCATTGTGAGATTCCGGCAGAGCCGGACGCTTAAAATGAAAGATTTACGATTACTCAGCCACACATCCTTATGGCCAATACACCGGAGCTATCAGCCGCCGTATGTCTGCTCGAACTCACATTCAAAACAAGTGCTGGCACCACCCTAAGAAAGAGCTTGGTAAACATCGAGACTCACATGAGGCCAGAGGTCTTGGAAATTATAATATATCACTATACGCCTCATTGTGGATGCTAGATGCATTTTAGAAACACAGATGGTATACTCTGGCTCATGGTTCTCCGAGTATAAGCGGTCCGATGCGACAATGTTTCATCTTCCTCATGAACGCCGATCTCATGATCGGTTCAGTAAAAGTATTTCAATACTTCAAAACATTATCCCTAGCATGACAATCCGAAAGTTCCATTTGTTGATATTTCTTGAAACATGTTCCGCTGATTGTCGGCAAAGTCACATAATCACTTTCGTAAGAAAGCTGGTAGACCTGGAACAATAAGATTTTCTCCAAATGTTCTTGCTCTAAGAGCTGGCAAATCTGTACGTTGTTTACATGAAAGGTGTCAAGCCCATAAATTTGCGAGCCATACAAGCTCAACCATAAATAGCTTATATGCCCGTAAATGCAAAGTTTCAGCTCAAATACTGTACAAGGAGCCTTTGAGCACGGTTGACAATTTTCATCTGAAAGACTGTTTGTGGATTGTCAAATGTTCAGAGAGTGCAGTAGAAATTTCATAAAAGCGTCGGTAAAACGATAGTCTACATCTGTTTGAGAGGCCATGGTCATAAACATTCAAACTACTGCTGCTTTTACTTTTCTGGAACAGGTGTCAACTGCACTATACCCCTGTGGCGGCACTGTACCGTGTTGTCACCAATTTCGCCAAACGAAAGATAAAGTCGAGATCTTTGGATTTGCAATAGTCCGCCGTCGCTATCAAGCTTTATAATGATGCCGGCGCGAAAAGCGCAGATTTGACCTTGTGGCAGGTGTCATGGATCCTCACATACTCATCCATCTACGTGTACATTTTACACCACCGGTATGGTGTTAAGACCAAAAAACACGCCTTTTCTTGATTAAAGTGACCGCTAATCAGAGCAACATGTACCCCTAAATGTATATCGCATTTTAGGTATTTCAAATTCGGTACAACAACTCGAGATGAATATGACAGTTTAGCCTGTTGCAAAGCAGACACTCTGTTTACGGATAGCGATGCATTTATTGTCGCTATTGAGGTGTTTTTTATAGTCGGCTTTGGCACCTTCCGTCATCACGAAAAATCACAGAAATTGGCATTCGTTTTTTTATACTTAGCGAATTGGTTGGTCCATAGAGCTTTCAATTCTGCTGATGTGGCTCATCCAGGCTTGCATTCCGGAACTCATAACTCGCGAAGAATGACAACCTTGACAAATTTAAGCAATATGACCGTATTTTATCGCTCTACACAGGAATGCGCGGCCCTAATAACCTACAAGGGTGCATCAGCGATTTTACTAGTGTTTACATCCTGAAAAGTATCACGTTTCAGCTCCACTCGGTAGCCTTAGCTGCCTTAGTTGAATTGGAGTTGCTCACTCACGGCCATTCTTAAATGCCTGCAGCGGCGCGCCGCCAATGTCATTGGCAGAAATTTTAGCAAAAGACGATTAACGCTCTTGTAGCGTATGTTAAAGCCAGGACGTGCGCTTGCTTTGCTTTTAACTCCACCCAATAATCGTCGTTAATAGATCCAAAAGGATTTGTGAGACTCGCTTATGCAATAGCAAACAGCTAAGTAGACCTAGTCGCTACCTCATTTTCTCAAGAATGTAGCACTGGCCAAGGCGAAACATTGTTCACTTTCTTTAATTTTCATTGTTGGTTACGAAGCAGCCAAGGACTTATAGTTTTACTTCATTTTAGACGCCTTGTTGATGTTAAGTTTATTGCCCCCCCCCTCATGGCCTCAAAACTTGCCTTGTCTAGTATTGGTCGGCTTACAGAGCTGACTATTATCTTAAGAATAACTATGGACAAATATATGGTCAGGCAGTAAAGGGCTGTATCATAACTGTTTGTCTGGGAAATGAGAAATTGCCAAAGGTTCAATATTTATATACTTATAAATCACGCCGCTGGGCGTACCCACCACCGTGAGCACCCTCACTCGAATTTGGTAGTAGCTATTAGGAATCGCGTCCTTTCCTGCATTAGGTTAATACCAGGTACCGCTGCACTGATCAGCTCATCATGAGCTAAAACATGTCGCCGTTTTATCCACCCACAGTACACCGAAAGCCAGTGACGGGTGCGAAAACTTTGTCTCCCGCACTATTCCGCTCCTTACCTTTTCAGCAATAGAAGCATGACCCTTGCATTGCGTGGCCTCTATCATCAACCTCGCTCAGTAGTAGAGGCATTGGCGTATGCGGATACATGCAAAGCGCGTCTCAACGACATATTCGTGGATAGGTGGCTTTTTGATGCCGCTGGTGTGGCAGCGGCTTCAATGCAATGATTTATATGAGTACCTCGAAGCTCCTTGACAAAGAAAAGACAGGATTTTACTGCACATGCAGCCGCCCCACACGCCAATCAACACCAGCGACCAAATTGAGCAGTGCAATTTGCGCATCCGACGGATGCCGATTTGTTGGAGAAATATGCGCTCTTCTGTTATCGTACTGTTTTTATCTAAGTGAATAACCCTATTTATTGTCCTCTTTTTCGTCTACCTTCCCACCTGCGTCTTGTGCTAGGTATGTCTCACGACCGTCAGTATCGAATTAGAAATCATTGTAGATGAGACACTCGAAGCAGTAAACATTTTAATAATCCTGAGACCGATATACACTTAAATATAATTAAAAGAAATTTTAAACAAAAGAGTGACAAATGTTGACTGCACACTGTGCTTGTAATACCTCAGAACGTTTGTAAGGGCCGTCCTCTGGAATGATGTGATGTGACGAGGAAAGGATGTGTCGGATCGAATGCATAGATCACCACGATCACCTGGCCAATTCGATACAGGCAAGACTTACTATTAATCCTCGAGCTTCAATCGTATCACCTACGACTTTTCTCAAACTTGTGCCAACCTCCACCGGCTAAAAATGACATGCTTGTGAGCCCGCTTAGCCGTCGCCAATCATTAGCGACAGGGACTTTTAGTCCCGTGTGTGTCCTTTTTATCACATACCATTCTCATCTCGGCTATTTTCAAAAGTTAAGTGGAGTCACCCAATTTTTAAACTTGCGCTCTCTTTAAGCGATAAGCTGCTGCATCTGGTAGCATCTACACCTGTGTCATCTAGGAGGAGCCTCTGTCTTTGTCAAGAGTACGACGTTAATCGTTAAGCGGCTTTTTGTTCCTCGTCATGTAAAAAAATTGTCGTAAATGACCTCGCATTGCTCTTATGATGTCTAGTGACACAGGGTTTCACGCTTGGCCTGAGGTCGAGCTTGAGCTTCACTTCTCTGGGTTGATGTTGGGTGTTGCACCTCATATCTGAAAAGATAATATTCAAGATCCTTAAGAACTCCCAGGTAATACACGCAAAACCACTTTGTACCCTGCCTATAAGGCTGCTTTAATTCATCATTGTCCAAAGCGAAGAATTTATTAAAATCTTCAAGAAAGATCTCCATTTATAGAAATACATTTTCTGAGATATTTTTCGATTTTTAATTCGGCTAAGAGCTTGACTTTCTCATGGATCGGTAGCTCTGAAACCCTTAGACACTACCTTACATTGTAGCACCCCTGCTGCGACACAACTACCAGCTAAACTGTCATTTGTCCCTGTGCTGAAGGTCTCTTTATCAATTACGAGATCGTCCATGATAGCCAGAAATCGATTTATTATCGCATCTCGATTTCGTTCTAGTAGAAATATGTACTTGATTCTCATATTACTTCTTTACTCGCCTATAGATATGTGCTGCTCTGCGTTGCGGACCTATGGTTTTGGCCTAAAGAACTCTGTTGACCACAGTTGGCGGTGCTATATTATGTAGGTATGCTACCTGCATTTAGAGCGATATTGTAAGCACCTTTGGTAGCCAGTGCTATTAGCAAAACTTGTTACCCGCCAAAAAAAACTTTAAAGACGTCGTCACGTCTTCTTTTTAAAGCATCAGCACCTCTGATATTTCTCAGATCGACTTTGGGTGTGTAATCGCCTAGGTTTCTTCTTAAATGCATTGTACTCGGTAACAAATACACTTAAGCCTTGTCACGAGGAATTGGGCAGCTGAATCCCATTTTCTTGCCCCAATATCGATTAAGGGCACGGGCTTGGTTATCTGTGGCACAGGACTAAGTCGTACTTGTCCGTGTCGAATTCGAGAAAAATCTTTGCACTACTGAATATCTGATTTTTAAATCCAGGTCTCTTGTAGCAATAGAAATATTTAGAGGTATCCCATCACCCAGACGAACCGGAATGAATCTGCCTCTGTGGCTTCCTCTACGACCATTAGCTGAAGTACTCTAGCTGCTGCTTGTATCGTTTCCAGGAGCTGTCCAACGACTTAAACTAATTTGCCGTGGTGTATGCCAACTTTATGCACATCATGGGAACTTGATCCTTCTCTAGCAGGCGGGACCCCTTCCTGTAATTTATTGGTTCTGAGGGCTCAGCTTCTGACCCTTAAAAGCCATCGAATGAGCCAAACGTCTACGGTTTCGGCTTCCACTAGGACATGCCCGAATTTTATGCCCTTGTGTACCGTAGCCAAAGTAGCGACGGTCGCTGTACGCGAAACACCCAAGCCTTTTAGTCAGGACCGATCATTAAATTGGATGCAAAGCTGCATATCCACTTTTTCTGGATGAGCAAGCCTGATTGTGACTTTCTTTTGCTTAGAAAACAATCTTTATTCTTCTTTTCTCCGCTCTTAACACCTTAGTGCGAGGATAGCCTACCTTTATGCCTTCCATGAGCACACATTCTGGCGCTCGAACACCGTCATCTCTTTTGGCTCATGAATATATACATGAAGCTTGCGCCTACTTTGCTTACGGATATGGAAATGCTAGTAGATGTTCAAGCTATTCGAATGGAACGCTTCTTTTTTTATCCTCTGTAAGCTCCGGGGTCACAAAGCCCTCAGTAACATCTTTGTAAGGGATAGTGGCTCGATTTTTGTTGGACCTATTAGGTGAAATAGTGCGTAAGTCACGCACACGTGATAATCTGTGATTAAGGTTGGGCCTAAGAGCCGTTTCTTGTCCCTTTATACAAAAGAAAAGACTGGCTTTTTTTCTTTGCGGAGTAAAACTTAGGTTCCATCTAAAATTCACCAAAGGCTAACGCCGTAGCTACTGGTGCTAGAACATAAATTGTGATCGTAGAGCATGAAGACCATACACGCGCTTCAGCTAATACGAGTGCAAATTCATTCGCATCTATAGGCTCATAAAAACTAGCAAGTCTCCCAAGCAGCGCGAACAACGCATCGACGATTGCTGGTAGGTGTTGATTGATCCCGGATCCATTGCAGGTAAATATTCCTTTCGCGTATTCGTTGGATTGACTTCGAAGTGCAATCCGGTGACACGGGGTCATACAATACAGAGACGTGCAGGAATATATTAGCTAAACAACTGTCCGGTCGCAATATGCTTCGGTTTAAAATTGTATATTTTTCGTTTTGTGGTCCTGATTGTATTCCTAGATAAGCGACTAGGTTAATTATCGTGGCTTTATGTTTCACAAAATTGATCTATTTAACCAAAAAATGTCCCTTGCTACTCGCGGTCCTTAATCGAGAATGCCGCGACAAGGCGGCCACGCGATGTGTTGCCGGGAAACAGCGAAACAGCTTTTCTTAGAAAGCCCATGTGTTGTAATCATTAATTGACAACGGCCAGATAAAATTCGGCAATGCATTCATTTTAATGCATGCATTATAACTATATTTGACCTGCGCGACCAATGTGATCCGTTCGTAACTGGTTTAGACCACAACACTTTGGCTCATGCAAGGAACGTTGCTGTTACCGTGCGAAAATATGTAAAGTAAAAGCCGTGATGCGTGGAAGTTTTAAGATGGACATGTATTTTACAAAATCTTCCGATAGTCAGCACAGTCAAAATAACAACAGTAGCGACGAAGGCCCTTCTTAAGACTGGCAATAAAGCAGCGTCTCCTAGAGTTCGTTGTGAGCTGCACCAACTGGTGCCGATTTTTCTGCATTGATTACTCAATATGTAATTTCTCTATTGACAAGCTCTCTGATTTTAATCTTTCATTGCAATATTAGGATTTGTCAGCAACATAAAAGAGCAAAAGAGAAGTCTGACGACTTTGCCCTTCCACTCCCGAGGACTGTTAGATGGGGTTACAAATGTAGTAAACATTGGCACTGCTTTGTTGTGATAAAGACTGTGTGATCCGATGATGCCTGCAAGACACTCCATAATGTAAGGAAAGTGTATGCTTACGGTACGCATCCAAGACTGGATGCATCACAGATTTGTGGATTAAAATTGCAGAAGGATACACAAGTAGATTGTTCAAGATGCTCTGGATTTATACCATCTGATCGCGCAGCAGCTTATTGTTGCATACAACACAGTACATCAGAGAGTACGCCCTCAATCTTTATTGTAATTCCAAAAGTGCTCGTCATCACACATACTCGCCCTTCTTTCAAAGCAGAAACTTATTCATTAGGGCATCATCATGTTACTTCCTGTGTCTTTTACTAGTTTCAAGTGCTTAAGCAATGCTTGCACGGAATTCTCATTCCTCAGAGGATTGTGCTACTTAAACAAGTCATACTGTACACAAATATATCAGACAATTAATCTCGGGCTCTAATGGCTTATGATCTTGACTTGTCTTTTGCTCCGTATAGCTCGATAGTGATTCGAAGGCCCTCCGCAACTTGTCATTGTCCAATAATTCTTTGTTACGCGATGCTCAAGCCTAGAACATTGCGCCATTTCATGTTGCTGTCGGCTTTCACACTCGTGGCAAGTACCAAGACCATGATTGCGGTGGATGGCCAGGCTCAGAGTCACATGAGGAGCTTGTCAGCAGAGGATTCTCACTTTGACCGCTTTGAAGAAAGGTTCTTGGATATGTTCATCGAAAAGGTTGTATTGCAGTTGGAGAAATTGTCGCCAACTCTGCATTTGAGGCTCGCTTCTGACAAACAAAAAGTGATCAACGAATTTTTCGAGGAGTTAAGCGTAAAATCTGCGGAGGGGAATTTATTCGCAAGTAAGCGGTATCAAACGTGGGCTGGACGTGTCCTTGGCGCCTACGAAGACTCTGCAGAGGCTTATGAGGCCATGTTCCGCGAGCTGAACAAGCACTTTGACGACTATGAGCTGGCTTTATTGATATTTGATGGTCGAGCGTCCCTAAAGACGGAAGCCGTAGCCAAAGAGTATTACGACCTTCAGATGAAGGATTGGATAGCGAATCAGAAAGAGCTTGATGTCTTTCGTGCCTTGAAACGGAATACCGGCGAGGGCAACGTATTCAAGAACCCGCTCTTGGAGACATTTGTCTCGTTTGTTCGTCAGCTTCCACAGAACAAGTCAATCGGCGAGCAGGTAGTATACAGTGAGTTGTTTAGAATGCTGAAGGAGAATTTTGGCGTTGCTCGCTTGGCTGAAATGCTTGGAGCTTTGAATGTTGATCTCCGCGAAGACAAGGTTGCTGGAGGGGTGACGAACGCGCTGTTTCGGGACGTAGCCTCGAAGGAACGACATCGCCCATTTGGATACGTGTTGACTGTTCTCAGCGAAAATGCCGGCGCGGAATCTTCAGCTGTCAGCATCTGGCTTTCTTACGCTAAAGAGTCGTTACCGCCAAAACGATACAAGCTTTTGGTGAAAGACGTGGTGAAGGAGTTGTGGGACCAGCGCAGAGATAATGAGAAAGCCCTTGCTAACGTCATTACGGCAGCGCAAGAAGACGAGAGCACGCGTGAATTTGCTACAGAGGAGTTAGAAAAGCTGTTTATGTGCTGGAGGGGAGAAGGAAAGACGGCAAGCAATGTGCTTTACATTCTTGGGTTCGAACGAGCAGAAATGAAAGCTGAGGACATTGTGGAGAGCCCAATTTTATTGACGTGGCTTGCGTTTGAATCGCGACGTCACGCTACAGATGCTGAATCACTTATGGCAATGCGTGAGAATTTGTCTGACGAGCAATTAGCAAGCATGCTAGTCATCAAGACAAGAAACCCACAGATGAAAGATCGTCTCTTCAGTGTGCGAAGGGCACTATTCGACTATTGGCAAACGAAGTCTCTTGATGAAAATGCTGTTTTTCGACGTCTTCGACTGGATAAAGCTGGCGACAAGCTTTTTGCGCACCCGGCTTTAAACGTCTGGTATTGGTATGTCCTTGAACATCATGAATTGGAGCCAGATGTTATCATTTCGCGGGTCGTGAAGAAGTACTTCCCTAATGCCGAATTACTTCTTGACATGGTGCATAGAGAACTACAAAGAAAAGAGCACTCAAGCGCGCGGAGCATTGCCAAATTGCTGGAGCAAAGTGGGATTAGCCCTAATTCGTAATGTACGTTCGTCGCGAGTTAGACATGATGCGAGAAGAATTTCGTCGCATGCAATCTTCTTGCGAATGTGTTTGACTGATTGAAAGACGTAAAATTGATAGAAATAAGCTAAAATTCTTTTCTTACGGTAATTAAATTATTAATTTAAAATCTTCCTAAATCTGTACCGTATGTAGTTTAAATTCAACGATTTAGCACAGGAGGATCCGAGTGGTGTACGTGCCGGCAAAGATACTCTCTGTTTGTTCTGTATGGTGACAAAGTCATGATATTATTTGAAAAATACAAAATTATAGCATTGTCGTTGTCGTATTATCCGCACTTATATTGCTGTCTAGTACGCCTAGTGCTTGACAAGCCTTCAGCTTACCGCTACAGTGATTTTGGTCAGTTTAAATTATAACAATTGCGCCATAGCTGACTATTAATTTTACTACCACACATATTTAATTCATCGAACAACAATATGGGGACATGAGCTTTCTATTAAAAGAGATTCTATGATGGCATTTGCGTGTTTACAATTGAAGCACTATCTGCAGGTCACATCAACTGTGCTGCAGCTCTAGTCTAGAAGCAGTTCCTTTCGTGGCATCAAGTACGGGGACATCACGCCTCGATTCTACCTGAGTCACCGAGTCTCAAATAACCACGGTGCTTGTTTTCCGTGATCAGTTCCACAAATTTTCTGCCCTTCTTTGCGTAAACCTCACTTCACATAAGCTACCTGCGTAACGTTGGTCGTGCTTAAATCCACCATGAACAACTCTGTAATACTTTGCTCTAATTAAACCTTTTATTTCTTTAAAAAGTTAATTTTTCCCCGCATACTTATTTTTGTTCGAAAAAATACTTGTCACACTCTTTTGGATTTTCGGAAAAGGTTGGGGTGACGCCCTCCTTCCAAGCGCGGGGGCTAAATGCTCGCGCGCTTCGGGCAGGTGCTCTCGGGCATCTGCAGGTCTCTAACGAGTCTTACCCTCGACGCGACGGTCTCCAGCACCAGGGCGCCACCTGGGCTCTTACCAAGTCAGAGCTAAACAAAATAATGGAAGACCCTCACGGCCTCGGTGCTGGCTGCACTGCCCGCCGAACGAGACCCGACGTATGCGGACACCACTCTATGCCGTGGACTAGCCATAGAGCCTAGCACGTGCATAACTTGGCAACGTGATAATGTATACAATACAATACAATACTTATTTGGATCTTGCTTTTAAAATTAATTGATAGTCGTTCGGCTGTAAAGCTTGCAATCTCACGATCTTGGCAAATCCAGACGACCAGCGTGATCTGCATTATTGAATTCGCTGACTTCAGATTCTTGCTTTGATCTTGTTGCATACAAGTATACCATATACCACTCCAAATGTGCGTGTATCCCAAAAGAACCCCGACACTACCGTAGTTTCCTTTCGTTAAGCTGTTGTTGTATCTGCTCAAAATTTGTACTGCATTTGCATGTAAAGGAGTCGTACGAGTAATTAAGCATTGTATATTTTGATTTAAAAAAAAATTATACGATAGCATGCCCTTGCTAATTTTTAGTTAATACTGCTCAATAGGTCAGGTAATCCCACTCATAATTTGTAAAAAGCAAATCAAGTAAGCTTCTCTTACTCAGATCGCTCCAAGACATACCGTTTGCAAAAAAAAACAAGTCAGTCTCTCAAGTTTAGATCATCGTTCATCAAGCTTTATGTAAAGACGAGTTGCAACGTATCAAGCAATTATTGTTTATCGAGCTTTATGCAAATACAAGTTGCAACGTATGAAAAAAAATATATGTGGCTTAATTCTAATGTTATGTCTTGAGCGACCTTTACTTATTCCGATCTGTACGGGTAAGACGTCGGTGCGTCAATACTAGTGTGTCTTCGAGACCATCGATCTGCTAAATAAAAAAATTGCACCGTATGGCGCAGTAGGTAGGGGCGTCTTGTCTTCGACGGACAGGGTCCAAGGAGACACGTTGGTAAATGACGATAGTGCATGGCTATATACCCTTTTGGAAAGGTTGTCGGTACGATTGAAGGCTAGACAAGCCTAAACTTTACCTTCAGTGAAATTTTTGTTCGAGCTCGGCATGATGTCCGTGGTAGTGCTCGACACAGAGTACACAGATTGCTTTTGCCTATGCAATATGGCGTTGCCCAGTCGATGAGCTACAACTGTGACCTCGTCCAAATCGAATGTAATCCGTGGCACGTACGGGCGAGATAACATGTGTGTAGCTTTATTAAAGGGATTTGAAAAGCTAATTTGATCAATGACTCGAACTTGTTGTCTACGTGACTGGACCTGCTAATATTCGCGATCCAACAACGCCTTGTGGCTCGGAAAATGTAGCCGAGCGGCTTGCCGATAAGAGTCTGTCAAAAAGTATAGACAAATCAAAACCGTTCTCAAGACACGTGCGCGATAGAATGGCTAAGGCCAAGGTGATTGACAACAGTATTTTGACCAAAAAGGAAGAAATAACCCAAAAAAAATAAAAGTGAAATTTTGTTATTGGTCAAGGCTATTACAACTATCCACAAATGCGGTTACAGTTGTCTCTAAGATAGAAACATAGCCGCGTTCGATTAGAGATCTTAAGGTTGCAGCCAAAAGCGCTTTCGCGTACATGTTTAATACTTTTAATTAGATGCAGTTACGCTTGGTGTTCTATTGGAAGTTTTCCCTCTAAAAAACCGGGCCGAGTAAGCGCGAGAGCGTTAGTATCAATCCCTTGCGAGCACATAAGCGAGAGCCAGGACCATCAGCTGGGTCAGAAATCGATTATGGCACGAAGGATCACAATTTTAAGCTTTAGGGGCTCACATCGAGCAATAAGCTCGCGGATAGATTGGACTAGCTTTAGAATCTTTTCAAATGACCTCATGATCTCAATTAAGAGAACTTAGTGTATGTATTGGCTGAAATGGCCGAGAGGTTCGTCGTTACGATGCACCAGCACCTGGCTTGAATCCGGCAGATATCGATCGCGAGCAGCAAGGAAGCGAAGAATACGCAGTGCGCTACATGCCAAGACATTGTTCTTCTTCTCTCTTCAGTAAAGAGAGTAACCGTCACTATAACGTGAAATGTGTTTTCGCGCGATGCAGCCGTTAAATACAAATTTATTATCTTTGCGGTGGAGAGGAACTCCTCATTCCGAGATTTATACGAGTATAAGGTCCTACTTCGGGGAAAATTTCTTACATGTGTAGATGTGGTGATCAGCAACTTCTAGGCTTCACACCACTTAGGCACAAGTCGAGTTCGTCGTAAGATCCCCGTTGACCGCTGATAAAGCTCCTGCGTTCAGAAGTGCTTACAAATACATAATGTTGCGAATCATAGGTCGCAGATAGTAAGTCTACTGGCAGTCACCGACGAGATTGGCAAATCAAACATTTGCCAATGGTCTCTCGCCACTCGTCCATCGACTTCGTTTAAGGTGTCGTAAAGTAAAATTAGAGAGTAAAGCTTTAGTACCTTAGTACTCAACGCTCTGAATTATTTTATAATCCTTGGACATTCTATTAGGCGCAGATGCAACGGGTCAACGTGAAACGGGCCTTCGCTCTTTCGAGCCGCTGATTCTGCGAAGCTATCAAGCTGATCTTTTGTTTTGCGCGGACCTCATGCTGAGTGTAAGTCAAGGCCGCAGCTTAATGCTACAAGCACGATACCCATCTTAGCTTTTCAGGCATTCACACTCTTTTGATTGGCCACGAGCTTATAATTTGCCCGAAGATGTATACTTCTGGAGTCCTGCTTCTCGTGCTCGAAAATAATTAAAAATATTGATCGCGATCAAGCCTGGCTCACTCGACACAAGCGTTCAATCGGAGAAAAGCCACGAATTGCTTGAAATTCGTAGTGAGTGCAGTGACGTTCGAGAAATTGTTTTGAAGCTAATTCATTGACTTCCATGAGTTTTGTGAAGAGGGATTACCGCACCGTTTACTGTAGAACTTGGCATGTCAATAAATGTATCTCTTTCAAAACACTCCGCAAGGGAGTATATATGGCCTTGGCGGTCAAAAAGCGTCACAGGGAGTCACTTTTAGTCGTCCTACTTCTTTTTCGTGATGAAAATAGGCTCTTTTGTGTCCAAATGTTTGCGGCTTCGGCGATCAGAGACCCATAACAAAAAGATGAATTATTTTGGTCATGTTATGTATGAAATTAACAGTCTGATCGACGGTCGCGCGTCTTTGAGAGAGATCTCCCAATTGCGTCGACTAGTCGTTTCGTTCCATAGTGAGATTCAGGCACAACCGGACGCTTAAAGTGGAAGCTTTCCGATTACTCATCCCCACATCCTTATGGCCAATATAGTATAACTATCAGCCGCCGTACGTTCGCCCAAACTCACATTTTTATCTAGACCAAGCGCATTGGTAGCGCTTCAAAAGGGCTGGCAAAACATCAGGGCTCACGGGAGGCGAGGAGTCTGGCAATCTGATACCCCACTAGACGCCTCGCAGTGAATGCTAGGTGCGTTCACAGCGTTCTTAAGTAGATGGTAAAAAAAATGGCTCATTCTTTTCCGAAATTGTAAATGGCTCGATGAAACCATGTGTCATCAGTTCAGTAGTAATAAATACAATACTTAAGAACAAAGAGCTCTGATTACTCCTAGCATAAGTTCCATTTGTTTATCTTGATCTATTGAAATTGCATATTTTGCTCCGTTAAATATGCTAAGCCGACTATCCAGTCACATGATCGCTTTCGTAAGGAAAGGACTTAGAAAAATAAATCTCCACAAGTCCGTGCTTTAAGAACTGGCAAATCTGTAAAGGATTTTTGAAGCGGAAGTTAAGCCCATACAGCCGAGCGCCATGCAATCTCAACCAAAGATAGCTTATATGACCACAAAT
Source organism: Plasmopara viticola (assembly GCA_001695595.3). Lineage (NCBI taxonomy): Eukaryota > Oomycota > Peronosporomycetes > Peronosporales > Peronosporaceae > Plasmopara > Plasmopara viticola. The sequence continues at coordinate 426,308 of MBPM02000045.1, read as the reverse complement.
GCGAAATTTCAGCGCACATATTGTACAATAAGCCTTTGAGCGCACGGTTCACCATTTCCACCTTACCAACTGTCTGTGGATTGCCAGATGTTAGAAGAGTGCAGCAGCAATTGCATAATAGTGTCGGTAAAACGACAGTCTTTATCTGACTGGAAGGCCATGGTCGCAAACATTAAAATCATCGCATTTTTTCACTAAAATAGGTGTCAGTTGCACTATCTTGTTGTGGCATATCCATGTTGCCATTACTGTTACTAAAACAAAGATAAAGACGACACTTATGGACTTCCAGTAGTCCGCTGGCATTAGCAGGCTTTGTGATGAAGTCGGTTCGTACAATTCAGATTTGACATCCGAGCATGTACCATAAATCCTCTTAAACTCGTCCATCCACGTGTCCATGTAACACCACCGATATGTTGTTAAAACCAGAAGAAACGCCTTTTTCGATCAAAATGGTTGCTAATTAAGGCAACACATGCCCCCGAATCTACAACGACTCGATATAAATCGAGTCGTGTGTTGATGTGGCTTAAGGCATGGACCATCAGCTTTCTGATATCGATGCATTTATAATCGCTGTCCTGGTATTAATAAGTTGACTTTAGCACCTTCCGCCCACGATAAAACATCACATAAAAGCCTTTAAACTGGCATCTGCTCTATATACCCAGCGAATTTGCTGTTCCTTAGAGCTTAAATCCTGCCGACGTGTAATAACTCATAGTTTGGCCTTCGCGAAAGCGTGTCGGCAAACACACTGCATCTTCCTGACATGCATTCATTGCGAAAGTATTACTTCTTAAAGAATAAACCTTTCTCGTCAAGATTTGGAGAAATATGACCGTATCCTATCGCTGTACACAGGTAAGTGCGGCCCAAATAAACAATAACGGACATGAAGACTAGAAGATGCACTCGAAATTTTGTCCGAATTTACACCATGAAAAGTAATTTTTGCCATGAACGAGTTAGCTCTGCTCGAATGACCAAGCTGCACATATAAAATTATATTTGCTTGCGCACGGTCTTCCCTATTAGCCGGCAGTGACCCACCACCGATGGCATTGTCAGAAACTTGGCAAAATACGCTTAACGGCTTTGTAAAGTATGGCAAAGCCAGGACTGGTGCTTGCTTTGGTACCAACACCACTCAATACTTTTTTATAATAAGATTAAGAAAGAATTTGTGATACTCGCATACTCAATAGTGTACTTAAGGACACGAAACAGTTAGGTATGCCCTTGTCACTACTGTTTGAGCCCGATAGTTGGTTACGTGGCAGCCGATGATTTCTATATCTACTGCAATATGGACGAATTGTCGGTAATGTTTAGTGTTCATTGCCTGAAAAACGTGACTCGTCTTGCCTTGATTGGCTTACAGAGCCGATAAATTCCTTTGAAATTACTATGGACGGATATTTCGCCCTCGAGCGAAAGGATGAAATGCAGATGTGTCCCAAGAAAATTAAATGTCGCCGGGGCGCTCATTAGCATTGTTGCATTTAATCATGCCGCTGGGCGTACTAAACACCGAGAGTCCATTTGGATTTGGTAGTAGCAAATACAATGTGCTTCTAAACTTACTATCAGGAAACACGTCCTTCTTTGAATTAGACTTTCACCAAAGTACCGCTGCACTGATCAGCTTATCATAAACATATTGCCATCCTCTGTCCAGCTACAATATAGATATATGCATCGTCTGTATTCGTCGTGTACGTATCTAAGTAAATAATTTTTTTTGTCTCCCTCTTTCTCGCCTACATTTGCACCCGCGTCTTGCGCTAGGTATGTCTCGCGATCGTCAATATCTAATATAGAAGTATGGTAGATGAGACGCTTGATGCAGCAAACATTCAACCGATCTCGGAACCGATATGCGCTAAAAAGAACAAAAAGCTTACGCTCAAAAGCGACAATTTTTGTTTGTACATTGTGCTTTGAATTCCCCAAAACATTTGCTAGTGCTGTCTTCTAACGAGATGTGGGGAGACTAGGAAATAAAATGTCAAATAAAATGCATACATTACCGCGATTGCCTGGCTGATTAGATAGAGACAAGACTTACTTGTAATCTCTTGGACTTGTATCACTTAAATTTTTCTTCAACTTCGTGTCATCCTTCACCGATAATAGTGATATGCGTGTGAACCGGATTGCCGTCCTCAATATCCAATTACAAGTACTTTTAGTGCCATGTGTGACCTTTCGTCCACATACTCATTCCCTTCTTGGCCCTTTTTTTTATAAATTTTAGCTAAATCTACTATTTTTTCGAGCTTGCGGTTCCTTTAAGCAATTAGTTGCTACACCTGGTAGTTTCTCCATGCTGCGAAATTCCAAAAGACTGAGAACAAAATCTGTGCTTTCTCAACACAATGGTACTTCATTGCTTAGTATCTCAGTGTCAAGATAGTACAGGTTGCTCGCACTTGTTGAAGCCTTAGTCGTCAAGACGGAGCCTTTTCGAAGATTGAATAAAGTTTATGTCGATTAGAGTACGACATAAATTGTTGTGCGGCTTACTTTTGCCTCATCACGGGTTAAAATCGGTGAAAGAAAATGTAATACCACATTATTCTTATGGCAATTGCTACTGCCTGGTCACACAGTGTTTGCCTAGGGTTAATCTTGTTCCTCACTTCTCTATATTGTGAAAGGTTATTGTTGGATCTCAGGACATCAAATTTAAACAAAAACAAAGCATTTTCTTGAGCGTGCAGTGCGGCTTAAAATACATATCCTTCCAGGATATGTGCACTGCACTGCACGCTGCCAGCAAGGCTAAAGCAACACATCTTTGTCCAAATCGAAGGATGTATAGAATTCACAAGAAAGGTTTTCATTTAAAGAGATACGATCTATGAGGTATCTTAATTCGGCCAAAAGCTCGTCAGCTTTGGGACCTATGAGGTTCGTATACTTGAAGCCCCAGACAGTGCTTTACATTGGGTCACACACGCTCCCAGGTGAATTGGCGTCTATCCCTGTGGTAAAGGTCTCTTTGTCAATTGCACGGTCGTACGTGGAAGCCAAAAATCGATTTTGAATCGCATCTCCATATTGGCTTGGCGGAGCTATACTACACGATTGTCAAGATACTTCGTCACCGATCTCGATATCTGAGCTGCTCTGTGTTGCGGACCTGTGCCTTCAGCTTGAAGAACGTTGTGACCCACAGTTGGTGGTGCCGTGTTGTTACCTACCAATGGAGCTATGCTACCTGCATTTGTAGCAATATCGTAAGCGCCTTCGAAGCACTGATTATTCGCTTGACACATTTTTGAGACGTCGTCACGTCTACCTTCTGAGAACGTCAGCTCCTCCCAAATTGACTTTGGGCTTGTAACTGCCTAAGTCTTTTTTTCTTGTAAATAACTGAACCACAACAGTGGCGGGAACAAATCACACTCAAGCCCTGTCGCGTGGAATTGGGCAGCTAACACCTATAACTTTGCCCCACAAATTTATTAAGGCTCGTCTATGGCATGACCAGGACCAAGACGTACTTGTCCATGTCAGGTAGATCTTCTTCTTTTATGGCTCTTGAAAATCATAGCCAGCTCTCTTTTAGCTTGAGAAATGTTAGAGGGCGTCCCATTTTCCAGGCGAACCGAAACTCATTTGCTTCTGCGACGCCCTTTACGACAATCAGTCAACGTTTGCTAGTTGAACGCAATCTTGTATTGGCAGCAAAAGTTTGCAATCTATCAAGACTTGAGATGAAATTTTATAATCTCGTGCACGTGTGTACACAACAAGCTACTTTTTGCTGCTTGTATTTTTTCGAGAGCTGTCCAACGATTAGAGGCTAATCGGTGTCAACCTTTTACAGATTATGAAAATTCGATCCTTCTCTAGTAGGCGATCCACCCCTAGTGATGACCAAAATTCAACTGACTCTAGGCGCAGCTATTCACACTAACCCTTCTTCTTGATTATCGCAGCTAAAGAAGCGGCTGCTGTTAGAATCGGAACGGCCTGAATCTATTTGTACAGGACATTGAGAGTTGCTAGAAGAGGGGCTATTGCTCTACGGTATTTAAAAGAGCAAGATTATATGTGGCGTCTCTTTTTATAAAATGATTCATAAATGTTGCTTTCTGCACTTTAAAAAGCTGCGTGCGAGGCTATTTCCCTCCAAGCCGTCCATGAGTACAATAACCTTAGTTATGTCCAGGAAGTGGCGCTCAAAGGCTGCATCTCTTCTAGCTCATTAATGTATATGTATATATATGAAGCTTGCGACTACTTTGCTTGCAAATATGGTATCGGGAATGCAGATATGGTATCGGGAATGCAATGAACGTTTCCAAGACACGAAGCCCTCTAGTAAAGTATTTGAACGGGTAAATGCCTCGATTTTAGACCGGCCTCTTTGGTGAGAGAGTGCCAACGTCACGCACACGTGATCATTTGTGATTAAAGTTGCCTAAGGACCATTTCTTTCCTTTAAAAACGAAAGAAATGGTTCTGTTTTTCCTCTCCTCAAACGGTAAAATGTTAGCTTCGTCGGCTCGAATTCTACAGTAGGCGCTTACGCCGTAGCTACTGTTGCTTATACACTATTTAGCTGATAGATCTTGACAACTGTCCTACGTACCGGCCACTTGGTGGTAGGGATGACTGCAAGTCCGCCCGCCTTCTAAAGCTTATAGAAAATAACAAGTCATCCGAGCAGTGCACATTATGCCGACATTTGTTGGTAGATGTCTGATTTAATTCGGTACCATTGCAAGGGCTAAGGTAATCAATCCACCCGCGTAGGCGTGGAATGATTTGCGAAGTACAATCAGGTGTGACGGAGTCATACAACATCTTGCACATATAGGACGTGCAGGAAAATGTTTGGTTCACAAGTGTTCACTACCCTTGGTCATTAAAATCGACATTGTGCAATACGCTTTGGTGAAAATTTCGTTTATTAAATGTATTGTCTTGTTTGTGGTCCTAAATATGCTTCTTGATCAATGACAAGGTTCGCTACCGCACTTTATGCCGAGGCTTTATCCCTTTTACATATTTTTAAGCACGTTGGTATGTTAATCGGTAAAAAGACCGATTGATTGCGTGTCGAGCTTTCGAGCTCGGCTCTTTTTATTTTTATCAACAATTGCGGTTTTTGTCTTTTTGTCCCATACTGGCGGTTTTTAAGTAAGAAGCCCGTATCTATCGGTAGCAGCCGCATCAAGAAGATCACGCGGGGTCTTGCCGCGAAGCAGCAAAACAACTCTACTAAAGCTCCACTACGTGCTACAACCATTTGCGACCGAATATTGACAGCGGCCAGAAAAAATATGCCAATGTATTCGGCGCATGTATTGTATCTGACCTGCGCGACCAATGAGATCCGTTAGTGCCACAACAGTGGCTGAGTACGCTTCTTGCAAGGGAATTGATTACGTGGACTTATGCTTTCAGCTTGATTGGATTTGTTTTCCACTGGTGGTGGTGCTATGTTATGTAGCTGTGCTTTCTGTACTGAGAAGTATATTGCAAGCGTCTTTGGTAGCCAGTGCTACATGCAGGATTTATTTTTCGCTTAAGGAAAAAGTTCAAGACGTCGGCACGACTACCCTGAAAAACACCAGCACTTTCAATACCTTCCATATTGACTTTGAGCGTGTAACTGCCTAGCTCTATTTTTTTTTGACAAATCATACTTCAACAGTGGCAAAAACGAAACACAAAGCCCTGTCGCGTGAAATTGGACAGCTGATACCCATAGTCTTGCCCCACAAATCAATTTAACGCTCGTGCTTTTCTATCTGATATACACAGGACCGAGTCGTACTTGTCCCTAGCAAAAAAAAGTATTGAAGTCCTCGAATCTTAAAGCCAAATCCTTTTTACGCACTAGGAATATTTAAAGCGTTCCATTACTCAGACGGACAGCAACTAATTTGCTTCTGCAACTCCCTCTACGGCGATCAGTTAATGTATTTTAGCTGACAGCATCCCTTTGTTAGCACGCAAAAGTTTGCACAAATCTACCAAGACTTAGAATAGAATTTTATTGACTCGCGCACGTGCGCATGCAACCAGCTGTTTTATGTTGCCTGAAACTCTACAGGAGTGGTCCAGCGCTTATAGACTGACTTTTAATGACGTGTATTAACCTTTTCTACATCGTGAGAATTTAATCGTCCTTGAGTAGGGCCTCGCCCCTAATGATGACCAGCATTTTACTGGCTCTGAAGGCGCAGCTTTTGACAGCGACCCTTCATAGCCTTCGAATGAGATCTAAGCTACCGAATCCCACGCGCTAGGACTAAGCTGTCTCTATCGCGGGATGCTGATAGCAATCCGACTTATCTTGGGACCGGGTTCCGTACTCCTCATTACACTATGGGGCTTTTTCGGTCAGTGGAGCGTCCCCCCCAATCCTTTTATTACCCAATCGAGCGCGAGTTGGTAGGGCAGTCACACACTCGGGTGTGATTGCTCGTCCACTTTAGTGGCCTATCTCCGGCTTCCTTAATTCGGATCCTATGGGTATCGAACCAAGTACCTCCCGGTCCTGGGTCGAACGGCTAACCGCTCGAGCCACAGGGTCGGTTAGCCTTCGAATGAGGCAAACGTTTTTTAGACCCTTGCTTATCGCAGCCAAAGAAGCGGCTATGCTTTACTCGGAACCGTTTTAGTCTTTTGATACAGAACCAATCACTTCACTGGGTGTTGTACGATGAGGGGCTGCCTTCTACGGGATTCAAAGGAGCAAGCATATTTGTGGCTTTCTCTTTCTAAAAATATCGTTCTGTTGTTGCTGTCTGCTTTTTAAAGAACTGAGTGTGGGGGTGGTCTGGCTTTCAGCTGTCCATGAGCACACCAACCTTAATTTTGTTCAGGTAGTGGCGCTCGAAGGCCGTCAACTCTTTTGACTCACGAAGCTCACACCTACTTTATTTGCAAATACGGTAGCGTATCTGATAGATGTTCAACATTTTGTTTTCCTGCTCCTTAGAAAATTCCCTGGTCTCAATGCCTTCAGATCACGCGATTCTACGGGCGATTTTTGACGGGCTTATCATGTGAAAGAGTGCGAGCGTCACACACACGTAACCATCAGTTAAGGCTACCTTCGAAATCTTTTTTGTCCCTTTATACGAAAGGAAAAGAATCTGGATTCTCTTCCCATTGCGGGAAAGAACCTAGGCTTCCTTCGAAGTTCACAGCACGCCAACGCCGTAGCTACTGCTGCCAAAACATAAATTATGATCGTAAGCTCGAAGACCGTGACGCGTCCCAACTGCTTGCAGGCAAGGATGACGGCAGATGATTCGCCTCTTAAGGCTAATATAAACCAGCAGGTCTTCCGAGCAGCGCGAACTACGCACCCGACAATTGTTGGTAGGTGTTTGATTGACCCCGGATCCATTGCAAAGGTAATTAATCCACCCGCGTAGTCGTACGATATATTATGAAGTGCAACCAGGTGTGACGGGGTCATACAACACCTTGCTCAGATGAGACGTGCAGGAATATGTTAGGTAAACCTTTGCTCACTAGCCTTGGTCAAAATTTGGTTAAAAATTGGTATATTTGACAAAAATGTTGTTTTGTGGTCCCGATGATAAGCGACTGGATTTGCTACCGCAATTTATGGAGGAACTTTATCACTTTTAAAAATTTTTAAGCACCTTAGTAGCGTGTCAAAATTCTTAGCTTTATGTCTTACAGAATCAAGCTTTTCAAGATATTTCTGTCCCGTGCTATAGCATGCTCGCGGTCCTTTATCGAGAATGCGGTGCGATAAAGGTGGTAGCCGCATCAAGGAGGCTACGCGACGTGTTGCCGCGAAGTAGCGAAACAACTTTTTTAAAAAAAAATCACGGTGTGCAATCATTTGCGACAGAGGATTAGATAACATTCGGTGGTTAATGCTTGCAATATTATATTTGACCTGCGCGACCGACGTGATATGTTCGTTTCTGGTTTAACACCACAGCAAAGTGGCTGAGTATGCCTCATGCAAGGGGCGTTGCTGTTACCGGGCGAAAATATGTAAAGTAAAAGCCGCGATGCGAGGAAGTTTCAAAATGGACATGTATCTTTTAAATCTTCTGATAGTCAGCACAGTCAAAATAACTCCTAACCAATAGCGATGAAGGCACTTCTTGAGACTGTCGATAAAGCAGCGTCACTTAAATTTCGTTGTGAGCTAGCAAAGCTAATTAATACACAGCACGGTGCACTGCATGCCAGCTGTGAGCTGATTTGTCAGTAGTCGCGCCGGGTCGGCGCCATCACTGTTCGCTTCGTTCACAACATGCGCATAGCAATTCTAATTGCACAATGCTCAGCACGCCGAGGAATTCGCCGCTTAGCTCGCTCCCGTACTTGCCTTGGCAACTTCAGTTTGCACCAACTGTTGCCGATTTTTCTGCATTGATAACTCAATATGTAATTTCTCTACTGACAAGCCCTCTGATTTTTAATCTTTCATTGTAATATTAGGGTTTGTCAGCAGCAAAAGAGAGCAAAAGAGAAGTCTGACGACTTTGCCCTTCCACTCCCGAGGACTGTTAGATGGGGTTACAAATGTAGTAAACATTGGCACTGCTTTGTTGTGATTAAGACCGTGTGATCCGATGATGCCTGCAAGACACTCCATAATGTAAGGAAAGTGTATGCTTACGGTACGCATCCAAGACTGTATGCATCTCAGATTTGTGGATTAAAATTGCAGAAGGGTACACAAGTAGATTGTTCAAGATGCTCTGGATGGATACCATCTGATCACGCAGCAGCTTATTGTTGCATACAGCACAGTATCAGAGAGTACGCCCTCAATCTTTATTGTAATACCAAAAGTGCTCGTCATCACACATACTCGCCCTTCCTTCAAAACAGAAACTTATTCATTAGGGCATCATCATGTTACTTCCTGTGTCTTTTACTGGTTTTGAGTGCTTAAGCAATGCTTGCACGGAACTCTCATTCCTCAGAGGATTGTGCTACTTGAATAAGTCATACTGTACACAAATATATCAGACAATTAATCTCGGGCTTTAATGGCTCATAATCTTGACTTGTCTTTTGCTCCGTATAGCTCGATAGTGATTCGAAGGCCCTCCGCAACTTGTCATTGTCCAATAATTCTTTTTAACGCGATGCTCAAGCCTAGAACTTTGCGCCATTTCATGTTGCTGTCGGCTTTCACACTCGTGGCAAGTACCAAGACCATGATTGCGGTGGATGGCCAGGCTCAGAGTCACATGAGGAGCTTGTCAGCAGAGGATACTCACTTTGACCGCTTTGAAGAAAGGGTCTTGGATATGTTCATCGAAAAGGTTGTTTTGCAGTTGGAGAAATTGTCGCCAACTCTGCATTTAAGGCTCGCTTCTGACAAACAAAAAGTGATCAACGAATTTTTCGAGGAGTTAAAGGTAGAATCTGCGGAGGGGAATTTATTCGCAAGTAAGCGGTATCAAACGTGGGCTGGACGTGTCCTTGGCGCCTACGAAGACTCTGCAGAGGCTTATGAGGCCATGTTCCGCGAGCTGAACAAGCACTTTAACGACTATGAGCTGGCTTCATCAATACTTGATGGTCGAGCGTCCCTAAAGACGGAAGCCGTAGCCAAAGAGTATTACGACCTTCAGATGAAGGATTGGATAGCGAACAAGAAAGAGCCTGATGTCTTTCGTGCCTTGAAACTGAATACTGGCGAGGGCAACGTATTTAAGAACCCGCTCTTGGAGACATTTGTCTCGTTTGTTCGTCAGCTTCCACAGAACAAGTCAATGGGCGAGCAGGTAGTATACAGTGAGTTATTTATAATGCTGAAGGAGAATTTTGGCGTTGCTCGCTTGGCTGAAATGCTTGGAGCTTTAAATGTTGATCTCCGCGAAGACAAGGTTGCTGGAGGGGTAACGAACGCGCTGTTTCGGGATGTAGCCTCGGAGAGACCATATCGCCCATTTGAATACGTGATGACTGTTCTCAACGAAGATGCCGGCGCGGAATCTACAGCTGTCAGCATCTGGCTTTCTTACGCTACATGGTCGTTACCGCCAAACCAATGCGAGCAATTGCTGAAATACACGGTAACGAAATTGTGGGCCCGACGCAGAGATAATGACAAAGCCCTTGCTAACGTCATTACGGCAGCGCAAGAAGACGAGAGCACGCGTAAATTTGCTACAAAAACATTAGAAGAGCTGTTTATGTGCTGGAGGGAGGAAGGAATGACGGCAAGCAATGTGCTCAACATTCTTGGGTTCGAACAAGCAGAAATGAAAGCCGAGGACATTGTGGAGAGCCCACTTTTATTGACGTGGATTGCGTTTGAATTGCGACGTCACGCTACAGATGCTGAATCACTTGTGGCAATGCGTAGAAAGTTGTCTGACGAACAATTAGCAAGCATGCTAGTCATAAAGACAAGAAACCCACAGATGAAAGATCGTCTCCTCAGTGTGCGAAAGACATTAATTCATTTTTGGCAAGTGGAGTCCCTTGACGAAGATGCTGTTTTTTAATGTCTTCGACTGGATAAAGCTGGCGACAAGCTTTTTGCGCACCCGGCTTTAAATGTCTGGTATTGGTATGTCCTTGAACATCATCAAATGGAGCCAGATGTTATCATTTCGCGGGTCGTGAAGAAGTACTTCCCTAATTCCGAATTACTTCTTGACATGGTGCATAGGACACCAAAAAGAAAAAAGCACTCAAGCGCGCAGAGCATTGCCAAATTGCTGGAGCAAAATGGGATTAGCTTTAATTCGTAATGTACGTTCGTCACGAGTTAGACATAATGCGAGAAGAATTTAGTCGCATGCACTCTTCTTGCGAATGTGTTTGACTGATTGAAAGACGTAAAATTGATAGAAATAAACTTAAATTCTTTTCTTACGGTATTTAAATTATTAATTTAAAATCTTCCTTAACCTGTACCGTATGTAGTTTAAATCTAACGATTTAGCATATGAGGATTCGAGTGGTGTACGTGCCGGCAAAGATTCTTTCTGTTTGTTCTGTATGGTGACAAAGTCATGATATTATTCGAAAAATACAAAATTATAGCATTGTCGTTGTCGAATTATCCTCACTTATAGTGCTGTCTAGTACGCCTAGTGCTAGACAAGCCTTCAGCTTACCGCTACAGTAATTTTGATTAGTTTAAATTATAACAATTGCGCCAAAGCTGACTATTAATTTTACTACCACACAGATTTATTTTTATCGAACAATAATATGGGAACATGAGCTTTCTATTAAAAGAGATTTTAAGATGGCATTTGCATGTTCATAATTGAAGCACTATCTGCAGGTCACATCAACTGTGCTGCAGCTCTTGTCTAAACTCAGTTCCTTTCGTGACATCAAGTACGGGGACATCACGCGTCGATTCTATCTGAGTCACCGAGTCTCAAATAACCACGGTCCTTATTTTCCGTGATCAGTTCCACACATTTTCTGCCCTTCTTTGCGTAAAACCTCACTTCACATAAGCTACCTGCGTAACGTTGGTCGTGCTTAAATCCACCATGAACAACTCTGTGATACTTTGCTCTAATTAAACCTTTTATTCCTTTAAAGAGTTAATTTTTCCCCGCATACTTATTTTTGTTCGAAAAAATACTTGTCACACTCTTTTGGATCTTGCTTTTAAAATTAATTGATAGTCGTTCGGCTGTAAAGCTTGCAATCTCACGATCTTGGCAAATCCAGACGACCAGCGTGATCTGCATTATTGAATTCGCTGACTTCAGATTCTTGCTTTGATCTTGTTGCATACAAGTATACCATATACCACTCCAAATGTGCGTGTATCCCAAAAGAACCCCGACACTACCGTAGTTTCCTTTCGTTAAGCTGTTGTTGTATCTGCTCGAAATTTGTACTGCATTTGCATGTAAAAGAGTCGTACGAGTAATTAAGCATTGTAAAGTTTTATTCAAAAAAAATTTATACGACAGTATGCCCTTGCTAATTTTTAGTTAATACTGCTCAATAGGTAAGGTAATCCCACTCATAATTTGTAAAAAGCAAATCAAGTAAGCTTCTCTTACTCAGATCGCTCCAAGACATACCGTTTGCAAAAAAAAAGTCAGTCTCTCAAGTTCAGATCATCGTTCATCAAGCTTTATGTAAAGACGAGTTGCAACGTATCAAGCAATTATTGTTTATCGAGCTTTATGCAAATACAAGTTGCAACGTATGAAAAAAAATATATGTGGCTTAATTCTAATGTTATGTCTTGAGCGAGCTCTACTTATTCCGATCTGTACGGGTAAGACGTCGGTGCGTCAATACTAGTGTGTCTTCGAGACCGTCGATCTGCTGAATAAAAAAAATGCACCGTATGGCGCTTTTCGAGTAGCTAGGGGCGTCTTGTCTTCGACGGACAGGGTCCAAAGGAGACACGTTGGTAAATGACGATAGTGCATGGCTATATACCCTTTTGGAAAGGTTGTCGGTACGATTGAAGGCTAGACAAGCCCAAACTTTACCTTCAGTGAAATGTTTGTTCGAGCTCGGCATGATGTCCGTGGTAGTGCTCGACACAGAGTACACAGATTGCTTTTGCCTATGCAATATGGCGTTGCCCAGTCGATGAGCTACAACTGTGACCTCGTCCAAATTGAATGTAATCCGTGGCACGTACGGGCGAGATAACACGTGTGTAGCTTTAATAAAGGGATCTGAAAAGCAAACCTGATCAATGACTCGAACTTGTTGTCTACGTGACTGGACCTGCTAATATTCGCGATCCAACAACGCCTTGTGGCTCGGAAAATGTAGCCGAGCGGCTTGCCGATAAGAGTCTGTCAAAAAGTATAGACAAATTAAAACCGTTCTCAAGACACGTGCGCGATAGAATGGCTAAGGCCAAGATGATTGACAACAGTATTTTGACCAAAAAGGAAGAAATAACCCAAAAAAAATAAAAGTGAAATTTTGTTATTGGTCAAGGCTATTACAACTATCTACAAATGCGGTTACAGTTGTCTCTAAGATAGAAATATAGCCGCGTTCGATTAGAGAACTTAAGGTTGCAGCCAAAAGCGCTTTCGCGTACATGTTTAATACTTTTAATTAGATGCAGTTACGCTTGGTGTTCTATTGGAAGTTTTCCCGCTAAAAAACCGGGCCGAGTAAGCGCGAGAGCATTAGTATCAATCCCTTGCGAGCACATAAGCGAGAGCCAGGACCATCAGCTGGGTCAGAAATCGATTATGGCACGAAGGATCACAATTTTAAGCTTTAGAGGCTCACATCGAGCAATAAGCTCGCGGATAGATTGGACTAGCTTTAGAATCTTTTCAAATGACCTCATGATCTCAATTAAGAGCACTTAGTGTATGTATTGGCTGAAATGGCCGAGAGGTTCGTCGTTACGATGCACCAGCGCCTGCCTTGAATCCGGCAGATATCGATCGCGAGCGGCAAGGAAGCGAAGAATACGCAGTGCGCTACATGCCAAGACATTGTTCTTCTTCTCTCTTCAGTAAAGAGATTGACCGTTATGATAACGTTTTCGCGCGATGCAGCCCTTAAGATCAAATTTAGTATCTTTGCAGTGGAGAGGAACTCCTCATTCCGACATTTATACGAGTATAAGGTCCTACTTCGGGGAGATTTTCTTGCATGTGTAGATGTGGTGATCAGCAACTTCTAGGCTTCACGCCACTTAGGCACAAGTCGAGCTCATCGTAAGATCCCCGTTGACCGCTGATGAAGCTCCCGCGTTCAGAAGTGCTTACAAATACATAATGTTGCGAATGATAAGTCGCACATAGTAAGTCTACTGGCAGTCACCGACGAGAGTGGCAAATCAAACATTTGCCAATGGTTTCTCGCCACTCGTCCATCGACTTCGTTTAAGGTGTCGTAAAGTAAAATTAGAGAGTAAAGCTTTAGTACCTTAGTACTCAACGCTCTGAATTCTTTTATAATCCTTGGACATTCTATTAGGCGCAGATGCAACGAGTCAACGTGAAACGGGCCTTCGCTCTTTCGAGCCGCTGATTCTGCGGAGCTATCAAGCTGATCTTTTGTGTTGCGCGGACCTCGTGTTGAGTGTAAGTTAAGGTCGCAGCTGAAAGCTACAAGCATCCGCGATACCTATCTTAGCTTTTCAGGCAGTCACACTCTTTTCATTGGCCACGAGCTTATAATTTGCCCGAAGATGTATACTTCTGGTGTCCTGCTTCTCGTGCTCGACACAAGCGTTCAATCGGAGAAAAGCCACGAATTGCTTGAAATTCGTAGTGAGTGCAGTGACGTTCGAGAAAATGTTTTGAAGCTAATTCATTGACTTCCATGAGTTTTGTGAAGAGGGATTACCGCACCGTTTACTGTAGAACTTGGCATGTCAATAAATGTATCTCTTTCAAAACACTCCGCAAGGGAGTATATATGGCCTTGGCGGTCAAGAAGCGCCACAGGGAGTCACTTTTAGTCGTCCTACTTCTTTTTCGAGATGAAAATAGGCTCTTTCGTGTCCAAATGTTTGCGGCTTCGGCGATCAGAGACCCTTAACAAAAAGATGAATTATTAAGGTCATGTTATGTATGAAATTAACAGTCTGATCGACGGTCGTGCGTCCTTGAGAGAGATCTCTTAATTTTGTCGAATAGTCGCTTCGTTCCATAGTGAGATTCAGGCACAACCGGACGCTTAAAGTGGAAGCTTTCCGATTACTCATCCCCACATCCTTATGGCCAATATAGTATAACTATCATCCGCCGTATGTTTGCCCAAACTCACTATTTTATCTAGACCAAGCGCATTGGTAGCGCTTCAAAAGGGCTGGGAAAACATCAGGGCTCACGGGAGGCGAGGAGTCTTGGCAATCTGAAACCCCACTAGACGCCTCGCAGTGAATGCTAGATGCGTTAGCGGCGTTTTTAAGTAGATGGTAAAAAACGACTCATTCTTTTCCAAAATTGTAAATGGCTCGATGAAACCATGTGTCATCAGTCCAGTAGTAATAAATACAATACTTAAGTACAAAGGGCTTTGATTACCCCTAGCATAAGTTCCATTTGTTTATCTTGATCTATTGAAATTGCATATTTTGCTCCGTTAAATATGCTAAGCCGACTATCGAGTCACATAATCGCTTTCGTAAGGAAGCGACTTAGAAAAAAAAAATTCTCCACAAGTCCGTGCTTTAAGAACTGGCAAATCTGTAAAGGGTTTTTAAAACGGAATTTAAGCCCATACAGTCGTGAGCCATGCAATCTCAACCAAAGATAGCTTATATGACCACAAATGCGGAATTTCAGCGCACATATTGTACAATAAGCCTTTGAGCGCACGGTTCACCATTTCCATCTTACCAACTGTCTGTGGATTGCCAGATGCTAGAAGAGTGCAGTAGCAATTGCATAATAGTGTCGGTAAAACGACAGTCTTTATCTGACTGGAAGGCCATGGTCGCAAACATTATAATCATCGCTTTTTTTTCACTAAAATAGGTGTCAGTTGCACTATCTTGCTGTGGCATATCCATGTTGCCATTACTATTCCTGAAACAAAGATAAAGACAACACTTATGGACTTCCAGTAGTCCGCCGGCATTAGCAGGCTTTGTGGTGCGTACAGTTCAGATTTGACATCCGAGCATGTACCATAAATCCTCACAAACTCGTCCATCCACGTGTCCATGTAACACCACCGATATGTTGTTAGAACCAGAAGAAACGCCTTTTTCGATCAAAATGGTTGCTAATAAAGGCAACACATGCCCCCGAATCTACAACAACTCGAGATAAATCTGTTGATGTGGCTCAATGCATGGACCATCAGCTTTCTGATATCGATGCATTTATAATCGCTGTCCTGGTATTAATAAATTGACTTTAGCACCTTCCGCCCACGATAAAACATCACATAAAAGCCTTTAAACTGGCATTTGCTCTATATACCCAGCGAATTTGCTGTTCCTTAGAGCTTTGTATCCTGCCGACGTGTACTAACTCATAGTTTGGCCTTCGCGAAAGCGTGTCAAACACACTGCATCTTCCTGACATGCATTCGTTGCGAAAGTATTACTTCTTAAAGAATAAACCTTTCTCGTCAAGATTTGGAGAAAGATGACCGTATCCTATCGCTGTACACAGGTAAGTGCGGCCCAAATAAACAATAACGGACATGAAGACTAGAAGATGCACTCGAAATTTTGTCCGATTTTACATCATGAAAAGTAATTTTTTGCCATGAACGAGTTAGCTCTACTCAAAAGACCAAGCTGCACATATTAACTATATTTGCTTGCGCACGGTCTTCCCTATTAGCCTGCAGTGACCCACCACCGATGGCATTGTCAGAAACTTGGCAAAATACGCTTAACGGCTTTGTAAAGTATGGCAAAGCCAGGACTGGTGCTTGCTTTGGTACCAACACCACTCAATAATTTTTTATAATAAGATTAAGAAAGAATTTGTGATACTCGCATACTCAATAGTGTGCTTAAGGAAATAGTTAGGTATGCCCTTGTCACTACTATTTGAGCCCGATGGTTGGTTACGTGGCAGCCGATGATTTCTATATCTACCGCAATATGGACGAATTGTCGGTAATGTTTAGTGTTCATTGCCTGAAAAACGTGACTCGTCTTGCCTTGATTGGCTTACAGAGCCGATGAATTCCTTTAAAATTACTATGGGCGGATATTTCGCCCTCGAGCGAAAGGATGAAATGCAGCTGTGTCCCAAGAAAATCAAATGTCGCCGGGGCGCTTATTAGCATTGTTGCATTCAATCATGCCGCTGGGCGTACTAAACACCGAGAGTACATTTGGATTTGGTAGTAGCAAATACAATGTGCTTCTAAACTTGCTATCAGGAAACGCGTCCTTCTTTGAATTAGACTTTCACCAAAGTACCGCTGCACCTATTAGCTTATCATAAACATATTGCCATCCTCTGTCCAGCTACAATATAGATATATGCACTCGTCTGTATTCGTCGTGTACGTATCTGAGTAAATAATTTTTTTGTCGCCCTCTTTCTCGCCTACATTTGCACCCCCGTCTTGCGCTAGGTATGTCTCGCGATCGTCAATATCTAATATAGAAGTATGGTAGATGAGACGCTTGATGCAGCAAACATTCAACCGATCTCGGAACCGATATGCGCTAAAAAGAACAAGAAGCTTACGCTCAAAAGCGACAATTTTTGTTTGTACATTGTGCTTTGAATTCCCCAAAACATTTGCTAGTGCTGTCTTCTAACGTGATGTGGGGTGACTAGGAAATAAAGTGTCAAATAAAATGCATACATTACCGCGATTGCCTGGCTGATCAGACAGAGACAAGAATTACTTGTAATCTCTTGGACTTTTATCACTTAAATTTTTCTTCAACTTCGTGTTATCCTTCACCGATAATAGTGATATGCGTGTGAACCGGATTGCCGTCCTCAATATCCAGTTACAAGTACTTTAAGTGCCATGTGTGACCTTTCGTCCACATACTCATTCCCTTCTTGGCCCTTTTTTATGTATTTTAGCGAAATCAACTATTTTTCGAGCTTGCGGTTCCTTTAAGCAATTAGTTGCTACACCTGGTAGTTTCTGCACCTGAGTCGTTAAGACGGAGCCTTTTCGAAAATTGAATAAAGTTTATGTCGATTAGAGTACGACATAAATTGTCGTGCGGCTTACTTTTGCCTCATCACGGGTTAAAATCGGTGAGAGAAAATGTAATACCACATTTTTCTTATGGCAATTGCTACTGCCTGGTCACACAGTGTTTGCCTAGGGTTAATCTTGTTCCTCACTTCTCTATATTGTAAAAGGTTATTGTTGGATCTCAGGACCTCAAATTATAAAAAAATCAAAGCAATTTCTTATGACCTTCCAGGATATGTAATTTAAGCCGCACTGCACGCTGCCAACAAGGCTAAAGCAACACATCTTTGTCCAAATCGAAGGATGTATATGAATCCACAAGAAATATTTTCATTTAAAGAGATACTATCTATGAGGTATCTTAATTCGGCCAAGAGCTCGTCAGCTTTGGGACCTTTGAGGCTCGTATACTTGAAGCCCCAGACAGTGCTTTACATCGTGTCACACACGCTCCCAGGTGAATTGTCGTCTATCCCTGAGGTAAAGGTCTCTTTGTCAATTACACGGTCGTACGTGGAAGCCAAAAATCGATTTTAAATCGCATCTCCATATTGGTTTGGCGGAGCTATGCTACACGATTGTCAAGATACTTCGTCATTGATCTCGATATATGAGCTACTCTGTGTTGCGGACCTGTGCCTTCAGCTTGAAGAACGTTGTGACCCACAGTTGGTGGTGCCGTGTTGTTACCTACCAATGGAGCTATGCTACCTGCATTTGTAGCAATATCGTAAGCGCCTTCGAAGCCAGTGCTACAATTGGTACTGATTATTCGCTTGAAACATTTTTGAGACGTCGTCACGTCTACCTTCTGAGAACGTCAGCTCCTCCCAAATTGACTTTGGGCTTGTAACTGCCTAAGTCTTTTTTTTGTAAATAACTGAATCACAACAGTGGCGGGAACAAATCACACTTAAGCCCTGTCGCTTGGAATTGGGCAGCTAACACCCATAACTTTGCCCCACAAATCAATTAAGGCTCGTCTATGGCATGACCAGGACCAAGACGTACTTGTCCATGTCAGGTAGATCTTCTTCTTTTATGGCTCTTGAAAATCATAGCCAGCTCTCTTTTAGCGTCCCATTTTCCAGGCGAACCGAAACTAATTTGCTTCTGCGACTCCCTTTACGACAATCAGTCAACGTTTGCTAGCTGAACGCAATGTTGTATTGGCAGCAAAAGGTTGCAATCTATCAAGACTTGAGATGTAATTTTATAAGCTCGTACACGTGTGTACACAACAAGCTATTTTTTGCTGCTTGTATTTTTTCAAGAGCTGTCCAACGATTAGAGGCTAATCGGTGTCAACCTTACACAGATTATGAAAATTTGATCCTTCTCTAGTAGGCAATCCACCCCTAGTGATCACCAAAATTCAACTGACTCTAGGCGCAGCTATTCACACTAACCCTTCTTCTTGATTATCGCAGCTAAAGAAGCGGCTGCTGTTAGAATCGGAACGGCCTGAGTCTATTTGTACAGGACATTGAGTTTTGCTGGAAGAGGGGCTATTGCTCTACGGTATTTAAAAGAGCAAGATTGTTTGTGGCGTCTTTTTTTATAAAATGATTCATATATGTTGCTTTCTGCACTTTAAAAAGCTGCGTGCGAGGCTATTTCCCTCCAAGCCGTCCATGAGTACAATAACCTTAGTTATGTCCAGGAAGTGGCGCTCAAAGGCTGTCATTTCTTCTGGCTCATGAATATATATGAATATATGTATGAAGCTTGCGACTACTTTGCTTGCAGATATGGTATCGGGAATGCAGATATGGTATCGGGAATGCAGATATGGTATCGGGAATCCAATGAACGTTTCCAAGACACGAAGCCCTCTAGTAAAGTATTTGAACGGGTAAATGCCTCGATTTTAGACCGTCCTCTTTGGTGAGAGAGTGCCAACGTCACGCACACGTGATCATTTGTGATCAAAGTTGCCTAAGGACCATTTCTTTCCTTTAAAAACGAAAGAAATGGTTCTGTTCTTCCTCTCCTCAAACGGTAAAATGTTAGCATCGTTGGCTCGAATCCCACAGTAGGCGCTTACGCCGTAGCTACTGTTGTTAATACACTATTTAGCTGATAGATCTTGACAACTGTCCTACGTACCGGCCACTTGGTGGTAGGGATGACTGCAAGTCCGCCCGCCTTCTAAGGCTTATAGAAAATAACAAGTCATCCGAGCAGTGCACATTATGCCGACATTTGTTGGTAGATGTCTGATTAAATTCAATACCATTGCAAGGGCTGAGGTAATCAATCCACCCGCGTAGGCGTGGAACACTTTACGAAGTACAATCAGGTGTGACGGAGTCATACAACATCTTGCACATATAGGACGTGCAGGAAAATGTTTGGTTCACAAGTGTTCAGTACCCTTGGTCATTAAAATCGACATTGTGCAATACGCTTTGGTGCAAACTTCGTTTATTAAATGTATTGTCTCGTTTGTGGTCCTAAATATGCTTCTTGATAAATGACAAGATCCGCTACCGCACTTTATGCCGAGGCTTTATCCCTTTTACATATTTTTAAGCACGTTGGTATGTTAATCGGTAAAAAGACCGATTGATTGCGTGTCGAGCTTTCGAGCTCGGCTCTTTTTATTTTTATCAACAATTGCGGTTTTTGTCTTTTTGTCCCATACTAGCGGTTTTTAGCTAAAAAGCCCGTATCTATCGGTAGCAGCCGCATCAAGAAGATCACGCGGAGTCTTGCCGCGAAGCAGCAAAACAACTCTACTAAAACTCCACTACGTGCTACAACCATTTGCGACCGAATATTGACAGCGGCCAGATAAAATATGCCTATGCATTCGGGGCATGTATTGTATCTGACCTGCGCGACCAATGGGATCCGTTAGTGCCACAACAGTGGCTGGGTAAGCTTCATGCAAGGGAATTGATTACGTGGACTTATGCTTTCAGCTTGATTGGATTTGTTTTCCACTGGTGGTGGTGCTATGTTATGTAGCTGTGCTTTCTGTACTGAGAAGTATATTGTAAGCGTCTTTGGTAGCCAGTGCTACATGCAAGATTTATTTTTTGCTTAAGGAAAAAATTCAAGACGTCATCACGACTACCCTCAAAAACACCAGCACTTTCAATACCTTCCATATTGACTTTGGGCGTGTAACTGCCTAGCTCTATTTTTTTTTGACAAATTAGACTTCAACAGTGGCAAAAACGAAACACAAAGCCCTGTCGCGTGAAATTGGACAGCTGATACCCATAGTTTTGCCCCACAAATCAATCTAACGCTCGTGCTTTTCTATCTGATATACACAGGACCGAGTCGTACTTGTCCCTAGCAAAAAAAGTATTGAAGTCCTCGAATCTTAAAGCCAAATCCATCTTACGCACTAGAAATTTTTAAAGCGTCCCATTACTCAGACGGACAGCAACTAATTTGCTGCTGCAACTCCCTCTACGGCGATCAGTTAATGTATTCTAGCTGACAGCATCCATTTGTTAGCACGCAAAAGTTTGCACAAATCTACCAAGACTTAGAATGAAATTTTATTGTCTCGCGCACGTGCGCATGCAACCAGCTGTTTTATGTTGCCTGAAACTCTACAGGAGTGGTCCAGCGCTTATAGACTGACTTTTAATGACGTGTATTAACCTTTTCTACATCGTGAGAATTTAATCCTTTTTTAGTAGGGCCTCGCCCCTAATGATGACCAGCATTTTACTGGCTCTGAAGGCGCAGCTTTTGACAGCGACCCTTCAAAGCCTTCGAATGAGATTTAAGCTACCGGAACCCACGCGCTAGGACTAAGCTGTCTCTATCGCAGGATGCTGATAGCAATCCGACCCATCTTGGGACCGGGTTCCGTACCCCTCATTACACTATGGGGCTTTTTCGGTCAGTGGGGCGTCCCCCCCCAATCCTTTTATTACCCAATCGAGCGCGAGTTGGTAGGGCAGTCACACACTCGGGTGTGATTGCTCGTCCACTTTAGTGACCTATCCCCGGCTTCTCTAATTCGGATCCTATGGGTATCGAACCAAGTACCTCCCGGTCCTGGGTCGAGCGGCTAACCGCTCGAGCCACAGGGTCGGTTAGCCATCGAATGAGGCAAACGTTTTTTAGACCCTTGCTTATCGCAGCCAAGAAGCGGCTATGCTTTACTCGGAACCGTTTAAGTCTTTTGATACAGAACCAATCACTTCACTGGGTGTTGTACGACGAGGGGCTGCCTTCTACGGGATTCAAAGGAGCAAGCATATTTTTGGCTTTCTCTTTCTAAAAAAATCGTTCTGATAATGCTGCCTGCTTTTTAAGAACTGAGTGTGGGGGTGGTCTGGCTTTCAGCTGTCCATGACCACATCAACCTTATTTTTGTTCAGGTAGTGGCGCTCGAAGGCCGTCAACTCTTTTGACTCACGAAGCTCAAACCTACTTTATTTGCAAATACGGTAGCGGAAAATCTGATAGATGTTCAACATTTTGTTTTCCTGCTCCTTAGAAAACTCCCTGGTCTCAATGCCTTCAGATTACGCGATTCTACGGGCGACTTTTGACGGGCTTATCATGTGAAAGAGTGCGAGCGTCACACACACGTAACCATCAGTGGTTATGGCTACCTTCGAACTCTTTTTTGTCCCTTTATACGAAAGGAAAAGAATCTGGATTCTCTTCCCATTGCGGGAAAGAACCTAGGCTTCCTTCGAAGTTCACAGCACGCCAACGCCGTAGCTACTGCTGCCAAAACAAATATTATGATCGTAAGCTCGAAGACCGTGACGCGTCCCAACTGCTTGCAGGCAAGGATGACGGCAGATGATTCGCCTCTTAAGGCTAATATAAACCAGCAGGTCTTCCGAGCAGCGCGAACTACGCATCCGACAATTGTTGGTAGGTGTTTGATTGACCCCGGATCCATTGCAAAGGTAATTAATCCACCCGCGTAGTCGTACGATATATTATGAAGTGCAACCAGGTGTGACGGGGTCATACAACACCTTGCTGAGATGAGACGTGCAGGAATATGTTAGGCAAACCTTTGCTCACTATCCTTAGTCGAAATTTCGCAATACGCTTTGGCTAAGAATTTGTATATTCGATAAGAATGTTATTTTGTGGCCCTGATTGTAATTTTTGATAAGAGGCTAGAATAACTACTGCAATTTATGGAGGAACTATATCACTTTTACATATTTCTATAGCACCCTATTATCGTGTCGAAATTCTTAGCTTTATGTTTTACAGAATCAAGCTTTCTAAGATATTTTTGTCCCGTGCTATAGCATGCTCGCGGTCCTTAATCGAGAATGCCGTGCGATTAAGGTGGCAGCCGCATCAAGGAGGCCACGCGGCGTGTTGTCGCGAAGTAGCGAAACAACTTTTCGAAAAAAATCACGTGATGCAATCATTTGCGACTGAGGATCAAATAACATTCGGTGGTTAATGCTTGCAATATTATATTTGACCTGCGCGACCGACGTGATATGTTCGTTTCTGGTTTAAAACCACAGCAAAGTGGCTGAGTATGCCTCATGCAAGGGGCGTTGCTGTTACCGGGTGAAAATATGTAAAGTAAAAGCCGCGATGTGAGGAAGTTTCAAAATGGACATGTATCTTTTAAAATCTTCTGATAGTCAGCACAGTCAAAATAACTCCTAACCAATAGCGATGAAGGCACTTCTTGAGACTGCCGATAAAGCAGCGTCACTTTAATTTCGTTGTGAGCTAGCAAAGCTAATTAATACACAGCACGGTGCACTGCATCCCAGCTATGAGCTGATTTGTCAGTTGTCGCGCCGGGTCGGCGCCATCAATGTTCGCTTCGTTCACAACATGCGCATAGCCATTCTAATTGCACAATGCTCAGCACGCCGAGGAATTCGCCGCTTGGCTTGCTCCCGTAATTGCCTCGGCAACTTCAGTTTGCACCAACCATTGCCGATTTTTCTGCATTGATTACTCAATATGTAATTTCTCTATTGACAAGCTCTCTGGTTTTAATCTTTCATTGCAATATTAGGATTTGTCAGCAACATAAAAGAGCAGAGGGGAAGTCTGACGACTTTGCCCTTCCACTCCCGAGGACTGTTAGATGGGGTTACAAATGTAGTAATTATTGGCATAGCTTTGTTGTGATTAAGATCGTGTGATTCGATGATGCCTGCAAGACACTCCATAATGTAAGGAAAGTGTATGCTTACGGTACGCATCCAAGACTGTATGCATCTCAGATTTGTAGATTTAAATTGCAGAAGGATACACAAGTAAATTGTTCAAGATGCTCTGGATGGATACCATCTGATCACGCAACAGCTTATTGTTGCATACAACACAGTACATCAGAGAGAACGCCCTCAATCTTTATTGTAATACCAAAAGTGCTCGTCATCACACATACTCGCCCTTCATTCAAAGCAGAAACTTATTAGTTTAGGGCATCATTATGTTACTTCCTGGGTCTTTTGCTGATTTTAAGTGCTTGAGCAATGCTTGCACGGAACTCTGCTATTTGTTATTTAACAGAGAAGTGCGCTACTTAAATAAGTCATACTGTACACAAATATATTAGACATATAATCTCGGGCTTTAATGGCTTATGATCTTGACATGTCTATTGCTCCGTATAGCTCGATAGTGATTCGAAGGTCCCGAATGTCTCTCCGCAACTTGTCATTGTCCAATAATTCTTTTTAACGCGATGCTCAAGCCTAGAACTTTGCGCCGTTTCATGTTGCTGTCGGCTTTCACACTCTTGGCAAGTACCAAGACCTTAATTGCGGTGGATGGCCAAGCTCAGAGTCACATGAGGAGCTTGTCAGCGAAGAATACTCACTTTGACCGCTTTGAAGAAAGGTTCTTGGATATGGTTATCGGAAAGGTTGTAGTGCAGTTGGAGGAATTGTCGCCAACTCTGCATTTAAGGCTCGCTTCTGACAAACAAAAAGTGATCAACGAATTTTTCGAGGAGTTAAGCGTAAAATCTGCGGAGGGGATTTTATTCGCAAGTAAGCGGTATCAAACGTGGGCTGGACGTGTCCTTGGCGCCTACGAAGACTCTGCAGAGGCTTATGAGGCCATGTTCCGCGAGCTGAACAAGCACTTTGACGACTATGAGCTGGCTTTATTGATATTTGATGGTCGAGCGTCCCTAAAGACGGAAGCCGTAGCCAAAGAGTATTACGACCTTCAGATGAAGGATTGGATAGCGAACCAGAAAGAGCTTGATGTCTTTCGTGCCTTGAAACGGAATACCGGCGAGGGCAACGTATTCAAGAACCCGCTCTTGGAGACATTTGTCTCTTTTGTTCGTCAGCTTCCACAGAACAAGTCAATCGGCGAGCAGGTAGTATACAGTGAGTTGTTTAGAATGCTGAAGGAGAATTTTGGCGTTGCTCGCTTGGCTGAAATGCTTGGAGCTTTGAATGTTGATCTCCGCGAAGACAAGGTTGCTGGAGGGGTGACGAACGCGCTGTTTCGGGACGTAGCCTCGAAGGAACGACATCGCCCATTTGGATACGTGTTGACTGTTCTCAGCGAAAATGCCGGCGCGGAATCTTCAGCTGTCAGCATCTGGCTTTCTTACGCTAAAGAGTCGTTACCGCCAAAACGATGCTTTTGGTGAAAGACGTGGTGAAGGAGTTGTGGGACCAGCGCAGAGATAATGAGAAAGCCCTTGCTAACGTCATTACGGCAGCGCAAGAAGACGAGAGCACGCGTGAATTTGCTACAGAGGAGTTAGAAAAGCTGTTTATGTGCTGGAGGGGAGAAGGAAAGACGGCAAGCAATGTGCTTTACATTCTTGGGTTCGAACGAGCAGAAATGAAAGCTGAGGACATTGTGGAGAGGCCAATTTTATTGACGTGGCTTGCGTTTGAATCGCGACGTCACGCTACAGATGCTGAATCACTTATGGCAATGCGTGAGAATTTGTCTGACGAGCAATTAGCAAGCATGCTAGTCATCAAGACAAGAAACCCACAGATGAAAGATCGTCTCTTCAGTGTGCGAAGGGCACTATTCGACTATTGGCAAACGAAGTCTCTTGATGAAAATGCTGTTTTTCGACGTCTTCGACTGGATAAAGCTGGCGACAAGCTTTTTGCGCACCCGGCTTTAAATGTCTGGTATTGGTATGTCCTTGAACATCATAAATTGGAGCCAGATGTTATCATTTCGCGGGTCGTGAAGAAGTACTTCCCTAATTCCGAATTACTTCTTGACATGGTGCATAGGACACTAAAAAGAAAAGAGCACTCAAGCGCGCAGAGCATTGCCAAATTGCTGGAGCAAAATGGGATTAGCTTTAATTCGTAATGTACGTTCGTCACGAGTTAGACATGATGCGAGAAGAATTTCGTTGCATGCACTCTTCTTGCGAATGTGTTTGACTGATTGAAAGACGTAAAATTGATAGAAATAAACTTAAATTCTTTTCTTACGGTATTTAAATTATTAATTTAAAATCTTCCTAAACCTGTACCGTATGTAGTTTAAATCTAACGATTTAGCATATGAGGATTCGAGTGGTGTACGTGCCGGCAAAGATTCTTTCTGTTTGTTCTGTATGGTGACAAAGTCATGATATTATTTTAAAAATACAAAATTATAGCATTGTCGTTGTCGAATTATCCTCACTTATATTGCTGTCTAGTACGCCTAGTGCTAGACAAGCCTTCAGCTTACCGCTACAGTGATTTTGATTAGTTTAAATTATAACAATTGCGCCATAGCTCACTATTTATTTTACTACCACACAGATGTCAATTTATCGAACAATAATATGAGGATATGAGGTTTCAATCAAAAGAGATTTTAAGATGGCATTTGCATGTTCATAATTGAGGCACTATCTGCAGGTCACATCAACTGTGCTGCAGCTCTTGTCTAAAATCAGTTCCTTTCGTGACATCAAGTACGGGGACATCACGCCTCGATTCTATCTGAGTCACCGAGTCTCAAATAACCACGGTCCTTGTTTTCCGTGATCAGTTCCACACATTTTCTGCCCTTCTTTGCGTAAAACCTCACTTCACATAAGCTACCTGCGTAACGTTGGTCGTGCTTTAATCCAAAATGGATATCTCTGTAAAACTTTGCTCTTACTAAGCCTTTATTTTTTAAAAAGTTAATCATTTTACCTGCATGCTCAAAGCCACAAATTTTCGTTCGAAAAAATACTTGTCACACTCTTTTGCATCTTGCTTTTGAAATTAATTGATAGCCGTTCGGCTGTAAAACTTGTAATCTCACGACCTTGGCAAATACAGACGACCAGCGTGATCTGCATTATTGAATTTGCTAAATTCAAATTCTTGTTTTGGTCTTGTTGCATACAAGTAAACCATTTACCACTCCAAATGTGCGTGCATCCCAAAAGACTTCGGAAAAGGTTGGGGTGACGCCCTCCTTCCAAGCGCAGGGACTAAATGCTCGCGCGCTTCGGGCAGGTGCTCTCGGGCATCTGCAGGTCTCTAACGAGTCTCACCCTCGACGCGACGGTCTCCAGCACCAGGGCGCCACCTGGGCTCTTACCAAGTCAGAGCTAAACAAAATAATGGAAGACCCTCACGACCTCGGTGCTGGCTGCACTGTCCACCGAACGAGACCCGACGTATGCGGACACCACTCTATGCCGTGGACTGGCCAGATTGAGCCTAGCACGTGCATAACTTGGCAACGCGATAACGTAATACAATACAATACAATATCCCAAAAGAACTCCGACACTACCGTGGTTCTCTTTCGTTAAGCTGTTGTTGTATCTGCTCGAAATTTGCACTGCATTTGCAGTAAAGGAGTAGTACGAGTAATTAAGCATTGAAAATTTTGAAAAACGTTTGTACGATAGCATGCCCTTGCTAATTTTTAATTAATACTGCTCAATAGGTAAGGTAATCCCACTCCTAATTTTTAAAAAGCTAAACAAGTAAGCTTCTTTTACCCAAATTGCTCCAAGACGTGTCGTTTGCAAAAAAAAACAAATCAGTCCCTCAAGTTCAGATAATCGTTCATCAAGCTTCATGTAAAGACGAGTTGCAACGTATCAAGCAATTATTGTTTATCGAGCTTTGTGCGAATACAAGTTGCAACGTATGAAAAAAATATATGTGGCTTAATTTTAATGTTATGTATTGAGCGAGCTCTACTTATTCCGAACTGTACGGGTAAGACGTCGATGCGTCAATACTAGTGTGTCTTCGAGACCATCGATCTGTTCAATGAAAAATTGGGTCCAAAGGAGACACGTTGGTAAATGACAATAGTGCATGGCTATATACCCTTTTGGAAAGGTTGTCAGTACAATTGAAGGCCAGACAAGCCTAAGTTTACCTTCAGTGAATGCTCTGTTCGAGCTCGACATGATGTCCGTGGTAGTACTCGACACCGAGTACACAGGTTGCTTTTGCCTATGCAATATGGCGTTGCTCAGTCGATGAGCTACAACTGTGACCTTGTCCAAATCAAATGTAATCCGTGGCACGTACGGGCGAGGTAACATGTGCGTAGCTTTAATAAAGGAATCGGGACAACAAATTTGATCAATGACTCGAACTTATTGTCTACGTGACTGGACCTGCTAATATTCACGATCCAACAACGCCAACACATTGTGGCCCGAAAAAAGTAGCCGAGCGGCTTGCCGATAAGAGCCTATCAAAGTGCACAGACTAATTAAAGCCGTTCTCAATACACGTGCGCGATAAAATGGCCGAAGTCAAGATGATTGACAACACTATTTTGACCAAAAAGGAAGAAATAACCCAAAAAAATAAAAGGGAAAATTTGTTATTGCTTAAGGCTATTACAACTACGTACAAAAACGGTTACAATTGTCTCTAAGATAGAAATATAGCCGCGTTCAATTAAGGAATTATAAATTGCAGCCAAAAAAGCTTTCGCGTCCATGTTTAATACTTCTAATTAGGTGCACTTACGCTTAGTGTTCTGTTGGAAATTTCCCTTTTTATAAACTGGGCCGAGTAAGCGCAAGAGCGTTAGTATTAATCCTTTGCGAGCACATAAGCGAGAGCGAGATCCATCAGCTGGGTCAGAAATTGATTATGGCACGAAGGATCAGTCTTATTTTTTAGGGGCTCACATCGAGCAATAAGCTCGCGGATAGATGGGACTTACTTTAGAATCTTTTGAAATGACCTCATGATCTCAATTAAAATCACCTAGTGTATGTATTCGCTAATATGGTTGAGAGGTTCGTCGTTTCGATGCACTAGCTCCTGGCTTGCATCCGGCAGATATCGATCGCGAGCATCATCGAAGCGAAGAATACGCAGTGCGCTAGATGATGGGAGATTGTTCTTCTTCTCTCTTCAGTAAAGAAAGTAACCGTCACTATAACGTGAAATGTGTTTTCGCGCGATGCAGCCGTTAAATACAAATTTATTATCTTTGCAGTGGAGAGAAACTCCTCATTCCGAGATTTATACGAGTATAAGGTCCAACTTCGTGGAGATTTTCTTACATGTGCAGATGTGGTGATCAGCAACATCTAGGCTTCACGCCACTAAGGCATAAGTCGAGCTCATCGCAAGATCCCCGTTGATTGCTGCTGAAGCTCCCGCGTTCAGAAGTGCTTACAAATACATGATGTTGCGAAAAATTGGTCGCAGATAGTAAGTCTACTGGCAGTCACCGACGAGGTTAGCAAATCAAACATTTGGCAATGGCTTCTCAACACTCGTCCATCGACTTCGTTTAAGGTGTCGTAAAATAAAAGTAGAGAGTAAAGCTGCAGTATTTATGTACTCAACGCTCTGAATTCTTTTATAATCCCCGGACATTCTATTAGGCGCAGATGCAACGGGTCAACGTGAAACGGGCCTTCGCTCTTTCGAGCCGCTGATTTTGCGGAGCTATCAAGCTGATCTTTTGTGTTGCGCGGACCTCATGCTGAGTGTAAATCAAGGCCGCAGCTTAATGCTACAAGCATCCACGATTCCCATCTTAGCTTTTCAGGCAATCACACTCTTTTCATTGGCCACGAACTTATAATTTGCCCGAAGATGTATACTTCCGGTGTCCTGCTTCTCGTGCTCGGGTACAATTAAAAATATTGATGGCGATCAATTCTGGCTCACTCGACACAAGCGTTCGATTGAAGAAAAGCCATGTATTGCTTGAAATTCGTAGTGAGTGCAGTAGCGTTCGAGAAATTGTTTTGAAGCTTATTTATTGACTTCCACGAGTTTTGTGAAGAGGGATAACCGCACCATTCACAGTGGAACTTGTCTTGTCAGTAAATGTATCTCTTACAATACACTCCACACGGGAGTATATATGGCCTTGGCGGTCAAGAAGCGCCACAGGGAGTCACTTTTGCTCGTCCTTCTTCTTCTTCGTGATGTAAATAGGCTCTTTCGTTTCCAAATGTTTGCGGCTTTGGCGATCAGGGGACCCCTAACAAAAAGATTCAATATTTTGGCCATTTAATGCATGAAATTAACCGTCTAATCGACGGTCGCGCGTCTTTGAGCGAGATCTCTCAACTGCGTTGAAAAGCCGCTTGCTTCCATAGTGAGATTCAGGCACAACCGGACGCTTGAAGTGGAAGCTTTCCTACGACTCATCCCCACATCCTTATGGCCACCATAGTATGACTATCATCCGCCGTATGTTTGCCCAAACTCACATTTTATCAAGACCAAGCGCATTGGTAGCGCTTCAAAGGGTTAGGAAAACATCAGGGCTCACATGAGGCGAGGAGTCTTGGCAATCTGATTCCCCACTAGACGCCTCGCAGTGAATGCTAGGTGCGTCAACAGCGTTTTTGTAAAAGTAGACGGTAAAAAAACGGCTCATGCTTTTCCAAAATTGTAAATGGCTCGATGAAATAATGTGTCATCTTGTTCTCAGGTGCCGATCTCACCTTTTCGAGTGATCAGTTCAGTACTAATAAATACAACCCTTAAGATAAAAGAGCTTTGATTACTCCTAATATGAGTTGCATTTGTTTATCTTGATCTATTGGAATTGCATATTTTGCTCCATTAAATATGCCCAGCCGACTATCGGCAGAGTCACGCAATTGCTTTCTTAAGGAAGCTAGTAGACTTAGAAGAACGTTTTTTCCAAACGTCCGTGCTTTAAGAAGTAGCGAATCTGTAGAGGGCTTCCAAAGCGGAAGTTTAGCTCATACAGCCGTGAGCCATGCAATCTCAACCATAGATAGCTCATATGCCCACAAGTGCGAAATTTCAGCGCACATTCTGAACAATAAGCCTTTGAGCACACGATTGACCATTTCCATCGGACCACCTGTCTGTGGACTGCCAGATGTTAAGAGAGTGCAGCAGCAATTGCATTAGAGCGTCGGTAAACGATAGTCTTTATCTGACTGGAAGGCCATGGTCGCAAACATTAAAATCATCGCTTTTTTTCACTAAAATAGGTGCCAGTTGCACTATCTTGCTGTGGCATGGCCATGTTGCCCTTACAATTACTGAGACAAAGATAAAGACGACACTTATGGACTTCCAGGGTCCGCCGGTAGTAGCAGGCTTTGTGATGGAGTCGGTGCGTACAGTTCAAATTCGACATTCGAGCAGGTGTCATAGATCCTCACATACTCGTCCATCTTCGTGTCCATGTAACACCACCGATATGTTGTTAGGACCAGAAGAATCGCCTTTTTGATCAAAATGGTTGCTTATAAAGGCACCACATGCCCCCAAATGTACAACGACTCGAGAAAAATCTGTTGATGTGGCTTAAGGCATAACCATCACCTTTTTGATATCGATGCATTTATAATCGCTGTCCTGGTATTAATAAATTGACTTTGGCACCTTCCACCTACGATAAAACATCACATAAAAGCCTTTTAACTGGCATCTGCTCTATATACCTATCGAATTTGCTGTTCCTTAGAGCTTTAAATCCTGCCGATGTGTACTATCTCATAGTTTGGCCTTCGCGAATGCGGGTCGGCAAACACATAGTATCTCCCAGAGATGCATTCATTGCGAAAGTATTACTTCTTAAAGAATAAAACCTTTCTCGTTAAGATTTGGAGAAAGATGACCGTATTCTACAGCTGTACACAGGTAAGTGCGGCCCAAATAAACAATAAAGGACATAAACTCAGAAGATGCACTCAAAAGTTCGTCCGAGTTTACATCATGAAAAGTAATCCTTTGCCATGAACGAGTCAGCTCCACTCGGTAGACCAAGCTGCCCAAATTAAATTATGTTAGCTCGTGCACGGCCTTCGTGACCCACCACCGATGGCATTGTCAGAAACTTGGCAAAACACGCTTAACGGATTTGTAAAGTATGGCAAAGCCAGGACTGGTGCTTGCTTTGCTACCAACACCACTCAATAATTTCTTATAATAGAATTAAGAAAGAATTTGTGATACCCGCATGCTCAATAGTGTACTTAAGGAAACAGTCAGGTATGCCCTTGTCACTACTATTTGAGCCCGATGGTTGGTTACGTGGCAGCCGATGATTTCTACAATTACTGCAATATGGACGAATTGTCGGTGTTGTTTAGTGTTTATTACCTGAACAACATGACTCGTCTTGCCTTGGTTGGTTTGCAGAGCCGATAAATTCATTTAAAATTACGATGGACGGGTATTTCATCCTCGAGCGAAAGGATGAAATGCAGCTGCGTCACAGGAAACTTTAACTTCACCGGGGCGCTTATTAGTATTGTAGCATTCAAGCATGCCGCTGGGCGTACTGACCACCGTGAGTTTATTCGGATTTGGGTGTAGCAAATACAATCTGCCTCTAAACAAGCTATCAGGAAACGCGTCATATTTTGGATAAGACTTCCACCAGGTACCGCTATACTGATCAGCTTATCATAAACATATTGCCATTCTCTGTCCAGCTACAGTATGGATATATGCACTCTTCTGTATTCGTCGTGTACGTATCTAAGTAAATAATTTTTTCCGCCGCCCTCTTTCTCGCCTACATTTGCACCCCCGTCTTGCGCTAGGTATGTCTCGCGATCGTCAATATCTAATATAGAAGTATGGTAGATGAGACGCTTGATGCAGCAAACTTTCAACCGATCTTGGAACCGATATGCGCTAAAAAGAACAAAAAGCTTACGCTCAAAAGCGACGATTTTTTTTGTACATTGTGCTTTGTATTCCCCAAAACATTTGCTAGTGCTGTCTTCTAACGTGATGTGGGGCGACTAGAAAATAAATTGTCAAATAAAATGCAAACATTACCGCGATTGCCTGGCTGATTAAATAAAGACAAGACTTACTTGTAATCTCTTGAACTTGTATCACTTAGATTTTTTCTTTAACTTCGTGTCATCCTTCACCGATAATAGTGATATGCGTGTGAACCCGGATACCCGTCCTCAATATCCACTTTTAGTGCCGTGTGTGACCTTTCGTCCACATACTTATTCCCTTCTTGGCCCTTTTTTTTATGAATTTTAGCGAATTCAACTATTTTTTCGAGCTTGTGGTTCCTTTAAGCAAATAGTTGCTACACCTGGTAGTTTCTACACCTGAGTCGTTTAGACGGAGCCTTTTCGAAAATTGAATAAAGTTTATGTCGATTAGAGTACGACTTAAATTGTTGTGCGGCTTACTTTTGCCTCATTAAGGGTTAAAATCGGTGAAAGAAAATGTAATACCACATTATTCTTATGGCAATGGCTACTGCCTGGTCACACAGTGCTTCATGATTTGCCTAAAGTTAATCTTGTTCCTCACTTCTCTATATTGTGAAAGGTCATTGTTGGATCTCAGGACCTCACATTTGAAAAAATCAAAGCAATTTCTTGAGACCTTCCAGGATATGTATTATAAGCCGCACTGCACGCTGCCAACAAGGCTAAAGCAACACATCTTCGTCCAAATCGAAGGATGTATATGAATTTACAAAAAAGGTTTTCATTTAAAGAGATACCATCTATGAGGTATCTTAATTCGGCCAAGAGCTCGTTGGCTTTGAGACCTTTGAGGCTCGTATACTTGAAGCCCCAGACAGTGCTTTACATCGGGTCACACACGGCTCCCAGGTGAAATGTCGTCTATCCCTGTGGTAAACGTCTCTTTGTCATTTACACGGTCGTACGTGGAAGCCTAAAATCGATTTTGAATCGCATCTCCATATTGGTTTGGCGGAGCTATGCTACACGATTGTCAAAGTACTTCGTCACCGACCTCGATATCTGAGCTGCTTTGTGTTGCGGACCTGTGCCTTCAGCTTGAAGAACGTTGTGACCCACAATTGGTGGTGCCATGTTGTTACCTACCAATCGAGGTATGCTACCTGCATTTGTAGCGATATCGTAGGCGCCTTCGAAGCCAGTGCTACAAGTGGTACTGATTACTCGCTTGGAATATTTTTGAGACGGCGCCACGTCTACGTTCTGTGAACGTCAGCTCCTCCCAAATTGA
Organism: Plasmopara viticola; assembly: GCA_001695595.3. Taxonomy (NCBI): domain Eukaryota; phylum Oomycota; class Peronosporomycetes; order Peronosporales; family Peronosporaceae; genus Plasmopara; species Plasmopara viticola. Next base: position 392,349 of record MBPM02000045.1, on the reverse strand, counting down.
CTTTGGGCTTGTAACTGCCTAAGTCGTTTGTTAAAATAATTGAAGTTCAACAGTGGCGGGAACAAACCACATTAAATCCCTGTCGCGTGGAACTGGGAAGCTAACACTTTTAACTTTGCTCCACAAATCAATCAAGGCTCGTCTATGGCATGAACAGAACCAAGACGTACTTGTCCATGTCAGGTAGACCTTCTGCTTTTGAGGCTTTTGAAAATCATAGCCAGCTCTCTTTTAGCTCGAGAAATGTTAAAGCGCGTCCCATTTTCCAGGCGATCCGAATTTTTTTTGCTTCTGCGACTCCCTTTACGACAATCAGTCAACGTATGCTAGCTGAACGCAATCTTTTGTTGGCAGCAGAAGTTTGCAATCTACCAAGACTTGAGATGAAATTTTATAATCTCGTACACGTGTGTAAACAACAAGCTATTTTTTGCTGCTTGTATTTTTTCAAGAGCTGTCCAACGATTAGAGGCTAATCGCTTATGGTGTGTGTCAACCTTACACAGATAATGCAAATTCGATCCTTCTCTAGTAGGCAACCCACCCCAAGTGATGACTAACATTTAACTGACTCTAGGCGCAGCTATTCACACTAAACCTTCATTGCCCTTAAACGAGCCAGACCTCTTGTCTATTCTTGATTATCGCAGCCAAAGAAGCGGCTGCTGTTCTACTCGGAACGGCCGAGGTCTATTTGTACAGGACATTGAATTTTGCTGGAAGAGGGGCTATTGCTCTACGATATTCAAAAAAGCAAGATTGTTTGTAGCGTCTTTTTTTATAGAATGATTCTTAAATGTTGCTTTCTGCACTTTGAAAAGCTGCGTGCGAGGCTATTTCCCACCAAGCCGTCCATATACAAAATAAACTTAGTTATGTCCAGGAAGTGGCGCTCAAAGGCTGTCATTTCTTCTGGCTCATGTATATATATGAATATATATATGAAGCTTGCGACTACTTTGCTTGCAGATATGGTATCGGGAATGCAGATATGGTATCGGGAATGCAATGAACGTTTCCAAGACATGAAGCCCTCAGGTAAAGTGTTTGTACGGGTAAATGCCTCGATTTTAGACCGGACTCTTTGGTGAGAGAGTGCGAACGTCACGCACACGTGATCATCTGTAATTAAACTTGCCTAAATATTATTTCTTTCCTTTAAATACGAATAAAACGGTAAAATGTTAGCTTCATTGGCTCGAATTCCACAGTAGGCGCTTACGCCGTAGCTACTGTAGCTTAAACACTATTGAGTTGATAGAGCTTGACAACTGTCCTACGTACCGGCCACTTGGCGGTGAGGATGACTGCAAATCCGCCCGCCTTTTTAAGCCCATAGAGAACAGCAAGTCCTCCGAGCAGTGCGCATTATGCCGACAATTGTTGGTAGATGTCTGATTAATCTCGGATCCATTACAAGGGCTGAGGTAGTAAATCCACCCGCGTAGGCGTGAAATGATATAAGAGATACAATCAGATGTGACGGAGTCATACAACATCTTGCACATTTGAGACGTGCAGGGAAATGTTTGGTTTACAAGTGTTCACTACCCTAAAAAACACCAGCACTTTAAATACCTTCTATATTGACTTTGGGCGTGTAACTGCCTAGCTCTTTTTTTTGACAAATCATACTTTAACAGTGGCAAAAACAAAACACAAAGCCATTTCGCGTGAAATTGGGCAGCTGGTACCCATAGTCTTGTCCCACAAATCAATCTAACGCTCGCACTTTTGATATGCACAGCAGGACCGAGTCGTACTTGTCCTTGGCAAAAAAACTATTGAAGTCCTCGAATCTTGAAGCCAGATCCTTTTAAGCACAAGGAATATTTAAAGCGTTTAATTACTCAGAAGGACCGCAACTAATTAGCTCCTGCGACTCCCTCTACGGCGACTAGTTAATGTTTTCTAGCTGACAGCAACCCTTTGTTAGCACCCAAAAGTTTGCACAAATCTACCAAGACTTAAAATGGAGTTTTTTGACTCGCGCACGTGCGCATGCAACCTGCTGTTTTATGTTGCATGAAACTTTATAGAAGCTATCCAGCGCTTATAGGCTGACTTTTAATGACGTGTATTAACCTTTTCCACATCATGAGAATTCAATCCTTCTTTAGTAGGGCCTTGCCCCTAATGATGACCAGCATTTTACTGGTTCTGAAGGCGCAGCTTTTGACAGCGACCCTTCATAGCCTTCGAATGAGGCAAACGTTTTTTAGAACCTTGCTTATTGCAGCCAAAGAAACGGCTATGCTTTACTCGGAACCGCTTAAGTCTTTTGATACGGAACCAATCACTTCACTGGGTGTTGTACGACGAGGGGCTGCCTTCTACGGGTTTCGAAGAAGCAAGTATATTTGTGGCTTTCTCTTTCTTAAAAAAACATTCATCTGTTGTTGCTGTCTACATTTTACAGAGCTGAGTGTGAAAGTGGTCTGACTTTCAGCCGTTCATGAGTACACCAACCTTAACTTTGTTCAGGTAGTGTCGCTCGATGGCCGTCAACTCTTTTGACTCGCAAATATCTTGTTATCATACTCACACCTACTTTGTTTGCAAATACGGTAGCGGAAAATTTGATAGATGTTCAACATTTTGTTTTCCTGCTCCTTAGAAAGCTCTCGAGTCTCAATGCCCTCAGATTAACTGATTCTACGGGTAAGTGCATCGATTTTTGACGTGCTTATCATGTGAAAGAGTGGGAGCGTCACACACTCGTAACCATCAGTGATTAAGGCTACCTTCGAACTCTTTTTTGTCCCTTTTTACGAAAAAAAAATTGGTTTCTCTTTCCATCGCGAGGAAGGACAGAGGCTTCCTTCAAACTACACAGCAGGCTAACGCCGTAGCTACTGCTGCTAGGAACATAAATCATGATCGTAAGCTCGAAGACCGTGACGCGTCCCAGCTGCTTGAAGGCAAGGATGACGGCAAATAATTTGCCTCTTAAGGCTCATAGAAGCCAATAGGTCTTCCGAGCAGCGCGAACTAAGCATCCGACAATTGTAGGTTGGTCTTTGGTTGACCCCGCATCCATTGCAAAGGTAATAGATCCATTCGCGTAGCCGTACGGTATATTATGAAGTGCAACCAAGTGTGACGGGGTCATACAACACCTTGCTCAGATGAGACGTGCAGGTATTGTATTGTATTGTACTACGTCATCGCGTTGCCAAGTTATGCACGTGCTAGGCTCAGTCTGGCCAGTCCACGGCATAGAGTGGTGTCCGCATACGTCGGGTCTCGTTCGGCGGGCAGTGCAGCCAGCACCGAGGTCGTGAGGGTCGTCTATTATTTTGTGTACTTCTGACTTGGTAAGGGCCCAGTTGGCGCCCTGGTGCTGGAGACCGTCGCGTCGAGGGTGAGACTCGTTAGAGACCTGCAGATGCCCGAGAGCACCTGCCCGAAGCGCGCGAGCATTTAGCCCCCGCGCTTGGAAGGAGGGCGTCACCCCAACCTTTTCCGAAAAACGTGCAGGTATATGTTAGGTAAACCTTTGCTCACTATCTTAGTCGAAATTTCGCAATACGCTTTGGCTAAATATTTGTAAATTTGATAAGAATGTTGGTTTGTGGCCCTGATTGTAATTTTTGATAAGAGGCTAGAATAAGTACTGCAATTTATGGAGGAACTATATCATTTCTATAGCACCCTATTAGCGTGTCGAAATTCATAGCTTTATGTTTTACAGAATCAAGCTTTCTGAGATATTTTTGTCCCGTGCTATAGCATGCTCGCGGTCCTTAATCGAGAATGCCGTGCGATTAAGGTGGCAGCCGCATCATGGAGGCCACGCGGCGTGTTGTTGCGAAGTAGCGAAACAACTTTTCGAAAAAAATCGTGATGCAATCATTTGCAACTGAGGATTAGATAACATTCGGTGGTTAATTCTTGTAATATTCTATTTGACCTGCGCGACCGATGTGATATGTTCGTTTTTGGTTTAAAACCACAGCACAGTGGCTGAGTATGCCTCATGCAAGGGGCGTTGCTGTTACCGGGCGTAAATATGTAAAGTAAAAGCCGCGATGCGTGGAAATTTCAAAATGGACATGTATCTTTTAAAATCTTCTGATAGTCAGCACAGTCAAAATAACTCCTAACCAATAGCGATGAAGGCACTTCTTGAGACTGTCGATAAAGCAGCGTCACTTTGATTTCGTTGTGAGCTAGCAAAGCTAATCAATACACAGCACGGTGCACTGCATGCAAGCTGTGAGCTGATTTGTCAGTAGTCGCGCCGGGTCGGGGCCATCACTGTTCGCTTCGTTCACAACATGCGCATAGCCATTCTAATTGCACAATGCTCAGCACGCCGAGGAATTCGCCGCTTGGCTTGCTCCCGTAATTGCCTCGGCAACTTCAGTTTGCACCAACTGTTGCCGATTTTTCTGCATTGATTACTCAATATGTAATTTCTCTATTGACAAGCTCTCTGATTTTAATCTTTCATTGCAATATTAGGATTTGTCAGCAACATAAAAGAGCAAAAGAGAAGTCTGACGACTTTGCCCTTCCACTCCTGAGGACTGTTAGATGGGGTTACAAATGTAGTAATTATTGGCATAGCTTTGTTGTGATTAAGATCGTGTGATTCGATGATGCCTGCAAGACACTCCATAATGTAAGGAAAGTGTATGCTTACGGTACGCATCCAAGACTGGATGCATCTCAAATTAAAATTGCAGAAGGATACACAAGTAGATTGTTCAAGATGCTCTGGATGGATACCATCTGATCACGCAACAGCTTATTGTTGCATACAACACAGTACATCAGAGAGTACGCCCTCAATCTTTATTGAAATTCCAAAAGTGCTCGTCATCACACATACTCGCCCTTCATTCAAAGCAGAAACTTATTAATTTAGGGCATCATCATGTTACTTCCTGTGTCTTTTACTGGTTTTAAGTGCTCAAGCAATGCTTGCACGGAACTCTCATTCCTTAGAGGATTGTGCTACTTAAACAAGTCATACTGTACACAAAAATATCAGACAATTAATCTCGGGCTTTAATGGCTTATAATCTTGACTTGTCTTTTGCTCCGTATAGCTCGATAGTGATTCGAAGGCCCTCCGCAACTTGTCATTGTCCAATAATTCTTTTTAACGCGATGCTCAAGCCTAGAACTTTGCGCCATTTCATGTTGCTGTCGGCTTTCACACTCGTGGCAAGTACCAAGACCATGATTGCGGTGGATGGCCAGGCTCAGAGTCACATGAGGAGCTTGTCAGCAGAGGATACTCACTTTGACCGCTTTGAAGAAAGGGTCTTGGATATGTTCATCGAAAAGGTTGTTTTGCAGTTGGAGAAATTGTCGCCAACTCTGCATTTAAGGCTCGCTTCTGACAAACAAAAAGTGATCAACGAATTTTTCGAGGAGTTAAGCGTAAAATTTGCGGAGGGGAATTTATTCGCAAGTAAGCGGTATCAAACGTGGGCTGGACGTGTCCTTGGCGCCTACGAGGACTCTGCAGAGGCTTATGAGGCCATGTTCCGCGAGCTGAACAAGCAATTTGACGACTATGAGCTGGCTTTATTGATACTTGATGGTCGAGCGTCCCTAAAGACGGAAGCCGTAGCCAAAGAGTATTACGACCTTCAGATGAAGGATTGGATAGCGAACCAGAAAGAGCTTGATGTCTTTCGTGCCTTGAAACGGAATACCGGCGAGGGCAACGTATTCAAGAACCCGCTTTTGGAGACATTTGTCTCGTTCATTCGTCAGCTTCCACAGAACAAGTCAATGGGCGAGCAGGTAGTATACAGTGAGTTGTTTAGAATGCTGAAGGAGAATTTCGGCGTCGCTCGCTTGGCTGAAATGCTTGGAGCTTTAAATGTTGATCTTCGCGAAGACAAGCTCGCTGGAGGGGTGACGAACGCGCTGTTTCGGGACGTAGCCTCGGAGGAACCATATCGCCCATTTGAATACGTGATGACTGTTCTCAACGAAGATGCCGGCGCGGAATCTACAGCTGTCAGCATCTGGCTTTCTTACGCTAAATGGTCGTTACCGCCAAACCAATGCGAGCAATTGCTGAAATACACGGTAACGAAATTGTGGGCCCGACGCAGAGATAATGACAAAGCCCTTGCTAATGTCATTACGGCAGCGCAAGAAGACGAGAGCACGCGCAAATTTGCTACAAAAACAATAGAAAAGCTGTTTATGTACTGGGAGAAGGAAGGAATGATAGCAAGCAATGTGCTTGACCTTCTTGGGTTCAAACTAGCAGAAATGAAAGCTGAGGACATTGTGGAGAGGCCACTTTTATTGACGTGGCTTGCGTTTGAATCGCGACATCATGCTACAAATGCTGAAGTACTTGCGGCATTGCGTGAGCATTTGTCTGACGAACAATTAGCAATCATGCTAGTCATAAAGACAAGAAACCCACAGATGAAAGATCGTCTCCTCAGTGTGCGAAAGACATTAATTCATTTTTGGCAAGTGGAGTCCCTTGACGAAGATGCTGTTTTTCAATGTCTTCACCTGGATAAAGCTGGCGACAAGCTTTTTACGCACCCGGCTTTAAATGTCTGGTATTGGTATGTCCTTGAACACCATGGATTGGAGCCAGATGTTATCATTTCGCGGGTCGTGAAGAAGTACTACCGTGATTCCGAATCGCTTCTTGACATGGTGCATAGGGCACTAAAAAGAAAAGAGCCTTCAAGCGCGCGGAGCATTGCCAAATTGCTGAAGCAAAGTGGTATTAGCTATACTTCGTAATCAACGTACGTCGCGAGTTAGACAGCCTGAGTGATGACGACTAGTCTAGTAAACACGAGAAGAATTTAGTCGCATGCACTCATTTTGCGAATAATTGGTAGACGTTGCCCACACTATCTTTTTTAAAATTGAGAGATCCGAGTGGTGTTCTCCACACCATTTTCTGGCAGAGGCACTTAAAATTATTCTGTATGGTGTCATAGTCATAGTATGATTTATCAGATTCGAAATTATAGCGTTGCCTTTGTCGTATTAACCTCACTTATATTGCCTTTTAGTACGCCTAGGGGTGAACAAGCCTTCAGCTTACCGCTACAGCAATTTTGGTTAGTTTAAATTATAACATCTGCGCCATAGCTTTTACTACAAACAGATTTATTTTATCGAACAGTAATATGGGGACATGAGCTTTCTATTACAAGTGGTTTTTTTAAGGCATTTGCATGCTCACAATTGAAGCACTATCTGCAAGTCACATCAACTGTGCTGCAGCTCTTGTTTAATAGCAGATCCTGTCGTGGCAGCAAGTACGGGGACAACACGCCTCGATTCGACCTGTGTCACCGAGTTTCAATTAACCACGGTCCTTGTTTCCCGTGGTCAATTCCGCTTTTCTTTGCGTGAAACCTCACTTCACCAAAGCTACTTGCGTAACGTTGCTCGTTCTCTAATCGCTTTTGAATAACTCTGTAATACTTTGCTTTAATTTAAGCGACTTGTGTTGATCAAATCATCAAGAATGGCGTTATATTTCTTTAAAGCCACAAATTTTTATTTAGAGAAAAATACTTGTCACACTCTTGCATCTTGCTTTCAAATGAATTTGATAGCGATTCGGCTAGAGAACTTGTGATCTCACGATCTCGGCAAATTTAGACGACCAGCGTGCTCTGTATAATTGAATTCGCTGACTTCAGATTCTTGCTTTGATCGTGTTGCATACAAGTATACCATTTACCACTCCAAATGTGCATGCTCTCACATTTGTAAGGGCAGGAGTCGTACGAGTAATCAAGCACTTTAAACTTTGATATGCTCTTGTCCGATAGCATGCCCTTGCTAGTTTTTCATTGATATTGCTCTATAGGTAAGGTATTCCCGCTCATTATTTGTAAAAAGCAAATCAAGTGAGGTTCTTTTACTCAATTCGCTCCAAGACACAACGTTTGCAAAAAAAAATCATTCCCTTGAGTTCAGGTTATCGTCCATCAAGTTTTATGCCAAGACGAGTGGCAACGTTCATCGAGCTTTATGCAAATACAAGTTGCAACGCTTGAATATATGATTTAATTTTAATGTCATGTCTTGAGCGATCTCTACTTACTTCAAAATGTTCAGGTAATTCGTTAATGCGTCAATACTTGATCATGACAATACGACCACAACGACTAGTGTGTCTTCGAGACCTTTGATCTGTTTAATGATAAAAGGCACCGTATGGTGCTTTTCTAGTAGCTAGGGGCGGCTTGTCTTCGACGAAGAGGGTCCAAAGGAGACACGCTGGTAAATGACGATAGTGCATGGCTATATACCCTTTTGGAAAGGTTGTCGGTACGATTGAAGGCTAGACAAGCCTAAAATTTTCTCTCAGTGAATGCTCTGTTCGCGCTCGATACGATGTCCGTGGTAGTGCTCGACACAGAGTACACAGATTGCTTTTGCCCATGCAATATGGCGTTGCCCAGTCGATGAGCTACAACTGTGACCTCGTCCCATTAGATTGTGATTTGTGGCGCGTACGGGCGAGATAACATGTGCGTAGCTTTAGTAAAGAAATCTGGAAAACAAAGTTGATCAATGACTCGGACTTGTTGTCTACGTGACTAGACCTGCTAACATTCGGGACCCAACAACACCAACACATTGTGGCTCGGGAAAAAGTAGCCGAGTGGCTTGCCGATAGGAGCCTATCAAAATGCATAGATAAAGACAGCTGTTCTCGAGACACGTGCGTGCAAAGATAATTGACAAGAGTATTTTGCCCAAAAAAGAAGAAATAACCAAAAAGAAAAGTTAACATTTGTTATTGCTTAAGGCTATTACAACTATCTACAAATGCGGTCACAGTTGTCTCTAAGACAGAAATTTGCCCGCGTTCGATTGGAGAATTTAAGGTCGCAGCCAAAAAAGGCTTCGCGTACATGTTTAGTACTTCTAATTACATGCAGTTACGCTTGGTGTTCTGTTGGAAGTTCTCGATGCGTTTTATAATGCGGGCCGGATAAGCGCGAGAGCGTTAGTATCAATCCTTTGCAAGCACAACACACATAAGCGAGATCCAGAACCATCAGCTAGGTCAGAAATTGATTGTGGCACGAAAGATCTTAGTCTTAATCTTTGAGGGGCTCACATCGAGCAATAAGCTCGCGGATAGATGGGACTAGCTTTAGAATCTTTCGAAAAGATTTCATGATCTCAATATAGAGCACAAAGTGTATGTAGTGGCTAAAATAGCTGAGAGATTCGTCGTTATGATGCACCAGCTCCTGGCTTGTATCCAACAGAGATCGATCGCGAGCAGCATCGAAGTGAAGAATACGCAGTGCGCTAGATGCCGGGATACCGTCCTTCTTCTCTCTCTAGTAAAGAGAGTAACCGTCACTATAACGTGAAATGTATTTTCGCACGATGCGGCCGCTACGATATAATCTATTATCTTTGATGTGGAGAGGTTCAATCCGAGATTTATACAAGTATAAGGCCTCACTTCGGGGAGATTTTCTTAAATGTGTAGAAGTGGTGATCAGCAACTCCCGAGCTTCACGCCACTAAGGCACAAGTTGAGCTCATCGTGAGGTCTCCGCTGACCGCTGATGAAGCTCCCGCGTTTAAAAGTGCTTACAAATACATGATGTTGCGAATTATAGTTCGCAAATAGTAAGTCTATCGGCAGTCACCGATGAGGTTAGTAATTAAACTTTTGCCAATGGTATCTCGCCACTCGTCCATCGACTTCGTTTAAGGTGTCGTAAAGTAAGAAAGGAGAGTGAGGCTTCAGTACATTTGTACTCAAGCTTTAGTACCTTTGTACTCAACGTTTTAAATTCTTTTATAAACCTCGGACAATCTCTTGTTATTTCAAGATTTATTACATGACAACTTTCAAGTGAGCGGTGGTTCACACTTAACAGACACTAGACGCAAAAGATAGACAACATGATACCGACTATTTATATTTCAATAGTTGGTGCATAGCGTGCTCTCCCAGCTGGGTTTGAAACAGCGACCTTGAGGTTAACAGCCGCACGCTCTGCCAACTGAGCTATAGGAAAAGCACACCTAAGATAGCACACCACTGCACTACATATTCGACATAATTGCAGAAGGCGCAGATATAACGGGTAAGCGTGAAACGGGCCTTCGCTCTCTCGAATCGCTGATTCGGCGGAGCTATCAAGCTTGACTTTTGTGTTGCGTGTACCTCATGCTGAGCGTTAGTCAAGGCCGCATCCCCAATGCTACAAGCATGCATGATACTCATCATAGCTTTTCAAGCGATCGAAGTTTTTGCATTGGCCACGAACTTATAATTTGTCCGAAGATGTATAGAAATAATGATTCCGGTGTACTGCTTCTCGTGTTCGTGAATAATCAAGAATATTGATTGCGATGAATTTTGGCTCACTCGACACAAGCAATCAATCGGAGAAAAGCCATGTAGTGCCTGATATTCGCAGTGAGTGCAGTGGCATTTGAGAAATTAATTTAATGCTAATTCATTGACTCTCATGAGTTTTGTGAAGAGGTATCGCTTCCTTGCATAGTGAGATTCAGGCACAACCGTACGCTTAAAGTGGAAGCTTTACGATTACTCAACTCCACATCCTTATGGCCAATATAGTAGAGCTATCGACCGCCGTATGTTCGCCCGAACTCACATCTCTATCATGATCAAGCGCATTAATAGCATCAGGGCTCACATGAGGCTAGGAGTCTTGGTAATCATATTTCTCCACTAGACGCCTCGCATTGGAAGCTAGGTGCGTCAACAGCATTTTTGTAAATGTAGACGATAAAGAACGGCTCATGCTTTTCAAAATTGTTAATGGCTCGGTGAAACAATGTTTCATCTTGTTCTTCAATGGCGATCTCACCCTTTCAACTGGTCCGTTTAGTACCAATAAATACGATCCTTCAGAACGAAGAGCTTTGACTACCTCTAGGATGAGTTCTATACGTTTATCTTGATCGGACGAAGTTGTATACTTTACTCCACTAAATATGCTCAGCCGACAATTGGTAGAGTCACATGATCGCTTTCGTAAGGAAGCTAGTAGTCTTGGAAGATTTTTTTTCTTCAAAAGTTCGTGCCTTAAGAACTGGCAAATCTGTAGAGTGTTTATATAAAGGAGGTTAAGCCCATATATTCGTGAGCCATGCAAGCCCAACCATAGATAGCTTATATGCCCACAAATGCGAAATTTTAGCGCACATTCAAAACAATAAGTCTTTGAGGACACGGTTGACGATTTCCATCTGACTACCTGTCTGTGGGTTGCCAGATGTTGAGAGAGTGCAGCAGCAAATGCATAATTGTGTCGGTAAAACGATAGCCCTTATCTGACTGGAAGGCCATGGTCACTATCCCGCTGTGGCATGCCAATGTTGCCATGGATTTAACTGAGACAAAAATAAAAACGACACTTATGGACTTCCAGTAGTCCGCCAATTTTAGCAGGCTCTGTAATGAAGTTAGTGCGTAAAGCTCAGAATCGATCTCCCGGCAGGTTAATAGACCCATACATACTCATTTATCCACGTATACATGTAACACCACCGACAAGGTGTTAGGACCAAGAGGAATGCCTTTTTCGATCAATTTAGTAAGAAAAGGCAACACATGTGTCCGAATGTATATCTCACTTTTGGCCTTAAGAATTTGAAACAACGACGCGAGAAAATCTGTTGATGTGGCTTAATGCATGGACATCTACTTTCTGGTAGCAATGCACTTATTTTCGCTGTCGAGGTATTAATAAATCGACTTTAGCACCTTCCGCTCACGATAAATTATCACAAAAAAGCCTTAAAACTGGCATCCGCTCGAAATACCTAGCGACTTTGCTATTCCTTTGACCTTTATAATCCTGCCGATGTGAACCACCTCATAGTCCGGCCTACGCGATAGCGTGTCGGCAAACACACTGCATTTTTCAGATATGCATTCATTCGGAAGTATTACTTTACAACGAATAAAACCTTTCTCGTCAAGATTTGAAGCAAAATGACCGTATTTCACCGCTGTACACAGGAAAGTGCGGCCCAAATAAACTGTAAAAGACGTAAAGCCTAGAAGATGCACTCGAAATCTTGCCCGAGTATACATCATGAAAACTAACCCTTTGTCATGAACGAGTTAGCTCTACTCGGTAGCCCAAGCCGCCTAAATTTAATCATATTAGCTCGCTCACGGCCTTCCTTATTACCCTGCAGTGACCTGCCACCAATGGCATTGTCAGAAACTTGGCACCATAAGGTTAACGGATTCGTAAAGTATGGCAAATCCAGAATTGGTCCTTGCTTTGCTACCAACACCACTCAATAATCTTTTATAATTGATCCAAAGAAGAATATTTGATACCCGCATACTCAATAGTGTGCTTGAGCAAAAGTTAGGTAAGGCCTTGTCACTACTGTCTGAGCTCCATGGCTGGTTACGTAGCAGTCGATGACTTTTATCTCTACTGCAATATGAACGAGTTGTCGGTATTAGTTTGGAGTTTATTACCTCAAAACTTGACTTGACTTGCTTCGATCGGCTTGATGGATTCCTTTAAATAAATATGGACGGATATTTCGCCCTCGAGCGAAAGGATGGAATGCTTTTGTGTCCCAGAAAAAATAAGTGTTGTCGGGGCGCTAATTAACATTCAATTATGCCACTAGGCGCACTCGCCGCCGTGAGTTCATTCGGATTTGGTAGTAGCAAATACAATGTGCTTCTAAACTTGCTATCAGGAAACGCGTCCTTCTTTGGATAAGACATTCACCAAGTACCGGAGCACTGATCAGCTATTCATAAACATATTGCCGTCCTCTGTCCAGCTACAATATATATATGCACTCTTCTGTATTAGTCGTGTACGTACTTAAGTAAATAACTTTACCGTCGCCCTCTTTCTCGCCTACATTTTCACTTCCATCTCGCGCTAGGTATGTCTCGCGATCGTCAATATCTATGGTAGATGAGCCGCTTGATGCAGCAAACATTCAACCGATCTTGAGACCGATCTGCGCTAAAAAGAATAAAAAGCTTACGCTCGAAAGCGACGATTTTTAACTGTACCTTGTGCTTTGAACCCAAAACATTTGCTAGTGCCGTCTTCTAACGTGATGTGGGGTGACTAGAAAAATCAAACAAAATGCATACATTACCGCGATTGCCTGGCTGATTAGATAGAGACAAGACTTACTTGTAATCTCTTGGACTTGTATCACTCAAAGTTTTTCTTCAACTTCGTGTCATCCTTCACCGATAATAGTGATATGCGTGTGAGCCCGGATTGCCGTCCACAATATCCAATTACAAGTACTTTTAGTGCCGTGTGTGATCTTTCGTCCACATACTCATTCCTTTCTTGGCCCTTTTATCAATTTTGGTAAAGTCAACTATTTTTTCGGTTCCTTTAAGCAATTAATTGCTGCACCTGGTAATTTCTGCACCTGAGTTGTTAAGACGGAGCCTTTTCGAAAATCAAGTAAAGTATATGTCGATAAAAGTACGACATAATTTGTTAAGCGACTTACTTTTGCCTTATCACGGGCTAAAATCAGTGAACGAAAATGTAATATCACAATATTCTTATGGCAATGGCTACTGCCTGGTCACACAGTGCTTCATGTTTTGCCTAAGGTTAATCTTGTTCCTCACTCCTCTATTCGGTGAGAGGTTATTGTTGGATCTCAGGACCTCACATTTGAAAAATGTCAAAGAGATTCCTTGAGACCTTCCAGGATATGTACTTAAGCCGCACTGCACGCTGCCAACAAGGCTGAAGCAACACATCTTTGTCTAAACTGAAGGATGTATTTATATCATCAAGAGAGGTTTCATTTAAAAAAACACTATCTATGAGGTATCTTACGAATTTCAATTCGGCCAAGAGCTCATTGGCTTTGAGTCCTTCGTGGCTCGTATACTTGAAGCCCAGACAGTGCTTTACATTGGGTCACACCAGCAGCGACACGGATACCAAGTGAGTTGCCGCTTATCCCTGTGGTAAACGTCTCTTTGTCAAATACGAGGTCGTAGGCGGAAGCCAAAAATCGATATCGAATCGCATCTCCATATTGTTTTAGCTACACGATTTTCGGGGATCTACACGGTTTTCGGGATACTTCCTCACCGACCTCGAGATCTGAGCTGCTCTGTGTTGCGGACCTGTGCTTTTACCTTAAACAATGTTGTGACCCACAGTTGGTGGTGCCACCAATGGAGCTATGCTAGCTGCATTTGTAGCGATATCGTAAGCGTCTTTGGTAGCCAGTGCTACAAGTGGTACTAATCATTCGCTAAAGAAAACTTTTGAGACGTCGTCACGTCTACCCTCTAAAAATGTCAGCTCCTCCTATGTTGACTTGGAGCGTGTAACTGCTTAAGTTTTTTGTTGAACAAATTGAACTACAATAGTGGCGGGAACAGCCCTGTCGCGTGGAATTGGGCAGCTGGCACCCGTAACGTTTTTTCCACAAATGAATTTAGGCTCGTCTATGGCATGCACAAGATCAACTCGTACTTGTAGACATTCTACTATTCAATTCTTAAATCTCATAGCCAGCACTATATAAGCTCTAGAAATCTCAAAGGGCGTCTCATTTTTCAGTCAAACCGAGACTTTTTTGCTTTCTGCGAATCCATTTCCGTCAATCAGGCAACGTATGCTAGCTGAACGCAATCATTTGTTGGCAGCAAAAGTTTGCAATCTGTCAAGACTTGAGATGAAGTTCTCTAATCTCGCATACGTGTGTACACAACCAGCTATTTTATGCTGCTTGTAATTTTTCAAAAACTGTCCAACGATTAAAGGCTAAATTATTATGGTGTGTCCCATACATACGCACATTATGAAATTTTGATCCTTCTCTCGTGGGCAACCTTCTCCTTCTGATGAACAGAAGTTTACTGGATTCGGGCGCAGCTTCTGACACTGACCTTTCATAGCCCTTGAATGAGCCAGACCTCTTCTTTATTCTTAATTATCGCAGCCAAAGAAGCGGCTGCTGTTTTTCTCGGAACGGCTTAAATCTATTTGTACAGGACCGATCACTACATTGGGCTTCGTTGGAAGAGGGGCTATCGCTCCACGGTATCTAACTGAGCAAAATTGTTTGTGGCGTCCTTTTTTAAATAAAAAATTTCTCAATGTTGCTTTTTGCACTCCAAAAAGATGCGTGCGAGACTGGTCTACCTATAAGCCGTCCACGAGCACACCAGCTTTAATTTTGTCCAGGAAGTGGCGCTCAAAGGCTGTCATCTCTTTTGGCTCATGAATAGATGTATATATATATGAAGCTTGCGCCTACTTTGCTTGCAGATATGGTATCGGGAATGCTATCAAAAGTCCAAGCTATCCAGATGGGACGTTTCTTTTTTTCTGCTCCTTTGTAAGCTTCCAAGACACTAAGCCCTCTGGTAAAGTGTTTGTATGGGTAAGTGCCTCGATTTTGGACTAGCCTCTTAGGTGAGAGAGTGCGAACGTCACGCACACGTGATCATCTGTGATTAAAGCTGCCTTAGGACCATTTCTTGCCCTTATATACGAAATGCCGTAGCTACTATTGCATAACACTATTTAGCTGATAGATTTGACAACCGTCACACGTACCGACTACTTGGCGGTAGGAATGACTGCAAATCCGCCTGCCTTCTTAAGCCTAAAGAAAGTAGAGATCTTTCGAGCAGCGCGCATTATGCCGACAATTGTTGGTAGATGTTTGATTTATCTCGGATCCATTGCAAGGGTTCAGGTAACGAATGTACCCGCGAAGGCGTGGGTTGATTTACAAAGTACGATCAGGTGTGACGAAGTCATACAACACCTTGCACACACGAGACGCGCAGAAAAATGTTTGGTTTTCAAGTGTTCAGTACCCTTGGTCATTAAATTCAACATTGTGCAATACGCTTTGGTGCAAAGTTGGTTTATTGTATGAATTTTTGGTTGTGGTCCTGAATATACTTCTCGATAGACGACAAAATTTGCTACCGCACTTTATGTCGAGGCTTTATCCCAATTACATTTTTTTCAAGCACGTTGGTATGTAAATCGGTAGAAGCACCGATTGATTGCGTGTCGAGCTTTTGAACTCGGCTTTGTTATCACAATAACGTTTTCGTTTTGTCCCATACTGGCGGTTTTAAAACAAAAGTCCGTATCTATCGGTAGCAGCCGCATTAAGGCGATCACGCGGAGTGGTGCCGCGAAGCAGAGAAAAACTCTACTAAAGCCCAACTACGTGCTACAACCATTTGCGACAGAATATTGACAGCGGCCAGATAAATTGTGTCAATACATTCGGCGCATGTATTGTATTTGACCTGCGCGACCAATGGGATCCTTTATTGCCACAACAGTGGCTAAGTATGCTTCATGCAAGGAAATTAGTTACGTAAACCTATGCTCTCGGCTTGAATGGATATGTTTCCCACTGGTGGTGGTGCTATGTTATGAAGCTATGCTTTCTGTATTGAGAGCTATATTGGAAGCGTCTTCGGTACCCAGTGCAACATGCGGAACTTATTATTCGCTAAGGAAATTTTTTAAGTCGTCGTCACGTCTACCCTACAAAAACCCAGCACTTTTAATACCCCCCATATTGACGTTGGGCGTGTAACTGCCTAGCTCTATTTTCAGACAAATCATACTTCAACAGTGGCAGAGACGAAACACAAAGCCCTGTCGCGTGGAATTAGGCAGCTAATAGCCATAGCCTTGCCCCACAAATCGATCTTACGCTCGTGCTTTTCTACTTGACATGCACAGGACCGAGTCGTACTTGTCCCTGTCAACAAATCCTTCGTACATAGAAGTCCTCGGATCTAAAATTCGGATCCTTTTGAAAGTTAAAACTATTTAAAGCGTCCCATTATCCAGACGAACCGCAACTGACTCCCTCTACGACGATCAGTTAGCGTGTTCTAGCTGACAGCAATCCTTTGTTGGTACGCAAAAGTTTGCAGAAATCTACCAAGACGTAGAATGGACTTTTAATATCTCGCACACGTGCGCATGCAATCAGCTGTTTTATATTGCAAAAAAACTTTATAGGATCTGTCCAACGCTTATAGACTGACTTTCCATCATGTGTATCAACCTTTCCCACATCGTGAGAATTTAATCCTTCCCGAGTAGGCCCTTACCCCTAATAATGACCAGCAATTTACTAGTTCTGAAGGCGCAGCTCTTGACAGCGAACCTTCATAGCAAACGATTTCTAGACCCTTGCTCATCGTAGCCAAAGTGGCGGCTCTGCTTTACTCGGAACCGCTTTAGTCTTTTGACACAAAACCAATCACTACACTGGGTGTTTTACGACGAAAGGCTGCCTTCTACGGTATTCGAAGGAGCAAGCATATTTGTGGCTTCCTCTTTCTTAAAAACGTCCGTTTGTTGTTGCTGTCTGCACTCCAAAGAGCTGAGTGTGAGGTTGATTTGGCTTGTAGCCGTCCATTGATACACCAACCTTAATTTTATTCAGGTAGTGGCGCTCGAAGGCCGTCAACTCTTTTGACTCACGAATATATATTAATGAAGCTCACACCTACTTTGCTTGCAAATACGTAGCGGGAAATCTGAAAGATGTTTAAGCTATTTAAATAATAGTTTTTCTGGTCCTTTTGAAGCTCCCGGGTCTCAACCAGATTAAGTGTTGTACGAAGAAGTGCCTCGATTTCTTACAGGCCTATCGTGTGAAAGAGTGCGAGCGTCACACACACGTAACCATCAGTGATAAAGGCTACCTTCAGACTCTTTCTTGTCCCTGTATACGAAAAAAAAGAATCTGGTCTCTCTTTCCATTGCGGGGAAGAACCGAGGCTTCCTTTAGACTTCACAGTAGGCTAACGCCGTAGCTACTGCTGCCAGAACATAAATTATGATTGTAAGATCGAAGACTGTGACGCGTCCCAGCTGCTTGGCGGCAACGATGACTGCAAATTTATTCGTCTCTAAAGGCCCATAGATACTAGCAGGTCTTCCGAGCAGCGCGAACTACGCATCCGACGATTGTTGGTAGGTGTTTGATTGACCCCGGATCTATTGCAAAGGTAATAGATCCATTCGCGTAGTCGTACGATATATTATGAAGTGCAACCAGGTGTGACGGGGTCGTACAACATCTTGCTTAGATGAGACGTGCAGAAATATGTTTGTTAAACAACTGCTCACTAGCCTTGGTCGAAATTGTGCAATACGCTTTGGTTTGAAATTGGTATATTTAATAATAATCTTTCTTTGTGGTCCTGATTGTATTTCTTTATAAGCGACTAGATTAACTTCGGCAAATTATGGAGAAACTTTATCGTTTTTATAATATCTTAGACCTATAGAATGCTAATCCGGACAAATGACGACAAGTTGCGTGTCGAGCTGTTTAGCCATATCTCACAAAACTAAGTTTTTACAAGATATTTCTGTCCCGTGCTGAAGCATGCTCTCTGTCCTTAATCGAGAATGCCGTACGATTAAGGTAGCAGCCGCATCAAGGAGGCCACTCGGCGTGTTGTCGCGAAGCAGCGAAACAACTTTTAAAAAATCACGTGCTGCAATCATTCGCGACAGAGCATTAGTGCTTGTATTATTATAATTGACCAATGTGATCAGTTCGTGACTTATTTAAATTACGTGTTGCTATTGCCGTGCGAAAATATGTAAAGTAAAAGCCGCGACGCGAGGAGGTTTTGAAGTGGACATGTATCTATTAGAACGTGTAACGATGTGGGCGCTTTTAAGACTGTCATCAAAGTCGTATCATCTAAATTATGTATTGAGCTAGCCGTGCTAGTAAATACACCGCACGGTGTACTGCATCTCAGCTTTAAAATGATTGATCAGTAGTAGTGCCGTGTCGGCATCATCACTGTTCGCTTCGTTCACAAAATGTATATATTGGTACTAAACGCACAATGCTCAGCACGCCGAAGAGTTCGCCACATAGTTTGCTCTCGAAATTGCCAAGGCGACTTTAGTTTGCAGCGACTGTTATTTCTGAATGTATCTCTCAATATGTGGATCCTCTATCAATAAGCTATCTGACTTTGAGATATGTAATTTTATGGTTTGTCAGCAGCAAAAAAAAGACTAACGACTTTACAGCTCTTTCGTACAGGTGCTATATAGATGATGTACTGTTTAGTACTATACAGAACGATGATGTACTATACAGCACATAATCGCTGTCTCTAAGGGTGTCTAGGGCAATCAGGATACTATTTTTTGCACGGGTTGAGCGGACGAGGAGGTACTGATTTAAACATATGAATTCAACACGTTCCTTTCCAACTTATTACTCTCTTCCATTTGCTTGGTCATTCACCGCAATGGCTCCAAGGAAGAAGCAGAGAAGAAGAAGGCGACGACTGAGGTGACGCATTAGATTTCGGTGCAGCATCTCATGAATATATGATTATTTTTTGTCCAATCGGATCATTAGTCCAAGGATCTCATGGTGGCATCTCATGAATTTATTGTTGATGCCTTAAGACAAAAGTTTGCCACCGCTGCCGCTCGCAATTAGAATACGTTACTTGATATTGAGAGCTACAGGTAAAAAAGCTCGAGAATTTCTGCATCATCTTGACGAATAGCGATCTTATTGATGACGACAGCGGGTCTGCACGAAGATTTGCTCTGACACCGGTGGCTGCCGCGCCGGCGGCCACACCGGCGGCCATAGCGTCAGCGACCGCATCTGGAGTGGATGCAAACACTTCACGGTATACTAATTTGGTTGCAGTTTTGCATTGTCGAATGTCTTGATAATGGTCGAAGTGAAAGATCCATCTGTGGCAACCTTCACTGCTGTCTCGACGTGCGCCACCCTTCATTCCAAATGTTGCTATCGCGTCACAAACTGTACCGACGGCAACTTGACCTTGCCAATTCGGATTAGAGCGGTGGACCTAAAAGGGATCTTCGTCAGTTCGAATAAGTTCTCCCTCAAGAACTTGGCGCTGCTTGTCACTCAATCCGATCAACGACTGCGTTAGCTTCGCGGCATTTACAAGAAAAAAGTGCGGGTCCGATGCGCTGTTTCTTTAACTCGCGCAGGTGCCTATTGCTTCGTTCTCATCGAATTCTTGACGCATCTACATGTAGTCGAGGTCAAGCAGGATTAGATAGTTGTTTCTCGCCATTCGCCATTCGCCGGCACCGAAATCATATGCTTCACCTCAGTCGTCGCCTTCTTTTTCTCTGCTTCTTCCTTGGTGCGAAAATCAAGTTGGAAAGGAACGTGTGGAATACACATGTTACAATCAGTACACTCCTGTGCATTGATGATGAATAGTAAATTACAGATGCATTATACATTGGCACTGCTTTGGTATGTTTAAGTCCGTATAATTTGATGATGCCTGCAAGGCACTCGCACGGACGCCTTGCAGGTATTTGCCTACCGTACAGCATCTAAACCTTGGTGCATATTAGACTTGTAGATTGAAAATAGCAAAGCCCATCATTCAAATGCTCTGGATGGTTGATCGCTCAGCAGCTTATTTTTGCAAATTACACAGTACATCAGATAGTACGCCCTCAATCTTTATTGTAGTTCCACTACTTCAGAAACTGATTAATCAAGGCATCATCATGTTACTTTCTGTTGCTTGTGTTGTTTTTAGAATGCTTGGGCAACGCTAGCACAGAATTTTACTATTTGTCATTCCACAGAGAATTGCCTTACGTCGATAAGTCATACTATACACAAACATATTAGAGCTTCAAATCCAACTTATGGCTTATGGTCTCGACATGTCTATTGCACCGTATAGCTTCGAAGTTCGCAAAAGCCCCTTCGTAACTTGTCATTATCAAATAATCCTTTTGACGCGATGTCCAAGCCTAAGCTTCTGCGACATTTCATGTTGCTATTGGGTTTTACACTCGTGGCAAGTACCAAGACCATGATAGCGGCGGCGGATGCTCAAGCCCAGAGTCACATAAGGAGCTTGTCAGCAGAGAATACTCGCTCTGACCGCTATGAGGAAAGGTTCTTGGTTACGCTCATCGCAAAGGTTGCATTGCAGTTAAAGGAATTGTCGTCAAGTCTGCATTTAAAGCTCGCTTCTGACAAAGAGAAAGTGATCAACGAGTTATTCGAGGAGTTGAACGTAAAATCTGCGGAGGGGAATCTGTTCGCAAGTGAGATGTATCAAGAGTGGGCTGGACGTGTCCTTGGCGCCTACGAAGACTCAGCAACGGCTTATATGGCCTTATTCCACGAGCTCAAAAAACACTTTAGTGACGATGAGCTGGCTACATTTGTACTTGATGGTCTGGAATCTCAAGAGACAGCAGCTGTAGCGATCAAATATTACAAATTAATTTATCAGCTTGCACACCCATGGAATGTACGAGGGCCATGATAGCGGTGGAGGCCCAAGCCCAGAGTCTAATGAGAAGCTTGTCAGCAGTGGATACTCGCGCTGAACGCCATGAGAAAAGGACGTAAAATATCTTCGGCGAAAAGGTTGCATAAGAAGTAGAGAAGTTGGCACCAAGCCTGCGCTTGAGGCTCTCTCCTGACAAAGAGAAAATGATCGACAGCTCTTTCTAAAACTTTTACGTGGAATCTGTGAAGAAGAAATTACTCGCAAGTAAGCAGTATCAAAGGTGGGCTAGAGGTGTCCGTGGGGCCTTCAAAAACTCTGCAGAGACTTACTTATATGGTCTTGTTCTACAAGCCGAAAAACACTTAAGTGACTATGAGCTGGCTACATTTGAACTCGATGGTCTGGCATCCCAGAAGATAGAGTATGTAGCCGTTAGATATTACAACCTTCAGATAAAAGATTGGATAGAAAATAAGAAAGTGCTTGATGTTTTCAGTGCCTTTGCGTTCGGTATCAGGCACCGTTTCCAAGCACCCGCTCTTGAAGACACGTCTCGTTTGCTCGTCAGCTTCCACAAAAAGATAATTAGACGAGCAGTCAACATACGATGCTCTCTTAGCTGAAATGCTTGGAGCTACGAATGTTGTCTCCACGAGTGAGGCGTTGGACGTGAAGTCTAAATTCAATTATGATGCCTTTGTGATCTCTTCAGCTGTTAGCATCTGGCTTTCTTACGCTAAAGGGTCGTTAACGAAAGACGATTACGAGGAATTGGTGACCGGCTTGGTAAACAACTTGTGGGCCCAACGTGGCTTTGAGACAAGGCCCTTGCTAACGTCATAACGGCAGCGCAAGAAGACGAGAGCACGCGTGTATTTGCTACAAAAGCCTTAGAAAAGCTGTTTATGTACTGGAGGGGGGAAGTAAAGACGGCAAGCGATGTGCTTAACCTTTTTGGGTTCGAACTAGCACGAATGAAGGTGAGGACAGTGTGGAGAGCGCACTCTTATTGACGTGGCTTGCCTTTGCATCGCGACGTCATGCTACAAATGCTAAATTACTTGTGGCATTGCGTAAACATTTGTCTGACGATCAATCGGCTGCTCGTTTGATACATCTTCTCGTGGCTGCTGACGAGCGAACGAGTCATGATTCTGAAAAGCGGGTTCTTAAAAAAGTTGCCTTTGCTAATATCAAGTTCCAAGGCACTAAAAATCAAGCGCTCCCTACTATTTTTTCTCAATCGTCCATTTGAAGGTTGTAATATCTATTCGCTACAGTTTCTGTCTTCTGGGATACCAAACCACCAAGTACAAATGTAGCCAGGTCATAGTCGTTAAAGTGCTTTTTCAGCTCGTGGAACAAGGCCTGATAAGCCTCTGCAGAGTCTTCGTAGGCGCCAAGGACACGTCCAGCCCACTCTTGATACATCTCACTTGGGAGCTGTTGATCACTTTTTCTTTTCAGGAGAGAGCCTTAAACGCAGACTTGACGACAAATTCTCCAACTTCAATACACCCTTTGCGATGGACGTGTTCAAAACCATTTCCTCAAAACAGTCACTTCGAGTCTTTTCTGCTGACAAGCTCCTCATGTGACTCTGAGCTTGGTCATCCATTGCTATCATGGCCTCATGGCCTTCGTACTTGCCACTAGTGTGAAAGTCGATAGCAACATTTATCGGCGCAGAGTTATAGGCTCGAGCATTGCCTTTGAAGGATTATTTGATAATGACAAGACCTTCGAATCACTATCGAGCTATACGGCGCAATTGACACTTCAAGATCTCAAGGTGAGTCCAAGATTTTTTTTCCCTGATATATTTGTGTATAGTATGACTTATATAAGAAGCGCAATTTTAACATTTAAAAACAGCACAAGCAACATTATGATGCCTCAAATTAACCAGCTTCTGTTATTAATTAAGGGCTTGTATGAGTAAAGACGAGAATTTTTATAGACTACAATAAAGATCGAAGGCGTACTCTCTGATGTACTGTGTTGTATGCAACAATAAGCTGCTGAGCTATCTGTAATGTAATGTAATGTATTACGTTTTCGCGTTGCCAAGTTATGCACATGCTAGGCTCAGTCTGGCTAGTCCACGGCATAGAGTGGTGTCCGCATACGTCGGGTCTCGTTCGGCGGGCAGTGCAGCCAGCACCGAGGTCGTGAGGGTCTTCCATTATTGTGTTTAGCTCTGACTTGGTAAGAGCCCAGGTGGCGCCCGATGCTGAAGACCGTCGCGTCGAGGGTGAGACTCGTTGGAGACCTGCAGATGCCCGAGAGCACCTGCCCGAAGCGCGCGAGCATTTAGCCCCCGCGCTTGGAAGGAGGGCGTCAGCTATCTGTCTTAAATTATTGGCTAAAGTATCTTTCTGCAATTTAATTGCTCAAAATGCACCAAGTTTTATGTGCTATACTGTAAGCCAATACTTTCCTCACATTATGGCGTCCGTACGTGAGTTTTGCAGCCGTCATCAAACCACAGGGTCTTTATCACAACAAAGCAGTGCCAATGTGTACTGCAATTGTAACCCCATGTACCAGGCCTCGAGCGTGGAAGGCCTAGTCGTCAGACTTCTTTTTTGCATTTCAAAGCTGCTGTCAAACCCTAAGATTACAATGAAAGATCAAAACCAGATATCTTGTCAATAGTGAATGAGAGATAAATGCAGCAACGGTCGCGGCAAACTGAAATCGCAAAGCTTCTATCGGGAGCGAACTATGTGGCGAGTTCCTCAGCGTGTTGAGCATTGTGCAATTGGAGCCATTATGTTCATGTTGCGAACGAAGCGAACAGTGATGGCGCCGACGCGGCGCGTCTACCGACCAATTATATAAAAGCTAGAGTGCAGTGCACCGTGGATATGTATTTATTCCCATTTCGCCACATGATTTAGGTGATACTCCTTTATTGACCGTCTAAAAACGCCTGCATCGCTACTAGTTTTTACTGTGCTATCTATCATAAGGTTTTATAAATACACGTCCATTTAAATCCCCCTCGCATCGCGATTTTTTCGCACGGCGACCGATCAACACTCTAAGGTGATGTAAAAGCGATAATGGTGGCTATCCTAGTCGCTCATCAAGAATCCACAAAACGAAATTTTATTGAATATACCGATAAAAGACCAAAGCATATTGCACAAATTTAACCAAGGATAGTAAACAGTATATTACTTAACATATTTCTGTGCGTATCTGAGGGCTTTGTGACCAGGGAGCTTACTAAGGAGCTTTAGAAGAAATGTTCCATCCGATTGGCTTGAACATCTATGAGAATTCCCGTTACCGTATTTGCAAGCAATGTAGGCGCGAATTATATATGTATTTATGAGCCAAACGAGTTGACGGCCTTCGAGTGCCATTTTCTATAAATAACAAAGGTTTTTGTGCTCATAGACGAGCGCAGAAAGTGACAATAAGGGATCGAGAAAAAGAAAGCCACCACAGACTTGATCCTTTAAATACCGTTGGAAGGCAGCTCCTCGTCGTCAATAAGAGTGGGCTCTCGTACAAAATTCAGCGTGGTGATTGTAAGTGTTTCCGAGTAAAGCAACACTCACTTCATTATCTGCAATAAACACGGGTAAAGAAGTCGCTTGGCTTATTTAAGGGCTATGGAGGTTGCTGTCAGATTCTTTGTCCTCAGAGCCAAAGAAATACTGGTTAGTTGTAGGGGCGGGGCAGAACAGCCTACTCGAGAAGGATCAAATTCTCATGATGTGCGCAAGGTTGGTACACACAATAGGAAATTAGCATTTAACCATTGGACAGCTCTTTAAAAGGATACAAGCAGTATTAAACAACTGGCTGTATGCACACGTGTCATAGTGAATTGCGAACTTTTGGTTGCCAACAAAGATGGAGGTCAGATAAGATACGTTAAGCAATTCATGTGGAGGAAGCCGCAGAAGCAAGTCCGTTTCGGGTGACGAGACGCCTGTCAACAGTCTTAAAGCTTGAAAAGATCTGGCTATAAGAGTTGAGGACTTCAATAGTACGAAGGTACTTCTCGTCTTTGACGAGAACGAGTGCGACTTGGTCCTGTGCACGCTGTAGACAAAAAAGCTCGAGCTCTAAATTGTAAATTGAAGTGTATGAAACCAGCTTCCCCGTTCCATAACAAGGCTTTACTGTGTTTTGTTCCCACCATTGTTTAAGTATAATTTGTTTAGGAAAAAATCTAGGCCTTTAAAACCTCAACGTCAATATAGGAGAGCCTTGAGGTGCTGCTGTTCTTTCAAAGGTAGACGTGACGGCGTCTGGAAAGTTTTCTTTAGCGGGTAGCAAGCCCCGCTAGTAGCACTGGTTTGCAATGGTGCTTATAATGTCCCTCTAATTGCAGAAAGCCTTGCTTCATCGGCGGACAACAGCATTGCACCACCAGCTGTGGGCCACTAAGTTCCCTAAGCTAAAAGAATAGGTCTCCAGGAAGGTAATAAGATATCACCAGAATCGTGTAGATTATCACCACTAAAACGAAATGAAGGCGCGATTCGAAATCAACGTTTGGCTATCATAAACGACCTCGTCATTACCAAAACAGAACTTAACCTTATGAATAGATGTCAGCTCATCTTGAGCTGTGTCGCGGAAGGTGTGCCCCGGTGTGAGGCACTGTCTGGGGCTTCAGATTCACCGAGCCTCAAACTACCCAAAGCCACTGAGCCCTTGGCCAAATAAAAACACCTAGACTAGGTATGGTTTTAGATGCAAGCCTCTCTTAAGGATTAAAAAATCAAATTTTCGTTCGGACAAAGATGCGTTGGATTAGTCTCATTGGCAGATTTCCAATGCGGCTTAGCGTACATATCATGAAAGGTATCAAGGATCTGGTATTCTATTCCCCTAGATGTGTGGTCCAGAAACCCAACATCAACCTATCACTAGAAAGTGGAATGAGGGTTAGATTGAGCTTAGGCAAGCCATGAAGCGTTATGTTACCAGGCAATATTCATTTTTATAAGAACAATGTGAGATCATTTATGAAATTTCTTTTTATCGATTTTTACCCCTTGATGAGAAAAAGTATGCCGCACGATAATTAACGTCGTACTTTTGACGAAAGAAAACACTGTTTTATCTTTACAGAGGCTTTCCCAAACGACTCGGGTGCAGATGCTGCTAGATGCAGCAGCTATTTGCTTGAAGAAAGAGCAAGTTCAGAAATTGGGTGGTTACACAAAAACTTCTAAAGATGGATAAGACGGAAATGGCTGTGAGAAAGGTATGTGGATGTAGTGCCACACACGGCACTAAATGTACCTGCAATTGGATACTGGCGATGAAAATCCTGGTTCACACCATGTGTGGAGGATGACACGAGCATTTTAGGTGATACGGTCAAAGCTCGAGAGATTATAGGTAAGTCTTGCCTGCTTCGAATCAGCCAGGTTATCGCGGTGATCAGTGCATTTGATCCGAGATCTACTTTTCTCGTTACCCTACATAACTCCAGAACACGGCATTAACAAAAGCTTTGGGGTATTATAAGCACAATGTACCATCAGAATCTGTCGCTTTTTAGTTTGAGTTTTTTTAGCTTAATTTTTTAGTGCATATCGATCTCAAGATCGGATGAATGATTGCTGCTATGATTGTCTCATAAAAATGGTCGGGAGGAAGAGATCGATGAAAGAATTACTTCACTTTGAAAAAACGCGACGAGCGCATATTTTTTAAAAATCGGCTTCCGCCGAATGCGAAGTTTGTGTTGCTCGATTAATTTGCCGTCGTTCGCTGGGCGGCTGCATGTGCAGTACTCTCATGTCGTTTTGGTTCGAGGAACTTTGAGATACTCATATATCTCGTCACATTAAATTCGCTGCTACACCATCTGCGTGAAAAAGCCACTCAGACGCACGAAAGCGCTGTCGAGACGCGCTTTTCATGTATCTGCATACACCGATGACTCTCCTGCCGCGTGAAGTCGATGGTAGAGACTACACAACCATTAGGGTCATGCTAAGATAAGGAATGGTTGGGTTTAGAAGACATAATTTCTGCACTCGTCACCCACTATCGTTGTTCTGTACGTGGGAAAAACGGCAGTATATTTTAGCATGTAACGAGCTGGTCAGCGCAGCGGTATCTGATAATAGCCTTATCCAGAGAAGGACGCATATCCTCATAGCATGTTCGGTAGCACGATATATATACTACTACCAAAACGAATGAGGGTACCTCACGGTGGTGAGTACGCTCAGCGGCGTAGCAACATTAATTAACGCCCTGGCGAGGTTTCACTTTCTTGTGACACAGCTGCATTACATCCTTTTGCTCGAAGACGATATATTCGTCCATATTCATTGTAAAAGAATTGGTCGGCTATGTAGACCTGTTAAGACTTGACGGGGCAAGTTTTTGAGGTCACGAGGACCACCAAACTTTACATAACATCGATAACGCGTCCATGCGGCAGTTTAAAAAAACCTCGGCTGCTTTTATAACAACCATGGGGATCAGACGAAGTGAAATTTATCTTGCCTTGGCCGGCGCGACACTTGAGGTATTGACCAGGTGTACCAAATTGCTTGTACAAGTACAGCGTCGAGTATGCCGGTCTAGCAAAAAGCCAGATCTATATTAGTAGATTATTGTAACAAAACTAGCACCAGTCTTGACTTTTCGTACTTTACAAAGCCGTCAAGCGTCTTTTGCGACGCTTCTGAAGACTCCATCGATGGGAATCATTGCAAGCTAAAACGAAACCATGAGCAAGCTAATCTTACTCTATGCCCTTTGTATTTTTTTAGGCCGCACATTCCTGTGAACAGCGATAAAGTTCGTTCATCTTGCCCAAAAAAATGACAAAATAGTTGTCATTCTTTGCGAATAACTATGTCCGCAATGAATGAAAGTTTGGAAAAAGTAGCGTGCTTGCTAACACGCTTCGCGTTGGTCAGATGAGTTAGGCCACATCAGCAGGATTGGAAACTCTATCGACCAACAAATCTGCTAGGATATAAAACAAATGCCAATTTATGTGATTTTAATCTGTGGTGGAAGGCGCCAAAGTCGACTTTGAAACACCGCAATAGCCAAAATAAATGCATCGCTATCAGATTTAGGGTGGCTGTTTACATTACGCTGCGCCGTCAATTACATCTTTAGTCGTTGTACCACATTTGAAGATTTGAAATGATTCACCATTTGGGGGTACATGTTGCTTTAATTAGCGGTCGTTTTATCGAGAATAGGATGTTCTATTGGTCTTAACAACACATCGGTGGTGTTACATTAAACGTGGATGAATGAATTTGTGAGAAGCTATGAAATGTGCCAGAAAATTATTTTCGCGCTTTACCCGCTGAAATCATTGCAGAGCCTGACCGTACCTGCGGACTATTGGAAGTCCATAAGACTCGACTATATCTTTGGCTTAGCAAAATTAATGGCAACACGGGCACCATGCCGCCACAGCAGGAGAGTGCAGCTGGCACCAGCATTAGTGAAGAGAAAACAGCAGAACGTTTAATGTTTAAAACCACGGTCTTCCAGACAGGCTCGTTTACCAACGCTTTTTTTGTAATTGCCGCTGAACACTTTCGACATGTGACAATCTACAGACACGTGGTCCTATAAAATAGATCAACCTTGTGCTCAAAGGATCATTGTACAGAATGTGTGCTGAAATCTCACCTTTCTGGACATATAAGCTATCTGTAGTTGAGTTGTCATGGCTCACAAAATCATGAGCTTTATTTTCTTTATATAAACACCCTACTGATTTTTCAGATTAAAGAGCACGAACTTGAGGGGGAAATTTTGATCTTCCAAGTTTGTCAGCTTTCATAAGAAAGCAATAGAGTGATTTTCAAAGCTTTAAGCCTCTAGGGTTGTCCCGAGTTGAGCTCATCGCTAGGTCCCTGGTGACCGCTGATGAAGCCCTCGCGTTCAGTGATAAATAAAAAAACATGATGTTGCAGATTTTAAGTCGCAGACTGGCAGGCAGCGACGAGAGCCGACTGATTAAACCTTTGCCAAAGTTACCTCGCCACTCGTCCATCGACTTCGTTTAAGGTATCGTAAAGTAATTGGCAAGAGTACAGCTTCAATACTAGTGTATTCAACGCTTAAATTCCTCCGGTCATCCTCGGACAATGTATGGGGCGCAAGTACAACGGGTACGACGTGAGAGATTCCTGCGAAGATATCTAGCTGGTTCCGAGCTGCGCACACCTCAAGCTGAGCGTACTTCGAGGACGCAGTCCAAATGCTAGAGGATCCATGGTACCCATCGTAGCTTTCCGGGCGATCACAGTCATATCGTTGGGCACGAAATTATACTTTCCCCTGCAGATTTATAAGTAAGCAAAATTCATTCCGGTGTGACTGCGCCTCGTGCTCGAGAATAATTGAGTATATTGATCGTGATGAGCTCCCGCTCACTTGACACAAGCAATCTATCGCAGAACAGCCATGTTGTGCTTGAGATTCGTAGTGAGCGCAGTGGCGCCCGGACACTTCTTTCAAAACTTTTTCATTGACTCCCATGAGTTTTGGGGAAAGGCACAACCGCACCACTTCATAGGAAGATCTTGGCTTGTCAGTGAAAGTATATCTACTTCATTATCCACACCACAAGGAAGTGGTTTTGGCCTTGGCGGCAAAGGTGCGCCATAAGATGCCACTTCTGCCTCGTCTTTCTACTTTTTCGTGATAAAAATAGACTCGTGCGTGACCGAATGTTTGCGGCCCTGGCGGTTAGTTTACCCTTAACAAAAAAAATTATTAGCATGTAATATTTAAAAAATACAGTCTGATCGATCGCTGCGCGTCTTTGCGCGAGGTTTTTTAACTATCGCTGGATGTCGCTTTCTTGCAAAGTGAGCCTTAGGCATTGCCGGACGCTTAAAGTGAAAAGTTTACGATTACTCAGTCCCACATTCTATGGCCAAAACAGCGGAGCTGACAGCCGCTGTATGACCGCCCGAAGTCGCAATTCTAACAGGATAGAGCGCCTTGGCAGCACTTTAAGAAGGGCTTGGAAAAGATCAGAGATCACGTAAGGCCAGAAGTCTTGCTAATCGAAATTTCTCACTTAACTCCTCATAGTAAGTGCTAGGTGCGTCGACAGCGTTTTGGAAAAAGTAGATGGTATAATTCGGCCCAAGTCCTTTAAAATGTAAGTGGTCCGATTAAATAATAGCTCATCTTGTTCATGGATGCTGATCTACGAGTGGTCAGTTTAGTACCAATAAATACAATACTTCAGGACAAAATGCTTTGATGACTTTATGCATGTAAACCGGAAAGCTCCATGTGTCTATTTTGAGCGGATGAATATTGCATTTTTGCCCCGTTCAATATGTTCAGCCAACTATTAATAGAGTCACTTTATTGTTTTTATATGAAAGCTGACAAACTTGGAAGATAGAGACCCCCCCCCAAAATTCGTGCTCTTAAATCTGAAAATTCTGTAGGGTGTTTATATAATGAAATAAAGCTCATGACTTTGTGAGCCATGGCAACTCAACTACAAATAGCTTATATGTCCACAAATGCGAAAATATAACGCACGTTCGGTACAATGATCCTTTTAGCACAAGGTTGATCTATTTTATCGGACCACGTGTCTGTGAATTGTCACATGTCGAAAGTGTTCAGCAGCAATTACAAAAAAGCGTTGGTAAAGGAACCTGTCTGGAAGACCGTGGTCTTAAACATTAAACGTTCTGCTGTCTTCTCTTCACTAATGCAGGTGCCAGCTGCACTCTCCTGCTGTGGCGGCATGGTGCCCGTGTTGCCATTAATTTTGCTAAGCCAAAGATATAGTCGAGTCTTATGGACTTCCAATAGTCCGCAGGTACGGTCAGGCTCTGCAATGATTTCAGCGCGTAAAGCGCGAAAATAATTTTCTGGCACATTTCATAGCTTCTCACAAACTCATCCATCCATGTGTATATGTAACACCATCGATGCGTTGTTGAGACTAAAAGAACAGCCTGTTCTCGATAAAACGACCGCTAATCAGAGCAACATGTACCCTCAAATGGTAAATCATTTTAAATCTTCAAATGTGGTACAACGACTAAAGATGTAATTGACGGCGCAGCGTAATGTAAACAGCCTCCCTAAATCTGATAGCGATGCATTTATTTTGGCTATTGCGGTGTTAAAGTCGACTTTGGCGCCTTCCGCCCCAGATTAAAATCACATAAATTGACATTCGTTTTATATCCTAGCGAATTTGTTGGTCGATATAGTTTCCAATGCTGCTGATGTGGCCCAACTCATCTGACCTACGCAAAAGCGTGTGGCACTACATCCACATACCTTTCTAACAGCCATTTCCGTCTAATCCATCTTTGAAAGTTTTTGAGTAATCACCCAATTTCTGAACTTGCTCTTTCTTCAAGCAAATAGCTGCTGCATCTAGCAGCATCTGCACCCGAGTCGTTTGGGAAAGCCTCTGTGAAGATAAAACAGTGTTTTCTCTTGTCAAAATACGACTTTAATTATCGTGCGGCATACTTTTTCTCATC
Source organism: Plasmopara viticola (assembly GCA_001695595.3). Classification (NCBI taxonomy): domain Eukaryota; phylum Oomycota; class Peronosporomycetes; order Peronosporales; family Peronosporaceae; genus Plasmopara; species Plasmopara viticola. The sequence continues at coordinate 360,567 of MBPM02000045.1, read as the reverse complement.
AAGGGGTAAAAATCGATAAAAAGAAATTTCATAATTGATCTCACATTGTTCGTATAAAATTGGATATTGCCTGGTGACATAACACTTCATGGCTTATCTAAGCTCAAACTTACCCTCATTCCACTTTTTAGTGATAGGTTAATGTTGGGTTTCTGGACCACACATCTAGAGGGATAGAATACCAGATCCTTGATACTTTTCATGGTATGTACGCTAAGCCGCATTGGAAATCTGCTAATGAGACTAATGCAACGCATCTTTGTCCGAACGAAAATTTGGATTTTAATTTTAAGAGAGGCTTGCATCTAAAACCATACCTATTCTAGGAGTTTTTATTTGGCCAAGGGCTCAGTAGCTTTGGGTAGTTTGAGGCTCGGTAAATCTGAAGCCCCAGACAGTGCCTCACACCGGGGCACACCTTCCGCGACACAGCTCAAGATGAGCTGACATCTATTCATAAGGTTAAGTTCTGTTTTGGTAAAGACGAGGTCGTTTATGATAGCCAAACGTTGATTTCGAATCGCGTCTTCATTTCGTTTTAGTGGAGTTACTCTACACGATTTTGGTGATATCTTATTACCTCCCTGGAGACCTAGTCTTTTAGCTTAAAGAACTTAGTGGCCCACAGCTGGTGGTGCAATGCTGTTGTCCGCCGATGGAGCAAGGCTTTCTGCAATCAGGGGAAGATTATAAGCATCATTGAAAGTTTAATCTAATAGTGGGACTTGCTACCCGCCGAACAAACGCTGAAAAACTTCGTTGCGTCACCCTTGGAAAAACATCAGCACCTTATTATCTTCCATATTGACTTCAGGCGTGTAAATGCCTAAGTCTATTTTCAAACTCGTTGTTTTGCAACAGTGGGGCAAACAAATCACACTAAAGCTCTGTCGTGTGAAGTTGGGCAGATAAAACCATAGTCTTGCACCACTACTTTTTTTAGGATTCATCCTTTTTTTCTTTGGCATGCACAGAATCAAGTCGTACTTGTCTATGCCAAACAAGATAATTCTTTCAACTATTAAAGTTTGAATTTCTCATAGCCAGGTCCTTCCAGCTCCAAAATTTATAAGTGGCGCCCGATTACCCAGTCAAACCGAAACTGACCTGCTTTTGCGACTCCCTCTGCGACCATAACTTGACGTATTTTAGCTGACCGCAATCTTTTGTTCGCACGCAGTCATTTGCTATTGAACGAAGACTTGTAATGAAATTTTATTGGTGCGAATACAACCAGGTGTTGAATGCTGCCTGCATCTTTGTCAAGAGCTTCCCAAACGCTTCGGGGCTAATTGTCTATGGCGTGTATCAACCTTGCTCACATTTTGAAAACTTGATTTTTCTCTAGAAGGCGACCCGACCCTACTATTGACCGGCATTTCACTGGCTCTGAGCGTGCAGCTTCGGACAGCGACCCTGCAAAGCCCTTAAATGAGCCACACGTCTTCCCTACCCATGTTTGTCGCAGCCAAAGAAGCGGGTGCGGCTTTACTCGGAACCAACTTTGTAATTTGATGAAAGACCGATCACTTTCACAAAAAGAGGCTGCCTTCGACGGTATTCAACGGAGCAAGTCTCTTTGTGGCCATTTTAATGTTCAAAAACAAACCTTTGATGTTGCTTTCTGCACACGAAAAAGGTGAGTGCGAGGCCGATCTTCGTTTAAGCCGTCCATGAGCTCACCGACCTCTAGTTTGTCAGATAGTGGCCCTCGAAAGCCGTTATTACTTTTGGCTCATGAATGGACGTATCTGCTCCTTTGTAAAATCCCACTTCACGAAGCCCTCTGGCAAAGTATTCATACGGGTAGTGCCTCGATCTCAAATCGGCCTCCGACTGCCAACGTCACACACACGTAATCATCCGTGATTAAGATTGCTTTCAAACCAGTTTTTAACCTTTATACGGAAAAAAGGTTCTAGCTTTCCTTTTCTTTAACATTGAGCTTCATTGGCTTAAGCCTCACGGCGGGCACTGACGCCGTTGCTACTGCTGCTAAAACAAACATTATGATCGTAGAGCTTGAAGACCTTGACGCGACCCAGATGCTTGGCGACTGATGTGATTGCAAGTTCATTCACCTCTTTGGTCTCATAGAAGTCAACAAGTCTCCCGAGCAGCGCGAACTACGCATCCGATGATTGTTAGTAGGTGTTTGACTCCTTTGGATCCATTGTAAGGTTTCGGGTGACTTACCACCTACGTAGTCGTGGGATACATAACGAAGAGCAATCAGGTGTGACCGGCTCATGCAACACCTTGCACAGATTAGACGTGTAGGAAGGTGTTTGATAAATAAATGTTCACTAGTCTTGGTCGAAAACGTGCAAACTACTACGGTTTAAATTTAGCCTATTTAATAATCAAATTCGTTTTGTGGTCTTGATTTTAGTTTTGGCGACTAGGTGCAATTTATGCAGGAACTTTATCGCTTTTACCCATTTTGTGAACACCTTATTCTTTTTAGCTTTTATGTTTTACAAAATTAAGCTTTTTCGTTATCGAAATAGTTGTCAGCAGTCGCACTACGTCAGCGCCATCACTGTTCGTTTCGTTCACAACATGCATATAATGATCTCAAATGCCCAATGCTTGGCACACTGAGGAGAGCGCCACTCGGTTCGCTCCCGTGATTACCTTTGGGACTTTAGTTTGCAGCAACTGTTGCCGCATGTCTAACATTTATCTCTCAGTAAGTGAATCTTGTATAGACAAGCTATCTAATTTTAATCTATCATTGTATCTTAAGATTTGTCAGCAGCTTTGAGGAGCAAAAGTCAAGTCGGATGACTGCGTCTTTCCCCTCCCGAGTACTGGTACATGGGTTTACAAATGCAGTACATACTGGCACTGCTTTGTTGTGGTAAAGACCGTGTGGTTTGATTGGCCTGCAAGACAATCTTACGGACGCCATAATGTGAGGTAAGTACTTGCTTACGGTACAGCATCTAAAGCTAAATCAAATTTGTAGAATTAGCCCGCATAAAGATACCAACGCACATTGTTCAAGTTGCTCTGGATATAAATTATCTGATCGCTCACCAGCTTAATTGTTCATCAGATAGTGCGCCCCTTATAAGAACAGAACCGGTAAGTTGCAAAGCTCATCGTCTCTCTCCTGTATCTTGTGGTGGCTAAAATACTTGGGCACGGAAGTCTACTATTTATCACCCCACACAAAATCGCGCTAATTAAATAAGGGGAGCCGCTAACCAGCCCCCGTCTCAATCTTCCGTTGTGTCCACCACACCACTTCAACTAAAAGCGTGGAAGTCTGTTCGACGCAGAGTAGGTACTATCGCGCGATCATCGTCTTTTCTGTTGGATGCAAATGCTAATATTGCTTGCTGTACAGGAAAGCTTTTCGCCGTGAGCTCGACACATTTGCAGCAACGGCAAAGATGGAAGCCACAACAACTGCTTCATCTATGGTGCGGCTGCTAGTAACTAATACTTAGGCTTGACAATTAATGTCTGAGTTTGGCTATCGTGCGATTTTAGAGTCTCCTTCGCATGAGAGGACATCAGAGTCTTGTTAGACTGCATTGCATAAGTTTGCGCAGAAGAAAATGGGGCGTGTAATAGCTGCAATACAGCAACGTCGGGCGTCTTTTCACGGGGAAAGAGCAAAGTTCTGGCGCAGCAAAAGCCACAAGCTTTGCCGGGATCAGTGAAGAAACCGAACGGGCCCATTTATGCCAGTGTGGGCAACGCCCTCACCGGCCTCTCCAAGGTGCGTATGTGAGCTGCATTTATATAACAAAGTGCTCACTGAGGTCTATCGCGTCAGGTCTGTCCTCACGAAATGCGTCGGGAAAAGTACGCTACATGCAATTCGAGCAATTATTGGCGAAGAAAATTGTTGATTCGGACCAGCTTTGCAAACTTAGTTGGGGTGGTAATTCTACAAAATATCGACCCTCAGTCTGGCGACTGCTATTGGTCTCTGTCTCTCGCCAAAAACTGAAGCGCTGGCGCCCATGAAGCCAAGCGAGGTCTTTGAAGTTATTTATCAAGACCGATCGTTAGGCATGACGATTCGAGAACAAATTAAAAGTGTGATTGTCAGTCACTTCAAACGTCAACCGAACAGTGCACTCGGCAAGGTAGAAGCCAGTGGACAGATTCAGCTTAACGACGTCATTTGCAAATGGCGCAAGGACTGTTGGGCGCAGCTACGACAATGTCATCCAGATGCTACAGTCGCTGACGCGTCCATTGTGTATCCACTTCTTTCGTCCGTTTCGACGCGATCAATTGTTCGCAGTTAAATTTCGAGGAGCTTGTTTCAGTATGACGGTCACGACAGACGATGTGATTGTTGTGGTCAAGGACTTGCCCATGGCACACCCAACCATCGTAGGCTATGCTGAAGCTCATGGCGTACGCATCTCTGACATCGTGCATGCTGTAGACGGAGACGTGATGAATGGACTCGAGTATCACCGTGCTATTAGCTTACTTGGTCGCATTATAGTCGTCTTATTGCAATCAAAGATCATGCCTCCAACGCCTGGGATATCCATGAATGTCATGACCAACCGACTTTCGTTCGCACTCACGGCCGCACAATCACCTCGATTGAGCAATGTAGACAGTTTTGGATCACGATGTGGCTCGGCGGCGATATGATGAGTTGCGTTGACGGGGAGTATATGCTTGTGGATGGAATGCTCATTTTTTGTGACGGATTGGGCACTGACGGCGCGCTGAATCCAAAAGAGTGGATATGTAAAAGGATATGCTGCTTGCGATGCGACCAGACGTGTGTTGTGCTGTCAAGCGAAAGAATAACAATGCATCTGTGGCCCTCGTGCGATTTATGAGGCTTTGGGATAATTTACTTAAGGCTCGAGAGTGCACTTTACTGGCTATACCCGTGCCGCTTAAGCGCAAGAAACGTTTCCATCTCTTGCTGACCAACCACGAACGGCTTGGTTTGTCAATAAAGACACGAATTTATTGGAGGACGAAATTATGTGCTCATAAATTGTCACTGTGAGCTTGCGGTCCAAGTCCCAAAAGCTTATAATTTCCACAAGCAAGACAGACTACGTCTTGATTGATAACTTTATTGGACCTGTCATTTGGACGCGTGCTATCCTGCCTTTTACGTGCTCACAAGGGATGCTCAAGGTGGCAAGCAGCAGGTCTCCAAGAAGCGGTAATTTGTGCTGCGCGGCAATTGTCTTACAGGCTACAAAAAGGAGAGCCTGATTCTTCAGATTGGCGCAAAAGGCAGCACGATTTCTCGTGCAGATGCTAAATTTGACATTTCGGACCCACGCAATCTCCCAAACAGCATCACGACGCCCGAGTTTAGTCAGGCTGGTAAGAAGCTCATCTTGACAGCAACGTCGGCGCGAAAGTTCAACAAGCGGACCTCGGCATTGACCTCGGCATTGCTGGCACTGCAATTGAGATCTTCAACGCCTGCGCCTTGAGAGACACGGTCCTGTTTATTTGACTTTTTAAACACGATTCGTTTGTGTTTTAGCCAAAGAGGTTCAGCGGTGGAGACGGTCTGCTTGAAGATACTTTATGAAATAGTAGTAAAATGCAGAAACTTATAAGAAACAGTGGAGTGGTTACGATGAACGTATCGCGATGCAGCGAATGAAAGTGAAGGAACATGCTTGCAGTAGCTTGTGCTGTGCGTGCAACATGTAGGGCAAAGAATTGCAAATGAAACTGAAGTCGAGATGAAGCAATTTACATGAGAAGCTCATCGTATCGTCTTTTGTGTCCAAAACAATTCCTGGTCTTTCCTGTGCACTGCGAGATCGGCAGCTAATGTTTGAAACTCCTCGGTTGGTGTCAGATAAGCCCAAATTTGGTAAAACTTCAGCTTGTTATGTACCGCTGTGAGTTTTTTCATCGCCGTCTCCATATCTCTTTTCATTTTATTTATCGCCCTTTTGCAACTCTTCAGATCTTGCTGATTCCTCTGCGTCGAGATAGTCTAATTGGAGTGGTGTGGTGGACACCAAGCAAAATAGAGGTAGCGAAAAGCGGGCCTTAAATAAGTCATATTATACACAAATATATTAGAAAAGAAAAATCTCGGACTCCAATCAATGGCTTACGGTCTTTTGCACCGTATATCTCGATAGCGTCCCTCCAAAACTTGTCATTCTCAAATAATCCTTCAAAAGCGATGCTGTAGCCTAAAATTCTGCGCTCATGTTGGTATCGGCTTTCATACTCGTAGTATGTACCAAGACCATGATTGCAGTGGACGGCCAAGCCCAGAGTCACATGAGGAGCTTGCCAGCAGAGGATGCTCGCACTGACTGCGTTGAGGAAAGTTCGTTAGATACTTTTGACGCAAAGATTGCATGGGAATTGGAGGAAACAACGCCAAGTCTACGTTCAAGGCTCTCTACCGACAAAGAAAATGTCATCAATTACGTTTTGGAGAACTTTGACGTGCTCTCTGTGAAGAAAACTCTATTTGCAAGTAAGAAGTATCGAAGGTGGGCAAGAGGTGTCTTTGGCGCGTACGAAGACTCTGCCGAGGCTTATGAGGCCTTGTTTCACGAGCTGAATAAGCACTTTGACGACTATGAGCTGGCAACATTTGGGCTTGGTGGTCTTGCGTCCCTAAAGACGAAAGCCATAGCCAAAGAATCTCACGAACTTCGGATGAAGGATTGGATAGCGAACGAGATAGAAGCTGATGTCTTTCATGCCTTGAAACTTGATATCGACAGGGGCAACGATTTCAAGAACCCGCCAAGAAGACATGCCTCGTTTGCTCGTCAGCTTTCACTTAAATATGAATTAGACGAGCAGCTAATATACGATGAACTGTTCTGGATGCTGAGTGAGAAATTTGGCGTACTCGCTTGGCTGAAATGCTTGGAGCTACGACTGTTGATCTACACGAAAGATGCAATGGTATGGAACCAGCGTGAGGTAAAAGACAAGTTGATCGCTTTCGCTTTGTCAGAAGAGAGCCTGAACGCAGACTCGGCGCCAACTTCTCCAATTCCCATGTCACCTACGCGCCGGTGGTATCTAACGTTTTTTTCTCACAGCGGTCAGTGCGAGCATCCTCTGCTGACAAGCTCCTCATGTGACTCTGGGCTTGGCCGTCCACTGCAATCATGGTCTTGGTACATACCACGAGTATGAAAGCCGACAGCAACATGAATTGGCGCAGAATTTTAGGCTTGAGCATCGCTTTTAAAGGATTATTTGAGATTGGCATGTTGCGAGGGGCATTTGCGACCTTCGAATCACTATCGAGCTTTACGGAGCGATAGACATGTCAAGATCATAAGCAATTAAAGCTCAAGATTAATTTTTTTTCAATATGTTTGTGCATAGTATGACTTATTATATAAGAAGCGCAGTTCTTTGTGGGATGACAAATAGCAGAGTTCCGTGCACGCATTGCCCAAGCATTCTAAAACAGCAAAAGACACAGAAAGTAATATGATGATGCATTAAAGTAACCGGTTTCGGCTTTCAAGTATGAGTAATGACAAGAATTTTGGAATTACAATGAAGATTGGGTGCGTGCTGTCGGTTGTACTGTGTTGTATGCAACAATAGGCTGCTGAGCGATCAGACAATATCTATCCAGAGCGTCTTGAACAATTGCCTTTGTTTCTTTCAGCGATTTTAATCTACAAATCTGAGATGTATCCAGTTTTAGATGATCAGACACTTTTCTCACATTATGGCGACCGTACGGGTGTCTTGCAGTCATCATCGAATCATACGGTCTGTATCACAACAAAGCAGTGCCAATGTGTACTGCATATGTACTAGTATCCAGGAGTCGAAGGGTTTGTGATCGCACAGTCGTCAGTCTTCTCTTTTGCTTTTTAACGCTGCTGACTCCTAAGAGTACAATGATTGATTAGAATCAGATAGCTTGTCAATAGAGAATTAATATATTGAGAGATAAATGCAGAAGATGCGGCAACAGCTGGTGCAAGCTGAGACCGCAAGGGTATTTACGAAAGTGAGCCAAAGGCGATCTCCTCAGCGTGCTGAGCAGTGTGAATTAAGTATCACTATGTACATCTTGTGAACGAATCGAACAGTGGTGGCGCCGACTGCTGACCAATTATTCAATAGCTGAGATGCAGTGCACCATAATTTATAGTTTTACTCACAACATAATTTAGGTGATACTACGTTATTGACAGTGTATAAGAAGCAATGTTGTTTTGACTTATTTGGCTATCATAAGGTTTGAATAGATCCATGTCCATTTGAACGTCTCCGCATCGCAGCTTTTACTTTACATCCACCTGACAGCAACAGCAACAGCAACACGTAATTATTTTTCCTTGCATGAAGCATACAAAGCCACTCTGTCGTGATTCTGAGCCAATTACGAACGATTGCGCTACGTTAATCGGAATGGATACCGATTGATTGGCTTTTAAACACTAAAGCTTGGCTTTATGTTTTACAAGCATACTCGCGGTCCTTAAACGAGAATGGCGTGCAATCTCGGTAGCAACCGCATCAAGGCAGCTACGCGGCGTGTTGCCGCGAAGCAGCGAAATAATTCTACTAAAATTCCTTCACGTGCTGCGATCATTTGCGACAGAATATTGACAGCGGCTAATAAAAATCCGGCAGTACAGTCAGGTCAACGCTCATGTTATATTTGACCTGCGCAATCGTTCGTAATTGGCTCAGAATCACAATACAGTGGCTTTGTATGCCTCATGCAAGGGAAATAATTACGCGTTGCTGTTGCTATCAAAAAAATGTTAATGCCGCGATGCAAAGACATTCTAATGGGCATGTATCTATTCAACCTCATGATAGACAACGCAGTCAAAAGAACTCTGAGCCAGTAGCGATGAAGGCGCTTCCATAGACTGTCAATAACGTGGTATTACCTTAATTATGTTGTAAGCTAGCAATAGTAAAAATACATGCACGGTGCACTGCACCCCAGCTTTTAATTAGGTCAGCAGTCGCGCCGCATCGGCGCCATCACTACTCGCTTCGCTCACACCATGTACACAATGGTTTTAAATGCACAATTTTCAGCACGCTGAGGAATTCGCCGCTTGCTTCGCTCCCGTAATTACCTTAGCGACTTCAGTTTGCAGCGACTTTTGCCGTATCTTCTGCATTCATCTCTTAATATGTAAATTTCACATCGGCAAGCTATCTGATTTCAAGTAACCATTGTACCCTTAGAGTTTATCAGCAGCGTTAGACCCGACGACTTTGCTGATGTACGAGCTCGAACATTACTCAAATGGAAAACTCAGTGAAGTACGGAAGGAAGACTGACGACTGTGCGGTCACAACCCCTTACACTATGGGTTTACAGGTACAACACACATTGGCACTGCTTTTTTGTGATAAAGGCCGTGTGATGTGATAATTACTGAAAGACACTCTTACGGATGAGGAAAGTATTTGCTGTACTTGGCTTATTGTACAGCATCTAAAACTGTATGTTTTTTAGATTCGTAGATCAGAATCGCGAAATGATACCAAAGCTAATAACCCAAGATTTTCTGGATAGATACCATCTGATCGATCAGCAGACGACGCATTTCATTCGATACGCACTCATCAAAAGTTCTCGTCGTCACTCATACAAGCCCTCAATGTCAAGGAGCAACCGGTAAGGCTAAGAATTTATCATGCCGATTAGTCTTGCTTGTGTTGATTAAAAAAGCTTAAATTCTGCTGTTTGTCATCATCCCCCCCAGAGAATTGCGCTACTTAAATCAATCGTTCTTTACTTTAATATATTAGAAAAGAACATATTATCTCGTGTCAAGAGGCGCTTCAAAATCAGCTAATGGCTTTTTTTGTCTAGACATGTCTTTTGCACCGTATAGCTGGCTTGTGATTCGAAGGTCGCAAATGTCCCTCCCCAACTTGTCATTATTCAACTTATCCTCCTAAAGCAATGCTCAAGCCTCAAATTCTGCGCCAATTCATGCTGCTATCGGCTTTCACACTCGTGGCAAGTACCAAGGCCATGGTAGCGGTGGATGCCCAAGCCCAAAGTCACATGAGGAGCTTGTCAGCAGCAGAGGATACACGCACTGACCGTTTTGAAGAAAGAGGTTTCAATGCAATCCCTGCAAAGGCTGCATTGCAATTGGAGAAATTCTCGCCAAGTCTGCGTTTTAGGCTCTCTCTTGACAAAGAGAAACTGATCAGCACCTTTTTCAAGGAGTCCAACGTAAAAACTGCAAAGGGGAATTTGTTCGCAAGGGAGCAGTATCAAATGTGGGCTAGTCGTGTCTTTCGCGCCTACAAAAATCGTACGAAGGCTTATAAGGCCTTGTTCCGCGAGCTGAAACAACAATTTGACGACTACGAGCTGGCTTCGTTAATACTTGAAGGTCTAGCGTCTTCAAGGACGGAAGCCGTAGCCAAACACTATTACGACCTTCAGATACAGGATTGGATAGCGAACAAGGAAAATGTTGATGTCTTTCGTGCCTTGAAACTTGATATTGACAAGGGCAGCGTATTCAAGAATCCGCTCTTGGAGACATATGTCTCGTTTGCTCGTCAGCTTCCACGAAAAGATGGATCCGGCGACCAAATAGTTTTCGATAGATTGTATCGTTTGCTGAAGGAGAAATATGGCGTTCCTCGCTTGGCTAAAATGCTTGGGGCTTCGAACGTTGACCTCCGCGAAGGAAGCATCGGTAAGAGGGTGATGGATACGATGCAACATAAAGTTTTCGTAGGATGGTCAGAAATATCACTTTTGTCTTTTCTCAAAAAGGCTGGCGCTGAAGATGCTGCAGCAACCAGCACCTGGCTTTCTCTCATCAAAGGATCGTTTGGGACTACCAGATATAAGCAGTTGGTGAACGATTTGTCGGAAGGCTTGTGGAAAGAGCGTGACGTAAAGGAGAAGGCCCTTGCTACTGTCCTTACGGTAGCGCAGAAAGATGAAAGCACGCGTATTTCTGCTACATACCAATTAGAAAAGCTTTTTAGGCTTTGGGACGAGGAAAATAAGACGGCAAGCGATGTGCTCGACATTCTTGGGCTCAAAGTGGCAGGAATGAAAGCTGAGGACATTGTCGAGAGTCCACTGTTAGAGACATGGTTTGCGTTCGAATCGCGACAACGTTTTGACGATGCTAAATTACTTGAAACATTATTAAGGCATTTGACTATGGAACAATTAGCGAGCATGACAGTCTTGGAGACGAAGGACTCAAACATGGCAGCTCGTTTCCTCGATGTGCGAAAGGCACTCTTCGAAAAATGGCAAATGGAGGCGCTTGACGAGGACGCTGTTTTTCAACGTCTTCATCTCCATATCGCTGGCGACAAGCTTTTTACGCACCCGGCGTTGGATGCCTGGTATTGGTATGTTGTTGAATGCCATGGCACGGATCCAGGTGCATTCATTTTGCGGGTTGTGAAGAAATACTACCGTAATTCCGAATCGCTTTTTGACATGGTGCACAAAGAATTAGGAAAAGAAGGTTTCTCAGGTGCGATAAGCGTTGCCGAAGCGCTCAAAGAATAGTCGTTCTCTACGTACCTCGAGCCCGAGTGATGACGACTCGTTTAATACCCACGAGTAGAAGTTAGTCGCATAGCGAATAGCTTGGCATATATTTACATGAAAGACACTGCACGATAATTTCTTCTCTAACAGAGATAATGAGTGATTGTCAGAGTGGTGTGTTCCACACCATTTGCCGTCAGTTTTACATCAAGAGACGGCATGTATCGTCACGGAATAATGTACACGTTCACATTCATAATATTATCTGTCAGTCGCATTAACTGTGCTGCACTACTAGCCTATGTAATAGATCCTGTCCTGGCATCTCGCTCCTACCTGTGTATCCGGCTTTTTTCAATTGCGGTCCTTATTTCTCTCAAGTCCACATTTTTTCTGCCCGACTTTGCGTAGCGACTCACTCCACCAAAGCTACCTGCAAATTGTTCATCGTGCTCTGATCGTTAATCAATAACTTTCAATACCTTATTCTTCAAGTAATTTCCAGTTTATTCAAATTCAATCTTCTACCTACATTCTTGCAGCCACAAATTATGACTTGCATGAACCAAATGTCACATCTTTTGCATCTTTCTTAAAGAAAAAATGTGAAATCCACCCAGTTGTTAGCTTTGTCCTGTCATTATCTTGACAGATCCGGACGATCAGTGTAATCTGTATTGTAGAATGCGCTGACTTCGGATTTCTGCTCATTTCTTGTTGCATACAAATATACCATTCACGACTTGAAATGTGCGTGTGTCCGAAAAGAATTAATATCGCTAGCGTAATTCTCTTCCGTCTAGCTGTCATTGTATCTGCTCAAAACTTGTACAGCAATTGCAGTGACAGGAGTCGCGCGAGTAATCAAGCCTTCTTATATTTCGATAAACTTTTGTACGATAGCATGCCGTTGCTAGTGTTTCATTGATACTGCTCTTCAGGTTAATTCTTCTCGCCCATTAATTGTAAAATGCAAATTAGGTGGGCTTTTCTTACTTACATCGCTTCAAGATACACCGTTTGCGAAGAAAAAATATTAGCTTCTTGGGTTCAATTTATCGTTCATCAAGCTATATGCTAGGACGAGTACTAACGTATGAAGCAATTATTGTTCAACACTCTATATGCAAAGACAAGATGCAACGTAATAAGTGACTCATTTTACGGTGAAGTCTTGCGCGAATTCAACTTAGTTAAAAATGTACAGGTAAGATGTCGATGCATCAGTACATGACAATGACAATGCGAACGCAACAAAGAGTGTGCTTTCGAGACCATCGTTTTGTTCTCTGCAAAAATGGCAAATTATGGCGCTTATCGACCAGATTGAACCGTCTTGTCTTCGACAGAGAGTGTCCACAGAAGGCACGTTGGTAAATGACGATATTACATGGCTATATACCTTTGGAGAGGTTGTCGGTACGGTTGAAGGCTAAACAAGACTAAAATTTTCTTCTGTGAATGCTCAGTTTGAGCTCGAGATGATGCCCGTAATAGAGCTTGACATTAAGTACAAGTCAAGAAAACTGGACATTTTTGACGATGCAATATGACGTTGCCTAATCAATGAGCTAGCTCGTGTCGCAACTTTGTATCGAATGTAATTTGTGGCTCGTACGCGCGAGACGACATGTGCGTAGATTTATTAAAACGATCTGGGACGCACTGTTCTCATTGACTTGGATTTATTTCTTCGTAAATGGGCTAGCTGATCTTCGCGATCCATTACCGCCAAAACATCGTGTCTCTTAAAAAGTCGTGTTGTTTGCTGGTAACAGCCAATTCACAATGCATTTACGATATGAAGACTTTTCAGAAGCACGCGCGAAAGATTGGCTGCAAGCTAAGATATAGACATGAGTAAAAGAACATCTACCTGTTTTGATACAGCTGTTTATAAAAGATGTGCCCGCGCATGATTTAATAATTTAAATTGCAGCCAATGGAGGCTTAGCGTACATGTTCAAAACTGATTAGATGCAATTGCGATCGGTGTTCTGTTTACATTCATTTATAGCTCAGGCCAGGTAAACGAGAGAGGGTTAGTATCGGGCTCTTAGCGTGAAAAGCCGCGGGACGCCAAACCATCAGCTGGGTTAAAAGTTGTTTTGAACACGGAGAGACTTTGTGACTATGGGCTCGGTTCGAGCGATTTGCTCGCGGATAGATGCGATCGTCTTTGGAATTTGTTTTGGAAGACCTTGTGATATTGAACATCGGGCATTCAGTTCCTGCATCGGCTAAACCAGCTGAGCAAATCGGCGTTACAATCTACCAGCTTCAAGGCTGCATCTGGCCTTTGTCGATCGCGAGCAACAACATAACGAAGACACCACATGATGTGGACATCGTCCTTCTCCTCTTTTCGTTAAAAAGTGTAATCCATTATCTGTGAAGTAAGGAAATAAATTTTGCTCCCATATTTATACAATTATGAGGCCCCACTTCAACATGATTGCTGTAACATTGTGTATGCTTTAATTTAAGCCAATCAGCATCTTCGAAGTTTTACGCCACGAGGGATGTTTTATCTTGTAATCCAGGGAGACCGATGCTGGAGCCCCCGCACTCAGTAGTGTTTACAAAAACATGATGCTGCATAATTTAGTTTGCAGAGTGAAAGTCTACACGCAGTCAATGACTTAAATTGTGCTAAAGGAATCTGTTTCTTGTCCGTCAACTTATATAAGGTGTCAAAAGAAAAGTAGAGCGTATAGCTTTCGTACTTTTGTACTCAACCCTAGGGAGCCTTTCGTCATCCTCAGACAATTTATGAGGCAAAAGTACAATGAGTACGCCTTTAGTAGAGACTACGCTCTTTTGAGCCGCTAAATGAGTGCGTTAGATTGCATGAGAAATCCTTGCGGAGCTATCAAGCTGGCCCCCCGAGCTTCATATACCTCATGCTGAGCATGAGTCGAAGCCGCAGCCCCAACAATATAGACATCCATGGTAGCCATCATGGCTTTCTAGGTGGTCACAGCCACTTCGCTGGCCACGAACTTATAGTGTGTTTTTCTCGTTAAAATTAAGCAAACTCAAGTTCATTGTGACTGCTCCTCATACTTATAATCTCATCGAGGATATGATGAGCTATGGCTCACCAGACACAAGCGTTTGATCAGACAGCAGCCATGTATAAAGTGAGATTCGCAGTGATTAGCAGTGGCGTTCGAGAATTACTCCTGATTCTACTTCATCGGCTCTCATAAGTTTTGTGAAGGGGTATAAGCGCTTGATGATCCTAGCTCGTCAGTGAAAGTACCACGACTTCACGACTCACTCCACACGGATTTCGGCTTGGCAATCAAGAAGTACCATAGGAGGTTACTGCTGTCTAAGCCTATTTCTTCTTCATGAAGAGAATAGAATAGTGCATGACCAAAAGGTTGCCGCCCTGTCAGCTAGGTCGATTTAACGAAAGGCTGAAATCTTTTGGCTATGTAGTAAATAAGATTTTCATGTCGGATTGACCGCCGCGCGTCTTTGCGCAAGAAATACCAAATGCGTCGGAAAGTCGCTTCCCTTCATAGTGAAATGCAGGCACGGGCGTCCAATCAAAGTGCTGGCATTACGAATTCTTAGCCCCTCAGCCTTTTGACTCGTACCTTGCATCTGTCGTCCGCCGTAAGGCCAATCAAGCCCGCAGTACTGAACAGGTCGAGCAGGTTGGCAGCACCTTGAAGAGTTGCTGGGAATTTTTTTATAGCTCACATGATTCCTCGCAATTTATTTACCTACTTGGACGCCTCATATTTAATGTTATGAGAGTCAACATTTTAACATCGTCGTGAAATGTCGACTCCGACACATGCCTTTTTTAAGACTGGGAAGGGTATAAAGGAATAGTGTTTTTTTCTTGTTCATTAATATTTTTTCCTCTTCCGAGGGATCAGTAAAGCTTGTCTTGAAATCAAAGTAAATCCCCTACCATGTTGATCCGAAAATTTTGATCTTTTAGTTTAAGCGGATAAAGTTGCATCTTTTGGCTTGCTATATATGTTCGGCCGACTTTCCCCCGAGTCAGATAACTGTTTTCGTTAAAGATCTCGGTAGAAAAGGTTTTTGGTCTTCCCCTTACTAACTTTAAAACAAAATTGTGCTTTTAACAGCTGGCAGAACACAAGAGTAATTATACACTAATAAGTGAGCATCATTAATGTTTGAAGCTTGCAAATACAACCATGGATTGCTTATTAGTCTACAAATGTGGCATCTCATCGCACATTATTTGCAGTGAGCCTTCAGGCACAACTTTGACCCTTTCCGACTGATCATTTGCGTGTTAATTGTCAGAGTGGGGCAGCGTTTGCGTGACAGCGTCGATAAATAGTGAGCAAACCATCTAAAAAACATATCCCAAAAAATTAAAAACATACTTGTTTATCTTCGGTTGTACTAGCAAATCAGGAGCTAGCTGCACTATCCTGCTAAGGCGGCACTATATCCCTTATTGTTGGTAGAACATCAAGCTGGTTTTCAATAATAGATAGCCCAAAACACAGCTAATCGATATTTAAATCGACTTCCGTTTGGAAAGTATGTAAAAGGGGGCATATACTGCGGTAGCGGACTTAGTCGCTTACCAAGAAATACAACCAGAACCACAAACACTTCCATGAAAATTTTCGAACCACAACATATTGCACAATTCGATCATTTATGATCAATAATAGTTACCAGTTGTTCACCAAACAATCGTATGTCTTGTTGCACTCCTCCTCTGTTCAAGGTGTAGTATGATTTAGTCACATCTGGTTGCACTCCGAGCTAATCCTACGCTTGTAGAATAACACCTGAACCCTCGCAAGATAATCGCTTACGCTACTCGGATAACTTGCTGGCTTCTACTAGCCTAAGGAGGCACATCCATTTGCAGTTCTTCCTGCGGTCAAGCGAAAAAAACGCGTTACCGCTTTCATTCTCTGCGAGCAAGACTCATGTTTTAGCAGCACGAATTCAGTATTTACGACAATAGCACCTACCGTAAGATCTTAATAAAGAATCTAGCCTTTTCACCGCAAAGGGGAGGGAAGGCTAGAACCCGTTTCTTGCAATCAGGGAGAAAAGATGGTCCGAAGGCAGCTTGATCGTGAATGATTAGGTGTAAGTGGAGTTTGCACGCTCTTACCTACGACACCGCTTTTAAATTGAGCACTGACCCGTGAACGCACTTCGCCGCAGGGTCTTATTATCTAAACGTACACAAAGGAATGTTTTGAAAACAACTTTTCATACGGCTATTTTCAAGCTTTACCAGTATCGTCTCTGTAAGCAAAGTACGCGCGAGCTTCATATAAATTAATGAGCCGAAAGAGTTGACCGATTTGATTATTAGGGCGCCACTTTCTGAAAAAATATAGTTTTCACGATTATGGACGACTTAAAGGAAGGATCACCTCGCGCATTGATCTCTAGAGTGCAAAAATAGTATAAGGTTGCTCTGTTACAAAAGTAAAAAAGCTACAGACAGACTTGATTCAGCGGATATCACGAATATGCAGTTCCTCGCTCAACAGAACTGCAGTCTACTCCCAAGAGACTCCAGCATTCTCGAGTCATGCGACTGCCGCTGCTCTGGCTATAGAAAGTAAAAAAGTCTGAGCCGTGCCTGTCCAGAACGGGACCGACAAAGAAGACCTTTGGCTCGTCCATGTGCTTCAAAGGGTCGCTGTCAGAACTTGCGCTTTCAAAACTAGTGAACTTGTTAGAGGCGAGGTGCCCAATTTACGAAAGAATAAGAGCTCATGGTGTGCAGAAGTTCAACAAAAGTTGGACTCTGAGAGTTCGAGTACTTTTCGAGAAATCACTGCTGCGTAAAGCTGTTGGTTGTATACAAACATATATAGGAGGTCATGAAATTCGATTTTTCGTCGTGCTAGATTGCAAAATCTTGCGAGCCAACAAAGATCTTGGTAAGACAAAATTATTGCCTTGGGCTCTTAAAGGGATTCACCGAACTGGATAGCTTTGAACATTATCAAAAATTGAACAACTGGTTAGTTTTCTTGATCATAAATGATCACATTGTGCAATATGTTGTGCTTTGATAAAGATGATGCAATTAGATATGGGAGCGATTACCTGGCAACACTTTTCTTATACCGCCCACCTCTTCTCACACATTAGCTCTAATGATTGAATTTATAGGCCTCTGATTGGTCAAATTAGAGTAAAATTGATATTTTTTGCCATTTTTTCAAATTTCGACGCACACCAACCCCATTTTCTTTGACACCCTGTGAAAACTGCTCAGTTTTGTTTAAATGGCTCTTCTACAACCTTAACAAGTTGTTTTCTCCACCCAAGGAGAGCCTGAAAAGGCGATGTCTTCAGATTTAAGGCACCAAGCGCGTTGGAAACAGAAAAGATGGAGCCATCAAATATATAGCTCTGTGGTACTCTCAAGCTCACAATACAGTTACCACCATTGATGCAGCACGCCCGCAACGTCGTACCAAAGCACTAGCGAGCTACTATCGAACGAGTGAAAGTTGGTTAAGATGATGACGGCAACATCAATTTTGGTTGGGAAGTGAAAGTTTTCGTTGGAGGACATAACTACCAAGTCTTTGAGGGTGCCTCTGCTCATTCTCGAGGGTGTGCACTCAGTGCAGAAGCTCGCGAGCAAGTACTCCTATTAGGAAATACTGGTGTCAAACCTGGTCTTTTTTAGCCTTCCCCCGGAACGATAGCATGACTAGACCATTTACAACATCCGCAACACAAATCGCGCTGTCAAACCACAAGGATGGACACCTTTCACAGCGCTACCAAATGGCCTAGCCACTGCTGGTGCGCAGTATTACACTGCATGCAAGGAACAGCACCTGACACACCTTTTCATTGTTTCATCAACGGCAAAGTAGATTGTATGCAAGTATGCTGCTAGAACAGTCTGGCTGCTTGACTGTACCTACGGAACAAACCAGTATGGCTTTTCTCCGCTCCACATTATCGGTGTTACCAGCATAAACAACAACTTCACATTGGTACCCCGTTTTCTGCAGGCAGAACCGTAGAAAAATTTCCTCTGGGCCATGCGCGAGAGATCGGACCGAGGATTGGTATCAAAATCTTAAACAGATGCGCAAAACTAAGCAAACAAGTCCTCAAGTTTTCCAATACATCGAGGAAACCTGGCTGTGTTGAAAAAAAA
Source organism: Plasmopara viticola (assembly GCA_001695595.3). Lineage (NCBI taxonomy): Eukaryota > Oomycota > Peronosporomycetes > Peronosporales > Peronosporaceae > Plasmopara > Plasmopara viticola. Next base: position 341,929 of record MBPM02000045.1, on the reverse strand, counting down.
AGATTGTGGCCCACTGCCTCAGTAATGAAAAGCATTACAGGCATATCATCAGGAAAGCGCTCATGCTGCTCCAAAACAGTGAAATGGATGATTTACGGGCGATCTGTTGGTTAATAACGCAAGCATGGGCATTTAGCTGCCATCAAGCAACAGCATGCAAGAGAGCGTGCAAGCGTTAACATGCGCTTTGGCAAAATGTTTACCAATGTCATGGCCAAGATTTCATTAACTGGTCTGCGTGCTGCAGTCGCCAAATCAAAGACCGTTTTGATGATGTTGACAATGATGATAAGACCATCGAACTCTGTAAAGGTATGTACAGATTGAAGAAGTACCGCACATAAAGTATAAACAGAACTTGTAGTGGACAAATACACGTTGTGTCAAAGCAGGTCAAACACGGAATATCCATCTTCTTTGCACGACACCTGTCTCTCTCCATCGATGACTCCAACAAGAACTAATGGCTTTTTCAGTCACCAAAGGTTGTTGTACAGTAAGGTCTACCAGATCTGCCAACGGCTTGGCAGATAATATTAGCCCAGTATTTGAATGGTGGGGAGCATCGAAGAAGACAGATTTTTGAATACACCCTAGTGCAAACACAGGCAAACATTTGTGATTTAGAGCAGACCCAGCGTCGTGGGCGGCTTTCTACTGTAGAATGACGCGCGTACCATCGCTTGAGCATATGGAGCCCGCTGTCAACCCTCCTAGGCGTCGCAATTGTCGCAATTGTGGATAGCCAGGTCATAATGCACGAACATGTCAATAACCTGCACCTCCATAACCTATAATACTCAATTGATAGCACCTTGCTAAGGGCAGCCAGTGCTGAGGCTGGCTTTGACACGCTTGTGAGGGCATGTTGTTATAAATTGAAATTATTCCAATCTGACCAATCAGAGAACTCCAAATCTGATGAGGGCGGTAAAAAAAACGGTGGTCAGGTAATGGCTCCCTGAAATATTTGTGTTTATGGTTCTGATTGTACTTCTTGATAAAGCTACCGCAATTTATATTCTTATCGGTTTTTAGAAGACCTTAATAGGTACATCGGTATGAATACTGATTGGTTGCATTCGACATTATTTTCTACCAACAATAAGTTCTTAAATCTTTTAATCCTTATCACCAGATTTGTAAGAGTATTTTTGGTAGACAATACTCGCGATGTGCCTTGTATGACGGGCAATTTCGGTAGGAGCGCGTCAACCAAGGAGGCATGCGGCGCGTTGACATGAAGCAGCGTGCTGCAATCATTTGCGCTAGAACCTCGACAGAAGAAAGATAATATGCGCGACAAATCCAGGTCAACGCTTGTTATATATTTGATTTACGTGATCCGTTCAGACCTGTCGAGCGAGTACCAGATCACAGTGCAATTTATGCCTCATTCGAGTACAAAGATGCTGTTGTGCGAAAAGATGTAAAAGCCGCAATGCGAGGATAGAGTTTTAAAGGACATGTAATTATCAATCGACAGCAAGATCTAGCACTGTAAAGACAACTTCTAGCCGGTAAGACTGATTGTGATTGTATTACATTATCGCGTTGCCAAGTCATGCACGTGCTAGGCTCAGTCTGGCTAGTCCACGGCACAGAGTGGTGTCCGCATATGTCGGGTCTCGTTTGGCGGGCAGTGCAGCCAGCACCGAGGTCGTGAGGGTCTTCCATTATTTTGTTTATTCTGACTTGGTAAGAGCCCAGGTGGCGCCCTGGTGCTGGAGACCGTCGTGTCGAGGGTGAGACTCGTTAGAGACCTGCAGATGCCCGAGAGCACCTGCCCGAAGCGCGCGAGCATTTAGCCCCCGCGCTTTCCGCACCTTGTCATTTTTAAATAATCCTTCTAAAGCAATGTTCAAGCCCAAAACTCTGCGCCAATTCATGTTGCTATCGGCTTTCGCACTCGTGGCAAGTACTAAGGCTATGGTAGCCATGGATGCTCGAGCCCAGAAAAGCTTGTCAGCAACGGATACTCGAGGTGACAGCTATGAGGAAAGAATGATGAGACCTTTCGCCGCAAAGATTGCATCGGAAATGGAGAGGTTGGCGCCAAGTCTGCGTTTAGAGCTCTCTTCTGACAAAGAGAAAATGATCAGCACCTTTTTCAAGGAGTCAAACGTAGAATCTGCGGAGGGGAATCTGTTCGCAAGTGAGCAGTATCAATTGTGGGCTAGCCGTGTCTTTGACAACTACAAAGATTCTGCGATGGCTTATATGTTTCGCGAGCTAAAAAAACACTTTGACGACTATAAGCTGGCTTTATTAATAGTTGAAGGTCGAGCGTCCCTAAAAACGGAAGACGTAGCCAAAGAATATTTCAACCTTCAAATAGAAAATTGGGTAGCGAACAAGAAAAACGACCTTGATGTCTTTCGTGCCTTGAAACTAGATAACGGCGAGGGCAGCGTATTCAAGAACCCGCTCTTGGAGACTTATGTCTCGTTTGCTCGTCGGCTTCCGCGAGAAGATCTACCAGACGAGCAGCCAATATTCAGTGAGTTGTATACTATGCTAGAGCAGAAATTTGGCGTCGTTGGTGTGGCTGAAATGCTTGGGGCTGCGAATGTTGATCTCCGGGAAGGAAGCGTTGGTAATAGGGTGATGTACGCGCTGTTTCGGGACATAGCCTTGAAAGGGCCAAAGGGCTCACTCGACTACGTAAAGAATGTTTTCAACGATAATGCCGTTGTAGATTCTTCTGCTGTCAGCATCTGGCTTTCATACGCCAAATGGTCGTTGGACGGGGTCGATTACGAGAGATTGGTGACGGGCATGGTAGACGGCTTGTGGAATGAGCGTGAAGTCAAAGTCAAGGCTCTTGCTACCGTCATTGCGGCAGCGCAAAAGAACGCGAGCACGCGTGATGCTGCTACAAACACATTGACAGAGCTGTTTGTAGAGTGGAGGAATGAACAAATGACGACAAGCAATGTGCTTAACATTCTTGGACTCAAACCCACAAAAATGAAAGCTGAGGACATGACGGAGAGTCCACTGTTAGAGGCGTGGTTTGCGTTGAATCGCGGAGGCGTACTGACGATGCTGATTTACTTGAAGCATTGCATAGTCAATTGACTGAAGAACAATTAGCGAGCATGATAGCCATAAGGACAGCCAATCCGATCATCAAAAATCGTGTCTCCAGCGTGAAAGCGGCACTGTTCAACAAGTGGAGAACGAAGTTTGTCGACCAAGACGATGCTTTTGTACGTCTTCAACTGGATAAATCTGGCGACAAACTTTTTACGCACCCGGCGTTAAATGTCTGGTATTGGTATGTTCTTCAATACTATGGCCTGGAATCCGAAGAATTGATTACGCGGGTCGTAAAAAAGTACTTCCGTGATCCCGATTCGCTTCTAGACATGGTGATTAGAGAATTAAAAAGAAACAAATACTCGAGCGCGAATAGCATTGCTAGAATGCTTAGCCCATAGTCTTAATCTACGTACGGTGCGAGCCAATCAGTCCACTAATGAGTGTTGGTGACGAGTTTAATAGAATTCGGTCGCATCCACCTTCTTTGCGATGTTCACTTAGTACATTTTGGCATCCAGGTTACTTAAGTGAGCTGCCCACCCTGTATCTTTTATTTCGTTGAGTTAGTGGTGGTCAGAGTGGTGAGCTCCACACTATCTATTGCTTTAGTGATGACCATACAAACTCAAAAGCACTGTAGCATTGTCGTTGTAGTAAAAAAAAATCTACATTAGCCTCAGTCAGAATATCTTATGTCCTGTTAGTTTGTTGCTAAACAAATCTTCAGCTTACCGCTAATAACAATTTCATTTAGTTGAAATTATAATTGTTCGACTGTTCAATTTACTACCACACGGTTTTGTTTTACTAGATAGTAGTACTGGAAACCTTATAGCTAAGGCACGTATCGCCACGGACAAGAATGTGCGCGTTTGCAAACACAGTATCATCGTGTGGGCTGCAGTTCTAGCCTAACAGCATATCTTGTCTTGGCATCAAGACGGGCATATCACGCCTTGCTCCTTTCTGTAACTATTGATCGCTATCTAAGTTTTCCGTAGTCAATAGCACAATTTTTTTGCTCTCCTTTGCTTAGTGCCTCACTTCACAAAATTTACCTGCATAATATCAATTTACTCTTATAGTCAATAGACAAGTGCAATACTTTGCCCTAACTCAAGCTTTTGATTTTTACAAAAGTTAATCTAATGCACACACACTCGAAGCCGCAGACTTTAAACTTGTTGTCATACTCTTTCGCATCTTGCTCTTGGAATCGGTTCGATAGTCATACAACTGTAATATTATTAATGTCATGATCTTGAGAAATTTGGACGATCGGTGTGATCTGTGTTATAGATTGCGCTTACTTCAGAATCTTAAGATATCTTGCTTGGGTACAGATGTGTCATCTAACCACTTAAAAAACCAAAACACACGCGTAATGTTCTTCCGTCTTGCTGCAATTATATCTGCTCAAATATGGTACTGCGATCGCAATCCCAGGACTTGTACTTGTAACCAAGCATCAAAACATTTCGTTTGGTACGATATCATGCCGTTGCTAATTTCTTAATGGTCACGTTCTATAAAGAAGATCTTCCTGCTCAAAATTTGTAATACAAATGAGCTTATATCGCTTAGAGATCTGCCGTTTGAATAACATATTGGGTTCGAGCAGCTTTTGTACATCAAGCGTTATGCAAAGACAAGGTGGACCGTATGAAAAAGTATTTGTGGTAGCCTTATGATCATGTTTATATTATCGTCTAAAGGGTCTCCTCTTAGTTCGACGTGCACAGGAAAAAACTCGATGCGTCGATCCTTAATCATGACAATGCGAATACGACGAGAAGTGTCTCTTCCGGACCATCGATTTTTTTGTGCGAAAATGGCAACGTATGGCGAGCAGCTAGGGAGGCACGTTGGTAAATGACGATAGTGTACGGCTATATAGGGGTTGCGGTACGGCTAAAGGATTGAAATTATACCTTCAGTCGATGCTCTGTTTTAGCTCGCGCAGATGTCCATAGTTAGCTTAACATAACGTAAAGCCATTGCCAATGCAATATAGGTTTCATGTTACAACTGTGACCTCGTCTGTATCGACTATGATTCGTGGCGTACGCGCGAGATGACATGGATACAGCTTCAGAAAAGAGCAATGTGACTGACACTCGGACGAGTTCTACGAGACTCCATTTACTATCGCCATTAAGATGATGCAGTTACAAAACAGATGGATCATACAATCGTCGATCAGATAATAGAGGGGTGCTGAGTTAGGATTTTTAGTACACTACAGCAGTGTAATCCACGCTTGGCGGTAGGGATGGGGACGTAAACGGTGTTAACGTAAAAAAAATGTGGTTCCCGTTCCCGTCCGGGAGTTCCCGTTCACGATTTTTAGACGTTGTTTGACGTCTCAGAAAGACAAACAAACCAATGGTTTGAAACCATACCATGTTCAAGCTGCACAAACATAAGAACGGACGGGAGAAGAATTTGTTAAACAATTCGGCTGCTGGCACATTAAAATTGATGTGAGTTGTGCAAAAAGTCTATTTACAACATGTAACTCTTTAGCACGTTTCTACCGTACGTCTTCAGCTACTCCTCTGGTTCCTCGCCAATCGTATTGCTGTAAAGAAAAATGAGATCTCTTAGGTTGGAACAAGACAACCTATTACGCCGTGCTGTAATAATGATTCCTGCCCACGAGAAGCAGCGCCTCGAAGGTACTGACGTAGCTACCATGCCAGAATATTTCCTCGCAATAGGAGCTAAGAGCGAAAAATCACTGCCATTTTCGCGCCACCACTTGAGACCATCGTCAAGTTTCTGTGTTTTGGACTTCTGCTCTCGGCACGTATTTTCTTGTGCTTTTTGATGGGATCTATCGTAGTATCGATTCACCTCTGCCTCTACTTTTGCACGAAGCGACAACCCGTTTTGCACTTGAGGATGAGGCGATCTTCGCTTGCGTCCAAGGAGATCATTTATGAAGTTCTCTTCTTCATCGCTATCCTCATCGAAGCTCGTGCTGTAGATATCAGCACCAGCAGAGCGCATTGCCTCGCTCACCAAGGACTCCCTCCCTTCTATTTTTTCTGTTGCGTTCAATGACTTACCATGCACGAATTGAGGATCAAGCAAGCAGCAATATTTCACATCCAAAGGTAATTGCTTGAATCTTTTTCGGAGCAAAAACAAGAAAAACCGACGGACGAGATGCATGCGTTCCAGCACCGAGCTACAGTAATATTCTCCAGTGTGAGCAGGCGATATTTTGGCAAAAATCCTCTGATTTAATAGCCGCTTTTCAAGAAGGCGTATACATGGATAAATCAATGTAGCAGTGGGGTATGTTCCACTTGATAGTGTCTTAGTTACCAGCTCAAAAACCACGAGAAGCTTGTCGAGGCATTATAGGCTAAACCACATTTCTCCAGTGGGCCTCACAATACTTGCGTCGCTAAACTCTTCTTTGCCTTTCGCTGTCAATATAAACTCCGTGAATGATTGGATACAAGGACGAAAATGCAGAAGGCGTTGAATCATGTGATGCGTGCTACTCCAGCGGGTGGCTCCATCTGAAATAACGGTAAGAGGTACGGCCACATTTTGTAGCGACTTCAACTTGTCTTTTTCTTCAGAACTTTTGTCGAAGTAGTGAACAAATTTGCGAAAGCTAGAAACGTGCATTCTTGTTTCACTCATGGCTTAGTTCATAGCATTTAGAATTGAAGTTGTTGTCCGCACACTAAGACAACCATCAAGAAGACCTCCATCCAGCGTGTCATCAGCATTATCGTCCAGTAGCTCAGATTCATGCGAAACGCTGTCTATAGAACTTGCAATCGTTTGGGATTCGATATCTACCATTTCTTGCTTCAAGAACGCAATAGCTTCCACTTCAATTGCAAGGTTCTCAATCCACTGCTTCTCATCATCTTCACTGTCAGCAATATTTTCAACCTCCTCTCTAACTTCCTCGTTCCCGTCATTATCCTCTTCCACATTTGTCACTTCGACACTTGTTTTCGAGAGAGCTCCTGATACAATCAAATGTAGCGTCCCCACTTGCGCATGAGCACGCCCACTTTGCATTCAATTCTGATGCCAGTGTGCTTCCCACAAAACTCATAACTTCTAAAGTGTACGCCATCATTTCAAAATTGATATTCACAAAATGAATAGTAAGCGAAATATAGCTATTTGTTGCTCGAGATGTCCACATGTCAGATGTGAGAGAATAGAAGTCTGCATCTTCAGCAATCTACGTCTTTACCAGCGATCGCTTGAACTGACAGTGATTCTGCATTTTTTCAGTAATAGTGCGGCGAGAGGGTAGCTCGTACAAACCTCTCATCGTCTGAATCAACGTCAAAAAAAACAAAGCACCTAGTCGTCGGCAACACTTAGTGGGCGCAGTCGTTTGGCAATCCAATCAATGAAAGCTCTTGTGGCCATCTCTTCGTCAGCTGGATCGATCTTTCTTGTTCTCTTTGTCGGAGAAAACATCATTGCATCAGATCTTCGCGTTGCACAAAGTGCGATTGCCACTCGCTTGGATGCTTGTTCACGCCCAGCTCTGCTGAGATCTTGTGGATGTTTTTGATTCATGTGCCGTCGAATGCTGGCGCTACTTCCTGATTTAAAGCTGAAAGAGCTTTTGCACTTTAGACAATAAGCCAAGTTTGTATCAGACGATTCCCACGCCTTCTTTCCCGGTGGTAGCTGTGCGTTTGGAGCTATAAGTCGGATGAACGACCAGTAATCGTCATTCTTAATACGGCGCATCTCGAACAGGGGCGCCGGCGCAGGATCATTTGATGGTGGAGGCTTTATCCGGGAACGATGCGTTGTAAGCTCTTTCTTCTATCCTGTGCTCGTGTGGTGTTCTATACATTAATATTGCCGGGACGTCTCAAAACGCTTGCAATACGTCAACAAATACCGGTTTAACGTGCTTAACGTTGAGCTGACGTCCCCATCCCTACTTGGCGGGCATAACATCAATTACTGTAATGCTGTACTGTACAATACCCATCAATACTCATTTTTAGTAGGCTATCCAACGAACACAAAAAATGTCCTAAGATCTAACTACTTCACGAGAGTCTGGTCTGTACATAACCGCACACCCGTGTTTTTTTTAAAAAATTGGGTTGGCTTCATTTTCTCACTTCATCAACGCCAACGCTTTGTGACTCTAAAAAAATATTCGAGCAGCTTGCTGATTAGAGCCTTCTCGTAAAGCATGAAAATGTGGAGATTTTTTTGTGACACGTGCGCGATAGAATGGCTGGAAGCCACGATATTCGACGGTATCTATAAGTTGAAATCTTTAATTGCTAACAGCCGAAAAATGTCTTTAACAAATGCTATAGCTCTCTTTAAGAATTAAATTGTGCCCGCGCTTTATCGGATTTGCAGCCAAAACAGACTTAGCGTACATGTTCAATACTTCTTATTGGATGCGGCGAGCATGCTCACAACGCTATCTACTCCTCATGGCTGGACAACTAAACATTGTTTGTTGACAACTCTGTCACTCAATTTCGGACAAATCCATTGCTGGCAGCAGAGCCAGTCTCGAATAGTGTCCTCAAGCACGTCACCTCTTCCATTCAGTATCATCCCATGCACAAAACGAAAAATTAGCAAAAAAATGCATCGCTTTAGCTAGCTTTTATATGGGCTCGACCTGCGCCCTTTTTATTAAGGAGCTGATCGGGTACAAATACAGATTCACTCTCGGGAGCAGAGTCAGTCTCGACCAGGCTAGTTGGTTAATGGCTGGACACACGAGCGCATTTTCCGTGCTAGTAAAGGTCGATACACTGGCGCGAAGTATATTCAAATAATAGACCAAGTAGTGCGTGATGCATGAGTTGGAGATAGTTTGCCTTATTCATCAATGCCACTTTCCATTTTCCCTTCAATCGTTCACTTTGTTTGGCATACTCAATGTCGGTCACTCACCGGCCTCTATCGTCTCTGCACAACCTCCTCCTTCTGTGGGCTGTCATACTAGTCGTATGTTCAACGGTCTGTATGGTAGTGACCGCGACCTCGAGCGCCGTGGACAACCAATCTGAAGGACACTTCAAGAACTCAACCCTACCCAATATTCCTGACCGCAACGAGGAGAGGGCGCCATCGCCGTTGATTGATGAGCTCGTTGAAGGTCTCGAGCAGCCTTTCGGTCCCGACATAGCGAGAACTGTCGACGATTGGTTGGAAAAGGCTGGTCTGAAATCCCGAGCGGACGATGTCTTCAAGAGCCAAGAGTTTCAAGAAGCTGTCGATAAGATTCTCGTCGCACACTCTAATAACCACGTTCTTGCGCAAGAGGCAATGTTCAAAGGACTTCAACGTGCGATTCGTGCAGAGGATCAAGCAGACATGTTTTTTGAGCTAGGTCGAACTATTGGGAAGTACAAAACTGCCAACTCCTATCTGGTTCCATCAGGGTCAGTGTATCAAAGAACAGAAAGTTTTGAAAAGCTTGTCGAAGAGGCTAATGTTCGATTTAAACGAAAGCGATTCGTTCTTGGGCTTGAACCACACCTTTTGAATTTTTGGGCCAATTCAAAAATTACGCCTGAGACTGTCTGGGAGGGCTTGGAGTTGGACGTCGGTAAAAGTCTTGAAATTAAGAACCCAAGTTTTCGCGTGTACATCGACTATGTCACTCATCTCGAACCTGACGAACTTGTTCGATACGACATGGCGCTAAATGGTATGCGACGTTCAACCACACTGTTGCCGGATGGCTCGTCAACAATCGTTCCGGACCTCGTCATAGCTCAGCAACTTGTTGACGCAGATGCACCAGACAAAGCGAGCGTCGTTACTAAGCATCTAATGCATGCGTTATTTCGCGACTGGGAGAAACGAGGGATGACTCACGATCAACTGTTTCATGAATTACTACCATCCTTCACTTTCGAGTTGGAAAGCCTCTTACAAGGACCAATGAAACTATGGATTGCATATTTTAGCAAAATTGAGGATCAAGCGAGTTACGAAACGCTTTTTCAAACGATTAAAAGACGCGCTAAAAGTGATGCCGCGGTGAACGATCTCATTAAACATGTGGATCCGCTCGGTACAGAGAGACAACTTGTTGAGATGTACACCGTTTCAGTAATACAACCACGAAGTCCTGGTACAGCTGCAGAGGATTTAGCATACAGATCCAAGCTTCTTTTTCAAGAAGTGTTTTTGGACATGGAACGCAATGGTATGACGGCCGACGCAATGCTCGATTTTTTTAAGATCAGAGAGCTCCAACACAGGGAACTTTTGGAGAATCCACGTTTGTGGACGTGGATGTCGTTCTTGGTTGATAGCTACGATGATATAAAAAACTTTGAAAGCGCCGACCCGAAGAAACTTCGCATCATTGCTCTCGTTAAACGGGATGGTAACACCATGTTTGGTCATTTGAAGAAACAATTGGATGAGGAAGAACTTGTGACATTGGTGGAGAAGGCGATTGGCTGGGATCACCGATATTATTATCTTTTCGCTTCCAATCTTGCCAACATGTGGAAATCGGCACGCAAAACGTCTCATGACGTGTTTTCGCTTCTCGGGCTGCATGTTCCCGTCAAAACTTTACTTATGAAGAATGAGTTTCCTCTCTGGTTCAATTTTGTCATTGAAACTCCAGAGAACGAAGTCGAAGCGACCTTAGAGATGCACCAGATACTGAAAAAGATGTACGCCAAGGAACGATCTTACATGCCTGCGAATAAGATACCATATCTCGATGATGTGTTTGAAAACGCAATGAGTAAGACTGTGCATACTAGACCCAAGCTGTGCGAATGCATCAGTAAGTTGTGGTTTGTGGATCTGCGTAATCAAGGTTATGAGCACTACCACTTTTCTAAACTTTGGATGAAAAATTCTTTTGACCATTACATTTTGACTCATAGAAGAGTCCACTACAAGAAGAAGCTAAGCAATTCATTGCCCGAAGGCTTTAGCTGATGCATAAGAGTTAATACATTTAATATTCGATGTTACTGGACGTTTTTAATAATCGTGTTTGTTAACCTTGTATATGACAAGCAGTTTCTTACGCGCGATCTTTAAATGTGGCTCGATCGCGAAGGCATACGTGCCATGATAATAGCACTCTTGTTGTTGACGTTGACTAATCTATCCGTGCATTCAAGTTGCTGTTTGCCATGTGCCACTTACGCCATAAAGATCGAGGAGAGTCTCGAGTACTAAGCTAGCGCTATGTGTAGTAATCTTTGTACCTGAACAAAGAATCTGGGAGATCGTTTGACATGGATGCTTCATGTGATACGTTCGCGAACGCAGTGCTAGGATAGTAGCGTAAGGCCACGTTGTTTGTGCAAGACGCCGCGACCCACCAAGGGGCCTTGTCAATCTTTTATTAAGTATATGAAGCCATAGAGCCTTGCTACGTGGGTTTAGAGACAGTGGTCGCTGGACAAGCGCAATATTAAAAAGTGTGTCACAAGCATTGATTTTAATGCAAGTATTTTAAATGACAGCATCTAACTAATATGAACACTGTATCGTGAAGTAACTGCCTCACGTCAGTCAAAAGTGTTGGCCTTTGTGACTGCCTGACCTCTGTCAATAGTGTTGACCTTTGTGCCCATATTTATGGTTTTGGAAAGTATCAATCGACTGGCAAATACTTGATTTATTATGAGTCCGAAGATCTAATGCAACACAGGTCCCCTAAAAATTTTATAGTAGATAACCAAAAACTAGAGTTAAGGGGGGCGACATGTAAGTGTGAAAGGGACTTGTACAGAGAAAACATGCAGAAATGTATAAGAATTTCCGGCGAACAACCGTCATCTATCCCGGATCGACAAGTGCAATAAAATGCAATCTAAATACAGATCTGCTATGCCTTTTACTATAATCAAGTACATGTGCTATATAGATATCGAAAGGACTATATATATATCGAATTGTCTCAGATTTTAATTCAAGGCTTCTTTCAAGAGAGCAGTTTTTCGCCAAAAAGAAACGCTCTTGCTAAAACTCGCCTGGCGTTGAGACAGTGATGATGTCTCATGTTCAAAAGCTTCGTCTGTCGAGATTGAGCCATAAATCGTGGTAAACTTTACATCAGTCTCACTGGCTATGCGAAAATCTCACCCGCCAAGACAGGGAAGTCCATGATATTTTCGCCAACGCTAGGGACTCGTGTTAGAAGGGTAAAGCCAGTGACTGCGAAAATCAGTGCATTTTTGAGTTGGACCCTTGCGATATTTGATGCAATTCACCCTTCGTCAGAAACAACCCTACCGTGATAAATCCACTCAATTCGAGTCTGACGATCAAGAAAAGGATATCGGACGAGTAGTAATCATTTAAAAATGGTCACTTTTGACGATCATCTAGAATGTCGGTGTGGCTCACATGGCAGACGGTGAATGCCCTAAAAGAGCATACTGTGGTATGAAAATATCTAGGTGCAAGGCCAGAAATCTCGATAACACTCCGTTTGTCAATGATAAAGCATGAGCAGACAATACAGACTATTAGCACTGTATGTGGGCTTATAACAGTTGCATTGCGACTTACTACGTCGTCGTGAGTCACACTGAGCCCTTTTTACTGTCGAGATCGATGATAAATGTGGCAATTTAATTTTCTTAAAACGGGTATAACAACCACAAACTGTCTTTCTCTTTCATAAAAGATATAAGTCGACAATTTTTCGCCTGAGAAGTAATATCCGCGGGCCAGCTGACTAAGACAAGAGCCCATAATTCATATTATTTTCGAAAAAAATTACACCTTCGCTCCTTTCAAAGCCTTCATATCGCTCGCTTTCAGTGCTATGAAAACGCCAGAGCGAGCGCCCTAGCTAGAGATAAGTAAGAGTTTGTAGCTGACGCACACCGTGATGCTTATTCTTTAGGGTTTGACAGATTTCGATGGAAAATTCAGCTGTGGTGAGTTGCTAGTTGTAAATTTTAGGATAAAAATGTATGAAGAGCCATTTAAATCTCGTGTCGCAAAATTTTGTCCGCCGACGAAAAAAATAAAGTCAACTAAAGCTATTCAACTAGTTTCGAAAAAGCACGGATTTGAATTTCAAGTTGTAGCTGCCATTTTCACTATCATACGGTATTGTGGCTTAAAAAAGCTTTACTGGCAGCACCTAGACATAGGCAAAGGGTACTTTAAAGAAGGCGAGCTCAAGCCTTCAATTCAGCTCTATGAAATGAGAGACGCGTGGAATGACATGGTGGGTGGAGTACAAACACACTTATAATATGGAGGAAAAAATGTATGATTTACCGGAGCTTTTGGTCTTTTCAAGCTTGGGCCAATTGACTCAGTGAGGATATAGATAGGTTTTTGCTGGGAAGGGTCACTTTAAAGTATATATTGTCGCCAATGCGAGCTATAGACAGAGTGGCCGCAACTTTTTCTAATCTGGATTTCGAGCTGAACTTTTAGGTTTAGCCATAGCGCTCCAGGCTTAATCTGCGTTCTCGTATGCTCGGCATGTCTTCTACACGTCCTATCTAGATGGAATATGTACACCGGGCTTTACAGAGTATTTTTACATGTTATTTTTGTTGTAGTACGGGTAAAGATCGTCGGATTATCAAATTACTATATTATAGAATGCCCAAAAATTTTGATGGACCTAAATTAAATCATATACGAGGAAAACTTCTTATTCAATTGGCCCTATGAGATCCAATATTTTTGTGGGAAACGTGCTGGCTTTTGTACGTTTTTCGCTCAGAATGCTGAAAGCGAGTTTTAGGATATGCAATACCATGTAAGGGATGTAAGGGGTTACATGTTGGTGTGTGTCACCCTAATTTGACCCTTCTAGGTAATACAATTTCATAGCTACTTACACCGAGAGGGTGCGCAGGGAGATCGAAAATAATTTCGTGGGTAAGCCCCAAGCTTCCAAAAGGATAAACGTGTGCAATAGATTGCAGTTTCAAGACTGCTTTATCAAATACGTTGCTTATCCTGTTTTATTTGACTAGTAATTTAGTGTATACACTATTGATTCTACAATATTATTAGGGAATATATCCAATTCGGTATCCTTTGAAAACATCGTAATGGAAACCGAAATTTATACCGATAGGGTGTCTTTTGTGCAATGAGATAAGCTTTTGCCATAAAATTTCTGCTTTGTGTAACGACCCGTTGCATTTTCTCCCACAACCCTTAATGTGTATAGGAGGATGAGTACACAAAGCCGGCTCAATCATAACAGCAACCAAAGAGGCAGCAAAAGGGCCTGCTGGTCGGTTGGATCACCTCATGATGACCAACTCAATCTCGAAAGATTGACCCGACCTCCACAAGTGTCGCTAAACTAAATTTCACCTCTATACTTAAGGCTGAGCCAGTGCCGTGGGTAGTAAGCTAAGAAAGCTCCCCAATAACAGTTGCGCTCAGGCAGGGAATTGGTCTCTTTGAATCAACGAACATATTGAGCACGGAGCACGAATGTAAAAGTGATGCAGATGTGACTTCGATATGGAAGCTGCGGCGCAGATGCAACTAGATGAGCTTGCACTGCACAGCAAGATTGAAGTAATGCTAGCGGACACAAAAAGCTGTGTATTCTATCGTAAGTCTAACCTAGGTAATTTCATGTTCTTTTGTCTTTTCTGCACAAGAAACGTATACCGTGCTCCCGCGTTGCGTTATAGAGATGTCGTACTTACCTTTTAAATTAGCAAGCTGGCTGGCTAGCTCGTGTTTCAACATGCTCTACTGGACGAAATAGTGCCAACCAATGTGAGACATGCACCGTCGGTCTGAAGGTTGGTGTTTTATTCTCCTATTGATGATGTCAGGATTTGATACCCCGCAATGCAGTACACAAACTTGATGAGACATTTGCATCACTTCTGGCGGTCTTTAGATTTCACACACGCGACACAACGTTTTATTGTCTGCTGATCCTGTTAGCGCTTGCATCTCGGCAATTAAAATCATTGTGCAAATAAATAAATGTGCTTGTAGTTAGGGTGCTTAGAGCACTGGAGTTGAAACTGTTTTGTGCACGCGGTAATTAAGTACTATATGTAAATGAGAAGGCCAATCTGAAAGGCTTCGAGGCTACGAAAAGTTTGTTATTGCTGCTGTGGTTAAGTATACTAAATGCTGAGCGTGTTGCTGGAATGGATGAGGCTTGAGTCGTTCGTTCACAGAAAGAGTGCAAAAACTGCGAGAAAGATAACTATTACGCAGATGGTCGTCGCATAAATTTTCTCTTTTAAAATCCTGGTGGCGGACAAACTTCGCTGAAAGTGTGACGTGTTAACTCACGTTGCAATTTTTGTTGCGTGTGGAACACACACCTTTAAAACGTGCGTGGGCAAATCATTGAAAGCCTCTACATTAAAGTCTAGTATATTTATGAACAATGTAGAACATTTGTCTTCTATTTTCTCGTTGTCACAAGCTGTAGTGTACATCTTCCTCAGTTTGAAGGTAGCAGACGGCCTCACTGTAGCATATCAGGCTCTACTCGTAAGACCAGCTACCCTCAACGTGTAAGAATGTAAGAAATAAAACTTGCCT
The DNA here is from genome assembly GCA_001695595.3 of Plasmopara viticola. Taxonomy (NCBI): domain Eukaryota; phylum Oomycota; class Peronosporomycetes; order Peronosporales; family Peronosporaceae; genus Plasmopara; species Plasmopara viticola. The sequence goes on along the minus strand of MBPM02000045.1, from coordinate 326,359 downwards.
GATGCTTTTAGAGTACGCACAGAACTTGCCATAGTATTATTTTTGTGTCAAAGTGCTTCGTGCATTATAATTATATTATTTGATGTTTTCGGCGATGTAAGAAGCAGGCGATGGCCATAAAGAGCATTGCATATCTGCCTATCACTCTTTTTTTGACCCACTACTCATGCATGGTGGCGGTTGTACAAGAATATATTGCTGCCTAAATAGTAGCCGCTCCGCTAACCTGACATACTTAGATATGCAACATTAAATGAGCCAATTTGTCAGTGTATGTTTCTTTAGCAAAAAGTGCTCAACTGACTCATAATACTGTGCTCGAAAAAGCACAAAGGAATACAATTCAGCTATTTTTGCCTAATTTACACTTTTAACTGCTGCCTATTTGAGCTCATTTTGGCATCTAGCATAGTCTCAAGTGTACCGAATTTGTAATACTCAGCGACTGCATTAAGTGGGTGACAGTTGCAACAATGCACAAGCAGCACGTGCGATTTTCCTGCTACTACAAGTACTTTGGCTAAACAGTACGAGGACCACTTAAGCGAAATTCTAACGAGATTTTAATTGGCGTAGATGCGTTGGCTTTAAAATTGTCCAGCCAGAGTTTGGTTATTACTAGTATTGTAGCTGTATGAGTTGCCCCACTTCTAGATCTAACACAAAGTTTACACAGATTTGACTCTCATCCAGGAATGACGAAAAGTAACGGCGCTACAAACTCGTCAGCACGTTTGCATGCAACGACACTCATGGAATTAACAGCTAAAAGGTCGTATTTTATTAATTATAGGTCGACATACAAAAACAGCTCTTTGACACGTCAAATGCACACTTATGCATATTTTTCAAGATCTTGTGCTTACTGAGCATTTTGAAAAGCGAACTAAAAAGATTTTGATGTCGGTTTTGGTAACAGAGCTTCAAATCGTTGGAATAAGCTACGTAATTGTTCTAGAGGGGTATGGCTCCACCTTGCTCTATAATTCGAACGATACTATTTCAGACTTGGCATCAAACACGTCAGCAAAACATATATGACCGCAGCCTCGTATGTTAGCTTTTGACGCTTGGACAAAGCCCCTAGTATAGACGACCGATCTTGCCAAATATTTTGTCATCTGCAGAAAGTGCTAGAAGCGTACTTTTACACTTGTGCCGACGAGTAATTACCTTTAAGGACTCTAAATAAACAATTTTTGCAACCCTGTCAAATGTGTTGGTCGATAATGATTTTGACCCTGCTGATATATGTTATATCATAGGTTGGCTCGCGCAAAAATGCATCGGCTTGCCCATTGATCATGCCAGCTTTTAATCCAACGTGATAGTATATTCCGCGAATAATAGTATAGCGTCATTCGTTGAGATGAGTGTAGTGTACATATTGTCTTTTCGTAATGATGTGTGGTAAAAATTGACCACAATTGACGTATAACCTTGTAGATGTACTTCGAGCTTTACTTGTGCGAACATCAATACCTAGTCATAATTTAAGCTGCTTCCTTTAACAGACCTAGGTTGCCTATTTCTTATAAGCTACAATAATGCGCGGTCGAATAAATAATCGAATTTGCTGAAAGTAATCTTTAACGGCGTTGTTCTCCCGACAATGCCAGAGCAGGAACCCGCTCAAGGCTTTCTCGATTCATATCGAAGCAAATCGGTACCGTATCTTCATAATTCGTACAGTGTATATATTCGGTCGATTTGAAGGAGACGGATCAAGTATGTATTAAAGGAATGTGCTTGAGCAGATTCTAAACGCTTTTTCGCTTTGGGATCGTGGCGTAGGCCAAGCCGAAGAGGCTTCCAATGTTCGATGTATGTCACCCGTGGCTGCTTACAATGCAAAAAAAACAGCTTTTTATGATGCGAAGACACTTTTTCAATATTAAAATGCCGTTAGTTAGTTCTCCTGACCTCAAAAACATGCCTTAGGCAGCCTTCGAAGCCGTCTGGTCTTTCTCTAATCGGTTACGGACAAATCTTTCGTTGATACACAGCCGTGATTGAGTACACTTAAACGGAGGGTGCATATGTATTCTACAAAAGACGTTGACCCTTTATAAAGACTTCCTTTACGATATTTTTGGCTTTTGACTCAACTATAAGCTCATACCTTGCTGTGACACGACAGCTGATTAGTTAACTTCGTTATCTGGAATAAAAAGTCTTTTTTTTGCACTCAGAGATCCACCCCACATACTATTCTTTTCGCGCGTTGCCCGCTATTTGTATGCCTACGTTATTTCAACTTGCCGTGCAGATCTACTTGCAAAATTTTGTTACACGCAGCTTTTATCTTTGCGACCCATGGAGCTATGAGTCACATCGTTAGCAGTCGTTGCTACTAGCAAAGCTTGTAGCCCGATACGGGAGAATTAGAAGACGTTTCTATGTTTACCTTCGAAGAAAAACCAGTATCTTCAACTCCTACCATATTTCTTAAAACTTTGACTGCCCATACTCTTTTAATGAAAGGTCACGCTTGACAGTTGTGATAACATTACTGACCAAAGTCCAATCGCCCGATTAGCACCTGTGGCCTTCTACTGCCAAGCGTTCCGGGCTCGGCTTTCTTATTTACGGCATTAACTGGATTAAGTCATTCTTAATTATGACATGGACCCTGTGCTGTCAAAGTTCTTTGAAACTGAAGACAATATTTTATCCTAATTGTTGGCCAGTACATCGAGTTCCTCGACAGTCCGAAGTCTATTGCGATTCAGATCACCGCTGCTTGAGCTCCTTTCAAGAGGTATTAGACTCTCAAGGGCTAAGATTTTATGCTCCTTTCCCATTATGGGGACTAAGAGCTCTTTAGCTATCTTCAGAGCCCCTGGGCGTGACAAATATTCATTTTTTTCGGCTTCTTCGAGAGTAGGCACGGATTATGTGCTCTCGCCTGCCATAAGTAGCGGGTTTTTCTTTGTTTGGCAACGCTTAAGTACATTGGGATTAGATTGAAGTCAGCAGACTCATGAAAACCACTTTTCGGCGGCTTGTAGACCACCAAGAAATTGACCTTCTACGACATTTTTAATAAGGGAGCATGCTTGAGGTTCTGCATGTACATAAAAATACTTTTGAAGGGCTCTATTGACTTCTTTTAGGAGAATTGAGTTCATAGCGGGCCAACTCGAGACCAGTCATAGCACAAACAGCTCAAGTACTTTATAAAATAATTTTTCAGCAGTAGATGCCTTTCCCTGCAGACGAGTGCAGAAGGAGCTCAAATCTGGTTGGAAGAAACTTACTTCGGATTGTTTTTTTTAATGTGCTCTAGAATTCAAAACACTTGTATGAGGTTATTTTGAGGGTGAGTTTTCAGCTTTCTTCAAAAACAAACCGGAAAAAGAGTGCGAACGACACGCGCACTGTATCATATGTTCTCATGTCCGCTTCTGTGGCCATTTTAAATTCATTAGAGCAGAAAGAGATCTTGTTTTTTCTTATCTTTAAAAACGAAAACAAAAAGATTTAGTGACAAAGACCCGCTCTAGCCACGTGCTTCGACCTTAAAGTACAAGATTTGCGCGTAAGGCATGAGCACCGTGACGCAAAAGAGCTGCTTTGCAGCATTTAGGGCTGTGTATGCATCTACCTCGTCAAGTCCATAAAAGCCAGCGATTGTTCAAAAAGTACTTCTCATTACAAATTCTTCGAGCTTTTAAGAAGAAGACATATCTCCCGCGTAGACTTAGAATTGTTTACGAAGTGATGCCAGGTTTGGTGGATGCGTGCAGAATGTGAAGGTCCTCCATAGATTGTTTATTTATCCTCTAGTATTGGTTGTATTGAAACAAAGCGTGCACCTCACAGACCACATTTTTAGTCAGTACAATGTCCATAAAGTTTGATTTTAATTTTATTCGCGATTATCGACTGGAATCGCCACCGCAAATCAAACAGGGAATTCGAGAAAAACGCAATGATGCATATTGGAAGAATGCGTACTTTTTTGTTCTTAAAAATGTCTACGTTGGCTTAAGTAAAATCTAAATTGAAAAAAATATATCCTAACGCATGAAGACTTGAGCCGAAAAAGTAGATGTAGCGACAAGAATCATGCTGAAGTGCAAACCGCAATAAACTGAAAGAGGTGATTGATGCACGAAAAGGGGAGAGGCACAAGTATAGATCGGGAAATATCGAAAGTGGGAGAAATGGGAGGACATTTGTCAAAAAATGAGTACGGATCTTAACCTAAGTGCGTTTTAACACCTTTGGCTACGACAAGTAATCGCATAATTGGCATGAAGAAGGCTATGTTCTATATACATTAAGAATCCACCTGAATAAAACTTTCAATACTGCTGATATGGACCATCTCATAGTCTGAACTCAGCAAAAGCGTGCCAGTAAGCACATTGCATTCTCCCGACTAATATTTGAGTTGGTAGTTGAAACTCGCGAAGAATGAAAGTCAACTTGCCATTTCTTCGAAGCACGATGACGTAATTTACCGCCCTCTCCAGGAATGTGTGGCCTAAATAGACGTCAAAGAGCTTAGATTCTAAAAGATGCCCTCAGAATTGTACCACTGCCTACTTTATGACAAGCAACTCCTTGTCAAGAGCGAATATCTACATTTGACAGGCTGGACATAACCACGATACTTAGTTCCAACCATCCTTATCAAGTCGCAGTGGCGCGCAACTGATGATGTAATCAGAATCGTCGCAAAAGACGCTTGGTGGATCGGCAAAGCTAGACATGATGCTTACTGAAGACTATCTTTGAGCTATCAAAAAGCAGACTAGTACCAGCACTCCCAACACCACTCGTTAATCGTGAATAAGGTCTGAAAAGTATTTACGAGCCGTGTACTCAAGAGTATACCAGCCACACCCTAAAACTTTTTTTTTGCTGCGCTGGACAAGACGAACTAACTTTCACTCTGTCTGTGTCCAATGGCTAATTCCAAAGCATTCGAGGGCTTTATTTTCTATACCACATGGACTCGCTGTCGACGTAGGTAATGAATTTATTAATTCTCGGAAAGCTAAACATCTTTCCTTGCCTTGTCAACACAAGTTTACCGAGCCGACTGATTTCCGTCAGAACGGCTATGCACAAGGTATTGTCTTCGAGCAAAGGGCTGTAATATAGCTGTGTCACAAAATAATATACGTCTCACGGGCGTTCATTAGCTTTGTGGAATCCAAGTACCACTGTGACAAATCTTTTGTCCAGACTTCAAAGTATTAAATATAATGTGCTCCTAAACGTGCTATCGGAACGCACGCCTATTTTTGGAATAGGCGTTTAGTCAGGCACCGTTGAGCTGATCAGCTCATGACAAACATTAACTAGCCATCATTTTAGTTCAGCAATGAACACAAAAAGTAGGTCTTAAGCTCGAGAATATTGACTTCGGCACCATACCATTCTCCCCTATTTAAGCGAAAAAGGCAAAATTGGCTATTGCCTGGTGACACAGTGCTTCGCGCATAGCACGAGACCAATCTCGCGTCTCACTTTTCAATCCGATAAAGGGATGATGTTGGGTCCATAGACTCCATTTTTAAGTAAATGAGATGCCAAATTCTTATGATCCTTTATTTCATATTCGCTAAGCCGCAATGTACTTTTTCTATAATGCTGACCAAACAATCTTTGTTCAAACCGACGGATGTATTTATCTTTTCATGACAAGTTTTCATTTTAAAATACGGTCTCTGAGAGAATTTCCGGTCTTTACTTTGGCCAAGAGCTCGGTAAATACAATCTTCAATAGCTCTTGATGTTCAGACAGCGTCTTACAATAAAGCGCACCTGCCGTAAAACACGAACAAGGTGAGTTGTTTTTGATTATTGTGCGTTGTCCTTGTTAATCACGAGGTTACTCATGACAGTCAGAAGTTGATTTCGAAATTCAATTTGTTATTAAATTTATAGTGAGTCAATTTTACACGGTGTTTGTAGTACTGACTTACCCACCTGTGGATCTGTGCTTAACACTGAGTTGTGGACCTCTCCTTTCGGCTTTGAGAAATTTGATTCTCCAAAATGGTGGTGCTATGTTGTTATCCGCCCGAAGCTATGCTGCCTGCTTTGTGATGTTACTGTAAGAGACTAAGGTAGCCAATGCTGCCAGCAAAAGTGAGTTACCCGCTAAAAAAGACCTCGAAGACGGCGTCGTGTCAACTCTTGGAACATTATCAGTAGTATCAAGAGCGTGTAACTGCATTGACCTTTCTTTGAAGAAGTTGTGCGTACAATAGGAGTGAAAGGAAAAGCACTAAACCTATGGTGCGCGAGATCGGGCGGCTAGTGCTTATAGCTTCAGCCCAATAATCAATTCAGAGCTCGTGCTTTTAACCACGGCATGCACACGACAAGTCGTACTTGTCCATGTTCTAGGCAAGAAAGACTTGGTCTATTCTTGCTCTAACAGTTGAAGAGTTAAGCGGTCAGACCGAAATTAACTTGTTCTGTGGACCCCTCTTCGAACATTAGATAATCTGATTTGTCTGACCGCTGTTTTTTGTTGCCACGCAAAATTTCGCAATCTACCAAGCCTGGAATTTGATAATCTAGCATATGTGCGTTTCAATCAGAAGCTTACGCTTGTATCTTTTTCGAAATCTGTCAAACAATCAGGGTCCATTTCTAATGGTGTGTATCAGCCTTACGCACATCACGAGGTCTTAGCTCTTCTTCAGATGGGCACCTCGCCTTTACTAAAGATCAGCAGTATACTGGCTTTGCGGGCGAACCTTTGGACGGCGACCCTATCAAATTCTTATGTAAGCCAAATGATCACTTTTTTGGGCTAGGTACAGACCATATGACCTTGCTTATCGTAGCCAGAACAGCAGCTGTTGCATTACTCGAGAACAAATATTCTCGGAAACTGACCGTAGTTTTGTAGGAAGACGAGCTGTATATCCACGGTATCCAACGAAGGAAGTCTATCTGTGACTCAACTATTTTTCGAAGAGCAATATTTCATTATCAGTTTCTGCACTCAAGAGGGCTAAGTGCAAGGCAAGCCTGCCTTTAAGCCGTCTATTAGCATACAAACTTGGGTTTGTTCAGGAAATGGTGCGTTAGTGTTGAAGGCTGTCAACTCTTTTGATTCATGAATACATCAAAAGCGCGCGTCCACCCCTTGCATACCGAAAAAGAATCGAAATGATGGTAGAGCATTATAATACCCGGATAAAACATTGTTATCAACGCTCGTTTGTCTACCTCCGGGTCAGTAATCCTCCGATGAAGTGAATTAACGGGTAAGCACACACCTGATAATCCGTGATTGAGGCCGCCTTCGACCATCTCTTTCCCAATTACAGTAAATAAGGTTTTGGCATTTCGACCCTTTCGCAATGAAAAACTTAAGCTTCACTGCGTATACCCCACAGTAAACATTTTAGCCGTAGCTACCGAATCTGTGCTGCTAAAATATGCATATTGCTTGGAAAGCCGAAGGCCATTAAGCGTCTCAGCTGCTTAACGGCAGGGAGGATTGCAAATGCATCCTCCTTAGTAGGCCCATAGAAGCCAGCAAGCTTTCCGAGCACCATTAACGTCGCATCCGACGATCGCGGGTAGGTGTTCGCTTAACCCTGGATCCTTTGGAAGAGTTAAGGTGTTTAATCCACCAATGAAGGCGTGAGAACAAGTACATAAAGCAGCCAGGTGTTAGGAAGTCATAAAGCACCTTGCACAGAGGAGGCTAGCAAAAAGATATATGATTGTTTGGTAAAGAACTGTTCGCTATCCTTGGTCGTAGGGATCGAAATTGCGCAACATGCTTTGGGTTGATTAAGTAGGATTTCTTGCTTGTGGTCCTTGTTATTGATAATTTGATACCGCAATTAATGTAGGGGCTTCAAATCCTTTACAATATGTTAATCGCTGTAAAAACCGATTAGTTTTGCTTCGACTTTTTTTTGGATAAAAGCTCAACTTTATGTTTGAGCAAGACGCTTTTTTAATCTTTTTGTCTTATACTCGTGTTTTGCCTGGTCTTGAATCGAAGAGCAATTTCGGTACCAGTCGTGCCAATACATAACAAAAAGGCCATGCGGTGTGTTGCCGCGAAACGGCGAAGCAAGTTTACTCACGTGATCTACGCGACCGATGTTTTTTGTTAAAACAGATGCTGGAAAGGCAACTTGGTACCATACCACAGTGACTATTTATGCCTCGTGCAAGCGTGTTGCTGTTTTCTTGCGAAAATAGTAAAGTGAAAGCCGAAAGTTGAGGACGTTTTTATAAATATTCACTTTATTACACGTATCTATACAAGTCTTACAACAATCAGCAAGGTTTAGCACAGAAAAAAACAAGTAGCGATGATAAGACAGTCAATAAAGTGGCGTCACCTGTATCTCGGATTATGAGATTGTTGTGAGCTAGCAATGCTGATACATACGCTGCATGGTGCTTTGCACCCCGGCTTCATAGTTATTTATCAGCAGCGGCGCCATAGCTATTCGCTTCGCCCACAACATGCACAAAATAGGCTTTTGAATGCACAATACTTAGCACGCTGAGAAGCGCGTCACTTCGATTTTTTTTCTTTTACCTTGGCGGCGTCAATTTGCAGCAAATGTCGCCGCTTATATCTCTTAGTATGTAAATCCTCTATTAGCAAGCTATCTGTTCTTGTACACCCCCACCACCACCTTCATGACAATATTAGGGTCTGTCAGCAGCGTGATACCCGATAGCAACGCAAATATATGAGCTTGAACATTCCTTGATTGAACTACTTTGAAAAAAGGGAAGAAACTGATTAGTGTGCGGTCACACCCTTAAAATTAGGACACTTCTCAATAAATTACGAATGCGGTACAAATTGGCAAAGCTCTGTCGTAGAGATGCATGATGAATTAGTTCCTACGGACGCCATATTGTTAGAAAAGTATTTGCCGTGTTTAACTTACGCTTTAGCATTTAAAATTCTACGTATTTCAGATCTGCAGATCAAAACTGCCTCTTTCTGATGCTCTGGATATATACCATACGATCGGTCAGCTGCATACAACATATACGCACTGATTCTATATCATAGTTCCAAAACCTCTCGAGATTTTAATTCTTCGTCAAGTCATTTTCTGCTGCTAGTGCTGCTTCAAAATGTTGGGGCTATGCTTGCATGGATCAAGAGTTGCGCTGCTTAAACTTATCGTACTTCATTCCGGAATACTAGAAGAACGAGATGCGAAAAAACATTTAATCTCGCGATTGAAGGTACTGCATTGTCGAACCTAACTAATCGCATCTGATCGCAACACGTATATTCCACCGCATGTGTATGTAGCTAGATAGTGATCCTATGCAATTTGTCATTAATCAATTTATACTCCTAAAGCGATGCTTCAACCTAGACTTTTGCGCCGTTTCATGTTGCTATCGGGTTTTGCGCTCGTGGTTCGTACCTATACAGTGATTGCGGTGGATGGCCAAGCTCAGAGTTACATGAGGAGCTTGTCAGCAGCGAATTCTCGAGCCGACCGCAATGAGGAAAAAATGTTGAATACTTCGCCGCGAAGGTTGCATGGGAAGTGGAGAAGTTGGCTCCTAGTCTGCGTTTGAGGTTCTCTCGTGACAAAGAGAAAGCGATCAGTTACTTTTTCGAAAATTTTCACGTGGAATCTGTAAAGAAAAACTTATTCGCAAGTAAGCAGTACCGAAGGTGGGCTAGCGGTGTCCTTGGCACCTACAAAGACTCTCCAACGACCTATATGGCCTTGTTTCAAGAGCTGAAGAAACACTTTAACGACTATGAGCTGGCTACGTTTGTACTTGATGGTTTGGCATCCCCAAAGACAAAAGCTGTAGCTGAAAATTATTACGACCTCCAAATGAAAGATTGGATCGAAAACAAGGAAGCGCTTGATGTCTTTCGTGCCTTGAAACTTGATGTCGATAGGGACAACGTTCTCAAGAACCCGCTCTTGGAGACTTATGTCTCGTTTGTTCGTCAGCTTTCACGAACAAATAATTTAGACGATCAGCCAATTTACGATGACTTGTATCGTATGCTCGAGCAAAAATTTGGCGTTGCTCGCTTGGCTGAAATGCTAGGAGCTACGAATGTTGATCTCCGCGAAGATAAGGTTGGTGGCGGGGTAATGAACGCGCTGTTTCGGGACATAGCCTCGAAAGGGCCAAAGGGCTCACTCGATTACGTAGAGTCTATTTTCAAAGATAATGCCGTTGGAGAATCTTCAGCTGTCAGCATCTGGCTTTCTTACGCCAAACGGTCGTTGTCGCAAAGTGATTACGAGAAATTGGTGACCGGCATGATAAATGACCTGTTGGACCAGCGTGGAGTAAAAGACAAGGCCCTTGCTACCGTCATTGCGGCAGCGCAAAAAGACGAGAGCACGCGTAAATTGGCTACAGACGGATTAGAAAAGTTGCTTACAAAGTGGGAGGAGCATAAAAAGAAGGCAGACGATGTGCTTAACATTCTTGGGCTCGAAGTGAAAAAAATGAAAGCTGAGGACATTGAGAAGAGTCCACTGTTAGAGACGTGGTTTGCGTTCGAATCGCGACAACACGCTGACGATGCCAAATTACTCGTGGCATTGCAGAAACAATTGTCTTTCGAACAATTAGCGAGCATGCTAGTCATAGAGATGGGAGACCCAAACATGGCAATTCGTCTTTACAGAGTGCGAAAGGCACTTTTCAAAAAATGGCAAATGGAGGGTATTGACGAAGATGCTGCTTTCCAACGTTTTCAGCTACATCGCGCTGGTGACAAACTTTTTGCGCACCCGGCGTTGAGTGTCTGGCATTCATATGTCCTCGAACACTATGGCCCGGGTTCAAGTGCAAAACCAATCGTGCGAGTCGTGAAAAAACACTACGATGATCCCAAATTGCTTCTTGCCATGGTGCGTAGAGTATCAAAACTGGACAAGCACACAAGCACTATGATCATTGCCGAAATGCTGAAGCAAAAGAGATTCGCTCATAGTCGTAGTTTACGTACGTCGCAAGCTAGGCAGCTCAAGTGACGACGACTAGTCTAACACACACGAGGAGAATCTCGTCGCATAAACGCTTTTGGCGAACTTCACTTGGTGCATTCTGTATTTGTACTCAATTTGATAGACATCAAGTGCACAATATATTTTTTTCTCTAATGTCTAAGTGGGTGATGTGTTCTCCACACCATTCGCTTTCACAGTGCCTCAAACAGCAAAGTGACTAATATAAATTAGAAGAAAAAGAAACGTTAGCATCGTCCAGTTGGCTAAATGCTAAACAAGCCTTGCTGTAGCAAGTTTGACTAGCAACAGTTGCACCATATCCAAAATGTGTATATTACTGGTATAGTAGTATAGAAACATGAGCTTCACATTCAAAGCCGTTTTATGTATCGCCGCGGACGATAATTTGCACGTTCGCAATGGAAGTATTATGTTTGAGTCGCATCGACTGTGCTGCAGTCTAGCCTAGTAGCAGATCCTGTCGTGATGTCGAAACGGGCATATCACGCCTTACTTCTTCCTGTGTCACCGGATTGCATTCAATCGCTGTCTTAGTTTTCCGTTACCAGTACCACAATTGCTTTGCTATTCTTTGCGTAGTGCCTCACTCCACCAAAATCACCTGCATAATGTTAATCGTGCTCTTATTGTCATTATGTGATTCTGCAACACTTTGCTCAAAGCTAATTTTCTGAGTTTTTTAGATGTCAATCTTCTACTCGCCTTCTTAAAGCCACAAATTTGACTTACATGAATCAATTGTCACACTCGTTTGCATCTTGCTCTTAAAACTAATTCAATATCCGTCCAGCTGTAAATTTATACAGATTTTGTACGGCATTTGTAATGCCAAGACTCGTACGAATAATTAAGCATTGTAGCATTCCGATTGACGTGTGGTACGATATCATGCCGTAGCAAATTTTTCATTTATTCTGTCCTATAGGTAGATTATCTCTGTATATAAATTGTTAAGAACAAAGTTAGTGCGCTTCAGTCAATTAAATTATTCTAAGACATGTTGTTTGCAGAAAACAAAGTTAAATCTTTAGTTCAAGCAATTATTGTACGTCAAGCTTTATGCAAAAGCGCGTTGCAACGTGTGAAGAAATATACGTGGTAGCCATATTATCGATTTTACTACTATGTCGTAAGCGATCTCTTCTTATTTTCTAATGTACAGAGAGACGTCAATGTGTCAATACTTGATCATGAGAAGGCGAATACGACAAGTAGTGTCTCTTCGATACCTTGGGGCGTTTCTTTTTTGATGGAATGGCCGAAGGCTAGACAAGCCTGTTATAATTCTTCAAGGATTGTTCCGTTTGAGTTCGACGAATTTTCCAGAGTAGAGTTTGACATGAAGTTCACGCCGAGGAGACAAAATGTTCTTGCCCATGCATATGTCGTTGCCCAGTCGATGAGCTAGCTCTAGTTACAGCTACGACCTTGTCTGGATCGAATGTAAAATGTGGCGCGTTGGCGTGAGATAACATAAGCGTAGCTTTAGGAAATAGATCTGAAGAGCATATTTGATAAATCACTTGGACGAGTTATCGACGTGGGTGAGATAGGTAATGCTTGCAATTAATTCACCCCAACACATTGTGGCTACGACAGATATAGCCGAGCGGCTTCCTGATGTTCGTAGTGCATAATCAAATTGAAGACTTTCTTGGGACACGTGCATGATAGAATTGCTGGAAGGAACAATGCTCGACAGGAGTGTATTGACCAAAAGCGATGACAAGAGTTGTTTGATCAGAAAGCAGAATATTTGTTATTGCTAAAGGCTTGAAACATTTTTACGAATGTAGTTTAAGCTGTCCCTGAGACAAGAATATGGCTGTGCTTCATTGGATCTTAGCGTACATGTTTAGTACTATCAACGGGATGCAAGTACACTTAAGGTTCTATTGGACTTAACCTGGCCACTATGTAAACTGGATTAACACGAAAGTGCTGGCACTGGGTCATTTGCGGGGACAGCCGCGGTAGGCCGAACCATCACTTAAGCGAATAACGGTTTTTGTGCACGAAGGATCACAGTATTTGTCTCAAGGGGATCGAGTCAAACAATTTGCTCGCGGAGAGATGCGACTGGCATCAGAATCGGTTTGGAAAGCCCCAAAATCTCGAAGCTGGGGCACCCAGCGCCTATTGACAAAAACAGCTGAGATAGTCGGCGTGACAATCATTAGCTTTTGGCTTGCATCCGTCAGATGTCAATCGCGGGCAACTTCATCGCAAAGAGTATGCAGTGTGCCATATGATGCTGGAGGGCTGTTTTCTTCTCCTCTCCATGGTTAAACATTAATTGCCACTTTTACCTGATAAGTATTCTTGCGCGACGCGGCCGCCAAAGGAATCCTATAGTCGATGAAGTTCTCACTTAGCAAGATTGCTTTAACATTTTTAATTCTTCTAATCAAACTAATCTTTGAAACTTCACACTACTTATAATGCCTTAAATTTAACTCATCTCAAGGTTCCTGTTGACTGCAAATGAAGCATCTGCACTCAACTATGCTCACGGAAACACGATGTTGTAAATTCTAGGACACGGATTAAAGTATACTGGCAGCCGACCATGAGTTTCAGCTAATCCGACTATTGCCAAAGGTATGTTCTGGTCGTACATCGACTTCGTTTGAGCTGTCGCAAAGTGTATAGCTGAAGTACTTCTGTAGCTAACGCTCAAGATCAATACGTCATACTCAGACAATCTATGAGGCTCAAGCACAGCGGGTACGACTTCCGATGCCGAAAATAACCTTCACCTCTCTCGGGCAGCTAAATGATTGCGTTTGTCTGAGCTTCCAAGCTGACCTTTGAGCTGCGCAGACTTCATGCTCAGCAGGTGTTGAGGCCGTAGCCTCAATGCTATGAAGATCCATGGCACCCTTCGTAGCCTCATAGACGATCACAGCCACTTCGTTGGCCATGCACCTTCAATCAATTCGTGAATTTAAAATCAAGCAAAATCTACTTGATTGGGGCATCTCCTCGTGCTTTCAAATCTCATCAAGTATATTGATTGTGATCTCAGGCTTACTAGTCACAGGTGCTCGATCGAATAACAGCCAAGGTGTTCGCTTAGTGCGAAGTGAGAGCAGCGGCGTTCGAGGAAACTATCTAAAGGTAGTTCATGGACTCTTAAGAACTTTGTGAGGAAATTATATCGCACCACTTCCGACAATAACTTTGGCCAATTCATGATGTATCTCTACTTCACTTTTTACTCCAACACGGAAGTAAATCTTGTCTTGGCGGTCAAGGATCACTGAAGGAGGCCACTTCTGTCTCGGCTTACTCTCTCTTGTGAGAAGATCAGCTCCTGCGTGATTATATTCTGCGGCCCTGACCTTTAACAAAGAGGTGGAATCGTATGGCCATGTAATTTAAAAATTTACAGTCTGAATGATTGTCGCGCGTCTTTGCACGAGGTCTCCTATTTGCGTCGGGATATCGCGTCATTATATAATCAATTTAAGGCACGATCGGCCGCTTAAAGCGCACAGCTTCATGAGTAATCATTCCTGCAGCCTTACGACCAGTAAAGTGGAGCTTTCAGCCGCCGTATGGCTACTCGAACTCGCCTTGCTAACAAAATCTAGCGCTTGAACATCACTTTTATATGAAGGGGGAAGTTTAGGGCTCATACAATCCCTCTTAATTATGTTATCTTTAAAGACGCCTCACGTTTGATGTTAGGTGCGTAAAATTGTCTTTAAATGGAAATGGTATACTCCGACACATGCTCTTTCTCAGCAAAATTTGTTTTGATGTCTTGTATCACTTTTTACTGAACCGATTACTCGAAAGGGTGAGATTGACATTCATGAATGAGATAAAACATCGTCCCATCGGACCATTTACATTCGGAAACTTGAGCCAGAATATTACATTTACTTCCCAAAAACGCTTTTAGCACACCCTACCATCCACTGTGAGGCATCTAGTGAGGCGTTATAATAACCAAGACTCCCTCTGATGTTTTCCGAGCCCTTTTGAAGTGCTACTAACGCGCTCGATCATATTAAAAAAGTGAGTTTGTGCGGACGATAGCTTCACTTCGATGGTTAAAAGTATGTGGGGCTGAATTAAAGCTTTCGCCTTAAGAGTCTGGCTGTGCCTGAGTCTCACTATGAAAGAAGGCGACTTTTCGACGCAGTCTGGATACCTCGCGCAAAGACGCGCGGCAGTCGAGCAGACTTGAGATTTGATGTATTACATGGTCAAAACTTTTCATCTTTTACTCATGGGTCGCAAAAACCACGAAAGAGGCAAACAATTGGTCACGCACGAGCCTACCCTTGTCACGAAGAAAAAATGGGGCGAGTCAGACATGGCTTTTTATGGCGCTTCTTGACCGCCAGAACTCTAACCACTTTCGTGTGGAGTGTATAGTGAAGTAGAGGTACTTATACTGACAAGACAATATCTAATTGTTAAGCGGTGCGTTTGTACCTCTTCACAAAACTCAATGGAGTTAATAAATTAGCTTCTGGAAATTTTTCCGAACTCCACTGCATTCACTACGAATCTCAAGCAATACATGGCTGTTCTTCGATCAGACGCTCGTGGTTAGTGAGCTAAATCTCTTCACAATCAATTTTTTTGATGATATATGAGCACGAGGCGCAGTCACTTGGAATATTATTTTGCCAAATTTTGAAGTCTCTCGGGCAGTCCATAAGTTGTTAACCAATGAAAAGGCTGTCATCGCCTTAAAAGCCGCGATGGATACCATAGGTGCCTGTAGCATTAGGGCTGCGGCCTCGTCTTACGCTCAGCATGAGGTGCGCGGAGCTCAAAGGGTTTGATGGCTCCGTAGATATTTACTCATGCGGACTAACGCACTGGCTCAAAAGAGTAAAGGCTCGTTTGATATTGTACACGCTGTACTTGAGCTCCATACATTATTTAAGAAAGATGAAAGGGATTTGAGCGTTGAGTACAAAAGCACTGAAGCTATACTCCAAACTTTTGTATTGCTCCAGCGTAAACAAATTCGATGGACGAGTGGAGGGGCACCCTTGACAAACTTTTGATAGGCTTTAACTCGTCGTCGAATGCCGGTAGACTTTCAATCTGTGACATTCAATTCGCAGCATCATGTTTCCGTGAGCACTGCTGGACGCGAGAGCTTCAGCAGCTGTCAACAGGAACCTCGAGATGAGCTTAAATCGTGGTGTCTCTAGTGGCTGCTCCGAAGGCGCTGGTCAAGATTATTGAAAGCATACACGATGTTTAGGCAATTTCGTTGAAGTGAGGCCTTATACTCGTATAAATCTCGGAATGAGAATTTCTCCTCCGCTTCACAAAAAGGGAAATTGATCTTGGTGACCATGTCGCTCGAGAATACTTTCCACGTAATAGTGGCGGTCACCCTCGTTACTGAGGCGAGAATTGTGACGATGTACCAACATCTAGCACTCTGCGGACTCCTCGTCATGATGCTGCTCGCAATCAATATCTGCTGGATGCAAACCGAGGCGCTGGTGCATCGTAACGCCGAACCTCTCAGTTATTTTAGCCAATACAGGCACTGGGTGCCAGCTGCCAATCCCGCTGTGGCAGCACTATGCCAGTGTTGCCATTAACTTCGCCAAGCCAAAGATAAAATCGAGATTTCTTAACTTTCAGTAGTCCGCTGGAGATGGCAGGCTTTATGGTGGAGTCGGCGCGTAAAGCGCGGAGTTGATTTTCTGGCAGGTGTCCTAGATCCTTTACTCGTCCATATACGTGTATATGTAACACCACCGACATGTGGGCAAGACCAAGAAGAGCGCTTATAAAGAAAAAGAATCTCCCTTGAATGTATATTGCACTTTAGATCCTTAAAATTTTTTCAGCATCTAGAGATGGATCTGTTGAGGTGGCATTTTCTAAAGCAGACCTACTGCTTACTGGTAGCGATGCATCTGACGAGGTGTTAACAAGTCGACTTTGGCACCTTCCGCCCACAAAGAAACACGAGATTAAAGGATTTTGATTGGCAATCATTCTATATACCTAGCGATCATAGTAATTTCAATCCTGCCGGTGTGAACCACCTCATGTTGTGGTCCAAGCGTGTCGGCAAGTTCACTCATATTGTGGTCCAAGCGTATCGACAAGCTCACTCGTTTTCCAGACTTGCATTCATTGCATAATATTATTTCGCAAAGAATCGCAACTACCTTGTCGTTTTTTAAAGCGATGTGACCATATTTTTCCGCTGTACTCAGGAATGTGCTGTCTAAAGAAAGTACAAAGGACTAGAAGCCTGGAAGATGCACTTGTAATCCTACCAGTCATTATATCATGTCAAGCAACTCTTTTTCATGAACGAGGTAGCTTCACTCGGTGGTTTAAGCTGTCTAATCGTGGTCATCCTTACAAGTCTGTAGTGACGTGCCACCAGCGGTTTGTCAGAAACTTAGTAAAAAACGATTAACGGCTTTGTAAAGTATGGCAGAGACAGGACTGGTGCTTGCTTTGCTACTATCACTAGTCAATAATCTTCTATAATAAATTTGAAGAAAAAAATTGTAAGACTTACACAGTGAATAGTGTGCTGATACAAAAAGTACTGTAAGCCTAGTCACGACCTCATAATTTTGAAGATTGTAGCGCTGACCAAGGCAAAACATTTTTCACTTCCTCTGATCCCCATGACTGGTTACGAAGCAGCTGATGACTTTTATCCCTACTGCCACATAGACGCATTTTTGATGTTGGTGTAAAGCTTATTACCTCAAAATTTGCCTCGTCTAGTCTTGATCGGCTTCCAGAGCCGAACAAATTTATCTTAGATGACTATGGCCAGATATTTTGTCCTCGGGCAAAAGGCTGTAATGCAGTTGTGTCACACGGAGATATGACGTCGCCGGGGTGCTGTTTAGTAATATAGTATCAAATCACGCCGCTGGGTGTACTCACCTTCGTTAGGTATCCTCATTCGGATTTGGTAGTAGCAGATACAATGTGCTTCCGAACAAGCTATTAGTAAACATGTCATTTTTTGGATCAGACTTTTGCCAAGTACAGCTGCACTGTTCAGCTTGTATTAAACTAGAAACTACAGCATACCGAAAGTCGGTGACGAGTTCAAAAATTTTGACTTCCGCACTGTTTCATTCCTTACCTTCTAAGCGATAAAGCACAGCCCTAGGGTTGTGCGGCCTCTATTGTTAACTTCACATGGTATAGGAGCCATTGGCGTGTGCGAGTATATGTAAAGCGCGCGTTCGTGCGTCTGAGTGACTCATCTACGCAGTTGACGTGGCAGCAGGTTCAACGTAATGAGATATATGGGCACATCGGAGCATCTCAAACGTGAAGGACATGAGAGTACTGCAAATGCAGTCGCCCTAAACGTCGATTAAAGCCAACGATCAAATGAGCAGCACAAAGTGTGCATCCAAGAATGCCGATTTGTTTGAAATTTATGGGCTCTTTTAGATCGTCGTGTTTGTACCCAAGTGAGTAACCCTTTCATTATCATTTTCCTCGTTTACATTTTCATCCCCATGTTATGGTAGAAATGTCTCGCGATTATTAATATCAAACTACAAAGTATGGTTGATAAGACACTTATAGCAACAAACATTCAACAAACCTTAAATATGCACTTAAAAATCAATAAAAAGCTTTCACTTAAAAGCGACAATTTTTGGCTTTACACTGTGCTTTTATAACTTAGGTTAGTGCCGTCTCTTGAAGTGATGTGGGGCGACGAAACGGAAGAATTCAAACCAAATCCATTGATACCGCGATTACTTGGCTGACTATATACATGCAAGACTTACTTTGAATGTGACGGACTTTTATCGTATAACATATATTTTCTCCAACTTCGTGTCATCTTCCATTGGTTAAAATAACATGCGTGCGAACCGGGGTTGCTGTCGCCAATTTTCTGTTGCAGATACTTTTAGAGCCGTGTGTGATCTGTCGTTAACATACTCATTTCCTTCTTGGCCTCTATTCTTATATCTGTTAGTTAATTTACCCAATTTCTGAACTTGCACTTCTCTAAGCAATAAGCTGTTGGTGACACAGTACTTCATGGCTTGCCTAAGGTTAAGCTTGTATTTCAATCCTCTGGACCTCACACCTCGAAAATGGCATAGCACATCCTTGAGACCATTCAAAATGTGTACTTTAAGCCGCACTGTGCCCTGCCAATAAGATCAAGCAATACATCTTCGTCTAAATCGAAGTATGTATTTAAATTCTTACATTTTCAATTTAGTAAATACTGTCTCAGGTTTAGTTCACGGCGGTAAATTTGGCCAACAGCTCAGCAGCTTGAAGACCCGAGGCTCGGTAGCTTCAAAATCAAGACAGTGCCGTACACTGAGGCGAATTTGCCGCGATACGACAAAATCTACCATTGTAATTGCCGTCTAATTGTCAATTACGAGGACGTTCGTGACAGCCAGAAATCAAGCTCGAATCGCATCTTTAAAATGTTCAAGTGAAGCTATGTACTTTCTCCTCCGAGAATTTCATTGTTTACCTAAAGACTTGTAAGTGGTGGAGCTATGTTATGAAGCTATGCTACCTGCATTCAAAGCGATACTGAAAGCGTCTTTGGTAACCAGTGCTACCAACGGAACTCATTATTCGCTAAGAAATACCTTTAAAGACGTCGTCACATTCACCCTTGAATAAAAATTAGCACCTTTGTTACTATCCATATTGACTTTGGGCGTGTAACTGCATAAGTCTTTAATTTACAAACAGTACTTCAACAGTGTCGAGAACGAAACACACTTAAGTCCTGTCGCATGAAATTGGGCAGCTGGTACTCATAGCCTTGCCCCATAAATCATTTGGACCTCGTCCATGGCATGCACAGGGCCAAGTCGTGCGTGTCCGTGTCAAAGAGGAGCAAAACCTTCTACTATCGAAATTCTAAAGATCCATAGCCAGGCCTTTCTTAGCTCGAAGTATGTTTGAAGGCGTCCCATCACCCAGACAAACCGAACTGACTTTCTTCTACGAATCCCTCTACGGCCAATTAAGAATTCTCGCTGACCGCAATCCTTTGTTGGCACCCAAAGGTTTGCAATCTACCAAAACTTGGAATGGCATTTTATGATCTCGTACACGTGCGCATACAACCAGCCGTTTTATACTGCTTGTATTTTCGTAGAAGCTGTCGACCGCTTAGAAGCTAACTGCCTATGGTGTGTATCAATCTTGCCCACATCATGAGAATTCGATCACTTTCTAGTAAGTGCCGCGCACCTACTGATGACCAGCACTTCACTGCACTGAGAGCGAAGTTTCCGACAGCAACCCTCATAGCCCTTGAATGAGCCAGACGTCTTTTTGATCCTTGCTTATCGCAGCCAAAGAAGCGACCTTTGCTTTACTCAAAACTACCGAAGTCCACTGGTCAAGACCGATCTCTACACTGAGTTTTGTACGACGAGGGCAACTGTTTCACGGTCCTTAAAAGAGCAAGCTTGATTGTGACTTTTTTCTAAGAATCAATCTCTTGTTGTTGCTTTCTGCACTCTTAAAAGCTAAGTGCTAGGCTGGTCTACCTTTAAGGCGTCCATGAGCACGCCAACCTTAGTTTTGGTCAAAGGTGGCGCTTGAAGGCCTTCGTCTCTTTTGGCTCTTGAATAAATATATGGAGCTTGCGCCGACTTTGCTTGCAATTACGGTAGCGGTAATGCTGCTAATGTTTAAGCTACTCGAACGGAATATTTCTCATTTCTGCTCCTTTGTAAGCTCCCGAGTTACGAAACCGTTTGGTATAGTGTTTGTAAAGGTAAATGCTCGATTTAGACCGACCTTTAGGTGAGAGAGTGCGAATGTCACGCACACGCGCCTAAAGACCTTTTCTTACCCTTTATACAAAAGAAAGGGTTCCATCCTTTCATTCTTTTGACGGTGAAAAGCTTTAGCTTCATTGGTCTGGAACGCCATTTTGCTCGAAGAGCTTGACGGCCGTGACACGTTCCAGCTGCTTGGTGGTAAGTATGACTGCAGTCCGCCCGCCTTCCTAGGCCCATAGAAGCTAGCAAGTCTTCCGAGCAGCGCGCATCATGCCGACAACTGTTGGTAGATGTTTGATTAACTCGGATCCATTGCAGGGTTCAGTAAATTGATCCACCTGCGTAGGTGTAGGATTAATTACAATGTACAATCATCATGCGACACCGTGCACAGATGAGACGTGCTGGAAGATGTTTAATTAACAATTGTTCATACTCTTAAAAAGATTAAAAATTGTACAATTTATTAAATTTTTTTAAATGTGGTCTAAAATATACTTTTTGATAAACGACGATCTTGATATGTAAATCGGTGTATATACCAATCAATTGCGTGTCGAGTTTCTTATGCTCGGCTTTATGGTAAACGCTCTTTGCGGTTTTGAATCAAGAATGCCGTATCTAACGGGAATTTTCTGTAGCAGCCGCTATAAAAAGGCTACGCGGCGTGTTGCCGCAAACGACTCTACCAACGTGCTGCAACTATTTGCGACAGAATATTGACAGCGGTCGATAAAATCTGGCATTACATTTAGCGCTTGTATCATATTTGACCTGCGCGACCGATAGTACCACAACACAGTGGCTATGTATGCCTCATTCAAGGAAAATAATTGCGTGTTGCTGTTGCCGTTGCCGTGCAAACCACGATACGAAGACGTCATGTGTCTATTCAATTATTATGACAGACAGCAGAGTCAAAACGACTGGTAGCCTGTAGCGATAAACGCGCTTTTTAAGACTGTCAATAAAGTTCTATCACTCCAATTGCGTTTTGAGCTAGAATAAATATTTGGTCAGCAGTTGCGCCGCGTCGGCGTTATCACTGTTCGCTACGCTCACAACATGTATACAATGGTTTAAATGCACAATGCTCAGCACGCTGAGGAGCTCGCCTCTTGATTCGCTCCCGAAATTTCTTGGTGATTTCAATTTGCAGCGACTTTTGCCACCTCTTCAGCATTAATTTCTTGATATGGAAATTTTCTCTTGGCAAGCTATCTGATTTTAATCTATCATTGTAAACTTAGAGTTTGTCAGCAGCGTTAAACCCGACAATTTCGCGCTCGAACATTACTAAAAGGAAAAATTCAGTGGGGTTATAGGAGAAGTCTGACGACTGTGCAGTCACGAACCCTGACACTTCCGTGTTCTAATGAAACACGGGTTACAAATGCAGTACACATTGGCACTGCTTTTTTTATGATGCCTGAGAGACACTCTGATCAGTTCCTACACGTACTTGCCTTATTGTACAGCATTTGAAACTGGATACATCTCAGATTTGTAGATTGAAGTCGCAGAATGATACCAAAGCAAATTGTTTAATATGCTCTGGATAGATTCCATCTGATAGCTCAACAGCTTATTGTATCACACGATACAGTACATCAGACAGTACGCACGCAATCATCATTGTAGTTCCAAAAGGTCTCATCATCTTTCATACTAGCTTCCACTCAAGGCAAAAATCGGTCAGTTTAAAATTTTATCATATCCATTGTGCTATTAAAAAATGTGGGCAATGCTTGCGCATATAATTGCGCTACTTAAATTAATCGTTCTTCACTCAAATGTATTAAAAAAATAATCCCGTGGTAAGAGGGACTTCGAACTCAGCCAATGGTCTTTTACACCGTATAGCTTCGAAGGTCGCAAATTCCCTCCGCAACTTGTCATTATTCAACTTGTCCTTCTAAAGCAATGCTCAAGCCTAAAATTCTGCGCCAATTTATGTTGCTATCGGCTTTCACACTCGTGGCAAGTACCAAGGCCATAGTAGCGGTGGATGCCCAAGCCCAAAGTCACATGAGGAGCTTGTCAGCAGCAGAAAGTACTCAAACTGACATCTTTGAGGAAAGGTTCTTGGATACGTTCATCGCAGAGGCTGCATTGCGATTGGAGAAATTGAGTCTGGGTTTGAGGCTCTTTCTTGACAAAGAGAAACTGATCGGCAACTTTTTCGAGGAGGCACACGTGAGATCTGCGGCGGGGGATTTGTTCGCAAGTGAGCAGTATCAAATGTGGGCTAGTCGTGTCTTTGGCGCCTATAAAAATCCTGCGAAGGCTTATAGGGCCTTATTCCGCGAGCTAAAGAAACACTTTGACGACTATGAGCTGGCTTCGTTAATACTTGAAGCCCTAGCGTACTCAAAGACGAAAGCCGTAGCCAAACACTATTACGACCTTCAGATACAGGATTGGATAGCGAACAAGGAAAAGGTTGATGTCTTTCGTGCCTTGAAACTTGATACCGACAAGGGCAGCGTATTCAAGAACCCGCTCTTGGAGACATATGTCTCGTTTGCTCGTCAGCTTCCACGAAAAGATGGATCCAACGACCAAATAGTTTTCGATAAATTGTATCGTTTGCTGAAGGAGAAATATGGCGTTGCTCGCTTGGCTAAAATGCTTGGGGCTTCGAATGTTGATCTACGCGAAGGAAGCATCGGTAACAAGATGATGGACGCGATGTATCACAACGTTTTCAAGGGATTGGCAGAAACTTCACTCTTGGCTTTTTTTAACTATTATAACGCTGAAGATGCTGCAGCAACCAGCATCTGGCTTTCCTTCGCCGAACGGTGGTCAGGGACTGCCGATTACGAGCATTTGGTGAAAGACTTGGTGGAAGGCTTGTGGAAAGAGCGTGACGTAAAGGAGAAAGCCCTTGCTACCGTCATTACGGCAACGCAGAAAGATGAAAGCACGCGTACTTTTGCCACAGGCGAATTAGAAAAGCTGTTTAGGTACTGGGAGGAGGAAAAAAAGACGGCAAGCGATGTGCTCGACATTCTTGGGCTCAAAGTGGCAGAAATGGAAGCTGAGGACATTGTGGAGAGTCCACTATTAGAGACATGGTTTGCGTTTGAATCGCGACATCATACCGAAGATGCTGAATTACTTGAAGCCTTGCTAAGTCAATTGACCATGGAACAATTAGCGAGCATGTTAGTCTTAAAGACGAAGGACCCAAACATGGCAGCTCGTCTTCGTAGGGTGCGAAAGGCACTCTTCGAAAAATGGCAAATGGAGGCTCTTGACGAGGATGCTGTTTTTCAACGTCTTCAACTCCATAACGCTGGCGACAAGCTTTGTACGCACCCGGCGTTGAGTGTCTGGTATTGGTTTGCTGTTGAACGCCATCGCACGGATCCAGAGGTTATCATTTCGCGAGTTGTGAAGAAATACTACCGTAATTCCGAATTGCTTCTTGACAGAGTGCATAGAGAAAGAAAAAAGAAGGTTTTTCGAGTGCGATAAGCATTTCCGAAGAAAATCGGGAGTAGCCGAAAGTCATATACTACGTACGTCGCGAGCCAGGCAGCCCGAGTGATGACGACTAGTATAATACACACGAGGGGAATTTAATCGTATATTCTTTTTGCGAATAGCATGGCGTATATATATATTATTTGAAAGACACGCATTTTTCCTATAATCAGCCCCTCCTTAATACAGTATACGTATTACCGCTGTATTACGGTAGTGCCTAAAACCAACACCACACCACCGGTCGGTAAAGCGTGGAATATGTGAACGTGTTCGACGCAGAGTAGATACTATCGCGCGATCATCGTCTTCAACATTAGATGCAAATACTTGTATTGCTCGCTGTACCGGAAAGTTTTTCGCCGTGAGCTCGATATATTGGCAGCAACGGCAACTTCTTTCTCGGAAAGGATGGAAGCTACAACAAACAAATCCATCTAGTTACGATATGGTACGTCTGCTAATTACCGGTACTTAGGCTTGATGATTAATGTCTGAGTTTGTCTATCGTGTCATTATTTTGATTTCTTCGCGTGAGACGACATCGAATCCTTCTAAAACTGCATTACATAAGTTCGCCAAAAAATAGCGTGTAAAAGCTGCTAATCTCAGCAATACAGCAACGTCGGCCTTTTTTCACCGGGAAAGAGCGAAGTTTCGGCGCAGCGAAAGCCACAAGCTTTGACGTGACGACATGACCATTAAATCACTAAATGTCCATGATTGGAAGCATCACTCGTTGCATGGAGATGATATAGAACATGAAGTGCCAAGTATGTTACTGCAATCGCGTCAGGTTTCTCCTCACATAATGCATCAGAAGATTACGCTACATGCAATTTGAGCAGTTATTGGCAAAGGAAGTTGTTGATTTACCAGCTTGGTAAACATAGCTGGGGTGGACTTCCTACAAATTTTTGAACTCCGGTCAGCCGCTATTGGTATGTGGGTTACCTGCTGAAAAATAAGTACATTTCTCGCGATTTCCGTATCTACGTAATGTTTTTTGCGATATAGAGATAGAAATATGCCGTTAAAATAGAATCGAAGGGAGGCTATGTTGGAGCGAAAGCGCCAAGAGTAAATAGAACTGCTTCAACGATATCATTACATTGAACATTCGCAATGCAAAAAGAGCTTGCAAATTTGCAAGTATGGAAGCTGATAAGTTCATAACGATTGCGACAGAAGATCATTGTTTTAAGGAGCGGATTTCCAATATTTAGATTGACATCGACGAGCAGCTCAACTAAGTAAAGGAGACCAAACAGCGTGTCCTTAATCATTGACTGTACCCAGAGCATCAAGGTTGATCTCTGCATTGGCTGTGCGAGCCTCATCGGCATTAAAGTCGATATCAGCAGGTTCATTGCACCGTCTAACGTCTGTCTGCAATTTCGGCATCGTCTATCCAGCCAATTATATATCAATAATATAGCTTTGGGGTACTGCATTAAGGAGAGAGGCCAGTTAGCGGCTCCCTTTTCCTTAATTGAGAGTGATGGTCCGAATGTTGTCAACTACAAGGTCATTCATGCCAGCCAAAAATTGATTTTGGAATGCATCTCTTTCATGTTCTAGCGGGGCTATGGTACACGTTCCTCGTAGCCAGCTGTGACATTGTACTATAATTGATGTTGCGGACCTATGCTTTCGGCTTGGAGCGCTTTGCTACCCACAGTAAGTGGTGTTATATTGTACCCTACCTGTGGCTATGCTACCTGCACTTTACTATCATCACCAGCGTCTTTAGGTATTCAGTTCTGCCAGCAAAACTTAGCCGCCCGCAAAAAAGACTTCAAAGACGTCATCACGTCTACCGTAAAAAACATTTGCACCACCGACACCTCCCATATTTACTTCGGGCGTGCAACTGTTTTGCCTTTCTTCGAAGAAGCTGTGCATACAACAGGAGCGAAGAAATAACCACTAAGCCTGTATTTCAGAAACCGGACAGCTAGTACTAATGGCCTTGGCTCGTAAATCAGTTAAGGGCTCGTGCTTTTTCAAACATGGCATGCACACGCGCAAATCATACTTGTCAATGTCAAAGACAAAAGATACCTTCGTACATTAGGAGCTTTCAGTACTTGATAGCCAGATTTATTTGATTAAAATAATGTATAGAATTATCCAGTCAAATCGAAACTGACTTTTCTGAGGATCACTCCAAGAACATTGGGCAATCTGTTTTGTTTGCCGCAATGTTATTGGCACGCAAACCTACCATGACTCACAATGGTATTTTATAATCTCGTATATGTGCGTTAGAATTAGTAGCTTTACGCTGCTTGTGTCTTCTTCAAAAGCTGTCAAACTTAAATTCTTAATTTTTAGTATATGCCTTACGCACATCATAACATCTCTGTTTTTCCTTAGTTGGGCGCATCACGCCTACAGGAGACCATCATTTTACTGGATTTAGCGGATCTTCTGACAACGACCCTACAAAGCCATCGGATAAGCTTAAGGCTCTATTTGTTTGTCCGTTAGGGACAGGCACTAATATGCTCTTGCTTGCTGTAGCCAGAGCAGCGGCTGTTGCATAAATCGAGACACGAACGATCCTTGGAATGTATCCGCAGTTCTGCAAGACGAGGAAGTGCTTGTCTACGTTATTCGAAGGAGCAAGTCTGTCTGTGGCTTTGCTCTTTTTGATGGGCGATCTCTCATCATTGATTCTCGCACCATATAGAGCTGAGTGTGAGGCCGGTCTACCAATAAGCCGCCCATAAGCATACAAACTTCTGTTTTTTCAGGAATTGAAGCCTTGGTTTTGAAGATCGTCAACTAGTTTAGTTCAAAAAATGTTTTATAGAACTCGTGTTTATCTTTTTTACGGAAAAAAGCCGAAAGCTCAAGATAGCCGAATAAAAGATTGTCTTAAAACGACCCCTTGTGTACCTCCTGGCCACTAGAAGAGTTTAATGAGAGGGTTCAGACCGGCCTCTTAGGTAAGAGTGTGCGAAGATCATACACATGTGGTCATCCGTGATCAAGGCCGCCTTCCGACTCTTTCATTTACCTCGTTACAAAATAAAGGTCTTGTCTTCCTTCTCATTTGCGGTTCAAAACAGCTTATGCTTCATTGGCTTGGACTTCATAGTAGGTGCTTTCGCCGTGGCGACTTAATTTATGCCCCCAGAACATAAATTCTATTCGTAAGTCTCATAAGCCGTGACGCGTTTCTCTTGCTTGGTGTCAAGAAGGACTGAAAATGCATGCTCCCAAGGCCCATAGTAGCAGCAAGTTTTTGTGCAGCGTAAACTGCGCATCCGACGATTGTGGATATGTGTCGATCAATTGTGGATCCTTTGCAATGGTTTAGGTAGTTAGTCTATCTTTGAATGCGTAGAAAATACTCCAAAATGATCTAAAATTAATCAAGTTTTACCTTGCGCAAAGGAGGCGTGCAGGAAGATATGTTGAACGATCGGTCAAATTTTTTGTTTTTGTACAATATGCTTCGGTTTAAATTGGTTATTCGATAAAATATTCGTAATCCTGGTCCTAAATGTACTCCTTGATAAGCAAAGACCCCCTTTACATATTTCGAGAAGACGTGTGCAAACCAGTCTAAATGCCGATTAGTTGCGGTCGCATAGAAGCTTAGCTTTACGTATTACAAACAGTAATTTTTTCTAGGTCTGATTGCAGTTAAACCGCGTTTGCCTGATCCTTAAATGAAAATGCCGTATCTAAAGGGCAATTTCTCAACGAGGCTATGTGGCGCGTTGCCGCGAAGCAGCGAAATAACTTTGCTGTAGTTGCTTCGCAATTTGCAATCATTTGCAACAGAGTGTTGACAGCGGTAAGAGAAAATCCGGCGCCAACTTCAGGCCAGCGCTAGTATGACCTGCGCGACCAATGTGATCCATTTGGAACGGTGGCTGGACTGTCAAGCGAGAACCACATCACAGTGATAGTTTATGCTTCATGCGAGGCAAGTACTAACGAGTTGCTGTTGGTGTGCGAAAGTATGTAAAGTAGAAGCCGGAATGGCAGAGAAGAATACAACAGGACATGTATCCAATTAAATCTATGATAGACAGCAATGTTTAGCATAGTAAAAACAAAAGAAGCGATAAAGCGCTTATTAAAACTGTTCATAGCGTCGCTTCACCCATATCTCGGTCTATGAGACGAGTGTGAGCTACACTGCACGGTGCACTGCACATTAGCTATTGATTAACTGGTCAGCAGCCGCGTCGCGTCGGCACCACTGTTGTTCGCTTTGGTCTGAACATAAAGACAATGGATTCTTATTTGCACAATGCTAAGCACGCTGAGGAGCTCGCCACTTGATTCGCTTCTTTAATTACCTTGGCGGCGTCCGTTTGCAGCAATTATCAGCTTATCTCTCGATACGTAAACTCCCTATTGGTAAGCTATCTGGTTATAATTTTTTATTGCAATGTAAGGGTTTGATCTGGAGAACTTGATGAATAACTGACGACTGTGCGGTCTCAAACTCTTACACTTTAAGAACTGATACATGAATTTAAAAACGCGGTAGATAAAGACCGAGTAATTTGATGATGCCTGGAAGAGTGCCTACGGACATCATAATGTGGGGAAAGTATCTGCTGCATTTGGCTTACGGTACAGCATTGATAAATCTCGGAATTCCAATGAAAACGGAGATGGCTGCCTTTATCTGATGCTCTGGATATATACCATCTGATCGGTCTGTTGGATACAACACTGTACTTCAGATAGTACGCACTCATTCTTGATCGTAGTTTTTTAATTCAGTCTTCATCATGTCACACCCAAATGCTTGGACAATGCTCGTACGAATCTCCCTGTCTGTAATCCCACCTCTAATTGATCTACTCAAGTTTAACGTGATGGTGGCCCGCAAAAAAGCATCAAACCTCGCGTAAATTTCTAGCATTGTCGAGCCTAACTAATGGCATATGATCGTAACATGTCATTGCACCGTACGATAGTGAGCTGAATAGTGATTCGAGGGCGGCAAATACCTTGTCATTCTTTAGCTTATACTTTAAAAGCGATGCTCAAGCCTAAATTTCCGCGTCATTTCGTGTTGCTCTCGGGCTTCGCACTTGTGGCAAGCTCCATAGCGGTGAATGTTCCAGCCCAGAGTCACATGAGGAGCTGGTCAGCAGAGGATGCTCGCGCTGACCGCTTTGAAGAAAGGTTTATAATTTCTCTCTTCGCAAAGATTGCATGGACGGTGGAGAAGTTGGCGCCAAGTCTGCATCTAAGGCTCTCATATGACAAAGAGAAAGTGATCAGCACCTTTTTCGAAAACTACCACGTAAAAGCTGTGGAGACGAATTTGTTTGCAAGTGAACAATATCAAAAGTGGGCTAGAGTTGTCCTTGGTGCCTACGAAGACTCTGCAAAGGCTTACATGGCCTTGTTCCACGAGCTCAAAAAACGCTTCGACGACTATGAGCTGGCTGCATTTGTGCATGATGGTCTGACGTCCCACAAGGCGGAAGCTGCAGCCAGAGAATATTCCGAGCTCCAAATGAAAGATTGGGTAGCGAACAAGGAAGCGCTTGATGTCTTCCGTGCCTTAAAACTTGATGCCGACAAGGGCAATGTTTTCAAGAACCCGCTCTTGGAGACATATGTCTCGTTCGCTCGTCGGCTTCCGCGAGAATATGTATCGAACGAGCAGCCAATATACGATGAATTGTATAGTATGCTAGTGCAAAAATTTGGCGTTGTTCGCTTGGCTGAAATGCTCGGAGCTCCGAATGTTGATTTTCAGGAAGGAAGCATTGGTGGTAGAGTGATGAATGCGCTGTTTCGGGACGTATCCTTAATGTTGCCTAAAGACTCACTCAAGAGCGTAGAGTCTGTTTTCAACAAATATGCCGTTGTGGATTCTTCAGCTCTTAGCATCTGGCTTTCTTACGCTAAATGGGCGTTGATTGACGTTGATTACGAGAAATTGGTGACCGGCATGGTAAACGGCTTGTGGAACCAGCGTGAAGTCAAAGTCAAGGCCCTCGCTACCGTCATTGCGGCAGCGCAAAAGGACGCGAGCACGCGTGAAGTTGCTTTAAACACATTAGATGAGCTGTTTGTAGAGTGGGAGAATGAAAAAAAGACGACAAGCGATGTGCTTAACACTCTCGGACTCGAATTGGCAGTAATGAAAGCTGAGGACATGACGGAGAGTCCACTGTTAGAGACGTGGTTTGCGTTTGAATCGCGACGTCACGATGACGATGCTGCACTACTTGAGGAATTGCAAAGTCAATTGACTGATGAACAACTAGCGAGCATGCTCGTCATGAAGACGAGGTACCCAAAAATGGCAGATCGTCTGTACAGAGTGCGAAAGGCACTTTTTGAAAAGTGGCATGAGGAGTTTCTAAACGCAAATCGTATTTTTCAGCGTCTTCGACTCCATGAAGCTGGCGACAAACTTTTTACGCACCCGGCCTTGAGTGTCTGGTTTTCGTATGTCCTTGCACACCACCGCCCGCGATCAGGTGCATTAATTACGCAGGTCGTGAAAAAGCACTACCGTGATACCGAATCGCTGTTAGACATGGTGAATAGAGAATTGAAAATAAACAAGAAGTCGAGCGCGAAGAGCATTGCTTATACGCTAATGCAAAACGGGATCAGCTCTTAGTCGTGGTCTACGTACCTCGCGAGCCAGGCGGCCCGAGCGATGACGACTAGTCTAACACAGACGAGGAGAAGTTAGTCACATGAACTCTTATTGCTGGTATACATTAGAAAATAGCTCTTCAACTTTCTAAATTCTATAGTAGCCTTCAGCTTACAATTTTGTTAGCCGAAAGTTCGAATTTGCGTTTGAAATCACACGAATTTATTTTATTTATACAACAGGGCGGAAACATTGGCTTAACGTCAAATGCCGGCATGTATCGTAGCGTGTCTATGTGAACTAATCTAGGCCATATTATAATTCGGGCCTGGTGAACGCGAGAGCGTTGGCACCGAGTCATTTGCGGGCAAAGCCACGGGGGGCCAAATAATCACTTGGACCAGTAATCGGGCACGGAAAATAATAGTTCTTGCCTCAACGGAAGTGAAACGAGCGGTTTGCTCGCGGAGGATTGCGACTAGCATTGGAATAGGTTTGAAATAACCTCGAGATCTTGGAACTGCGGCACCTAGTGCTCGTATTGGCTTAATCAGCTGAGATGTTCGACGTTACAATTTATCAGCTCCTGAGTTGTTTCGATCGCGAGCTACGTCATAGCGAAGAGAAAGTAATGTGCCAGACGATACTGGGACATCGTTGTCCTTCTCTCCTTGGTAAAAAAACTTCCCGCTACTTTTACGCGGAAAGTATTCGCGCGCGACACAGTCGCCAAGATCAAATTTCTTATAAACTAGATTGCCTTAACATTGTAAATGCTTTGAATTATGGTGATTGGCGTCTTCGAGACTTCACACCACATGGGATGCCTCGATTTGAGCTCATCTCGAGGTCCCTAATGAACACTGCTGTAGCTCCCGCGTTCAAGAAAGCATGTTGTTAAATATTTTAGGTCGCAGATTAGAAGTCTGCTAACAGTCGACGACGAATTTTAGCCTATCAAAGCTTTGCCAAATGTACCTTTCCACTCGTCCATCAAACTGAAAGTAAAGGGTAAAGCTTCCGTATTAATTCACCGATAAAAATCCTTTTCACCCCCGAAAATTTATGAGGCGCAAGTACAACGGGCATGACACCCGGTGCCGGAAATGTCCGCATAAGAAAATTCTGCGGAGCTATCAAACTGGCCCCTTGAGCTACGCGTACCTCATGCCGAGCAAAAGTAGAGGCCTCAACCTCGATGCTATAGAACCTATAAAACCGTTACAACTTTTCAGGAGATCACACCCACTTCGTTGGTCGCAATCTCATAATTTGCCCGTAGATTCAAATATATAAAAGCATTCCGTTGTGACTGCTCTTTGTGCTTTTAGGTCTCATAATGGTTGTTGATCGTGATTTTTGGCTCACCAAGCACAAGCGTTCGATCGGAGAACAGCCAAGTAGTGCGTGAGGTTCGCAGTGAAAACAGTGGTGTTCGATACATAATTTTGAAGCTGATTTGTTGACTCCCATGAGTTTTGTAAGAAAGTATAACCGCACTGCTTCACAAGGCAATCCCGCCTCTTTTGTTAGTACCTTTACTCCAAGACTCACTTCACAAGGAAGTGGTATGGCTATGACGGTCGATGAGCGTCATAGTACACCACCTCTGCCTCGGCCGTCTTTTTTTTTCGTGAGGCGATTAGGTTCGTGCGTGACAAAACGCTTGTGGTCCTGGTGGATAGATGGTCCTTAACAAAATAGAACTATCTTTAGGCCATCATCTGCAGTCTGATTGATCGCTGCGCCTCTTTGCACGAGGTCTACCAACTGCGCTGAAAGTCAGTATCCTGCTGAAGAGGTATTGTGCTTATGGTACCATTAATCTCGCTAAGCCAAGAAATATCGAGCCTTGTAGGCTTTCGAGAGTCCGCTTGTATTGGTAGCTTTTGTGTAGGAACTGGCGCATAAGCCG
Organism: Plasmopara viticola; assembly: GCA_001695595.3. Taxonomy (NCBI): domain Eukaryota; phylum Oomycota; class Peronosporomycetes; order Peronosporales; family Peronosporaceae; genus Plasmopara; species Plasmopara viticola. The sequence continues at coordinate 293,605 of MBPM02000045.1, read as the reverse complement.
TAGATTTGACTTTCTGACAGGTAAAACAGGTCCTCACATCCTCGTCTACTGTGTGGTGTCGCCGATAAGTTGTGGAAGCAAACAAAACGGCTGTTCGCAACTTAAAGGATCGCCAAATGTATATCGTACTTCACGGCTTTAATAGTAAGAACAACGACTCAATATGAATCTTTTGCTTAGCGTTTTGTAGACCAAATCTTTTGTTTAAACAAAACGATGTTTATATCGTCGCTGTCGAGAGTTAAACCACTTGACTTTGGCTTCTTAGCCTGCGATAAACAAGGCTTTAACTTGGCATCTGTTTCAAATACCTTTCGAATTCCCTTGTCCACGAAGCCTTTGATCCTGTTCATTTAGACCAACTTGTAGTCTAATCTGCGCGAAAGGGTGTCGGCAAGCATTTTAGACTTGTAATTTCGAGGAATACCGCCCTACTTGTCGTTTTTTTTGCAAGATGGGCGTAACTTACCGCCATCTCCAGAAATGCGTGGATAGACTTCGCAGGGCTCAAAGCCTAAAGGTAAATCTAAAAAAACATTGAGCGCTCACTTCATAGCAAGCAACATTTTGTCAAAAGCGAGATAGTTCCATTTGACAGTTTAAGACGCCCGGAGTTAATTAGGATGGGTCGCTCACGGCCATCGTCATTGAGTTGCATTGGCGCGCAACTGATGGTGTTAGTAGAACCGTTGCAAAAAAACGATTTGTGTAGCTTGGTACAGCCATTCTGGTGCTTGCTAAAACTTTTTAATCCTTTTTTAAAGCAAACTCGTGCTCTCAGTACCACTTAATAATCGTCTATAGTAAGTAAGAATACGACCCGCATAATCAGCAGTTTTCCAGTCAATTCCTCGAACGTTGTATTAAAGTGGTGCTGGCCGAGCCACATAAACTTCCGCTTTTTTTGTGCCCAGTAAATGATCACAACGCAGCCGGGTGTCTTCGTCTCTACTGCCACATTAACGCATTGTAAATGTCGATAAAAGACCTGTTGGCTTCCGTGATCTCAAAAATTTGCAATTTAAGCTTTAAGGACTGATTTTGCGTCAGAACGACTATGCACAAAATTATAGTATCCGAGTAAAACTTTTTAATGCAGCAGTGCCACAAGGCGAGTAAATGTTACAGGAGCGCTTACTAACTTTGTTGCATTAAAGCACGCCGCAAAGCATACCTGCCGCCCTGAGACCGGGTTTAATAGTACCAAACACTATGGCTCCTCAACATGCTGTTACGACTCACGTCTTAGGCGTTTCATCCAATACCGTTGCGGTGAATTGCTTGTCATTAACATTAATTAGTCGCCATTTTAGCTTAACAATATAGTACAAATTGTCGATGATGAGTACAAAATTTCGAATCCCGCACCATACAGTTCCTGATATGTTTGGCGGAAAAGGCGTTGATGACCTCACATTGCTTTATGCCTAGCACGATCCTGTGCCTTACTCCTCTACCCATACGAATGTTCGTGGTGGCATCACGAACATCAAATCTGAATAAAAGACACCGGAACTCCTCAGAACATTAACGATAAGCCGCAATAAACTATACCTAACAGCCTACTATACATCTTGTCCATGTAAGAAACAAAATGTCGTATATAACGTGCTACTGTGTCGATCTCCAGATAGTGTGCTTGCCTTCCAATTCAACACGGTGGCTATTAGATTTGTAATTTGACCAGCTCTAATTGAAACACCGTAAACCGTAGGATGCTTCAATGGTCTTAAGGCGAGTTTCCATCTCTAAAATAATGTCTCTGATATATTTCCCGGCTTAAATTTGGCTTAGAGCTCAGTGGATCTGAGTTCTTCAAGGATAAGTAGCTCTGAAGCCTTATATATAAAAACCGGATGCGCTGCCACTAATCCTTGTGCAATAGAAATCTTTGTCAACCCAAAGGTCGTTCATGACACAAATTAATTTTAATTCGTAGCATTAATGTTTTGGCTGAGCTATGATAAATGCTATTCGTAGGTCTGGGTAACCCATCTATGAGTCTTTGCTTCGCTTTATGCTACAGTTATTGGTGCTATGTTGATACCCACCTGAGGCTACCTGTAATTAAATGTCGCCATTAGCGTCTGTGGTAGTCAGTGAACTTAGTTCCTCGCTAAAACGCGTTCAGAGACGTCGTCGCATCAATTTTTAAAGAAGGTCGGCAGCATCGCATATCTCAAATTTACTTCGCGCGTGTAATTACCTAACTTTTATGGAAGTTTTGCTCACAGCAGGTGCGAAAAAGAATTGCCTTGACTCACGTCACGCAAAATTGGGCGGCTAGCACACATAGCTTTAGCCCGCTAATAAATAAACGACTCGTGCTTTTTTAGTCACGGCATGCACACGAGCAAGTCGCACCTATCCATGTCAAAGACAAGAATGACCTTCGTACTCTTTTAGTCTCCAAATCTTATAGCCAGATCAGTTTTTATTTATATAGGCTTATCGAGTTGAATCAAAAATGACTTGTATGGTGAATCCCATATGACATAAATCATCCATTTTGGTTGACCGGAATTCAATGTTGGCACGCAAAATTTGCAAACTACCTAGATCGAAAGCAAATTTGATACTCTCGTATATGTGCGTACACACTAGCAGCTTTACGCTGCTAGTACCGACTTCGAAAGCTGCCGATCTGTTAAAATCCAACTTTTTGTGGTGTATATAAACCTTACGCACACCATGAGGTCTAAGTTCTTTCTAACGTCAACTTTACAGGTAACCAACATTTTACTGTCTCTGAGAGAGCAGCGTCTGACAGCGACCCCTTAAAGCCCTCAAATGAGCCAAAGGTCCAATTTGTTGGCCCTTGAGACAAGCTTAGAATATATGCTTTTGCTTACCGTAGCCAGAGTAGCGGCTGTTGCAAAATTGCAAAACTCAAGAACACTGAAGTTTTTTAGAAATGGACCGTACTTCTGTAGGAGCTTTATGTCTACGGTCTGTAGCCTTACTCTTTTCAATTGAGCAATTTTATCATTGGTTTCTGCATCAAGAGCTGAGTGCGAGGCGGGCCTGCCTACAAGCTGTCCACGGGCATATAGATCTTACTTTTTTTCAAAAAGTGGCGCCCAAGTAATAAGGCCGTCAACTATTCTGTTTGATAAATATATATAAAGCTCACGTCTACCTTGTTTAATAAAAAAACAAAAATTAGGGTTCTTTACAGGGGTAATGGTGGTTGATCTACCAGCGAATACGAAGATTTCACAACAAAGTGCAACGAGGTGTGACAAAGTCATGCAGCACCTTGCACGGAGGAGGCGTGCAGGAAGATATGTGGTTGGTTGGTGATCGACTATCTACTAGTTTTGGTTAACAACACACAAACGACCTCTATCATCTTCTTCTCTTTTTGTAAATGAAGCATTCAGATTACACCTCAATTTTGAAGCTTAATTGATGATGATGGTTTGAATATTGCATTTCTTTGTTTTAGGGACAGTTAGAGACAAAAAAATTCAGGCGCATTAGGAAATCGATATCCATCGATCGTTTGGCTTCGTTACAGCGCGGTCATTAATCTTTCTTACCCACAAAAAATTATTGGTTCTTATTGATCGATTGATTATTTGCCTACCATTCGTACTGGTATCGAACTTTATCGTCCGCACTTATGTCATTAAAAGCACAGTCAATGGTATCTGCAGTCGGGCACAACATCTAACGACATGGCTTTGGTGCTGGTGGTGCACAATGAATTGAAAATGGGCATCATAGACTAAAAAGAAAGTAGGGCATTGGGTTGGTATTTCGTAAGAGATAAAAGGTCGTCCAAATTTTGTCATAAATTTCTACAAAAATGGAATGCAAAAGTGCGAACTCATGAAAGATCAAGATAGTCGGTGGAACATCCGTATTGTGGTCCTCACTATACTTTCTGATAGAGGGAACCGAGTCCAGAGTCATTGCTTAAGTACCTCGCTATGTAAATCGGTACATATGCCGATTAGTAGCGTGTCGAGCTTTTTATTAACAAAGGCCGGCTATTTACCTAACAATATTTTTTGTACCATTTATTTATACTCGCGTTTTGCACGAAAAATGTACCGTATCTTATAGGAAATTTCAGTAGCGCCGCTTACCAACGAGGCCATGCGGAAACAGCAAAGCAACTAAATCTAAATTTCTCACGTGGCGAGACAAAATATTAAGCGACTTCGTCAGCTCAATGCTCGGTACATGTCTGACCTTCACGACCAATGCGAACCGTTCGAAGTCGTCGCTGGACTATCCAACGAGTAACGACTGTTGCCGCATCTTCAGCATTTATCTCTCGATATGTAAATCTTCTCTTGGCAAGCTAGCTGGTTCTAATTTACCATCGCGATCTGAGAATTTGTCCGCAGCGTCAAATCCGACAGCTATGATCTTGCATATTGCTTTATTGCGAGGTTGGAGAAGAAGACTGACGGATAACACTTCTGAATACTAATACAGGGGGTCACAAATGCGATACACATTGGCATTGCTTCATCGTGATAAAGACCGGCGTGATAAGATGATGCGTGAAAGACACATTTACCAATTTTTACGGACGCCATAATGTGGGAAAAAAATGTTGCTGTATTTGGCTTACGGTACAGCATTAATATAATCCTGGGTCTTTAGATCGAAACTCGCAGAAGGATGCTTTAATCTGGATATATACTATCTGGCTTTGGAAAAGGTTGGGGTGACGCCCTCCTTCCAAGCGTGGGGGCTAAATGCTCGCGCGCTTCGGGCAGGTGCTCTCGGGCATCTGCACGTCTCTAGCGAGTCTCACCCTCGACGCAACGGTCTCAAGCACCGGGCGCCACCTGGGCTCTTACCAAGTCAGAGCTAAACAAAATAATGGAAGACCCTCACGACCTCGTTGCTGGCTGCACTGCCCGCCGAACGAGACCCGACGTATGCGGACACCACTCTATGCCGTGGACTAGCCAGACTGAGCCTTGCACGTGCATAACTTGGCAACGCGATAATGTAATACAATACAATGCAATATACCATCTGATTGGTCAGCAGCTTATTGTTGCATACAACACATGACTTCAGCTAGTACGTGCTTATTCAGTATCGGAGTTTAAATTAAGTAGTACATTTCATGTTGCTTGTGCTGTTAAAGTGTAATTCCACATTGCATTGCGCTACTGAAAGCAATCGTACTTGACAAAAGCATATTAGAAGAACGAGAAGGTCGCTCGCGAAAAAACGCTTAGTCGGCGGGTGTCGACATTTAGCAACAAGAGGGGCTTCAAACCCATCTAATGCCATATAATCGTAACACGTCTATTGCACCGTATGATAACGAGCAGGGTTGTGATCTGAAGGCAGCAAATGTGCTTACGCAACTTGTCATTGTATTGTATTGTATTACGTTATCGCGTTGCCAAGTTATGCACGTCCTAGGCTCCGTCTGGCTAGTCCACGGCATAGAGTGGTGTCCGCATACGTCGGGTCTCGTTCGGCGGGCAGTGCAGCCAGCAACGAGGTCGTGAGGGTCTTCCATTATTTTGTTTATCTCTGACTTGGTAAGAGGCCAGGTGGCGCCCTGGTGCTGGAGACCGTCGCGTCGAGGGTGAGACTCGTTAGAGACCTGCAGATGCCCGAGAGCACCTGCCCGAAGCGCGTGAGCATTTAGCCCCCGCGCTTGGAAGAAGGGCGTCACCCCAACCTTTTCCCTGCTGCAACTTGTCATGTTTCAACCTAACAAGCAATGCTCAAGCCTAAATTCCTGCGCCAATTTATGTTGCTCTCGGCTTTCACAGTCGTGGCAAGTACCAAGGCCATGTTTGCGGTGCATGCCCAAGCCCAGAGTCACATGAGGAGCTTATCAGCAGCAGAGGATACACACACTGACCGCTTTGAGGAAAGGATGGTGGGTGATGTCCTCGCGGAGGATGCATTGATGTTAGATAATGTCCTCGCAAAAGATACATTGATGTTGGAAAATGTGGCGCCAAGTCTGCGTTCAGGGCCCACTTCTGACAAAGAGAAGGTGATCAACACCTTTATCGAGAAATTCAACAAAAAAGCTGTAGAGACGAATTTATTTGAAAGTGAGCAGTATCAAAAGTGGGCCAGAGATGTCCTCGACGCCTACGAAGACTCTGCAGAGGCTTATGGGGCCTTGTTTCGCGAGTTAAAAATCACTTTGGTGACTATGAGCTGGCTACCCTTGTACTCGATGGTCTAGCGTCCCTAAAGACAAAAGCCGTGGCCAAACACTATCACGACCTTTTGATGAAAGATTGGGTAGCGAACAAGAAAGCGCTTAATGTCTTTTGTGCCTTGAAACTAGATACCGACAAGGACAACGTCTTCAAGAATCCGCTTTTGGAGACATACGTCTCGTTTGCTCGTCAGCTTCCGCGAGAATACGTATCAAACGAGCAGCCAATATACGATGAATTGTATAGTGTGCCAAAGCAAAGATTTGGCGTTGCTCGCTTGGCTGAAATGCTTGGAGCTTCGAACGTTGATCTCCAAGAAGGAAGCGTTGGTAATAATGTGATGTATACGCTGTTCTGGCAAAAATCCTCGGGAAGAGATATACGACTCACTTGACTACGTGAAGTCTATTTTCGTCAAATATGGCGCTGTGGATTCTTCAGCTCTCAGCATTTGGCTTTCTTACGCTGAATGGGCGTTGATTGACGTTGATTACGAGGAATTGGTGACCGGCATGGTAAACGGCTTGTGGAATCGACGTGGAATCAAAGTCAAGGCCCTCGCTGCCGTCATTGCGGCAGCGCAAAGAGACGAGAGAACGCGTGCAATGGCTACAAAAACATTAAAAGAGCTATTTGTAGTGTGGGATTATGAAAAACAAAACGATAAGCAATGTGCTTAACATTTTTGGGCTCAAACCGGCAAAAATGAAAGCTGTGGACATGACAGAGATCTCCGCTTTTAAAAACGTGGTTTGCTTTTACATTGCGACGTCTTGATAGAGATGCTAACTTACTTGAGACATTGCTAAGTCAATTGACCGAGGAGCAATTAGCGAGCATGAGAGTCATGAAGACAGCCAATCCAATCATCAAAAAACGTGTCTTCAGCGTGGAAGCGGCACTCTTTAACAAATGGGAAACGGAGTTTGTTGACAGAGACGGCGCGTTTGTACGCCTTCAACTGCATAAAGCTGGCGATAAACTTTTTACGCACCCGGCGTTAAATGTCTGGCACTGGTATGTTCTTCAACACTACGGCCCGAGATTCAAAAAGTTGATTACGCAGGTCGTAAAGAAGTACTACTATACTCCCGAATCGCTTGTAGACATGGTAAATAGAGAGTTAGAAAACGAAGGTTACTTGAGCGCGAATAGCATTGCTAGAATGCTAAAGCCAAACGGGATAAGCCCATAGTCTCAATCTTTGTACGTTGCGAACCAGGCAGTCCAATAATGAGAGACGATGACGAGGTTAAGAGAATTCCGTCGCATTAACGCTCTTTGTGATCTTCACTCAGTACGTTTGGCACGTAAATTTGCATTAAAGACAAGTGAGTTGCCCACTCGATAGCTTTTTCGACGACCCTCACACATATATTCAGAGTAATAAATTGGGTGCTCCTACTACAAGACCATTTAATACTACAAGGGATACCTAAAAATACTGAGAGCGGATAGCCTACTCAATTAACAGTCGTCTTTCGTTCTAATTAGAACCTGTAATGGACCACGAGATTATAGAACCACGCGGCGGCTTACGACAGAGATGACGACATACTGGACACGACGTATGGCCAAGAGAAATTATGAGTGAGTGATGGTCAGAGTGGTGTGCTCACTGATACAAATTACCATTTATAATCATGACATTTTTTAGCTTTGTCTATACATTCGCCTCATTTAAAAAACTATATTGTTTGTACACTACGCGCTAGACAAGCCTTCAGTTTACCACTATAAAAATTTTCCAATTTTTTGTGAAGTATAACAATTAAAAGGATGGAAAATAAATATAAATGGAAAAAAAATTACCTTCGAGGTAGAATAACTATTGAAAACGAAAAAACAAGAAAATTTACCTAACTCACTAAAGAAAAATACTTTCAAGGTGCGCATTACTGGTGCATCGACGCTTGATGTGTCCCACTTGACTACAGCTGCCGCATCGATAACCACATTTTGGCGCATCAACGTTTAACGTAACATGCTGTAATTCGATTCGCTTCTTTTTGGGTCGACCTTTTCTTCTGGACGAATTTGGTGGAAGATGCTCACTTTCTACCAATTCAGTTTTTGTCACAAATGGCTTCACTTCGAGTGCTTCATCGTAGGCAAGTTTATGCTTTTTGGATCCCCAAATAACAATTTGACACGTGACAGCTGTTTTAAAAACTTTAGAGCTGCTATGTGGTGTCGACAAGCAGCATTCATATCCTTCACATAACCGCATGCGCAGGTGCCAATGGTACTGTTTACCTCAACAGCATACTTCATTGGTATGTTTGTCTTAATTCGACCGGACACAACAAACGATATAGTCGAATAAGCACATGCTTATATTGTTTCCTCGTAGATTTTTTACATTGCAGCGATGCTACTGGCATAATCACACCCCATTGTTTAGTATGTCCAGCAATTTCGAGCCACTTCGTCACAAGTGAATTTGAACCCGCGGCATTGCTCTGTTTGCATTGCATCTAAACCATCTCTTCAAGGCTCCCCGAAGATTGTATGCGGAAAGTTACTATTGATAGGTATATTTTCTTTTCTTTCATTTTTACATGTACACATTTGCCATTGTTGCAAAAATATTGATTGATAGGTATATTTTTTTGCTATTTCATCATTTTTTAATTTGAAGATGTTTTTTCCATTCAATTTGGAAAAAGGTATAAACCAATGAATTTATTACGCCTATTAAATTTTTTATCACACGGATTTATTTTGCTGGCCAGTAGTACGGATACATTAGCTTTTCATCAAAAGACACCATTAAAGGCATGTATCGCCACGTATAAATAAGTGCACCTTCATAAATACAGTATTTGTATTGGGTCACATTAAATGTGCTGCAGCTAGCCTAAAAGCAGATTGTGTCTTGGCATCGAGTTCAGGCTCATCACGCTTCGCTTCTATCTGTGCCGCAGAATTACATGTAAACGCGGTATAAGTTTCCCGCAGTCTATGCACAACTTTTTTGTTCTCCTTTGCGTAGCACCTCAACCCACCAAAGCTATCTGCATAACGTTGATCATGCTCATATGGCCAACGAATAACTCTGCAATACTTTGCTTTCACTTAAGCTTTTGACGTTTTTAAAATTAATCTTCCACACACATACTTGTAGCCACAAAATCTGACTTATATGAAGTAATTGTCGTACTCTGTTGCATCTTGCTTTTAGAATCACTTCAATATCTAATAGTGATTATGTCATGATCTTGGCGAATACGGACGATCAGTGTAATCTACATCATAAATTGCGCTGACTTCAGACTGTTGTTTTGAGCTTGTTACATACAGATATACCACTTACCCGTGTACCTCCAAGGTAATAAAGAGATACTTCAACATTTGCATAATTTTCTTTCATCTAGATGTTATTGTGTATGCTCATACTTTGTACTGCATTTTCAATGACAGGAGTCGCACAAATAATCGAGCATTGTTAGATTTCGATTCAAGTTTGGCGCGATATCTGCCGTTGCTAGATCTTCATTGACAGTGCCCTGTAGGTAAAGACTTTATTTGTAAAGAACAAACAAATTGAGCTTTTCATCCTTTAATTGTTTTAAAGAACATTCTCTTTGGAGCCAATCAATTATTGTACATGACCTTTATGCAAGGACGACTTACAATGTATCAAGAAGTATGTATTTTAGTCATACTTTCGTCCTTAAAGTAAGTCTTTGACGATTTATATGTAGGTTAAAAAATGTACAGGTAAGACGTCGATGCTTCAATACCCGATCGTGACATTGCAAGTACGAAAAGTAGATCACTTCTAAATCATCGATCTCCTCAATGTAAGAATGGCAGCGTATGGCGCTAAACGAGCAGCAAGGGGCGTTTTTGTTCGATGGAGAAGACCCGAAGGAGACGCGGGGGTAATTGACGATAGTGCACGGCTATATATCATATAAATGGGTGATTGGTACGGCTGAATGCTAGACAAGCCTGAAATCTACCATAAGTATATTCTCTGTTCAAGATCGACAAGATGTTCATAGTACAAATTGACGTAAAATACACGCCAATAGAATGGAATGTTTTTGTCAGTGCAATATGGCGTTGCCCTACCAGTGAGCTAGCTCATGTCGCAACTGCGACCTCGTCTGGATTAAATATAAAATTCGGGTTGTGATCTTGAAGCTAGGAAAGGAACTTAGTGCCTGTTTTGGCTTAAACGGTTGAAAGAATCCGTGTCACGATCTATTAGGCCCTGAACCGCATCCGAAGGATGTCGATCGCGAGTAACATCATAGCAAAGAGTACGCTGTGCGACACACGATGGTAGGACATCGTCCTTTTTCTCTCTCTCTTTGGTTAAAATAATTTCCGCCACTATCACGCGGAAAGTACTCTCGCGCGACACGGACGTCAAGATCAGATCTCTTTTCGGTAAAGTAGAAGGGGAATTCCCACTCGGAGGTATGAGGACTCACTTAAGCAAGTTTTCATGCTTTCAATCCCGTCTTCGGGAAATCACGCCACTAGAGATGACTGAAATTGAGCTCATCTCGAGGTCCCTTTTGAACGCTACTAAAGGTCCCTCGTCCAGCAGTGCTCACGAAAACATGACGTTGCTTATATATGTCGCAAATTTAAGAGTCTACTGGCAGTCAACGACGATTTTTAGCCTACCAAAAAAATTGGCAAATGTGACTCTTCATATGACCACCGACTTGTTAAAGCTGACGCTTCGTGAAAGAAACGAGTATAGCTTCAGTGCTTTTGTATGTGGCACTCAAAATCCTTTCCAAACCAAGACAATCTATGAAGCGCAAGTACAACGCGTACAGCATCCGATGTTGAATACGAGCCTCCGCTTCTTCGATCTAAAGGAGTGCATTAGTCCACATAGGAAAAGTTCTTTGGAGCTATCGAACTGGCTCCTAGGCTACACGTAGCTCATGCTGAGCATACGTCGAGGCCGCAGCCCCAATGCTATAGGCATAATGGTAATCATCGTAGCTTTCACCTCGATCACAGCAACTTCGTTGGTCACGAACTTACAGTTTGGTCGTAGAAACAAAATCAATTAAACAAAGTTTCAGTTCACTGCTCTTCGTGCTCTGAAAACTCATCAAGGATGTTGATCATGTTCTCTGGCTCACCTGTTCTCTGGCTCACCAGACTCAAGCGTTTGACTGGAGAGCAGTCACGTATTGCGTGAGATTAGCAGCGAGAGCAGTGGCGTTTGAAACATATTTCTGAAGCTGGTTCATCAGCTTCCATAATGGTCAAACAGAAAGGCCGAACCGTGTGATCGTAGGCTCACAGCACAATATGTGTGCTGAGATGCCACATTTAAAGCTGATACACTATTTATTGTTTGATATGCATGGTTTCCATATTTACGGTGCTTACTTGTTTTGCAATAAATTTTCTTTGACTTTGCCAGCTCTTAGATGCAGGTATTTATCGAAAATTTAAAGGAAAGCTTTAAATCTTTTCCACCAAGGTCTTTAATTTGAGGCCAATATCCTCGCAAAAACAATTAACTGACTCTGCTGAAAAAACAGCACGCCAAAAGATGCAGAATTGTCCGTTCAAGACAAACGAACATAATTTTCAAGGAAACATATTACTTTCTGTGTATTGTACTACGTTGAGATTGTGGAGCAGCGTTTGCGTAAATGCGTTGCTTAACCGCGAGACCACATTTTTCTGATAGATCGTGTTCGTAAATGTTAAAATCGTTGATGCTTATTTATTATTTATACAGACTTTAGCAGGTACTGCTGTATTATCCTGCTGAGGCGGGGCTACGCTCATGATGCCAAAAATTTCGCAAAGCCAACGACAAAATCGAGCCAATATGGACATGCAATAATTTGCCTGCTCCAGCAGCTTTTGCAAAGGAGTTCGCGCATAAGCCGCAAATTTGACCTTTAAGCAGAAGTCACAGCTCCTTGCATCCTCGTCTACTCAATCTTATTGTGAGGACCACACAAAATGTCTGCTCGCAACAAAAAGAACCGCTTAAAAAATTATGTGTAAGTAGTACACCAGGTCTTCAAGATAAAAAATAGCGACTCACGATGGATCTTCTGTTTGGCCTATTGTAGAACAAGTTTTTTGTACTCTTGTAGCGTTGCAATTATTGTCACTGTCAAAGGCTCATTTTCTCAGCTTTAGCACCTTTAGCTGTAATAGACTATTGCAAACAAGGCATAACTTTTGCATTTTTTTTTTGCCCATCTATAAAGCTTACAATTCTGCTGTTATAAACACACTTTTAGTCTGAGCTGCGCGAAAGCGTGTCGGCGAACACAGTGCAGTTTCCAGACTTGTGTTCAATACGGAAGCTATAGTTTGCGAAGAATCAAACCCAATTTGTCTTTTTTGGGGCAAGATGGCCATCTCCAGGAATGTGCGGATTAAATCGACTATTAAGAACTCATAGCCCAAAAGCTGCATTTAAAATTTAAGCATTGTTTTCTTCATGGCAAACAATATCGTGCCAAGAACGGGTTAGTTTCATCCGGCAGACATAAGCTGCCAAGACACAATCAGGACAGCTCGCTTTCGTTCATATTTATTGGGTTGGAGTGACGGGAATTCGATGGTCTAGTCAGAACCGTCACAAAATCTGCTTAACCGATTTGTATGACTCGGGCCATAGAACTGGGACCTACCGAAGACATTTTTTAATGCTTGCAAAAGAAGCATTTCCCTCAATAAACTTCTATAGTTGTACTTGAAAACTTTACGCGATCCGCATATTCAGCACTATACTAGCCAATTTTACGATTTCTGTATGAGTTAAGCGCTGGCCTAGGCTAATCAATTTTTACTTTCTCGGTGCACAGTCTCTTATTCTAAAGCAGCCGAGGCCATTAATTTCAACTGCCACATGGACACATTTTCGTTGTCGGTAAAAAGTCGTCGGCTAAAGTCTATAGGAGCGAGCAGAGTTTGCGTCAGAACGGCTATGCATGAAACTGTCGTCTTCGAGCGAAATGCTGTATGTCAGCTGTGTCACGGAAAGGTCAAGCGGGTCGGCATGGCTCATTCGCTCTGAAAGCTTAGACAGTGCCCAGGACTGACTACTAAAGCTACGCATATGTCATCTCGCGCTTTCGCGATGCATTTGTATTCAATCCAGACGAAATCGCAGTTGTGACATGAGCTAGCTCACCGATAAGGCATGGCCATATTGCACTGGCAAAAGCATTCCATTTTATTGGCTTGCATTTTACGTCAGTTTTTACTATGGACGTCTCGTCGAGCTTGGGTAGAGCATTTACTAAAGGTATAGTTTCAGGCTTGTCTAACCTTCGGCCGTACCGGTAACTTCTTCATGGATGTAAAGCCGTACACTATCTTCGATTACCAAAGTAGCTCCTTCGGGCCTTCTTTATCGAAGAAGAGTCGCCCCTAGTTGGTCAATAAGCGCCATACGCTGTCATTCTTACATTGAGGAGATCGATGGTCTCGAAGAGATCCAGTCGTCATATGCGCAATGTCATGGTCAAGTATCAAAGCATTGACATCTTTTCTGTACATTTCAACCTTCATAGAGATCGTTAGAGACTTAGCGTTAAGGATGAATATATGACTACTATACATTCGTCTCTTGGAAAAGGTTGGGGTGACGCCCTCCTTCCAAGCGCGGGGGCTAAATGCTCCCGCGCTTCGGGCAGTTGCTCTCGGGCATCTGCAGGTCTCTAACGAGTCTCACCCTCGACGCGACGGTCTCCAGCACCGGGCGCCACCTGGGCTCTTACCAAGTCAGAGCTAAACAAAATAATGGAAGACCCTCACGACCTCGGGGCTGGCTGCACTGCCCGCAGGACGAGACCCGACGTATGCGGACACCACTCTATGCCGTGGACTAGCCAGACTGAGCCTAGCACGTGCATAACTTGGCAACGCGATAACGTAATACATTACACATAATACATTCGCCTTTACATAAAAGTTGAAGTTTGGTCCCAAGAAAGAACTCTTATTTTTTGTGAACGGTATGTCTCGAAGCAATTCGAGTCGCTCTTTACAAATGATGAAGAAAAGTCCTTACCTGTAGGACTGTGTCAATATAAAACTTGCAACTGCAGATATCGTACCAAACTTGGATTGATATCTAACAACGCTTGATGATTTGTACGACTCTTGTCATTGCAAATGCAGTACAAATTCTGAGCAGATACAATTACATCTAGTATCATGCAAGTGTTGACGTCCACGCGCATTTGAGGTAATATCTGTATGTAACAAGATCAAAGCAAGAGTCTGGTGTCAGCGCAATTTAGGGCACAGATCGTCCGTATTCTTCAAGATCATGACATGATAATTCTTACAATTGATGGACATTGAATTGATTCTAAAAGCAAGATTAGAAGAGTGCGGCAATGAATTCACACAAGTCAAATAATTAAAACCTATATGTCAAACGTACTAAGCGAAGATTACCAAGAGAAAACGCGACTGAATTTTCCTAGACTCGTCATCGTCACTCATAATCGGACTGACTGGCTCGCAACGTATGTAGATTACGACGATGCGCTAATTTCGTTTGGCTTTAACATTCTAGCAAAGCTATTCGCGCCCGAGTAGCCTTTTTTTAGTGTTGTTCACCATATCTAGAAGCGAATCGGAATCACGGTAGTACGTTTTTACGATCTGCGCAACTAATGCATCGGATCTACTGTCGTAGTCTTGAAGGACATACCAATACCAGACATCGAACGCCGGGTGCGTAAAAAGATTTTCGCCAGCTTTATGCAGTTTAAGACGTACAAAAGCATCCTTGATGCCGACGCCCGCCGCTTTCCATTTGTTGAAGAGTGCCGATTTCACGCTGGAGACACGAAGTTTGATGATTGGGTTGGCTGTCCTTATGAATAATATGCTCGCTAATTGTTCCTCAGTCAATTGGTTTAGCAATGTTATTAATAATTTGGCATCGTCAGCATGCCGTCGCGCTACAAACGCAAACCACGTCGCCAACAATGGATTATCCGTCATGTCCTCAGCTTTCATTCCTGGCGGTTCAAGCCCGAGAATGTGAAGTACATCGCGTGACGTTTGTTTTTTCTCCTTCCACTCTACAAACAGCTTATCCAATGTGATTGAAGCAACTCCACGCGTGCTCGCGTCCGCTTGCGCTGCCGCAATGATGGTAGCAAGGGCCTTGACTTTATGATCGCGCTGGTTCCACAAGTCGTCAATCATGCCCGTCACCAATTTCTTGAAATCTCGTCTCTTCAACGACTGTTTGGCGTAAGAAAGCCAGATGCTGACAGCTGAAGAATCTACAACGGCATTATCGTTGAAAACATTCTTCACGTAGTCAAATGAGCCCTTTGGCGTTCCCGAGTCTATGTCCCGAAACAGCGCGTTCATCACCCTGCCGCCAACGCTTTTTTCGTGAAGATCAACATTCGGAGCTCCAAGCATTTCAGCCAAGCGAGCAACGCCAAAGTTTTGCTCTAGCGCACGATACAATTCATCGCATACTGTCTGCTCGTCTGCTTCATTTGTTCGAGGAAGCTGACGAGCAAACGAGACATATGTCTCCAAGAGCGGGTTCTTGAATACGCTGCCCTCGTTGGCATCAAGTTTTAAGGCACTAAAGACCTCAAGATCTTTCTTGTTCGCTATCCAATCTTCTATCTGAAGGTCGTAATATTTTTTGGCTACGGCTTCCGTCTTTTGGGACGCTAGACCTTGTAGTACAAGTGTGGCCAGCTCATAGTCGTCGTAATGGTTTTTGAGTTCGTGGAACAAGGCCTTATAAGCCTTCGCAGACTTTTTGTAGGCGCCAAGGACACGCCTTGCCCACTTTCGATACTGCTCACTTGCGAATAAATTCCCCTTTGCAGACTTTACGTCTAATTCCTCGAAATATTTGTTGATCACTTTCTCTTTGGTAGAAGAGAGACTTAAACGCAGACTTGGCGACCATTTCTCCAGCTGCAATACACCCTTTTCGATGAATGTATCCAAAATCCTTTCCTCAAAGTGGCCTGATTGAGGATTTTCTACTGACAAGCTCCTCATGTGACTCGGGGCTTGGCCATCCACCGCAATCATGGGCTTGGTACATGCCACGAGTGCGAAACACGATAGCAACATGTAACGGCGTAGAAATTTAGGCTTGAGCATTGCTTGAGAAAGACAAATTGAGTAATGACAAGTTAAGGAAGAGCATTTGCTGCCTGCGGATCATTATTTAGCTCATACATACGGCCTCGGTGCTGGCTGCACTGCCCGCCGAACGAGACTCGACGTATGCGGACACCACTCTATGCCGTGGACTAGCCATAGAGCCTAGCACGTGCATAACTTGGCAACGCGATAACGTAATACAATACAATACAATACGGTGCAATAGACATGTATCCATTATATGTCATTAGATGGGTTCACAGCTCCTCTCGTTGCTTAATGAGATTGGGTGTTTTTTCGCTTGCTAAGTTAACGTTAAGTACAATTAAATTAAGTAGCGCAATTTCATGTCAGCTTTGATGAAATGTAATATTAAGATTTAAACTCCGATAAAGAATGAGTACGTACTATCTGAAATACTGTGTTGTATACAACAATGAGCTGCTGACCGATCAGATGAGGTATATCCAGAGCATCAGATAGAGGCAGCCTTTTGCGTGCTATTACAGCGAATGCTTTCCTCAGATTTATGGCGATCACAAAATTACGCGGTCTTGATCTAAAAAAGCAGTGCCAATGTGTACCGCATTTGAAACCCCATGTATCGGTGTTTGTGCCGTCAGCCTTCTCCTTTAATCTCACTGATTTTTCAATCAAGCAAGCTCACATGTTTGCGAAGCTGTCGAGTTAGGAAACAAACCCTAAGATTACAAGGATAAATCAGATCAAATCGCTTACCCATAGAAGATTTTCATATCGAGGGATAAATGCAGAAGATGCGGCAACAGTCGCTGCATCTTCTGCATTTAATTACGAGAGCGAACGTGCTGAGCATTGTGCATTCAAGAAGTTGTTACGTACGTCTTTGAGACAGCGAGCAACGATGGCGCCGATGCGACGCGGCCGCTGATCAATTATTCAATAGCAAATGTGCAGTGCACCATGCAGTGTACCATTAACGTTTCAAACTCACAATGATCTCGTAGACCGAAATATGAGACACGGATGGAGACGTAAACGGTGATAACGTAAACAAAATGTGGTTCCCGTTCCCGTCCAAAAGTTCCCGTTCACGATTCTTAGACGTTGTTTGACGTCCCAGAAAGACATTATAGAATCTGTCAAACCAATGTTTGAAACCATACCATGTTCAAGCTGCACAAACTTGAAAACGGACGGGAGAAGAGTTTGTAAGACAAGTCGGCTGCTGGCACATTAAAGCTGACGTGAGTATTGCAAAAAGTCTATTTACAACATGTACTACCGTACATCTTCAGCTACTCCTCTCGTTCCTCGCCAATCGTATTGTGTAAAGAAAAATGAGATCATTCAGGTTGGAACAAGACAACCTATTACGCCGTGCTGTATTTATAATGTTTCCTGCCACGAGAAGCAGTGCTCTGAAGGTACTGATGTAGCTACCATGCCAAAATATTTCCTCCAAATAGGAGCTAAGAGCGGGAAAATACTGCCATTTTCGCGCCACCACTTAAGACCATCGTCAAGTTTCTGTGTTTTCGACTTCTGCTTTTGGCACGTATTTTCTCGTGCATTTTCATGGGATCTATCGTAGTATCGATTCACCTCTGCCTCAACTTTTGCACGAAGCGACAACCCGTTTTGCACTTGAAGATGAGGCGATCTTCGCTTGCGTCCAAGGAGATCATTTATAAGTTCTCTTCTTCATCGCTATCCTCATCGAAGCTCGTGCTGTAGCTATCATCGACGGCATTAGCACCAGCAGAGCGCATTGCCTCGCTCACCAAGAACTCCCTCCCTTCTAATTTTTCTGTTGCGTTCAGTGACTTACCATGCACGAATTGAGGATCAAGCAAGCAGCAATGTTTCACATCCAAAGGTAATTGCTTAATCTTTTTCGGAGCAAAACCAAGAAAAACCGACGGACGAGATGCATGCGTTTCAGCACCGAGCTATAGTAATATTCTCCAGCGAGAGCAGGCGTTATTTTGACAGATATCCTTTGATTTAATAGTCGCTTTTCAAGAAGGCGTATACATGGATATATCAATGTAGCAGTGGGGATGTTCCACCTGATAGTGTCTTACTTACCAGCTCAAAAACCACGAGAAGCTTGTCGAGGCATTGGATGCTAAACCACATTTCTCCAGTGGGCCTCACATTACTTGCGTCGCTGAACTCTTCTTTGCCTTTCGCTGTCAATATAAACTCCATGAATGATAGGATACTAGGTAGAAGTTGCAGAAGGCGTTGAATCATGTGATGCATGCTATTCCAGCGGGTGGCTACATCTTAAATAACGGTAAGAGGTACGGCCACATTTTGTAGCGACTTCAACTTGTCTTTTCCTTTAGAGCTTTTGTTGAAGTAATGAACAATTTTGCGAAAGCTAGAAACATGCATCCTTGTTTCACTCATGGCTTTCTTCATAGCGTCTAGAATTGAAGTTGTTGTCCGCACACTAAAACAGCCATCAAGAAGACCTCCATCCAGCGTGTCATCAGCATTAAGGTCCAGTGGCTCAGATTCATGCGGAACGTTGTCTATAGAACTTGCAATCATTTCTACCAGTTCTTGCTCCAAGAACGCAATAGCTTCCAGTTCAATTGCAGGGTCCTCAATCCACTGCTCCTCCTCATCTTCACTGTCAGCAAGATTTTCAACCTCTTCCCTACCTTCCTCGTTCCCGTCATTATCCTCTTCCACATTTGTCACTTTGCACTTGTTTTTGAGAGAGCTCCTGATACAATCAAATGTAGCGTATGCGCCACGCATCCGAAGTGCTGCACACCTAGCGCATCACACGCACTGATAATGTTCGACCCGTTATCACGTACCATTTTGGTAACGCGAGAAACATCTAGACCCCACTTGCGCATGAGCACGCCCAGTTTGCATCTAATCCTGATGCCAGTGTGCTTCCCACGAAAACTCCTAACTTCCAAAGTGTACGTCATCATCTCAAAATTGGTACTCACAAAATGAATAGTTAGCGAAATATAGCAATCTGTTGCTCGAGATGTCCACATGTCAGATGTGAGAGAATAGAAGTCTGCATCTTCAGCAATCTGCGTCTTTACCAGCGATCGCTTGAACTGACAGTGATTTTGCCTTTTTTCAGTAATGGTGCAACGAGAGGGTAGCTCGTACAGACCTCTCATCGTCTGAATTAACGTAAAAAAAAAACGAAGCTCCTTGTCGTCGGCAACACTTAGTGGGCGCAGTCGTTTGGCAATCCAATCAATGAAACCTCTTGTGGCCATCTCTTCTTCAGCTGGATCGATCTTTCTTCTTCTCTTTGTCGGAGAAAACACCATTGCATCAGATTTTCGCGTTGCACAAAGTGCGATCGCCACTCGCTTGGATGCCTGTTCACGCCCAGCTCTGCTGAGATCTTGTGGACGTTTTTGATTCATGTGCTTTCGAATGCTGGCGCTACTTCCTGATTTAAAGCTGAAAGAGCTTTTGCACTTTAGACAATAAGCCAAGTTTGTATCAGACGATTTCCACGCCTTCTTTCCCGGTGGTAGCTGTGCGTTTGGAGCTACAAGTCGGATGAACGACCAGTAATTGTCCTTCTTAATACGGCGCTTCTTGAACAGACGCGGCGGCGCAGGATCATTTGATGGTGGAGGCTCCATCCGGGAACGATGCGTTGTAGGCTCTTTCTTCTATCCTGCAATCCCAGCCGCTCAAAAGTGCTCGTGTGGTGTACAATACATTAATTGCTGGGACGTCTCAACAACGTTTGCAATACGTTAACGGATACCGGTTTAACGTTCTTAACGTTGAACTGACGTCTCCAACCCTAATATGAGATCATTATGAGCTAGCAACGCAATTATTGGCGACGCTAGTCTTACTGGCTAGGAGTTGTTTTACTGTAATAAACCTTGCTATCGATCATTAGATAAATGTCCTGTTGTATTCTGTCCTCGCATTGCAGCTTTTACTTTACATTTTTTCGCAACGCAACAGCAACACGTCATTATTTCCCTTGCATGAGGCATATATAGTCACTGAGATGTGGTACTCGTTTGATAGTCCAGCGACAATCTCGAACGGATCGCATTGGTCTTGCAGATCAGACATGATACGAGCGTTGAGCTGACAATTTCGCCCAATATCCTGTCTCACAAGGTGTAGAGATTTTCGTTAAGTTGCTCCGCTGCTTCCGCATGGCCTCCTTAGTATATGTTGACGCGACTGTCACTGAAATTGCTGGATACGAGTATGCTGTAGCAAGGGACAAAAAGATTTAATAGCCGGGCTTAAATAATAAAAAGCTCGACACGCCACTAAGCGTTATTTTTACAGATATTATACCTAGGTACTTCAAAGTATGTAGATGAGGCAATGACTCTCGCTTTGTCAAGAAGTACAATGAGGACCAGAAATACAAGTATTTTAGGGAATCGTTTAACTGCCGGTACCCTTTTGGTAAACTGCCGGTACCCCTTGATGTTGGCCAATGAGATTAAACTAAATCCACTAATGGAAGCAGTTAATGAACACAGTGTTTTTTCAACCAATAAAAGAGAGAGCAAAACCCATCCGATACCTTTTTCGTAAACTGCCGGTTCTCCCTGTTTTTCGCCAATGAAAATAAGGGAAATTCCGTCAATGAGAGCAATATTTTTATGTCAATGAAAGCAGCACTAAACAAGTTATCGAAATGCGCCTTCCTTTACGTCGTCTTTCTGAGTGTTGCTACTGCTGATTGTGAATACCATCCTCACATGAACAATTGGGCGGTGATTGTAAGCAAGGCATCTGTAGTATGGCTCCATGCCTTGTATAATAATGTGCGTCATTTGCTAAAGGTCGACACGTCTCGCTTTTGGAGTAATTACAGACACATTGCGAATGCGTGATCACACTACCACTCAGTCAAGCGTCTTGAGATCCCAGACAGCCAGGCAAGCCATTTTGTCATACCTTGCTTATTGACAATGCGACGCTACTGTTGTAGATCATCTTGATGCTGGTGGACCAAATGCCGTGCAATCCTCGCAATTGCTTTCCTGGACAAGTGTTTAACAGTCAAAGCCAAAATAAAATCTGTATGTGTTTATACTGCATCACGTTAGCTTGTATGCACCTGCTGACTCGATTTGGAGTCCAACGCAGCTATAAAAAAACGCCGAGGTCGATTATCGCGGCTTCGAGGTCTCGGTGGCCAACTTCACTACAGTCCTTACGGGTGCATCAAGTAGATATTTAGTGTAACCTATTCTAATCGAACGATCGGGACGGAATGAAACAGATATAAACAGCAAACACAAAGCTCATAACCTTGGGCGCGCGCGTGCATGAGAACCGCCGACTTTGCCTCTTCCAGAGTGCTGTACGAGAGCTCTCTAGGGGGTTGCATAGTGTTTATTGCGAGAAAAAGAGTGCGAGAAGAGTGATATTGAGAAGAGTAATGTTGAAAAGAGTAATATTGAGAAGAGGTGGGTAGGAGTTATTTCTTAAAAAACAAGGCAGTTGACAAAAAGGGCTACCGGATGGGTATTGCTTCCTCTTTTAATTGGTTGAAAAAACACTTTGTTCATTGACAGAGATGAAGTGCTCTCAATGGTGGATGTAGTTTAATCTTATTGGCTAAAATCAAGGGGTACCGACATTTTACCGAAAGGGTACCGGCAGTTTAACGGTTCCCATATTTTATCGAATAACAATTTCCTAAACCAAAGCGTATTGCACGATTTGATCGTCGAACATTTGCGAAATTACCTTGATAGTTTGTAGAAATTTATGACAAATAATACTTGAACGACCTCTTATTTCTTACGACATACCAACCATCGCCCTCTTTCCTTGTTAACCCATGACGCCCATTCTCAGTTCATGGTGCACCACCACCATCAAGGCCATGTCGTTAAATGTTGTGCCCAACTGCAGCTTCCATGGACCGCAGCTAAATTTCAGTGACATACGTTAAGTCGATTAAGTCGATTCCAAATCAATTGGTAGGTAAAAAAAATCAACTGATCCTATAAAAAAAAATCAACTGCAAATTCGAAACAATGACCTAGAATCTGGTTGGTATCGTACTTAATTGATCGACGGATATCGATCTCCGTATGCGCCTGAAAACTTTTCTTGTCTCTGACTGTCCATACAACATCCAAATTCAAAAATGCGATTTTCCCAGCCATTATTTTTGATTTGAGATGTGGTCTATTTTTTTCAGCTACAAAAAGTGGCCGCTACTTAAGATTCCGTGTCTAGCAGTGCTCACGGAAACATGACGTTGCGAACTATAGGTCGCAAATTTTGGAGTCTACTGACAGTCAACGAGAACTTTTGGCCTATCAAAACTTTGCCGAATGTACCGCTCTACTCGTCTGTCGACTATATTTAAACTGATGCTAACGTGGAAGAAGCGAGCATAGCTTCAGTGCTTTTGAATATGACACACAAAACCCTTTTCAATCCAAGACAATTTATAAGGCGCAAGTACAATGCGTATGACATCCAGTGCCGGAAACGAGCTTTCCCTCTTTCAAGCGGCTGAATGAGTGTGTGGGGGGGGGTTAGTCTACATAGGAAATTTGTGCGGAGCTATCAAGCTGGCCTATTGAGCTGCACTTAGCTCACGCTGAGCATCAGTTAAGGCTGCCCAATGCTATAGGCATAATGGTACCCATCGTTACTTTGAATCGATCACAGCAACTTCGTTGGTCCCGCACGAACTTATAGTCTGCCCGTAGAAACCAAATTAATCAGTCTAAATCCCAGTGTGGCTGCTCCTCGTGCACTAAAAGCTCATCATGGATGTTGATCATCTTCTCTAACTCAATAGACTCAAGCGTCCGACTGGAGAGCAATCACGTAGTGCGTGAAATTCGCAGTTAGAGCAGTGGCGTTCGAAACATCTTTTTGGAGCTGGTTCATTGAACCTCATGATGATCAGGCAGAATGGTTCAACCGTGTGCTCGGAGGCTCAACGCACAATATGTGTGCTGAGATGCCAAAGATGTAGGCTGATAAGCTATATATGGTTGGATTCTCATGGTTCCCAAGTTTACTGTTCCAACTTGTTTTGTAATTAATGCTCTTTAATCTTGCCAGCTCTAAGATGCAGAAAGTTCATCGAAAGTTGAAAGGAAAATTCAAACCTTTTCCACCAAAATCTTTAATCTGAGGCCATTTTTTTTGCAAAAGCATCTATTTAATTCTGCTGAAAGTCGGCAAAAAAACAGCAATCCAAAAAGACGTGTTTTTTCAAGTAAACGTTTTGTTTTTTGTGGATCTTTGACGTCGAGATTGTAAAGGAGCATTTGCGTAAATGCGTTGGTAAATCGCAATACCACATCTGTTTGAAGATCATAATCATACATGTAAAAATCGTTGCTGCTTTTTCGGTAGCTAAACTGGATTTTACAGGAACCAGCTGCACTATCCTGCTGAGGTGGAACTATGCTCATGGTGCCAGAAATTTGGATAAGCCAACGATAAAATTGAGCCTTTATGGACAATCTTTTTGTTGTGGCAGCTTTTGCAAAGGAGCTCGCGTGTAAGCTGCAAGCTTGACCTTTTAGCGGATGTCACACCTCCTCGCATCCTCGTCTACTGTGTGGAGCCTCCGTCCTATTGTGGGCACCAAACAAAACGTCTTCTTGCAACAAAAAGGACCGCTTATTATATGAACATGTATCTCCTAGTGTATGTAGTTCACCAAATCTTAAAGATTAGGATTAGCGCTTCGCGGTGGACCTTTTGGCTGAGACTATTGTCAAAACGTTTTCTGTTCTCTCATTGCGTTGCAATTACTGTCACTGTGGAAGTTTCGTTTTCTCAGCTTTAGCAACTCCACCTGCGATAAATAATTGCAACTACTGCATAAGTTCTGCATCTTGTTTTTGCCCGTCCGTAGAGCTTTTAATCCTGCTGTTATAAACCAACTTTTAGTCTGAGTTGTGCGAAAGCGTGTTTGCAAACGCATTGGAGTTTCCAGACTTGTAGTCAATACGGAAGCTATAGTTCGCAAATAATATAACCTATTTTGTCATCTTTAGAAGCAAGATTGGCGTACATTACCGCCGTCTCCAGAATAACGTGGATTGAATCGACTTCACAGAACTCATAGCCGGAAAGCTGCACTAAGAATTTTACCAATGTTTACTTTATGGCAAGCAATTTCTTGTCAAGAACGAGGTAGATCCATCCGGCAGATACAAGCTACCCAGACAGAATCAGAACAGCTTGCTTAACAGATTTGTATGACTCGAGCCATAGATTTGGGACCTACTGGATATTCTTCTATAGTAGTACTGGAAAAAAATTATGCGAACCGCATATACACCACTATACCAGCCAATTTCTCAAATTTCGTATAGATTAAGCGCTGGCCTAGGCAAATCAACTTTTACTTTCTCTGTGCCCAATATCTGATTTCCAAAGCAACCGAGGCCATTTACTCAACTGCCAAATGGACACATTTTCGTTGTCGGTGAAAGTTCAACTGGTCGTCGTGACCTCAAAAGCTTGCCTTGTTCTGTCTGAAGTAGCTGACAGAACCGACTGTTCTGCATCAGAACGGCTATGCATGGAATTATCGTCTTCGAGCGAAAGGCGTTAGTACTGCTGTGTCACAAGACTACCAAGCGTCGCATGAGCGTTCATTAGCTTTGTAACATCCAAGCACGCCGCTAACGTACTTCCTACTTCTCATTCGAGTTTAATAGTAATAATTGCAATGTGCTATTCAACATGTTAGAAGGACGCGCGTCTTTTCTTTGGATCGCCTTGTTTAGTCTAAAGGGGCTAACAGAGCCGACTGTTTTGCTTCAGAACGGCTATGCATGAAATTATCGTCTTCGAGCGAAAGGCGTTAGTACAGCTGTGTCACAAGACGACCAAGCGTCGCATGAGCTTTTATTAGCTTTGTAACATCCAAGCACGCCGCTAACGTACTTCCTACTTCTCATTCGAGTTTAATAGTAATAATTGCAATGTGCTATTCAACATGCTAGAAGGACGCGCGTCTTTTTTTGGATTGCCTTGTTTAGTCTAAAGGGGCTAACAGAGCCGACTGTTTTGCTTCAGAACGGCTATGCATGAAATTATCGTCTTCGAGCAAAAGGCTGTAATACAACTAAGTCACAAAAGGATCAAATCGTCCCAAGGAGGTTTATTAACTTTGTAACATCCAAGCACGCAGCTAAGCGTACTTACCACTGTGAAGAGTCTCACATTCCAGTTTAATAGTAACAAGCGCTTTTGAACATGCTCGAAGGACGCGCGTCTTTTTTTGGAATATGCGTTCAGTTGCGCTGATCAGCTCATTATAAGTAGCAATTAATCACCATTTCCGTTCAGCTATAGAGCCCAAAAAATCGGTGACGAGTGCAACGATCCTTGCACCACAGCATTATTTTTCTTTTCTAACGAAAAATTAAAAAGGCCTTGACGATCTCACATTACTAAAGTTGCAATAGCTGATGACACAGTGCTCTATACCTAGCATGAGTTCAATCTTTTGTTTTCACTCTTCTACCCGGCAAAACTTAGTTGGGTCTATGGACATCAAAGAAAAGACCGGGCTCTTAAGAGCCTTCAGACCATAGACGCTCAGCCGCAAAAAAAACTTACGTATAAGGTTTTTCTAATACATCTTTGTACGACCCGAAGGAAACATTTGTCTCCTCAAGACGCTTGGAAACAGTCTCCGCGATGATTTCCTGGCTAATAGCTCAGTAGGTTTGGATTCGGCTTGGCTCAGTAGCTCTGAAACCTTAAACAGTGCCTTTCATCATGACACATCTGCCGTGACACAACAACAAGGTGCGTTGTCTTCTAGCTCACCGCTAAAGGTCCTTTTGTCCGCTACGATGTCAATCATGACAGCCAAAAAGACATTTGGATCGCATTTCTATCATGCTCTACAAGGCTATGCTGTAGCCATGTGTGATACTGTGCTATACTCTATACTGTGGATCTATGTTTTCGGCTCGGAGAGCTTTGTAACCCAAACTTAGTGGTGCTATATTGCAACCAACCTGTGGCTATGCTACTAACACTTTAAGGTCATTGCCAGCGTCTTCAAGTATCTAGTGCTGCCAGCAAAACTAGTTGTCATCTAGAAAAGACTTGAACGACGTCGTCACATTCACCCCTGAAAAAACATCAGTATCTTGACACCTCCCATCTTCTCTTCGGGTGTGTACTTTCTATGCCTTTCTTCAAACAAGTTGTGCATACAACAGGAGCAAAGAGATAATCGCCAAACTCATGTTGCGCAAAATCTGGCAGCTAGTATCTATATGCTATGGCCCGTGAATCAGCATAGGGCTCGTGCTTTTCCAGACGTGGCATGCAAACGAGCAAATCGTACTTGTCCATGGCAAAGACAAAGAAGTCCTTCGTCTTCTTGCAGTTCTCGAAACTTATTGCAGCTCCATTTTGATTATAATAATGTAAAGATTTATTCAGTAAAACACAACTGACTTTTCTGAAGATCACTCCAGAAGTTTAGGCAATCTATTTTTTTTGCTACACTCCGTTGCTGGCGCGCAATTTTTTGTTTCTACCGTGACTCGAAATGGATTTTGTAAACTCGTATATTTGCATTTGAAATAGCAGCTTTACAATGCTTGTATCTTCTTCAAGAGCTGTAAAAATCTCAGGGTCTACTTCTTATGGTGTAAGTCAGTCTCACGCATAGCATGAGGTCTTAGTTCTTCCTTAGCCGGGCACCTTACCATTGCAGGAGACTAGCAAATAAGTGGATTTGAGAGCGCTACTTTTGACAGTGACCCTTCAAAGCCCATATATTAGCCGAAAGTCCACTTCGTTTGCCCCTTTTGGGACAAGCACGGATCAGATGCCCTTGCTTACCGTAGCCAGAGCAGCGGCTGTAAGAATTACTGGAGAGCACTGAAGTCTCTTAGTAATAAATTGTTTTTTTTTGTAAGATGAGGAGCTATATATCAAAGAATTTTGAAAGGGAAAGTCTGTTTGCGGCTTTATATTTCTTGAAAAGCAAGTTTTCATCATTTATATCTGGACTGAGCCTGCATTTCAGCCGTCCATGAGTATACAAACCTTGCTTTTTTTAGAAATTGGAGACCTTAGTATTGGTAAATCATATATGTACTTATAAAAGTCTCGCTTATCTCGCTCACAGAAAAACAACCGAAATGTTGGCAGATCTCGAAGATGTCCAGAAAGAACATTGCCTTAAGTCCCCATTGGGTTGCCAGACCGTCCGATAAAGCTTTTGCGGGTAAGTGTTCAACGTTAAGACCGAAGTTTAGGTAAAAGCGTGCGAACGTCACACACACCTGATCATTCGTGATTACAAATACCTTCAGACCATCTCATCCCTTACGTGTATAAAGAAAATGCTCTGGCCTTTCATACTTTTCGCGTAAAAAACCAACTTGATTTTCATTGGCTTTGTCCTTACCTTTGGTTCTTTCGTTGTATCTAGCCAATCTAGATTGAAAATCATTAATTTTGCCAGGAATCCGAATTTAAACACCACCTATCCACAATCGTCGGATACGCTATCTATGCTATCTGGAAATCTTGTTGGCTACTATGGACCTATAAAGGCGCATGTCTTTGCAGTCCCCCCTGCCATTAAGCAGAGGGATTGCGTCACGGTCGTTTTGAAGGTTGCCAGCGGGGGCGACGGAATTACTACAAAGTGCAACCAGGTGAGACTAAGTCAGACAGCACTTTGCACAGAGGTAGCGTGCAGAAAAAATTATGGTTGTGTGGTGATCGACTGTGTACTATATTTGGTGACCAACACACAAACGAGCTCTAGCATCTTCTTCTCTTTTTGTGACTGAATAAATCAGATTACACTTAACTTTTGAAAAAAAAGTCGCATTTTTTTGTACTTGGATGTTGTAAGTAAAGTCAGAGACCAGAAACAATTTCGAAGCATAAGGAGATCGATGTTTATCGATCGGTTGGTACGCTACCAACCAGCACTCGCGGTCATTGACGCTTTAAATCCACAATAAAGTGATCTTTCTGATGAACCGATTGACTTCTTTACCTACCAATCGATTTGGTATCGAACTTAATCGACCTCACCTATGGCACTGAAGTAAAGCCACGGGCCATGGTAGCTGCAGTCGGGCACAAAATCTAACGACATGGCCTTGATGTTGGTGGTGCACCATGAACTGAGAATGGGCATCATAGACTTGAAATAAAGTAGGGCTTTGCGAAAGAAATAAAAGGTAGTCGAAGTTTTGCTAAAATTTTTAAAATAAACATTAAGGTGCAATATAATATAATGATTGTATTTGTGCTCCTAACTGTACTTCTTAAAGTCACCAGCATTAACATTTCTTAATTATACTGTCCCCTGCTATATAGAAATGTCGTGTCCGTACAAAGGAGGCCATGCGGAAGCAGCGAAGCAACTCAGCTTAAATTTCTACACGTTTTGTGACAGAATATTGGGTGACATCGTCAGCTCAACGCTCGTACCATGTCTGACTTGCACGACCAATGTGTCACTGGACTATCGAGCGAGTACCACATCACAGTTGCTTCATGCAAGGGAAATAATTACGTGTTGCTGTTGTCGAAAATATGCAAAGTAAACGCCGTAATGCGAGGACAGAATACAACAGAACATGTATCTATTAACATTAACATTCGATGCGATGGAAGCGCTTATAAAAGTTGTTAAAAACCCATATCTATGTCTACGCGATCATTGTGAGTTCGAAACGTTAAAAGTACACTGCACGGTGCACTGCACATTAGCTATTGAATAATTGAACAGCAGCCGCGCCGCGTCGGCGCCATCGTTGCTCGCTTCTCTCAAACATGAACATATTGAGCTCTTGAATGCACAATGCTCAGCATGCTTAGAAGCTCGCCACTTGGTTCGCTCTCGTAATTACCTTGGCGGCATCAATATGCAGCGACTGTTGCCGCATCTTCTGCATTTATCTCTCGATAAGTAAATCCTCTATGAGTACGCTACCTGATTCTGATCTATCCGCGCTTCGCAAACATGTGAGCTTGAACATTGTTTGATTGAAAATCAGTGAGATCAGAGGAGGCGACTGTGCGTACACAAACACTTCCACATCTGAGTACTGATACATGGGGTTACGAATGCGGTACACATTAACACTGCTTTGTTGCACTAAAGACTAATGCCATAAATCTGAGGAAAGCATTCGCTGTGTTTGAAAGCAGAAGGCTGCCTCTATCTGATGCTCTGGATATAGACCATCTGATCGGTCAGCAGCTCATCGTTGAATACAATACAGTACATCAGATAGTACGCCCTCATTCTTTATCGAGGTTTAGATCGAAATATTATATTCATGTTGCCTGTCATCCCACGCCACTTAATTCAATTGTGCTTAACGTTAACTTAGCAAGCGAAAAAACCCTTATCTTATTCAGCAACGAGAGGGGCTGTAAACCCATCTAATCGCATATGATGGACACATATCTATTGGACCGTATGTTAATGAGCTGAATAATCATCCGCAGGCAGCAAATGCTCTTCCGTAACTTGTCATTACTCAATTTGTCTTTCTCAAGCAATGCTCAAGCCTAAATTTCTACGCCGTCACATGTTGCTATCGTGTTTCGCACTCGTGGCATGTACCAAGACCATGATTGCGGTAGATGGCCAAGCTCCGAGTCACATGAGGAGCTTGTCAGCAGAAAATCCTCATTTAGACCGCTTTGAGGAAAGGAATTTTGATACATTCATCGAAAAGGGTGTATTGCAGCTGGAGAAATGGTCGCCAAGTCTGCGTTTAAGGCTCTCTTCTGACAAAGAGAAAGTGATCAACAAATATTTCGAGAAACTAGACGTGAAGTCTGCAAAGGGGAATTTATTCGCAAGTGAGCAGTATCGAAAGTGGGCAAGGCGTGTCTTTCGCGCCTACAAAAAGTCTGCGAAGGCTTATAAGGCCTTGTTCCACGAACTCAAAAACCATTACGACGACTATGAGCTGGCCACACTTGTACTACAAGGTCTAGCGTCCCGAAAGACGGAAGCCGCAGCCAAAAAATATCACGACCTTCAGATAGAAGATTGGATAGCGAACAAGAAAGATGTTGAGGTCTTTAGTGTCTTAAAACTTGATATCGACGAGGGCAGCGTATTCAAGAACCCGCTCTTGGAGACATATGTCGCCTTCGCTCGTCAGCTTTCTCAAACAAATGAAGCAGACGACCAAATCATTTTCGACAATTTGTATAATTTACTGTGGAAGGAATTTGGCTATGCTCGCTTGGCTGAAATGCTTGGAGCTAGGGATGTTGATCTTCGCGAAGGAAGCATTGGTAATAGGGTGATGGATACGTTGTATCAAAAGATTTTTAGGGGATGGCCAGAACCAACACTCTTGTCTTTTTTCAAGGATCATATTGCTGATGATGCTGCAGTAACCAGCATCTGGTTATCTCTTATTAAACGGCGATTAGGGACTGCCGATTACGAGCGTTACTTGAACGACTTGGTGAAAAGTTTGTGGAGAGAGCGTGACGTAAAGGAGAGGGACCTTGCTACCGTCATTACGGCAGCGCAGAAAGATGAGAGCACGCGTAATTTTGCTACAGACCAATTAGAAAAGCTGTTTGAGTGCTGGGAGGAGGAAAAAAAGACGCCAAGCGATGTGCTCAACACTTTTGGGCTGGCAAAAATGAAAGCTGAGGACATTGTCGAGAGTCCACTGGTAGACACATGGTTTGCGTTTGAATCGCGGAGTCATGTTGACGATGCTAAATTACTTGAGACGTTGCTAAGTCAATTGACTGAGGAACAATTAGCGAGCATGATAGTCATGAAGACAGCCAATCCGATCATCAAAAAACGTGTCTCCAGCGTGGAAGCAGCACTCTTCAACAAATGGGAATCGGAGTTTTTCGGCATATACGGTGCTTTTGTCCGTCTTAAATTGGATAAAGCCGGCGACAAACTTTTTCTTCACCCGGCGTTAAATGTCTGGCATGGTTATGTCGTACACGAACACGGCCCGGGATCCGATGAATTGATTGCGCAAGTCGTAAAAACGTACTACCGTGATCCCGATTCGCTTCTAGACATGGCGAATAGAGAATTAAAAAGGCACAAAGATTCGATCGCGAATGGCATTGCTAGAATACTTAGCTCATAGTCTTGATCTACGCACGGTGCGAGCCAGTCAGTCCGATAATGAGTGATCATGACGAGTTTGGGAGAATCTAGTCGCATTTACCCTTTTTGTGATCTTCACCCAATACGTTGGCGTACAGGTTTAGCTTCAAAGTCACAAGTACGTTGCCAAGACAGAGTGGCGTGCTCCACACCGTCTGTATCTATAGTAACTAGCACAAATTACCATTTGTTGAAAAAGCATACTTTAGCCTCAGCTGGAATACTGTACGCTAACTGCCAAACTAGCCTTCCGTTTACCGCTATAACGATTCCAATTATAACTTTTGTGCTATAGCTGACCGTTAGATTTATTACTACACGGATCTATTTTACTGAACGATAGTACGGGGACATTATCAAAAGACAGCATGTATCACCACGAACAATGAAGTGCACGTTTACAAATGAAGTATTTGTATTAAGTCACATCAAATGTGCTGCAGTATCAGCCTAATAACAGAGTCTGTCTTGGCATCGAGTACGAGCTCATCACGCTTCACTTCTACCTGTGTCGCAGAGTTTCATTTAAACGCGGCCGGAATTTTCCGCAGCCAGCACTTTCGAATTAGCAGCGCACCGAGCAAAGCCCCGGCAGCCCTGTATCAGCTGTCGGCGTTCGAAAAATTTCGAGTACACAGTTTCCACCCTGTGAATACTTGGTTCGCGTACAGCGTCCTTCCCCTTCCCCCGACTTTTGAGCACTATGAAGGCTCCGAAGGACCCGGGCAAGGTGAAGCCACCGAATCCCGCGCCACAACCACCAGGACATGCATTCGAGACAGGAGGTGCCCCGACAACAGCAGAAAGCGGTGGGAATATTGACGACGGCCCGAGCCAAGATTCGCTCGCTGGCGAGGCCCAACATATGTCGGAAGGACCGGACGACGATATGGAAGGACCAGGGCTCGAAGAATCTAAAGCTTCAGTCGTCGACAGCCCAACAGCAGATGCAGATGTTAAGATTGAGACTAAGCCGTCAGTGCATCAACCAAACGCGTCGAACGGAACAAAGCAGCATAGAGCGGCGACGCAGATGAGAGACGCCGCCGCAAAGCCGGCTCCCGGACTGGCTCGAGCTGACAAGACCGATGTCCAACCATACGAAATGTTTGACGCGGTAGTGGCAACTGCGAGTTATTTTGTTTCTGTTGCACATTCTCTCTTGATGAAATGCTTTCCGGAAGAGCTACCACGCTTGCCCTGGGAAAAAAACGATTGGAGATTTGTACCGCATTGCGCATGACAAAGTCTCGGTAGATAGGGACTTATTTCCCAGTGGGAAGCAGCGCTACCCAAAGTTAAAAGGAGATGAAAAACTGCTCTTGTGCAAGCTGTTCAAGGAGCTCTGTGTGTGGGGAGCGGATCGTACAAAGAATGGGAACACCAGGCTCAAGCAGCAACGCAGAATCTCTACAACACGTCCTGGCCGTTCAAACCGATCATGCATAGGATGATCAGCAAGGTCAAGTGGGCGACGCCAAAACCACTGAACCAATGGGCAGCGAAGGTGAAAGGCGACCGACGATCGGCTTCGACCGAAAACGTAAGCACAGACGAAGTCTTGTATTATCAAGACTTCATCTTCAACCCGGCAGTCTACTCACAGACTGAAATAGCGGCGCTTCTGGCAATCTGTACGCAGCCGGCTGCTGCGACAGTGGGATACGGACTACGACCTGGCACAAAGGATGAATGAAAAATCATTAAAGGCCTAGTGGAAGGAACTATAGTGTGTTGACGAGCTCCGGCATTTCTCAAGAATTTGCTAGACTCGCAAGAACGGCTGCGGCTCCACCGGACCATCCAAAGCCAGGTTAAAGGTTACCTTCAGCTTCAGCCTCGTGGATGGACAACGATCCGGTCGTGTCGACAACAAGCGCGCACGATTCAAGAAGATATCCGCGTCGTGGCATAAGAGTTACGTGCTAACACGCTGGAGCTGCGTAAGATGTTGAGCTTGGTCAGAACGATCAGCCACAACCATGTCACACGCAGTGTGCATATTTTCGTTTTGGATTGGGCGACAGCGAGGCAATTCCAGCATGTGCCGGTTCCCTTCATCAGGATCGTGTACCGTCTCGCCAACGCACACCAGTCTGACTCCGGCTCAGTGTGGGCTCGTCAGCTCAGAAGAGATGGAACGAGGTTGACGCAGCAGCGTAAATACGAGGTGGACATACATAACGTTACGCGCTTTAAGGGTTTGAGCCTTTTGTCGGATACCTGCAGCGACAAATTACAACCAAGTTTGACCTGGAGGACATGGATCTTTGTCGTCCAGAGTCTAGAACTTCGACGATATGGAGGCTTACAGTGCACTCCACCGAATGCCCTGACTTTCTTCGGGGTATAGTGGAATCATGTGGTATGGCAGGACGCTGGTGCTGCAGCACCCTCATATGAGACAAAGACGGCAATGTCTAAGATGCGGAAACCTGGGTCATACCATGGTTAGATGCAATTACACTGACACTCAGCTTCTTGGATCAGAAAGCCGGGTGGCCCTCGACAAAGAAGTTGCAGAGCTAAAAGATTGAATAAAACCTTTTGCTAGTCTAGATGAAGTAAAAGAGGTAACAAGGAAACGGCTAGAGCTGCAACAGGACGCGCAGAAAGCAGCCCAAGCAGCGATGTCACCAGCTCGACCCGCGCAGAAGCTCTCACCCTGTGAACGGCAACCAGAAACAGCAGCCCCGGGGTTACCCGGAGCATCACACCAGGATCACTCGAAGCAAGAGACGCCAGTGCAACCGGAACCGAAAAAGAAGTGGATTACGACTCCACTGCGGAAGGGCAGGCCTCTTTATGCTCAAGCAGCTGTGACCGTCGACCTCGGAGTACTGGTCCCATTGACATTCTTTCGGATGACGGCCTGGAGGAAAAAGCGCCAGTACAGATAGCTCCAGCGGAGAAAGCGAAGCTGAATCTCGTGCAGGTGAAACCTCCGAAGCTCCTTACAGTGTCTCAACTGATGGGGCGAAGGTGCGGGAGCGATGGGCTCTAAGAACAGCGATTAAGCAGGCCGCGCAGCCACTGGGCAAGCCGGCGCAACCAGAAAGGTACTGGGGGGAAGAGCAAAAAACTTTTTCCGAGATGGAAACCACTCTAGCTCATTGTCAAGTGACTACCCCAGCCACAGGTAATTGTATGGCGATGGTGCTAGCTCAAGCTCTTGTGGACAATGACTTGGCATCTCAAAATGACAGTCTGGAAGCAGTAACTCGGAGCTTGAAGCAAGGAATATATAGGACCGGTCAACAGCATTTACAAGAGCAGTTTACTCACTACGTCCGCACAACAACGCTCGTCAACGTCCAGCGTGGCTGGGAAGGCATGGAGCCACAGAAATTTACTGAGCAATTCAAGTGGTACTTGGAGGAGTACGCCGCTTCACCGTCTGACAGAGAGGCGGTTATCCCAAGGAACAATTGGGGGTGCAGTGAGCTAATGGCAATGGCGGCCAACTTTCTGCAGCGTGAAATCTTTGTTTTGGCATACAATACAGATCAAAAGAAGCAGTGGTATTGTTCAATGTACAAACCAAGCACAACTCAGCGTGGAAAGGAGACAGTTGAAATCGGACAGCACATTCCGCTACAAGTACGGAATTGCACTGCTCTCATTCGTCTAGCAAAGATGCGAGGGAATACGTCGCCACCAGTCATCAGGCATTGGGGCGACCATTACTCGGCGTTCGTTCATAAAAGAGGGCAGGCTGTAAAGCAGCCGACGCCAGCTGATGCAGCAGCCATTAAGCCGCTAAGTGAAGCTCAAGCACCAGGTCAAAGCGAGGACGTCCAAGCCAGGGATCTCTCTCGGGATGGATAGATACACTCGCAATGGGACGGCAACATCGCCAAACTTCGAAGCAAGCTCGCTGGAATAATGATCTTGCACGACGTCAAGTGTGAGATTCATCTCGTCTTAGAACAGGTGGAACCAACACGATACATTGTACTGTTATCGTTCCTGGTCAACACTGCGTCTCGACTCTCACTTCCCGAAAGAGAGCAATGGCGGGTGATGGACTTGTCTGCCGAGGCCTCCGACGAGGTAGCAGCCCTCATGCAACAATATCAGATCCCGCATGAAACGCTGAGACAATTACAAGCAGGGGCGGCTAAAGCTCAGCAGGAAGAACGCGATCTGCACATCTCTCCAATCGCTGGTCCAGACGGGGATTTCTATTCGTCACACAGGTTGTCCAGCGCCAATTATGCGCATGGGCTAATGCACGTTCGAGGGACGACAAGCCGTGTCAAGACGACAGAGACCAAAGCATCTAAGCGGCTGCACACCCTGACTTCAATGGAAGCGGAACGTATTCGCCGTATCATGAAGTCCAAGACATAGCACGCATCGTCGACTGCGGAGCCGATGACCGATGAGCTGATCTCGGGCGCAAGCAAGGCGGACCAGGAGCGATGCAGCTCTACAAACTATGCAGAACACTGGAAGAAGTTAGGCGAAGTGTGGCCGACAAAAGCAACGGCACCAATTTCGCTGATAACGAGTACGGTGCAGGAGTGGCGATACACTGCACAACGAGAACCTGTCAAACTAGTCCTCATGTGTCAACTCTTCAAATTCTTTGAAAAGGCGCTTTATTCGTTGGAAGATCAATTACTATTGGTCTGGACAGCAGCCTGGAGATACAAATGTATGCACGGCCGTCTGGATGCTCACCGAAGGCAGACAACCAACAGCTTAACCAGTAAATGGATTGACGAGTGGATGGCCAAACTAACGAGGCCGCTTCCGCAACAATAAGCCCTTCTTCTTGACAACAGTGACGTCTGGATACGCATGCGGAGCAAAAACTATGGGAAAGATCACATCCTTAAGCTGTGCGACGTTAAAAACAAATTACGTCTAGCGCAACATTTACTGTGCGCCGTCATCTACGAGAAGGAGCTTCGCGTATTCACAGGAAGCGAAGAGGAGCAGGATAATAGCTGCATCTCCAAGTTGACGCGGCACTTGCGCGCGCTCGACATGAACGCAGGATACCGAGAAGCTTCTTCGGCATCCCACCGCGATGAAAACTGGGATGAAGTTGCCCGGTTCTTCTCTGACGCTGTGGAGCGCGGAGGAAGGGAGTGGAAACAGGAGTATTAAGGGCAGCCCAGAGCTCACAGCTGTAGCCCCAATGAGTATGAACAATGGAGCTACAGGGGACGTCTATGGACGTCATGTATGTATGCAAGATCGTAAGCCAGTGGAAAAGAAGAGGTGCAGACGGGCACGATCCAAAAATCAGTGGAGATTGGAGACTCAGAACGTCCGTGGTTTAGAGAAAAAGAACGAAATGCGCTGGATGGAAGCCTGGAGGAGAACACCCCGCCATGAAGCTCCTCTCGTGTAAATGATCCAGGAAACGCATGTCAGCACAGTAGCAGAAGCAGAAAAATTACAATCGGATTGTAGACGTCTATGGGGCCAACATACCACGAAGACAGCACTCAGTTGTCGTATTGGAACATCGGCAACACCAAAGCGGGAGGTGTAGCTATCCTTTTACATCCCAGCATAGCGGATCAGGTATCACCGTGGCTTCAAGATCGTTGGACGCGGAGGGTCATCGCGATCAAGCCACAAAAACAACCTCTTGTCAATGTCTACGCTCCGATCAGCCACCAAGAACGAGAGCTATTCTATGGGCAGCTACAGTTATGGCCACGGGAAGATCGAGAGACTATCCTCACCGGCGATTTTAATTGCGTCCTCAGTCCAGTGTTAGATAGACTTGGAGGCAAGCAGACTGTTCGGGCTGAAAGCGTGGCTCTACCAGACCTACTTCGCCAGCTTCACCTGGAAGACGCCTGCACCCTTGCGGGGCAAACGGAGGATGGAGCAGACCAACTGGATAATACGGAGTTCTTAGACAGCAAGCAGATTAGACCGACTTTATGTACCGGATACGTGGACGGCTAGAGTGCAGTGGTTATCAGTCCTCGATCCCTCCACACCATCGAATCACCAACGAGTATGTTGCATCTAGAGGGAACACAGCCTCAAGAAAGCACCAATGCGAAGAAACGCGGGATTGTATACCCCATCCAATCATCTCAGTTAGAGCGTGTACAAGAGGCGCTGCTGGATGCCCTTGTAGAGGAAGGCATTGGGCGACAGGAGACTCTTCAATCATCGGATAGCACGGTGCAGAAATGCGGAACGTGCATTGGTCGGCTCATTTAGCAAGAAAAGAAGAGGCGGAAAGCGTTCAAGCCTTAATTAAACGTCCAGAGTCGAGTACACTTACTCACGAGAAAAGATCCGCACGGGGTCACCAAGGAAGAGCGAAGAGCTGAACATATCATCCATCTCGGTCAACGACTAGAACGGACAACAGACCGCCTTTGGTAGGTTTTCAAGCGGGCGTCAAATTGGGAGCGTGATCAAACAATTGCAAATGTCCGGCACATTCATGGTGGAGGATCTCAGCGTGGAATGACCCTAGCGACCAAATTTGCAAGTGAATGGTCTCCGATGCTGGGCACTATTTATAGCTAAATTCCGGATGCTGACCTCGAGCGTGAATTTGATAAGTTCGTGCAGATACCTGCTGACCGGAAGCTTTCGCCAACGGACAACAACCTTCTCGTGAATCCAGTAGTGGAGCAAGAGGTCATGGATGCAATGTCAGCCCTTAATCGGCACAAACCAGCGGACGCAGATGGTCTTAACAATGATTTCTCCAAGGACACACAGTCCATCTTCGTGCCAGCGCTCACGTCTTTCAGCAACGTGTTACTCAAGGGAGGTGAGCCACCCCAATCTTTCTGGAGGCTCTCATCATTCCCCTCATGAAGAGCGGCGATTCGGATGATGCGATGAACTATCGTCTGATCTCGCTACTCCGAACCGCCTACAAAATAGTTACCAAAGTATTGGCCGCCCGAGCTCAGCGAGTCATGGGCAAAGCTATCGGGTCATCGCAACAAGGGTTCGTCCACGGACGCCAAATGATGAAAACCGTGATGATGATGCTCGCTATCCTTGCCACAGCGAAGGCAGAACCAGAGCTTGCAGCAGCATCAAGAAGAGTAATCTTGCAGCTGAATTTCAAGAAGGCTTATGATACGGTCGCGCGAGATTTTTTGTTTCTCGTACTCCTTCGTGTTGAATTTTCGCCGATGTTTGTGCGGATGCTGAGGAAGCTGCATGATGGAAACACGGCGCGATTTCTAGTCAACGGGGAGCTATCAGAACCGCAGGAGGCGGTATCAGGCATCCGTCAAGGCTGTCCATTAGCCCCCCTGCTTTTTATTCTCGCAGTTGAGGTGCTTGCGTTATCAATTCAGTAGGACAACCATTCAGAAAGGGTCCATGTGCCAGGAACTAGAGGGAAGATGCACAAGTTTTCGGCGTTCGTTGATGATTCAACCGTCTACCTCCAAGAAGTGCGTCAACTACTCCGAGTAATAGCACTGGTGCAACGATTTGGAGAACTATCAGGCCTCCAAGTGCAACCGACAAAGAGCAAGGCCATCTTTCTCAACACAGCGATGGAGATGAAAGAAATACACGGAATACCGGTGTTACCAGGTGGGGAAGCTGTGCGATACCTAGGCTATTAAGTTGGCACCGGACCGCTCACGGATCCGAACTGGGCTGCCCGCATTCGCACAGTGTAAGAAAGACTGGCAACAGCGGCGCAACTTTCAAACAGCGTCGAGAATCGGGTTGTCCTTCTCAACGTCATCCTGTTGCCGTCTATTCTGTTTACAGCGGCAGCATTCGAGATGCTGCAGTGGGCAGCTAAGCATTTACGCAACATCTAAAAGCAGTTTCTCTGGCAGCATTCAACGAGTATAGCTACAAGCCGACACAAAATAAATCCGGGGCTTCTGTTCACACCGAAGCAGGCAGGAGGTGTCGGACTAGCATCCACCGAGATTGCGTGCAAACTTTAACGAGCAAAGCATGCCATTCAGTGGCTAGTACAGCGGCACGACACCTACTACGCAGCATGTAGAGCGTGGGCCTTTCGTGGAGCAACCCAACCATGGATGAGTGGAGTCTCACCACGACAGGAAAGCAGACACAAACAAGGCGGCAGGACAAACACACCGGGCGTTACCTCGCAACAGCTCGTCGGTAGCTGGCTAGTGCCGGAGAAAGAAGAGGTAGCAACCATTCTGAAGCGGCGACAACGGCTGAAAGAAATAGCAGCAACAGCGGCGAGCTGGACGAAGGATGGGGAATGGCACGTAGTACTAAAGGAACCCCTTTCTGAGTTGATGCGGATGAGAACACCAGAGGAAGAGACGTTTTGGCCCGCCTGTCACTGGAGCTTTAACCCAGCCATTAAGGATGAGACCGGAGCGATGCTAACGAGCAGGAAATACGATAGAATCGTGAGCTGCACGCTGGAGGAGCTCCATATCACAAGAAGGAGCAATCGATCGTATACGATGCACATACCATACTCGACGGACATTGGTCATCATCAACCAAAACTGCGCAGATGGAGAATAACCATCCTCAGCAGAAGCCCTCCTTTGGCAGTAGGAGATACGCTGCGAACCGGGACCGAGGCGACCATGCGGTATCAACCACAACTTCGTAATAAGTACAAGTGGGTGATCCTCGCAGGGGGCAGCATCCGGGGAATCAGTCAGACAGGACAAAGAATCTCGGAGTTCGAGCTGAAACAGTAACCCAACAACGACGGCATGAGCGAGATGGAAACATCGTTTTCATGGCACACCCGACACTTCATGGTTTTCCATGGACTGTACCAAATTCGACGGCAAAAAACCGTCATGTGTTAGCAGTGATCAAGAAGCAGGCGTTCAAAAGATATCGAGAAGATATCAAAATGGACACCACAGTCGCCCGGCTGGGGGAAGTAGTGCGAACGAGTACCTGGCAAGCAGCAGCAATGACCCAAACACCCAAGCAGCTATGGGCTCACAACAATAAG
Organism: Plasmopara viticola; assembly: GCA_001695595.3. Lineage (NCBI taxonomy): Eukaryota > Oomycota > Peronosporomycetes > Peronosporales > Peronosporaceae > Plasmopara > Plasmopara viticola. Next base: position 253,275 of record MBPM02000045.1, on the reverse strand, counting down.
CTCACAGCGTACCAACTTTGGGTCAGCTATCGAATAGTACTACAGCACCTCAATCTGTATCACGAAAACCGGCGACTGGACGACAGCTGTCGCAAACTACAGTGCTGTCACGGACAAAAGGAGACGCTCGAGCACATATTTTGGAACTTTTCATGCGCTCAAGCATGTTGGCAGAAACTAGTGTGTCATTGGACTGGCGAGCAATGGAAACTCCAGCAAATGGACAGATTCCAGCAAGCGTGTGACAGCAGGAAAGCACCAGAATTGTCGCGGGTCATCAAGGCCAAATTGAGCAAAGATCATCCGAGTGAAGAAAGGAAGTACGGCTTGGAATGAGAAAGGATGTGGCGGGCTCTATGCAGTATCTGCATCACCAGCCTATGGTTACAATGGAACAGAGTCGTCTCCGAACAGGAAGCGATTACCGTCGAAGGGAGCGTGCTCGAGTTTTGGTCGACCGGCCTGCAGCAACTACGAGCTTTAGCGACGCGTGAAAGAAGAACACCAGACAAGTAAAAAAAAAGGACTAGACTCCATCTGTGTCAACACGAGCTGGAGAAAAAACCCACAGAGAAGTCTCCGACGGAGACGAGCCCCGTACATCCACTGAACCAGGACCTGGAACTGGCACTGCTAACCAGGCTTAGGATCATACAGACATCTAGTCGCCAATAAACTGACAAATAGAATCGTCTGCCTCTCTACGTTTTCCGCAGCCAATTCAAAGATTTTCTATTCTCCTTTGCAAAGCACCTCAATCCACTGAAGCTACCTGCAACAACGTTGCTCCAACTCAAGTTTAAATTTTTCAAGAATTTAATCTTCTACAAGCATATTAGCAGACACAAATTTTGACTTGTATGAATTCATTGCCGCACTCTTTTGCATCTTACTCCTAAAATGAGCTCAAAATCCATCAAATTGTAAAAGTTATGATCTTGACGAATACAGACGATCAGTGATATCTGTATCATACGTTGCGCGTATTTAGACTCTTACTTTGATCTTGGTACACACAGATTTACCATTTACTACTCCAAATGCGCGTGTGCCTCAAAGGTTCCTCAAAACTTGCGAGATAATCTTTCGTCTGGATGTTATCAATCTGCTCAAAATTTTACTCCATTTGCAATGAAAAGAGTTGTACAGAAAAATAAGCATTGTTCGATTTCGATGCAAAGTTGATATGATTCCCGTCGCTGCTAGTTTTTCATTGACACTGTCCTATAGGTAAGGACTTTCTGCGCATAATTTGTAAAGAGCAAATAAAGTGAACTTCTGTCACTCAAATCGTGTCAAGTCCAAAAAAAAGAATATTTTTTGTGGGATTAAGCAGTTATTGTACATCGCAACGTATATGAAAAAAATAGTAGTCATATAATCATCCTTAATGTTAAGTCTTGAACGATCTCTATTGTATTGTATTACGTTATCGCGTTGCCAAGTTATGCACGTGCTAGGCTCAGTCTGGCTAGTCCACGGCATAGAGTGGTGTCCGCATACGTCGGGTCTCGTTCGGCGGGCAGTGCAGCCAGCACCGAGGTCGTGAGGGTCTTCAATTATTCTGCTTCGCTCTGCCTTGGTAAGAGCCCAGGTGGCGCCCGGTGCTGGAGACCGTCGCGTCGAGGGTGAACTCGTTAGAGACCTGCAGATGCCCGAGAGCACCTGCCCGAAGCGCGCAAGCATTTAGCCCCCGCGCTTGGAAGGAGGGCGTCACCCCAACCTTTTCCGAAAAAACGATCTCTATGTAAGTTGAAATGTACAGGTAAGACGTCGATGCTTCAATACCTGACCGTGACATTGCAAATTCGACAAGTAGATTTCTTCGAGACCATGGATTTCTTAAATGTAAGATTGGCAGCGTATGGCGCTTATCGAGCAGCTAGGGGTGTCTCTTCTTCGATGGAGAAGCTTCATAGGAGACACGTGGGTAAGTGACGATAGTGCACGGCTAAAATTTATTAAATAGAGTGAACGGTACGGCTGAAGGCTAGAAAAGCCTAGAACTATACCTTAAAATAATGCTTTATCAAAGCTCGACGAGACCTCATTAGTAGAAATTGACTTAAAGTACAAGCCAAGAGAATAAAATTCCTTTGCCAGTGCAATATGGCGTTGCCCAGTCGGTGAGCTAGCTCATGTCACAAGTGCGACCTCGTCTAGATCAAATATAATTAGTGGTGCATACGCATGAGATGACATGTGCGTAGCTCTCATTAATAGATCTGGGTGGTACTGTGCTAATAATCTTGGATATTTTTCTGCGAGAATTGGCTAGCTATGCTTTCTGATCCATTAACACCAAGAGGTTGTGGCTACAAACGAAATTGCCGAGCGGCTTGCAGAAACCAGTCATCCCTTCATAAACAAATTGGGGACTTCTTAAGACATGCGCACGATAGAATGGCGGATAAAAAAGATATCTGCCAGGCGTAAAAACCTATCTACAATCTCGTTACAGCTGCTTTTAAACAAAAATGTGCCTGCGCTTGATTGGATAATTTCAGTTGTAGCTAACATACATGTTTGATGCTTTTAATTGGATGCGAGCACAATTGGACTTCTGTTAAAACGCTTTATGACATATTATAACTCGGGACCGGTAAACACGCAAGCGTGAGAACCGGGTCATTTGCGAGCACAGCTGCAGAAGGCCAGATCATCGGCAGAGCAGAAAACTAATTCGGAGCACGGATAATCACAGTCGTTGTCTTAAATGAGCTCGAGTCGAGAAATTTACTCGCGAGTAGATGCAACTGGCTTGAAAATAAGGTTGGATAGCCCTCGTGATCTCGAAGCTAGGGAGGGCGTCCAGTGCCTGTATTGGCTAAAACAGTTAAGAGAATCGGCGTTACGATTTATTAGCTCCTGGGCCGCATCCGGCGGATATCGATCGCGAGCAATATCATAGCAAAGGGTACGCAGTGCGCCACATAATGGAGGGACATCGTCCTTCTACTCTCCTTGATTAAGATTATTACCGCCACTATTTCGTAAGAAGTATTTCCGCGCGACACAGTCGCCAAGATCAAATTTTTATCTGTGAAGGGAAGGGAAAATCCCTAACCAGAGATTTTTATGAGTACAAAGACTAACTTAAGTGAGATTGCCTTCACATTATAAATACTTTCAACCATAATGACCAGCGTCTACGGAGAAACACGCCACTAAAGATGACTGAATTTGTTTGAGCTCATCTCGAGGTTCCTGGTGATCGCTACTAAAGATCCCGCCTCCAGCAGTGCTCACGGAAACATGACGCTGTGAATTATGTGTCACAAATCAAACGAGAAGTTTTGGCCGATCAAGATTATGCCAAACGTACCTCTCCATTTGTCCTTTGTTTAAGCTGACGCAACGTGAGAGTAGCGAGTATAGCTTCAGTGCTTTTGTAAATGACACTCAAAACCCTTTCCATTCCAAGACAATTTATGAGGCGCAAGAACGACGCGTACAGCATTCAGTGCCGGAAACTAGCGTTCACTCATTCAAGCCGCTGAATGATATCAAATAGAAATCTTTTTTGCGAAGCTATCAGGCTGGCCCTTTGGGCTGCACGTAGCTCATGGTGAGCATAAACCAAGGCCGCAGCCCCAATGCGAAAAACATTACGGTCCCATCGTATCTTTTAACTCGATCACATCAGCTCCGTTGGTCACGAATTTATAGTTTGCTCGTAGAAATTAAAACGAATCAAACTAAATTATAGTGTCACTGCTCCTCGTGCTCTTAAAAATCGTCATGGATGTTGATCATTTTTTTTTGCTCACCAGTCAACTCGAGAATAGTTACGTAGTGCGTGAAATTCCCAGTGAGAGCAGTGGAGTTCGAAACATATTTGGGAGCTGGTTCATCGACTCTCATGAAGATCAGACAGAGAGGCTCAACCATGTGCTCAAAGGCTCAAAGTACAATATGTGTGCTGAGATGCCACAAATTTGTAGGGTTATAAGCTATTTATTGTTGGATATGCATGATTCCCATATTTACGGTGCCAACATGTTTTGCAATAAATGCCCTTAAATTTTGCCAGCTCTAAGAGGCAGAAATTTATTGGAAGTTGAAAGGAAAGCTTTTAACTTTTTTCACCAAGGTCTTTAATTTGAGACCAATTTCCTTACAAAAACAACTATCTAAATCTGCTGAAAGTCGGCTAAAAAACAGCAAATTCAAAACACGCATTTTTCTTAAGTAAACATGTTACTCCCTGTAGATTGTATGACGTTGAATTTGTGAAGCAGCGTTTGCGTAAATGCGTTGGTAAACCGCAAGACCACATTTGTCTGAATATCATATTCATTAATGTTAACATTGTTGCTACTTTTTCGGTAGCCATACTGGCTTTGATAGGTAACAGCTGCACTCTCCTGCTGAGGCGGGACAATGCTCATGGTGCCAGAAATTTTGATAAGTCAGCGAAAAAATCGAGCCGTTACGGGCCTCTAAAGCTCGCCTGTTGAAAGAGCTTTTAGAAGGAGCTGGCGCACAAGCCGCAAATTTCACATCCTGGTAGATGTCACAGCTCCTCGCATCCTCGTTCAAACAAAACGTCTGCTTCCAAAAAATAGGACCGCTTATCAAAGCAACACGTATCTTCACGTATACATGATTTATCAGGCCTCTAAGATTTAAAAATAGGGACTCGCGATGGATCTTTTTGTTTGATTGATTGTAAAACAAGTTTTCTGTACTCTTATAGCGTTGCAATTATTGTCGCTGTCAAAGGTTCAGTTCCTCAGCTTTAGCACCTTCACCTGCAACAATTTCTTGCAAATAAGGCATAAGTTTGCATCTATTTTTTTCTATATCTATATATTTAATTGTGTTAAAACGGTGTAGCTCAATGGTAGAGCATGGGAATCATAATCCTAATGCTGTAGGTTCGAGTCCTATCGTCGTTATTAGTATTAATATTTATAGTTGTGCGTCTGTAGAGCTTTCAATCCTGCTGTTGTGAATCAACTTTTAGTCTGAGCCACGCTAAAGCGTGTCTGCAAAAACATTGCAGTTTCCATAATTGTGTTCAATACGTAAGCTATAGTTTGCGTAGAATTTAACCCATTTTGTCATTTCTGGCGACAAGATGGGCGTTCATTACCGCCGTCTCCAGGATTATGTGAATTCAATCGACCACAAACAACTCTTAGCCTAAAAGCTGCACTCAAGATTTTACCATTGTTTACTTCGTGGCAAGCAGTTTCTAGTCAAGAGCGAGGTAGTTCCATTCGGTAAACATAAGCTGCCCAGAAACAATCAGTACAGCTCGCTTACTGTCATCTTCATTTAGTTGGAGTGCCAGGAAACCGATGGTGCAGTCAGAACAGTCACAAAAGATACTTAAAAGATTTAATGACTCGAGCCATAGAATTGGGACCTACCGAAGTCTTTTTTAATGCTTGCAAAAGTTGCACTCCTCTCACAAATTCTCTATAGTAGTACTGAAAAGGATATACGCAATCCGCATACTTAGCACTATGCTAGCCAATTTCCAAATCTTATATAAATTAAGCGCTGATCTATACAAATCAACTTTTACTTCACCTGTGCCCAACATCTGATTCCAAAGAAGCCAAGACAATCAATTCCAACTGCCACATGATCACAATTTCTTTGCCGGTAAAAGGTTTACTGGTCGTCGAGACCTCAAAAGCTTGCCGTGTTTAGTCTGAATGAGCTATTTGAGCCAACAGTTTTGCGTTAGAACAGCTATGCATACAATTATCTTCTTCGAGCGATAGGCTGTAATACAGTTGTGTCCCAAGACGATCAAGCGTCACAGGGGCATTAAATAGCTCTGTAACATCCACGCATGCCGCTAAGCGTACTTCCCACTGTGAAGCGTCTCTCATTCGAGTCTAATAGTAACAACTGCAATGTGCTTCTGAACATGTTAGTAGGACGCGTGTTCTTTTGGAATAGGCGTTCAATCAGCTACCGTTGCGCTGAGCAGCTCACTATAGCAGCAACTAATCCCCATTTCCGTTCAGCTATAGATCTCAAAAAGCTATTAATGCGTGCATTGACTCTTGCACCACAGCTTTTCTTACCTTTTCTAACAAAAAAGGCATTAACGATCTCACATTACTCGAGAGGCAATAGCTGATGACATAGTGCTTCATGCTTAGCAAGAGGTCAATTTTTTTCCTCACTCCTCTATCCTGTGAAACTTAATCTGGGGTCGATAGACATCAATGAAAAGACTGGTTTTCCAAGACTGTTCAGACCATAAACGCTCAGCCACAAAGTACCTTACCTATAAGACTAATCAAGTACATCTTTGTACACAATTCTCTCCCCAAGACGGGTTTTTGTCTTTACAACTGTCTCCGCGATAATTTCCTGCTTTAAATTTGGCTGAAGCCCAATAGATTTGGGTTCGGAGTGGCTCAGTAGCTTTGAAGCCGTAGACAGTGCCTTACATCAAGACACATCTTCTGTGACTCAACAACAAGGTGTGTTGTCATATATATCACTGCTAAAGGTCCCATTGTCAGCTACGATGTCAATCATGACAGCCAAAAAAAAAGTTGGATCTCATTTCTATCATGTTCTAGCGAAGCTATGCCATACGCGCTTGGTAGCCATGTTTGATACTGTGCTATACTCTATGCTGCGGACCTATTTTTTCGACTTGGATAGCTTTGTTTCCAACGGTTAGTGGTACTATGATGTTACCCACCTGTGGCTATGCTATTTACATTTTACGGTCATCGTCAGCGTCTTGAGGTATCCAGTGCTGCCAGCGAAGCTAGTTGCCAGCTAAAAAAGCCTTCAAAGACGTCGTCACATCTACCCTTGCATCAAACATCGGCAACTTGACACCTCCCATATTCACTTCGGGCGTGTATGCCTTTCTTTAAAGAATTTGTGCATACAACAGGACCGAAGAGATAATCGCTAAACTCATGTTGCTCGGAATCAGGCAGCTGGTATCTATAGCTTTGGCCCGTTAATTAGCTTAGGGCTCGTGTTTTTCTAGACTTGGCATGCAAACGAGCAAATCGTACTTGTCCATGCCAAAGACATAAAAGACGTTCGTATTTTCAAGTTTTCGAAACTTGTAACAGCTCCATTTTGATTATTATAATGCATAGGTTATCCAGTTGAATCAAAATGACTTTATTGAGGAGCACTCAAGAACATTGGGCAATCTATTTTGCTTGCAATTCGTTAATGGCACGCAAATATGTGTAATATGCCATGCCTCAAAAAGGAATTTTATAGCCTAAAATGTTCGAATTTGAAATTGCACCTTTACGCTATTTGTATCTTCTTTAAGCGCTGTCAACTCTCAGGGTCCACTTCTTATGGTGTATATAAGTCTTACGCATAGCATGAGGGCTTAGTTCTTCCTTTGTTTGGCACCTCACCACAAGCATTTCAGTGGATCTGAGGACGCTGCTTTTGACTGCGAGCCTTCAAAGCCCTTGGATGATCCAAAAGTCCACTTCGTTTGCCCCGTTTGGTACAAGCACGGATCAGATGTTCTTTCTTACCATAGCCAGAGCAGCGGCTGTAAAAAAATTACGAGACCACTGAAGGCTCTAAATAATAGACCGTACTTCTGTACGACGAGGAGCTGCATATCCAAGAAATTCGAAAGAGCAAGTCTTTCTGCGGCCTTATTCTTCTGTAAAAGCAAGTTTAGGCCCTTTAAGCCGTCCATGAGTATACAAACCTTAGCTTTTTTGAGACTGGCGCCTTGGTAATGGTCAATCATATATGTACTTACAACAGTCGCGCTTATCTCGCTCACAGAAAGAATACCGGAATGTTGGTGATCTCGAAGATATCCAGACGAGACATTGCCTTAGTCCCCTTTGGGTCATGAGAAGTTTTTTACGGGTAAATGCTCATCGTTTTGGCTGGACTTCAAGTAAGAGCGTGCGAACGTCACACGAACCTGATCATCCGTAATCACGGATACCTTCAGACCATCTCATCCCCTTCGTGTTAAAAAAAATGTTCTGGCCTTCCTTACCTTATGCGTAAAAAACCAACTTGAGCTTCATTGGCTTGGTCCTCACCGTAGGTGCTCTCGGGGTTGCTAGTAGATCTAGATTAACCACCATTACCTTCGCAACAGATTCATATTTAATCGACACCTATCTACAATCGTCGGGTACGCAATACTCAAAAAACTTGCTGGCTACTATGGGCCTAAGAAAGGCGCATGTATTAGCAGACCTTCCTGCCACCATGCAGAGGAAACGCATCACGCCCGATTGGCTTTTCCAGTCAGAGGTTGCCAGCAGAGGTGACGAAATTCCTACAAAGTGCAACCAGGTGTGCCAAAGTCATACATCGCCTTGCACAGAGGAGGCGTGCAGGAAGATATGCGGTTGTTTGGTGATCAACTGTTTACAGTTTTGGTATCCAATACTCAAACGAGCTTTTGTTCTCTTTCTGTAACTGTAGGTTACGCCTCAATCTCGGTAATTAAATTGAAATGATGGCTGGGCATTTTTGTATTCGGATGTTGTAGGGACAGTCAGAGACAAGAAAATATTTCAGGCGCATAAGAGGATCGATGTTCATCGATTGTCTGAGTACGTTACCAGCCAGCACTCGCGGTCCTTGATGTTTCTAACTCACAATTATTTTTTTGTTTCTTATGAATCGATCATTTTTTTTATCTACTGATCGTTTTGGTATCGAACTTAATCGGCCTCACGTATGTCACTGAAGAAAAGCCACAGTTCATGCTAGCTGCATTCGGCACAACATCCAACGACATGGCCTTGATGCTGGTGGTGCACCATGAACTGAGATTGGGCGTCATAGACTATGAAGGAAGTAGGACGTACGGTTGTATTCGTAAGGAATGAAAGGTTGTCCAAGTCTTGTCACAAATATCTACAAAAATGTTAAAGTTGCAAAAGTGCGAACTCATAAAAGATCAAATCGTGCAATATGCTTTGGTTAAAATTGATTATTCAATATAAATGTATGTATTTGAACTGCACTTTTAGACTGATTTTAGAGTCGTTGTCTCATTTACGTTAACATGTATCTATTTACACCCGATGCGATGAAAGCGCTTATATAAACTAGCAATGTCTACGCGATCATTATGAGATCCGAACATTAATGGTACACTGCACAGTAAACTGCACATTAGCTTTTGTGCAATTGATTAGCAGCCGCACCGCGTCCGCGCCATCGTTGTCCGCAATCTTAAACATGTACATATTAGGTGTTTGACGTACAATGCTCAGCACGCTGAGAAGCTCGCCACTTGATTCGCTCTCGTAATTACCTTGGCGGAATCAACATGCAGTGACTGTTGCCGCATCTTCTGCATTTATCTCTCGATATGTAAATCCTCTATGGGTAAGCTATCTGTTTATGATTTATCCGTGTAATTTTAGAAATTGTCAGCAGCGTAAACCCGACAGCATCGCAGATATGTGAGCTTCACCATTGCTTGATTGAAATATCAGTGAGATTAGAGAAGAAGGCTGACGACTGTGCGGTCACAAACACTTCCACATCCGAGTACTGATACTTGGGGTTGCAAATGATGTACACATTGGCACTGCTCTGTTGAAATCAAGACCGAGTGATTTAATAATTAACATGAATTTGAGGAAAGCATTCGCTGTATTAGATTGCAGAAGGCTGCCTCGATCTGATGCTCTGGATACAGAACATATGATATGTCAGTTGAATACAATACAGTACTTCTGATAGATTTTCGGAAAAGGTTGGGGTGACGCTCTCCTTCCAAGCGCGGGGGCTAAATGCTCGCGCGCTTCGGGCAGGTGCTCTCGGGCATCTGCAGGTCTCTAAAGAGTCTCACCCTCGACGCGACGGTCTCCGGCACCAGGGCGCCACCTGGGCTCTTACCAAGTTAGAGCTAAACAAATAATGGAAGACCCTCACGGCCTCGGTGCTGGCTGCACCGCCCGCCAAACGAGACCCGACGTATGCGGACACCACTCTATGCCGTGGACTAGCCATAGAGCCTAGCACGTGCATAACTTGGCAACGCGATAACGTAATACAATACAATACAATACTTCTGATAGTATGTACTCATTCTTCATCGAAGTTTAAATCTAAATACAATATTCATGATGCTTCTCATTGCTGTCATCCCACATTGAATTGCGCTAGTCAATCGTACTTAACTTTTACCTATTAGGAGAGGGTGGTCCGCGAAAAAACACTTGATCTCATTAAGCAACGAGAGGTGCTGTGAACTCATCTAATGGCATGTGATGGATACATGTCTTTTGCACCGTATGATAATGAGCCAAATCGTGATCCGCAGGCAGCAAATGCTCTTCCGTAGCTTGCCATTTTTTAATAATCCTTTCAAAGGCGATGCTCAAGCCTAAAACTCCGCGCCATTTCATTTTTTTATATGGCGGCGGATGCAGTCGCATGAGGAGCTTGCCAGCAGCGGACACTCGAGCTGATTGCTATGAGGAAAGAACGTTAAGTAGTTTTAACGCAAAGGTTGCATGGGAAGTGGAGAAGTTGGCGCCAAGACTGCGCTTAAGGCTCTCTTCTGACAAAGAGAAAGCGATCAATTATTTTTTCATGAAACTTCACGTGCATTCGGTGAAGAAAGATTTATTCGCAAGTTAGCACTATCAAAGGTGGGCCAGAGTTGTCCTTAACGCCTTCAATGACTCTCCAACGACCTATATGGCCTTGTTCCTTGAGCTTAAGAAACACTATAACGACTATGAGCTGGCTACGTTTGTACTTGATGGTCTGGCATCCCAAAAGACAGAAACCGTAGCCAAAGATGAAAGACTGGATAGCAAAAAAGAAAGACCTTGATGTCTTTCGTGCCTTAAAACTTGAGACCGACGAGGACAGCGTATTCAAGAACTCGCTCACGGAGACTTATGTCTCGTTTGCTCGTCAGCTTCCACGAAAAGATAAGTCAGACGACCAAATCATTTTCGATAAATTGTATCGTTTGCTGTGGAACAAATTTGGCTTTGCTCGCTTGGCTAGAATGCTCGGAGCTAGGGATGTTGATCTTCGCGAAGTAAGCATTGGTAATAGGGTGATGGATACATTGTATCAGAAGGTTTTTAGGGGATGGCCAGAACCAACACTCTTGTCTTTTTTCAAGGATCATATTGCTGATGATGCTGCAGCAACCAACATCTGGTTTTCTCTCATTAAACGGTGGTTAGGGATTGCCGATTACGAGCATTTTTTGAACGACTTCGTGGAAGGCTTGTGGAAAGAGCGTGACTCAAAGGAGAAGGCTTTTGCTACCGTCATTACGGCAGCACAGAAAGATGAGGGCACGCGTAGTTTTGCTACAGACCAATCAGAAAAGCTGTTTAGATGCTGGGAGGAGGGAAAAAAGACGGCAAGCGATGTGCTCAACATTCTTGGGCTCAAGGTGGCAGAAATGAAAGCTGAGGGCATTGTCGAGGGTCCACTGTTAGAGACATGGTTTACGTTTGAATCGCGACATCATACCGAAGATGCTAAATTACTTGAAGCATTATTTAGTCAATTGACTATGGAACAATAAGCGAGTATGAAAGCCTTAAAGACGAAAGACCCGAACATGACTGCTCATCTCCTCAGTGTGCTAAAGGCACTCCTCGAAAAATGGCAAATGGATACTTTTGACGAGGATGCTGTTTTTCGACGTCTTCAACTCGATGACGCTGGCGACAAGCTTTTTACGCACCCGACGTTGGATGTCTGGTACCATCGCACGGATCCAGGTGCATTTATTTTGCGGGTTATAAAGAAATCCTACCGTGATTATCGAATTGCTTCTTGACCGAGTGCATCGAGAAATAGAAAAAGAAGGTTTCTCGAGTGCAATAAGCATTGCCGAAGGGCTTCAGCAAAATAGGGAGTAGCTGAATGTCCTATACTACGGACGTCGCGAGCCAGGCAGCTCGAGTAATGACGACACACGAGGGAAATCTAACCGCAAATTTTCTTAGCGTATAGCTTGGCATATATATATATATATTATTTGAAAGACACGCGTTTTTCCTTAGGGATCTGCTAACCAGCCCCTCCCTCCTTGATAAGGTATACCGTATTACAGCGGTGATACGGCATTGCCTAAAACCAACCCTGACCACACCACTTTCACCAGAAGATCGATTGAGCGTAATTCGTAAACGTGTTCGACGCAGAGTAGGTACTATCGCGCGATCATCGTTTTGAATATAAGATGCAAATCCTAGTATTGCTCGCTGAACTGGAAAACTCTTCGCCGTAAGCTACAACAAACAAATTTATCTAGAAATGCTTTGGTGCGTCTGCTAGTTACTGATGCTTAAATTCAATGATTAATGCCTGAGTTTGGCTATCGTACCCTTGTTTAGTCTCCTCCGCATTAGACGACATCGAATCCTTTTAAGACTGCATTGCATAAGTTTGCCAGAAAAAGGAGCGTGTGGCAGCTGTTAATCTCAACAAAACGGCAACGCCGAGCTTTTATCACAGGGAAAGAGCGAAATTTCGGCGCAGCGTAAGCTACAATCTTTGACCGGATCATTAGAGGAAGCGAATACAAGCTAATCACCGCCAGTGTGGGCAACGTCCTCGACGGCCCCTGAAAGGTGCGTTTGTGAGATAACTTAATGCTCATTGAGGTCTGTTGTTGAAGAACAGGATTAAGTCATCCTTTATAAGCATGGTCTCGCACGTCTACGAAGCGTTTCCACCGCGGATAGCGATAGAGACGGGATGACGTTCAGATAACTAAGTGTCCATCCTTGGATTCCTGACTCATTGTATGAAGATGAAACTAAACAAGAGGTGCCTGAGATATACAAGAAGAGACTGCAATCGCGTCAGGTCTGTCCTCGCGTAATGCATCGGGAAGATTACGCTACATGCAATTTGAGCGATTGTTGACATAGAAAGTTGCTGATTTACAAGCTTCGCAAACATAGCTGGGGTGAAATTCCTGCAAATTATTAACCTACAGTCTGGCGATCGGTATTGGAATTTTTTACTTGCTAAAATATAAGTACATTTTTTGCGTTGTACTGATGTAAGTTATGATTTTAGCGGTGTAGATATACGCCGTCAAATAGGATCGACGTGTTCCATGTTGAAGCGAAAGCGTCAAGGGTACATAGAACTGCTATAGCGATTTTATTGCACTCAACATTCGCAATGCAAGAAAACTTGCAATTTTGCACGTATGGAAGCTAATAATTTGATTACGATCGCGACAATAGATTATTGTTCTAAGAAGCAGGTTTACAGATTGGCATGAACGAGCGACTAAGGGGATCAAGTTGAGTGTCCTCTATCATTGACAACACTCAGAGCATCAAAGTTGATCGCTATACTTGCAGCTAATCAGAATTGTAACACGGGGAAGCTGAAGGTTTGTTTGATATGTCTTAGGTACCCTTACGACAAAGACAATGCTATAATTTTAGATTTTTAGGTGGGCCTCAGACCGCAAATAGTGTGGAGCACACCGCTCTGACCATCACTAACTCAAAATCTCTATTAAGGAAGAGGAAGCCGCTAACCAGCCCATCCCAGATTTGATGCAGTGCCCCAAAGCTATATTAATGATCTATGATTGACTGGAGAGACGATGCGAAAGTTGTGAACAAACGGGAGACGGTGCTGCTGATATCAACATAAATGCCGATACGGCTCGCACAGCCAATGCTCATTGCTAGACAGTAGTTTGAGGGCATTACTTTACAACAAGAAACGTTTTTTAGAGGCATGTATCGCCACGGGCAATAATGTGCACATTCACAAACAAAGTACTATCCCTGAGTCACATTGGCTGGGCTGTACCTCTAGCCTAAATAACAGATCCCGTTCGGGCATCTCGCTCCTAACTGTGTAACCGGTGTTTTTAATTGATGTCTTAATTTTTCTCAAGTCCACATTCTTTTTGCCCGAATTTGCGCAGCACCTCTCGCCACCAAAGCTACCTGCAAAATGTTGATATGCTCTAAGCGTCAATCAATAACTTTTTTTTTCCTCTACTCTAAACTAAACTTCGATTTTATTTAGGTTGATTTTGTACCTACATACTTGCAGCCACAAATTATGACTTGCATTAATCAATTGTCACACCTTTTGCATCTTCCTTTTGAGATTAATGTGATATGCATTAAGTTGTTTAAGTGTCCTGTCATAATCTTAACAGACCCGGACGATCAGTGTAATCTGTATTGTAGAATGCGCTGACTCCAGATTCTTGCTTATTTTCTTGTTGCATACAAATCAACCATTCCAAACTTAAAAGGTGCGTGTATCTGAAAAGAACTTCAGCATTAGCTTAATTCTCTAATGTCTAGCTGTTAATGTATCTGCTCAAAACCTGTACAGCAATTGCAGTGACAGGAGTCGTACGAGTGATTAGGCATTCTAATATTTTGATCGACTTTTGATCGATAACGTGGTGTTGCTAGTGTTCCATTGATACTGCTTTATAGGTATTTTTTTCCCGCTAATAAATTGTAAGAAGCAAATATGATGAGCTTCTCTTACTTACCTCGCTCCGAGATACACCGTTTGCAAAAACTTGTTCCTTGAGTCCATGTTATCGTTCATCCAGCTATATGCTATAACAAATTGCAACAAATGAACCAACTATTGTTCATCAATCGATATGCAAAGACGAAATGCAACGTATTAATTGGTTGTTTTTCCGCTTAAGTCTTGGGCAATCTTTCCAATTTCGAAATGTACGGGTAAGACGTCGATGCATCAATTCTTGACTATGACAATGCGAACACAAGAGAGAGTGATTCTTCGATCCCAATGTTCTGTTTAATGTAAAATTAATAACACATGGCGCTTATCGAGCAGCTAGGACCGTCTTTTCTTCAACAAAGAGGGTCCAAAGAAGAAACTTTGGTAAATGACGCTAGTGCATGGCGATATACCTTAGGAGAGGTTGTCGGCACGGTTGGAGGTTAGACAAGCCTAAACTTTACCTTCATTAAGTGCTCAGTTTGAGCTCGACATGATGTCCGTAAACGATCTTGACCTTCATCACAAGCCTAGAAAACAGAACGCTTTTGACGATGCAATATGGCGTTGTCAGTCGGTCAGCTAGCTCGGTTCGTACAACTAACCTCGTCTATATCGAATATACCCCGTGGCGCGTACGCGTGAGACGACATGTGCGTAGCTTTACTAAATAGATCTGGAGCGCACTGTACTTTATGACTTTGATATATTTCTTCTTGATTGGGCTAGCTAATCTTCGCGAACCATTACCGCTGACACATTGTTTTTATTTAAGCTTAGATTAATTGGTACGATTTTTTGACACATAAACTATTCTTTCATATATGTTTTAAATCTGAAAGATATAGTCGAGCGGCTTGCTGTTAAATAGCCATCCCACGATGCATCTACAATCTGAAGATTTTCTTTAAGACACGCACGATAGAATGGCTAGAAGCCAATATATAGATAGGAGTAAATTTCTAACTTTCTGTATTTTTACAGCTGACTGGCCAAAGCCGCTTCCGTGAAGAGAGAGTTGTAAAGTCGAGGTACTTTCACCGATGAGCTAATATCACCTTGTAGTTATGTTGATCACGCAAAACCAGCCAAATATAGCTTATCAGCCTACAAATGTGACATCTCAGCATACATATTTTGCAGTGAGTCTTTAAGCACACGGCCGACCATTCCGTCTAGATATCTGCCTGTAGACTGTCGGATGTAGAAGTAGTAAAGCATCGATTGCGTAAATGTGTCGGTAGACCGCGAGACTACATCGATCTGGAAGACCATGTTCGTAAACATTAAACAGGTGCCAGCGAAAGTATCCTACTGAGGCGGAACTGCCACTAATTTCGCCAAGCCAACGATAAAATCGGGCCTCTTTGGACTTCCAAGAGGCCGCCTGTATCGGCATATCTTGTAAAGAAGCTGGTGCGTAAGCCGTAAATTTTACCTTCTGGCAGGTGAAACAGGTCCTCACATTCTTGTCCACTATGGGAACCTCCATTATGTTGTGGGAACCAAACAAAGCGTCTGCTCGCGATCGAAAGGACCGATGATTAAAGCAACATGTATCTCCAAGTGTATATCTTACTCCAGGTCCATTAAAATGAATTAACGATCTGATTTAAAATTTGTTTTAACGTATTTTAAACCAGACCCTCTGTTTGTTAATCGCGATATAAACATTGTCGCTATCGAGGGTTCAACCTCTTGCAATGAACAACCTCTTGACTTCGGCACCTTCGCCTGCAATGAACAATCGTATAAAAGGCTTAAAGCTGGCACCTTTTTTGTATACCTTCCGAACTTGCACGTCCATAAAGATATTTATCCTGGTAATTCGGACCAACTCATAGTCTGAGCTGCGCAAAAGCGTGTCGGCAAGCATACTGCATTTTCAGACCTAAATAAAAAAAAAGTACACCGATCTTATCGATTTTTATAGCAAGATGGGATCAGCTTACCGCCGTCTCCAGAATGCGTGGATTTAATAGGCTACAAAAGCTCAAAGCAAAAAGGTGCACTCAAAAAAATTCAATCGCTTAATCCATGTCAAGCAAATTCTTGTCAAGAGCGAGATACTTTTATTCGGCAGCTCCAAGTTGCCAAGACCTAAGCATAATAGTTTGCTTACGGCTATCCTCATTGAGTTTAGTGACGCGCAACCGATAGTGTAGTTAGAATCGTCGCAAAAGACGCTTTGTATGTCTGGGCAAAGCCAAGACTAGTGCTTGCTAAAGGCTTTAAAGTGCTTTTGAAAGTAGACCAATACTAGCATTTCCAACACCGCTTAATAATCTTTTTATAGTAGGTCCGAAAAGCATTAACGTGACCCGCATATTTAGCAGTATTCTAGCCAATTTCTTTAATTTTGAAAAAGTGTAGCGCTGGCCAAGACCAGAAAAATTGACTTCCTCCGTACCCAAAATCTTATTCCAAAGTAGCCGAATGCAATAATCTCCACTGCCGCATTACGGATTGTGGTTGTCGGTAATCTTATAAAACATGCCTCGTTGCACTCACGAAGCCGACTGATTTGCGCTAGAACGGCTATGCATGAGAAAGTCGTATTCGAAGGAAAGGCTGTGGTACAGCTGTGTCACAAGATGGTCAAGCGTCGCAGGGGCATTCATTAGCTTCGCAACATCCAAGCACGAGGTGCGGCAAAAGTCGATGCAAACTAATGCCGCGTGCTGAGCATTGTGCATATTAGAACCAATTGTTCACATGCTGTGAGCAAACCGAACAGCGATGGTCCCAACGCGGCTACCGACAAAACATTTAATAGGTGGGGTGCAATACACCGAGCAGTGTATCATCAATGTTGCTAGCTCACAATGATCGCTTTGACCGAGATATGAGTGAGATTTCTTTATTAAGAGTCGTTCTTAGCGCTTCCATCGTTACTGGCTAGAAGTTATTTTAACTGTGCTAAACTTTGCTGTCTATCATAACCTATCCTCGAGTCCAAGACAGTTTCTAAGGCGCAAGTACAATGCGTACGGCATCCAGTGCCAGGATTGAGCCTTTGCTCTTTCGAACCGCTGGATGTTTGCGTAAGTCCACAAAGGAAATATCCGCGGAGCTATCAAGCTGCCCCATGAGCTGCACTGGCTCATGCTGAGCATAAGTCAAGACCGCAGCCCCAATGCTATAGGCATAATGGTATCCATCGTTGTTTTCACTCGATCACAGCAACTTCGCTGATCACGCACGAAGTTTATCTGCCCGTTATAATCAAATTAATCAAACTAAGTTCCAATATGGCTGCTCCTCGTGCACTTAAAACTTATCAAGGATGTTGATCATGTTCTCTGGCTCACCAGACTCAAGTGTTCGACTGGAGCGCAGTCACGTAGTGCGTGAGATTCGCAGTGAGAGCAGTGGCGTTCGAAACATCTTTTTTAAGCTGGTTCATTGACTCTCATAATGATCAGGCAAAAAAGAGGAAACGTGTGCTCGAAGGCTCACAGCACAATATGTGTGCTGAAATGCCACATTTGTAGGCTAACAAGGTCTATTTGGCTGAATTTACATGGTTCCCAAATTTACGGTTATAACTTCTTTTTAAATAATACATTCTCCAGCTCTTAGATGCAGAAAATTATCGAAAGTTGGAAGGAAAGCTTCAATTTTTACCATACAACAACCATTTAAATCTGCTGAATGTCGGCTAAAAAACATCATACCAAAAAGACGCTTTTTTTTAATTTAATATAATAGTCTCTGTAGTTTTACGACGTTAAGATTGTGGAGTAGCAATTGCTTAAATGCGTTAGTAAACTACGAGACCACATCTGTCTGAAGATCATGTTCGTGAAAAATAAAATCGTTGCTGCCTTTTCGGAAGCTATACTGACTTAAGCAGGTACCAGCCGTTCTATCCTGCTGAGGCGGGACTATGCTCATAGTGCCACAAATTTCGATAAGCCAACGATCTATTTGAGCCTTTATGGGCCTCCAAAAGCTCGCCTGTCTTAGCCGCTCTTGCAAAGGAGCTGGCGCGTAAGCCGCAAAATTGACTTTCTTGCAGATGTCACAGCTCCTCGCATCCTCGTCCACTGTGTGAAATTTCCCTTTTGTTGAGGGGACCACACAAAACGTCTACTCGCAACAAAAGTAGTCGCCAATTTTCTGGGCTCTATAGCTGAACGTCTACATTTACTTCTCGATATGTAAATCGTCCATCGGCAAACTCCCTGATATAACCATAGGGTATGTCAGCAGCGTAAATCCGACAGCTAAGAGCTCGAACATTGCTTTATTTTAAGATTAGAGAAGACTGCGATTACAAAGCCTGACACTTTTGAAAACTGATACATGAGGTTACATGTGCGGTACACATTGGCACTTCTTTGTCGTGATAAAGACCATGTGAGTTCATGATACCTGCAAGACGCGTTTACCAGTTCTGACGGACGCCATAATGTGATCAAAGTATCTGCTGTATTCGACGTAGTAATTGCTGTATTCGACTTACGATACAGCATATACACTTCTATAAACCTCGGGTCCTCAGTTTGAAATCGCAGAAGGATGTCATTATCTGATGCTCTGGATACTGACCATCTGATCGGTCAGCAGCTCATACACAGTACTGCAGATAGTACGCACTCGTTTTAATATCGTAGTTTTAGAGCTCTATTCTATAAGAGAGATTACGCTATTTATATTTATTTAATCGTACTTGATTCGAGATAATCGATGATGGCCCGCGACAAAACATTTAATCTATTTAACACGTCCAACCTTTCTAACAGCATATGACCGTATCATGTCTATATAATGATTATGAGCCGGATGGAGATCTGAAGGTAGCAAATGTACCTCCGCAACTTGTCATAATCCAACTAATCAAGTGATGCTCAAGCTTAATTTTTTGCGCCATTTCAGGTTGCTATCAGCTTTCATACAGCATTCCTTCCCTTTTTCTTACGAAAAAGGCATCAAAGGTCTCACATTTCTCAAGCGGCAATGGCTGATGACACAGTGCCTCATGCCTAGCATGAGGGTAATCCATTCCACACTCATCTATCCGGTGAAACTTAATCTTGGATCTATGGACATAAAAAAACAGACCGAGTTTTTAAGACCCTTCAGATCATACACGCTCAGCCGCAAAGTACTTCCCATATGAGGCAAATCTAATACATCTTTGTACAACCCGAAGGAAGCATCCATCTTTTCAAGGCGGGCTTTTATCTTTGAAAACTGTTTCTGCGATGATTTTGCTTTAGATCTCACAGGTCGGTAGATTTGAGCTTGGCGTGGCTCAGTAGGTCTGGCACCTTAGACAGTGCCTTACACCATGACACACCTTCTGTGACACAGCAATTAGGTGCGTTGCTCAGCCACAAATATATATATATATAGTTCTAATATATCTTTGTTCATGGATCTCACTGCGAAAGGTCCCTTTGTCGGCTACGATGTCGATCATGACAGCCAAAAAAACATTTGGATCGCGTCTCTATCATATTCTAGCGAAGCCATGCTATACGCTCATCGAAGCCATGTGTGATACTGTACTATACTCTATGCTGCGGACCTATTCTTTCGGTTAGAAGAGCTTCGTTGCCCACACTTAGTGGTGCTATGCTGTTACCCACCTGTTGCTAACATTTTTAGGTCATCGCCAGCGTCTTTAGGTATCCAGTTGTGCCCGAGAAACTAGTTGCCAGCTAGAAAAGACTTCAAAGACGTCGTCACATCTACTCTCAGCAACTTGACACCTCTCAAGTTCACTTCGTTCGAAGAAGTTGTGCATACAACAGGACCAAAGGGTCTAAACCTATGTTGTGCAAAATCAGACAGCTAGTATGTATGGCTATGGCCCATTTATCAATTAGGGCTCGGGCTTTTCTAAGCACGGCATGCACACGAGCAAATCGTACTTGTCCATGTCAAAGACAAAAACGGCCTTCGTACTCTTGATTTCTCAAATTATAGCAGCTCTTTTAATTATAAAAGTGTATAGAGTTGCCTGTAAAATAAAAACTGACTTTCTGAGGATCACTCCAAGTATATCAGGCAATCTATTTTGTTTGCCGCAATCCGTTGTTGGCACGCAAATTTTTGTAATCTCCCATGACTCGAAAAGAAATGTTACAACCCTGTATGTTTGCGTTAATTTAACAGCTTTAAGCTGCTTGTATCTTCTTCAAGAGCTGCCACACTCTCAGAGTCCACTGCTTATGGTGTTTATCAACCTTATGCATAGTATGAGGTCTTAGTTTTTCCTTACCACAACAGAAGACTGGCATTTTACTGGATCTGAGGGTGCTGCTTTTGACTGCAACCCTCTAAAGCCCATGGATGAGTCAAGGGCTCACTATTGTTGGCCCAAGTTGGGACAGGCACGGACCATATGCTCTTGCTAATCATAGTCAGAACAGCGAGTATTAAAATACTCGAGAACACTGAACTTTCTGAAACATGGGCCGTACTTCTTAAGACGAGAAGCTGCATATCCACGAAATCCGAACCGGGGCAAGTCTGTCTGCGGATTTCTTCTTCGTGAAAGCATTTTCATCATAAGTATTTAGTCTGAGCCTATCTTTAAGCCATTAATGAGCATACAAACCTAAGCATTTTTAGAAATTGGCGCGTTGGTAATGGTTGACAATATATGTACTAATAAAGCTCGCGCTCATCTCGATCACAGAGAAGAGTACCAAAATGCTGGTAGATCTCGAAGACATCTTAACAAAATAACGCCTTAAGTCCCGTTTGGGTTGCGGAATCCGATTAAATTTTTCACACTCCTGATTATTCGTGATCAAGGCCACCTTAAGACAGTTTCTTCTCCCTCGTTACAAAAGAAAAGGTTCTGGTCTATCTTCCCTTTTGCAGTAAATCAAAGTAGATTTCGGGTGGCTTGTCGACCAACATCGCAACCTTTCAACTAGAAAAGCCAATGGGGTCGTGACCCGTTTCTTCTGCTTGGTTGCAGGGAGGACTGCAAAAATATGCACCTTTTTACGGCCCATAGTAGCCAGCAAGATTTCCGAGTAGCATAGATTGCGTGTGGATAGGTAATAATTAATGTATTAATGTCGGATTCTTTGATGGTCAATCTACTAGCGAAGGCGATGGAATTACTACAAAGTGCAATCAGGTGTGACCAAGTCATACAGCACCTTGCACAGAGGGAAGTGCAGGAAGATATATGGTTGTGTGGTATCGACTGTTTACTATGTTGATAACCAACACGCAAACGAGCTCTCCCATCTTATTATCGTTTCGTAATTAAAGTAATCAGATTACACTATACTTTTTGGGTTCGATAAAAAAAAGTCGATTTTTTGGAACCTGGATGTTGTAGGGACAGTCAGTGACAAGAAACATTTTCGACGCATAAGGAGATCGATGCTTATCGATCGTTTGGGTACGTAACCAGCCAGCACTCGCGGTCATTTAACTCACAAAAAATTGATTTTTCTAATGGACCGATTGCTTTTTTCACCTAACAATCGTTTTGGTATCGAACTTAATCGACCGCGCGTATGTCACTGAAGTTAGAGCCACTGTTCATGATATCTGCAGTCGGGCACAGCATCTAACGACATAGCCTTGATGCTGGTGGTGCACCTTGAAGTGAAAATGGGCGTCATAGACTAATAAGGAAGGAGGACTTTGTTTGGTATGTCGTAATAAACAAATGGTCGTCCAGGTTGTGTCTTAAATGTCTACATAAACATTGAGGTAGTTACAATAGGGTATATCGCAGATGAAAGATCAAATCGTGCAACATGCTTTTATCAAAATTGATTATTCAATAAAATGTTTGAATTTGTGCTCCTAATTGTACTTCTTAGAGTCATTGTCGCTGATTTTCGAAGTCAGTTGTACCAAAGACGGGGGGTAGTCACCGATTCGTGAAATTGGCAGAAGCTGCGACCGCCACATCACTGCACCATTGGATGCGGCTGCGTTTCATGAGTCTGACGCATGTCTTACTTCCCCGCGATCTGCTTTTAAATTCCGAGTTATCGTTGGTGACGTGAAGCTTCCGCTCCACTGTTGTGCGACATCTGGGTGCTCGATGACATGCCTCATCAACATGAAAAGTCCCAAAATGCCGGCATATTTATGATTAGGTGTCGATTTGTGGCTTCACGCCGAAAATTTGCCATTCAAGTTGACTTGGATCGCATGCAGCGCGCGGCACGACGCACTTCCTCTTCCGACCCAGCAACAGCGGACAAGCCGCTCAGCTGTACTCACAAAAATGGGCGACCACGACAACGTCTCCGTAGCTGTCAAGATGGCGCCAGCACGGCCCATCGAAATATGTCCCCGAGAGCAAGCGGCCGAGACGATCGTGCGCGCGAGCTTGTCGTCACTGTGCATAAGCCTGAGGAGTTTCCGACACCGAAACCTGCTGATGCTTTGTTTGACCGTGTCATCTGCTGTGCGTCGTTATCTGGAGACGGTCTGATTCGCAAGTTTCCTGGAAAATGGCGTATGTGGAGTTCAGAGCAGGCATTATTGAATCACCCACGCCAGCTTGGTCTAGTTGAACATGCTGTGACTCTCGTGCGTGTTGGGGCCACTCTGCTATACAGCACGCGATCGTTGAATCCAATCGAAGAGGAGGCGGTGGTAGCTAAATTGTTACGACGCACCAATGGTGCATTGGAGCTCGTAGATACTGACAAAGGTATTTTGGAATTGCAGCGCTCGCACGGATTGACCTAGTGGACTGTTCCTAATTCGGAATCGTGCGAAGATGCGCCAGAGGATCAGCGACATCGTTTTCGTCCGTCCATGTGCCGCCTTCCAGCAGAAAGTGCGCTGAAATGCACTTGGAGCGTTGTGTCCGACTTTTGCTCCATCACATATAAACGCGAGCAATTCTCGCCTTCATGAGGTGGATGTCGAAAAGATTATTGCAGGTCCTGCTTTAAAACCGCAATCTATGAGCAAGACGGAGGCAAATGCGAACAGCAGCTTCACTTCAATCGATCGGCACCACTTGGCATCCATTCAATCTTTTTTTTATCTTCGTAGTGCCTCAGCCTTCTTAAAACGTGCAGGGATAGCCCGTCAGAAGCGCGCCGTGCACGTGGTAACGCCTGCAGTAGCAGAAGTCGTGACGAATATTTTGGAGACGCCTAACTATTTATCACGCCGGTGTATTCGCGCTGAAACCAGAACCCGGAGTTGACGCTGTTGCCAATGAACTCACAGACAATGGATCCCGTGCACTGCTTCACGAATTGAAAGCTCGAACTTTGATTTTACCATAAGACGAGTTCACACCTTTTATGGAAGCGCACGAAATGTGGCTAAAAAATGCTGGAGAGCCCGCTCGTGAGCAACTTGCCAAAATGACTGAAGGAAGCTTTGCCGTTATGCTCGATGACATGGAACCAGTCCAGACTAGGGAAAGAGACATCGTGCTGGTTGCTGTTAAACGACACAACTCGCGCTTGATCATATCGTTTCCTGCGGCGCTTTAACGACTCAAACTGCTTTTAGGAGAAGCTATTGATGCGGATGACGGCGAAGACGGCTATGACTCGTTAGAGGTTGAAGACAAGTGAAAAATAGGTCAATTTTAAGTGAGCTTTGAGGTGTGATCATGAGTCTTACAGGAGTCGATTGCATCCTTCGCGAGTCAGCTCTCTCTGTCGCTGTCGGACGCACTGCATGCTCAAGGCCGATCATATACTAGACGGAGTGAAAGGGTTTGCCAGACACTGAAGCGCTAGCGGTTGGTGCTATGTAATGTATTTGAGTTGATTTGTACCTTTTGTTCATGGTGATTTGTACGAAATGTTGCATAAAATACTGGTGACACTCGAAGATATGATATCTTCTGACTAGCAGGCATGTCAATCATAGGTTCAGATGGCCTCTTCGAGGTCGCATATCTCCACGAGAACTGCTCCCATTTCTGCACAACTTGTACAAGAAGATCCCTGAGATCCCCACCAACGTAGCGGGCGTTTCCGGACTCGTATTGCTTTTGCCGAATTCACCCACCGCTCACCTACCCAAAACACAATTTTTGGTACACTTGACTCAGAAATTCACAATATAAATACCTTGGTATGTAAATCAATTTAGAGCATTTAATTATTAAAGTCGGCTATTTACCAACAATAAAATTTCTTGATTATTTTTGTCCCTTGCCGACCAATGTGATCCGCTCGGAATTGTTGCTGGACTATTAAGCGAGTACCACATCACAGTTGCTTCATGCAAAGGAAGTAATGACGTGTTGCTGTTGTCGTGCGAAAATATGCAAAGTAAAAGCCGCAATGCGAGGACAGAATACAACAGGACATTTCTCTAAATGATCGATAGCCAGGTTTAGCATAATAAAAACAACATCTAGCCAGTAAGACTAGTGTCACTTATAATTGCGTTGCTAGCTCACATTGATCTCATATATCGCTCTGCGAGATCATTGTGAGTTCGAAGCGTTAATGGTACACTGCACGGTGCACTGCACATTAGCTGTTGAACAATTGATCCGCAGCCGCGTCGTGTCGGCGCCATCGTTGCTCGCTTCTCTCAAACATGTACGTGTTGGGTTCTTGAATGCACAATGCTCGGCATGCTGAGAAGCTCGCCACTTGGTTCGCTCTCGCGATTACCTTGGCGGCATCAATTTGCAGCAACTGTTGCCGCATCTTCTGCATTTATCTCTCAATATGTAAATCCTCTATGGGGAAGCCATCTGTTTCTATTTAATCCTGGTATTCTAAGGGTTCGTCCGCAAACTCGACAGCATCAATGAGATTAGAGGAGAAGGCTGACGACTGTGCGGTCACAAACACTTTCACGTCCGAGTACTTGATACATGGTGTTATTAATGCCTCTATCTGATCCTCTGGATATAGACCATCTGATCGCTCAGCAGCTCATTCTCGAATACAATACAGTACATCAGATGGTAAGCACTCATTCTTGAATACAATACAGTCCAGCAGATGGTAAGCACTCATTCTTTATTAAAGTTTACATTTAATATCATATTCAAACTGCTTCTAAATGCCGTCATCCCACTTAAAATTGCGCTACGTAAATCAGTTTTACCTAACAATAACTCATTAGTAGCATGTCCGTGAAAGAACACTTAATCTCATTAAGCAACGAGAGGGGCTGTAAACCCATGTAACGGCATATGATGGATACATGTCTATTGCACCGTATGATAAGGAGCCGGATCGTAATCCGCAGGCAGCAAATGCTCTTCCGCATCATGTCATTTTTAAATAATCCTTTTAAAGCAATGCTAAAGCCAAAGATTCTGCGCCAAATCATCTTGCTATCGGCTTTCACACTCGTGGCAAGTACGAAGGCCATAATGGCGATGGATGCCCAGGCCCACAGTCACATGAGGAGCTTGTCAGCAGCGGATACTCGAGCTGACAGCTATGAGGAAAGAATGTTGAATACTTTTGGCGCAAAGGTTATATGGGAATTGGAGAAGTTTGCGCCAAGTCTGCGTTTAAGGCTCTCTCCTGACAAGAAGAAAGCGATCAATTACTTTTTCAAGAATTTTCACGTGGGTCTAGCGAAGAAAAATCTATTCGCAAGTAAGCAGTATCGAAGGTGGGCCAGATGTATCCTTGACGCCTACAAAGACTCTCCAACGACCTATATGGCCTTGTTTCACGAGCTGAAGAAACACTTTAACGACTATGAGCTGGCTACGTTTGCACTTGATGGTCTGGCATCCCAAAAGACAGAAGCCGTATCCAAAAAATTTTACGACCTTCAGATGGAAGATTGGAAAGCGAACAAGAAAGACCTTGATGTCTTTCGTGCCTTAGAACTGGATACCGACAAGGGCAACGTATTCAAGAACCCGCTCTTGGAGACATATGTCTCCTTTCTTCGTCAGGGTTTCCGAGAAGGTTTTGACGAGCAGCCTATATTCAGTGAG
Source organism: Plasmopara viticola (assembly GCA_001695595.3). Lineage (NCBI taxonomy): Eukaryota > Oomycota > Peronosporomycetes > Peronosporales > Peronosporaceae > Plasmopara > Plasmopara viticola. Next base: position 226,925 of record MBPM02000045.1, on the reverse strand, counting down.
TTGTATACGATGCTAGAGCAGAAGTATGGCGTTGTTGGCGTGGCTGAAATGCTGGGAGCTACGAATGTTGATCTCCGCGAAGGAAGCGTTGGTAATGGGGTGAAAAAAGCCCTGTTTTGGCACGTATCCAAAGAAACGTCAGATGAATCACTCACGGGCGTAGAGTCTGTTTTCGACAAATATGCCGTGGTGGATTCTTCAGCTGTCAGCATCTGGCTTTCTTACGCCAAATGGTCGTTGAAGGAAGGAGATTACGAGAAACTGGTGACAGGCATGTTAAACGGCTTGTGGAGCCAGCGTGAAACTAAAGTCAAGGCTCTTGCTACCGTCATTGCGGCTGCGCAAAAGGACGAGAGCACGCTCAAAGTTGCTTCAAACACATTGGAAAAGCTGTTTGATGAGTGGGAGAAAGATCAAAAGACGACAGGTGATGTGCTCGACATTCTTGGGCTCAAACCGGCGAAAATGAAAGCTATGGACATGTCAGAGAGTCCACTTTTAGAGACGTGGTTTGCTTTTGAATTGCGACGTCATGCTACAGATGCTAAATTACTTGGGACGTTGCTAAGTCAATTGACTGAGGTACAATTAGCGAGCATGATAGTCATGAAGACAGCCAATCCAATCATCAAAGGACGTGTTCCCAGCGTAGAAGCGGCACTCTTCCACAAATGGGAAACGAAGTTTTTTGACGGATACGATGCTTTTGTACATCTCCAATTGCGTGAAGCTGGCGACAAACTTTTTCTTCACCCGGCGTTAAATGTCTGGTATCGGTATGTTTTTCAACACTACGGCCCGAAATCCGATAAGTTGATTCCGCAGGTCGTAGAAAAATTCATCCGTGATCACGATTCGCTTCGAGACATGGTGTATAAAGAATTGAAAAGAAACAAAGACTCGAGCGCGAATAGCATTGCCAGATTGCTTAGCTCGTAGTCTTAATCTATGCACGGTGTAAGCCAGTCAGTCCGATTATGATTATGGGTAATAATGACGATTTTGAAAGAATTCAGTCGCATTTACTCTTTTTGTGATCTTCACCCGATACGTTGGCGTACAGGTTTATATTCAAAGTCACAAGTACGTTGCCCAGAGTGGCGCGCTCCACACCGTCTGTATCTATAGTGACTGATACAAATTACCATTTGCTGTAAAAGTATACGTCAGCCTCAGTTAATATACTGTACGCTAACTGCCAAACTAGCCTTGAGTTTACCGCTTTAACGATTTCAAATATAACTTTTGCGCTAAAGCTGACTGTTAAATTTATCACCACAAGGATTTATTTTACTGAACGATAGTACGGGGACATTAACAAAAGACAGCATGTATCACCACAAACAATGAAGTGCACGTTTACAAATGAAGTATTTGTATTAAGTCACATCAAATGTGCTGTAGTTTCAGCCTAATAAATGAGTCTGTCTTGGCATCGAGTAAGAGCTCATCACGCTTCACTTCTAATTGTCTCGCAGAGTTCCATTTAGACGCGGCCTATGTATTCCGCAGCCAATTCACATATTCTCTATTCTCCTTTGCGAAGCTCGTCAATCCACCGAAGCTACCTGCAATAACGTTGCTCCAACTCAAGACTTTGATTTATATAAGAATTTAATCTTCGACAAGCATACTTGCAGACACAAACTTTGACTTGTATGAATTCATGGCCGCACTCTTTTGCTTCTTACTTTTAGAATGAGTTCAATATCCATCAAGTTGTAAAAGTTATCAAGTCATGATCTTGACGAATACAGACGATCAGTGATATCTGTATCATACGTTGCGCGTATTCAGACTCTTACTTTGATCTTGGTACACACAGATTTACCATTTACTACTCCAAATGCGCGTGTACCTCAAAGGTTCCTCAACACTTGCGAGACAATCTTTCGTCTGGATGTTATTGTATCTGCTGAAAATCTTACTACTTTTGCAATGACAAGAATTGTACAGAAAAATAAGCATTGTTCAATTTCGATTCAAGTTTGGTATGCTTTTCGTCGCTGCTGGTTTTTCATTGACACTATCCTATAGGTAAGAACTTTCTGCCCATAATTTGTATAGAGCAAATCAAGTGAGCTTTTGTCACTCAAATCGTTCCCGGATATATGTGTACAAAAAAAGAATGTTTTTGTGGGACCAAGCTGTTATTGTGCATCAACCTTTTGCGCAAAGACGAGTTGCAACGTATGTAAAAAAATATAGTAGTCATATAATCATCCTTAATGTTAAGTCTTAAACGATCTCTATGTAGGTTGAAATGTACAGGTAAGACGTCGATGCTTCAATACCTGACCGTGACATTGCAAATACGACAAGTAGATCTCTTCGAGACCATGGACTTCTTAATGTAAGAATGGCAGCGTATGGCGCTTATCGAGCAGCCAGGGGCGTCTCTTCTTCGATGGAGAAGCTTCTGTGGGTAATTGACGATAGTGCACGGCTATAATCCCAAAAAATGGAGTGAAAGATACAGCTGAAGGCTAGAAAAGCCTAGAACTATATCTTGAATGAATGCTCTATCTAAGCTCGACGGGATGTCCATAGTAGAATTTGACTTAAAGTACAAGTCAAGAGAATAAAATGCCTTTGCCAGTGCAATATGGCGTTGACCAGTCGGTGAGCTAGCTCATGTCACAAGTGCGACCTCTTCATGATCAAATATAATTAGTGGCGCATACGCGCGAGATGACATGTGCGTAGCTCTCATAAATAGATCTGGGTAGTACCGTGCTGATAATCTTGGATGTTCTTCTGCATGAATGGGCTAGCTTACCTCCCTGATCCATTAACACCAACAGGTTGTGGCTCCGAACGAAATGCCGAGCGGCTTGCAGAAATTAGCCATCCCCTCATAAGCAAATTAAGGACTTCTTAAAACATACGCACGACAGAATGGCGAATAAAAGAGATATCTGCCAGGAGTAAAAACCTATCTACAAATCTCGTTACAGCTGCTTTTAAACAAAAATGTGCCTACGCTTGATTGGATAATTTCAGTTGTAGCTAACATACATGTTTGATGCTTTTAATTGGTTGCGAGTACAATTGGACTTCTGGTAAAACGCTTTATGCCATATTATTACTAGGGACCGGTAAACACGCAAGCGTGAGAACCGGGTCGTTTGCGAGCACAGCTGCAGAAGGCCAATCCATCGGCTGAGCAAAAACTGATTCTGAAAACGGATGATCACAGTCTTTGTCTTAAAGGAGCTCGAGTCGATAAATTTACTCGCGAGTAGATGCAACTGGCTTGAAACTTAGGTTGGATAGCCCTCGTGATCTCGAAGCTAGGGTGGGCATCCAGTGCTTGTATTGGCTAAAACAGTTAAAAGAATCGGCGTTACGATTCATTAGCTCCTGGGCTGCATCCGGCGGATGTCAATCGCGAGCAATATCATGGCAAAGGGTACGCAGTGCGCCACATATTGGTGGGACATTGTCCTTCTTCCCTTTAAGGTAGAGATACTTACCGCCACTATTTCGTGAGAAGTTTTCTCGTGCGACACAGTCGCCGAGATCACATTTTTTATCTGTGAAGAGGGGGGAAAATCCCTACTCAGAGATTTTTATGAGTACAAGGATTAACTTAAGTGAGATTGCCTATACATTATAAATACTTTCAACCATAGTGACCAGCGTCTACGGAGAATCACGTTATTAAGGATGACTGGATTTATTTGAGCTCATCTCGAGGTTCCTGATGATCGCTACTAAAGATCCCGCCTCCAGCAGTGCTCACGGAAACATGACGTTACGAATTTTAGGTCGCAAATGAAGGAGTCTACTGGCAGTCAAAGACAAGTTTTTGCCAATCAATATTGTGCCAAACGTACCTCTCCATTTGTCCGTCGACTTTGTTTAAGCTGACGCAACGTTAAAGTTGCGAGTATAGCTTCAGTGCTTCTGTAAATGAGATGCAAAACCTATCCATTCCAAGACAATCTATAAGGCGCAAGTACGACGCGTACAGCATCAAGTGCCGAAAACGAGCCTCCACTCTTTCACGCCGCTAAATGAGTGCTTTAGTTCACATAGAGAGATTTATGCGGAGCTATCAGGCTGGCCCCTTGGGCTGCACGTAGCTCATGCTGAGCATAAGCCAAGGCCGCAGCCCCAATGCTAAAATCATTATGGTACCCATCGTATCTTTTAACTCGATCACATCAGCTTCGTTGGTCACGAATTTATACTTTGCTCGTAGAAACAAAACGAATGAAACTTAATTCCAGTGTCACTGCTCCTCATACATATTAAAATCATCATGGATGTTGATCATGTTTTTTGGCTCACCAGTCAGCTGGAGAATAATCACGTAGTGCGTAAAATTCCCAGTGAGAGCAGTGGCGTTCGAACATATTTGTGAGCTCGTTTATTGACTCTCATGATGATCAGACAGAAAGGCTTAACCATGTGCTCGAAGGCTCACCTTACAATATGTGTGCTGAGATGCCACAAATTTCTAGGCAATAAGCTATTTATGGTTGAGTATGCATGGTTCCCATATTTACGGTGCCAACATGTTTTGCAATAAATGCCCTTGAATTTTGCCAGCTCTTAGAGGCAGGCATTTATTGAAAGTTGAAAGAAAAACTTAAACCTTTTTCACCAAGGCCTCTAATTCGAGGTCAATTTCCTTACAAAAATAACAATCTAAATGTGATGAAAGTCGGCTAAAAAGCACCAAATCTAAAAGACGCATTCTTTCAAGTAAACATGTTACTTCCTGTAGATTGTATGACGTTGAATTTGTGAAGCAGCGTTTGCGTAAATGCGTTAATAAATCGCGAGACCACATTTGTCTGAAGATCATATTCATAAATGTTAAAATTCTTGCTACTTTTTCGGTAGCCATATTGGCTTTAATAGGTACCAGCTGCACTCTCCTGCTGAGGCGGTACAATGCTCATGGTGCCAGAAATTTTAATAAGCCAACGATAAAATCGAGCCGTACGGGCCTCTGAAGATCGCCTGTGGTAACAGCTTTTGGAAAGGAGCTGGCGCATAAGCCGCAAATTTCACATCCTGGTAGATGTCACAGCCCCTCGCATCCTCGTCCACTGTGTAAGGCCTTTTGTTTGTTGTGAGGACCAAACAAAACGTCTGAGTTCCAAAAATAGGACCGCTTATTATAGCAGCACGTATCTTCCCGTATACATAATTCATCAGGCCATAAAGATTTAAAAATAGGGACTCGCGATGGATCTTTTTGTTTGGCCTATTGTAAACCAAGTCTTCTGTACTCTTATAGCGTTGCAATTATTGTCGCTGTCGAAGGTTCATTTCCTCAGCTTAAGCACCTACATCTGCAATAAATAATTGCATATAAGGCATATCTTTGCATCTATTTTTTCCTTTGTGTGTCCGTAGAGCTTTCAATCCTGCTGTCGTGAAACAACTTTTAGTCTGAGCTACGCGAAAGCGTGTCTGCAATGATATTGCAGTTCCCACAATTGTCTTCAATACGTAAGCTATAGTTTGCGTAGAATTTAACCCATTTTGTCATTTCTGGCGACAAGATGGGCGTTCATTACCGCCGTCTCCAGGATTATGTGAATTCAATCGACCACAAACAACTCTTAGCCTAAAAGCTGCACTCAAGATTTTACCATTGTTTACTTCATGACAAGCAGTTTCTAGTCAAGAGATAAATAGTTCTATCCGGCAGACATATAGCTGCCCAGAAACAATCAGTACAGCTCGCTTACTGTCATCTTCATTTAATGCCGGGAAACCAATGGTGCAGTCAGAATAGCCACATAAGATGCTTAACAGAGTTAATGACTCGAGCCATAACTGAGACCTACCGAAAACTTTTTTAATGCTTGAAAAAGTTGCACTCCTCTCACTAATTCTCTATAGTAGTACTGAAAATTTACGCGATCTGCATACTTAGCACTATACTAGCCGATTTCCAAATCTTGTATAAATTAAGCGCTGATCTATACAAATCAACTTTTGCTTCTCCTATGCCTAACATCTGATTCCAAAGAAGCCAAGACAATCAATCCCAACTGCCACATGACCACAATTTCGTCGTCGGTAAAAGGTTTACCGGTCGTCGAGACCTCAGAAGCTTGTCTTGTTTGGTCTGAATGAGCTAGTTGAGCCGACATTTTTGCGTCAGAACGGCTATGCATACAATTATCTTCTTCGAGCAAAAGGCTGTAATACATTTGTGTCACAAGACGATCAAGCGTCGCAGGGCCGTGGATTAGCTCTGTAACATCCACGCATGCCGCTAAGCGTACTTCCCACTGTGAAGAGTCTCTCATTCGAGTTAAATAGTAACAATTGCAATGTGCTTCTGAACATGTTCACGTGTTCTGTTCGAATAGGCGTTCAATCCGCTACCGTTGCGCTGAGCAGCTCATTATAGCAGCAACGAATCCCCAATTCCGTTCAGCTATAGATCCCAAAAAGCTGGTAATGAGTGCAATGCCTCTTCACCACGGCTTTCCTTACCTTTTCTAACAAAAAAGGCATTAACGATCTCACATAACTTAGCGGCAATAGCCGATGACATTGTGCTTCATGCTTAGCATGGAGCAATTTTTTCCTCACTCCTCTATCCTGTGAAACTTAATCTGGGGTCTATACACATCAATGAAAAGACTGGTTGTTCAAGACTGTTCAGACCGTAAACGCTCAGTCACAAAGTATGTTACCTGTAAGACCAATCAAATACATCTTTGTACACATTTTTCTCCCCAAGACGGGTTTTCGTCTTTAAAAACTGTCTCCGCGATAATTATATGCTTTAATTTTTGGCTGAAGCTTAATAGATTCGGGTTCGGCGTGGCTTAGTAGCTTTGAAGCCGTAGACAGTGCCTTACATCATGACACATCTTCTGTGCGTTGTCATATAACTTACTGCTAAAGGTCCCTTTGTCAGCTACGATGTCAATCATGACAGCCAAAAAAAAATTGGATCGCATCTCTATCATGTTCTAGCGAAGCTATGCCATACGCGCTTGGTAGCCGTGTTTGATAGTGTGCTATACTCTATGCTGTGGACCTATTTTTTCGACTGGGATAGCTTTGTTTCCAACAGTTAGTGGTACTATGCTGTTACCCACCTGTGGCTATGCACTTACATTTTAAGGTCATCGTCAGCGTCTTCAGGTATCCAGTGCTGCCAGCGAAGCTGGTTGCCAGCTAAAAAGCCTTCAAAGACGTCGTCACATCTACCCTTGAAAAACATCGGCAACTTGACACCTCCCATATTCACTTCGGTCGTGTATGCCTTTCTATAAAGAAGTTGTGCATACAACAGGACCGAAGAGATAATCGCTAAACTCATGTTGCTCGGAATCAGGCAGCTGGTACCTATAGCTCTGGCCCGTTCATTAGCTTAGGGCTCGTGTTTTTCGAGACGTAGCATGCAAACGAGCAAATCGTACTTGTCCATGGCAAAGACAAAAAAGACCTTCGTATTTGAAGTTCTCGAAACTTGTAACAGCTCCATTTTGATTATAATAATGCATAGGTTATCCAGTCAAATCAAAACTGACTTTCTTGAGGATCACTCAAGAACATTAGGCAATCTAATTTGCTTGCAAATCGTTAATGGCACGTTTATTTGTGTAATATGCCATCACTCGAAAAGGAAAGCCTTGAATATTTGAATCTGGAATAGCACCTTTACGCTACTTGTATCTTCTTCAAGAGCTGTCAAACTCTCAGGGTCCACTTCTTATGGTGTATATAAGTCTCACGCATAGCATGAGGTCTCAGTTCTTCCTTAGTTGAGAACCTCATCACTACAGGAGACTAGCATTTCAGTGGATCTAAGGACGCTGCGCATGACAGCGAGCCTTCAAAGCCATGGATGATCCAAAAGTCCACTTCGTTTACCCCGTTTGGTACAGGCACGGATCAGATACCCTTTCTTACCATAGCCAGAGCAGCGGCTGTAAAAAAGTAACGAGATCACTGAAATCTCTAAATAATTAATTGTACTTCTGTACGACGAGAGCTGCATATCTAAGGAATTTAAAAAGGCAGAACTGTCTGCGGCTTTATTCTTCTTGAAAAGCAATTTTAGGCCATCTTTAAGCCGTCCATAAGTATACAAACCTTACCTTTTTTAGAAATTGGCGCCTTGGTAATGGTCAATCATATATGTACTTACAAAGGTCGCGCTTGTCTCGCTCATAGAAAAGAATACCGGAATGTTGGTGATCTCGAAGATATCCAGACGAGACATTGCCTTAAGTCCCCTTTGGGTTGCGAGATCCTCCGATGAAGATATTTGCGGGTAAATACTTAACGTTTTGGCTGACTCCAAGTAAGAGCGTGCGAACTTCACACGCACCTGATCATCCGTGATCACGGATACCTTCAGACCATCTCGTCCCCTTCGTGTTGAAAGAAAACGTTCTAAGCTTCCTTAACTTATGCGTAAAAATCCTTCATTGGCTTGGTCGTCACCGTAGGTGCTCTCGGGGTTTCTAGTAGATCAAGATTAACAACCATTACCTTTGCAACGAATCCATATTTAATCGACACCTATCTACAATCGTCGGGTACGCAATACTCGAAAATCTTGATGGCTGCTATGGGCCTAGAAAATGGCGCATGTATTTGCAGTCCTTCCTGCCACCATGCAGAGGGAACGCGTCACGGCCCGATTGGCTATTTCAGTCAGAGGCTGCACGCGGAGGAAACAAAATTCCTACAAGTGCAACCAGGTGTGCCGAAGTCATACATCACCTTGCACAGAGGAGGCGTGCAGGAACATATGTGGTTATTTGACGATACACTGTTCACTATTTTGGTATCCAACACTTAAACGAGCTCTTGTTCTCTTTTTGTAACTGAAAAAAAGGTAACGCCTCAATCTCGGTAATCAAATTTAAATGATGGCTGGGAAATCGCATTTTTGGTATTTTGGGACAGTCAGAGACAAGAAAAACTCTTAGGCGCATAAGAAGATCGATGTCTATCGATTGTTTGAATACGTTACTAGCCAGCACTCGCGGTAATTGATGTTTTTAACTCACAATTATTTTTTGTCGCTTATGAATTGATTGTTTTTTTTTTACCTACTGATCGTTTTGGTATCAAACTTAATCGACCTCACGTATGTCACTGAAGTAAAGCCACACTATATGGTAGCTGTAGTCGGGCAGAACATCTCACGATATGGCCTTGATGCTGGTGGTGCACCATGAAGTGAGATCGGGCGTCTTAGCCTATCAAAAAAGGAGGACGTATGGTTGTATGTCGTAAGGAACAAAAGGTTGTCCAAGTCTTGTCACAAATTTCTACGAAAACGTTAAAGTATTTATAAAAGGGTTTTCGCAAAAGTGCGAACTCATTAAAGATCGAATCTTGCATTATGCTTTGGTTAAAATTAATTATTCAATAAAATGTTTGTATTTGAACTGCAATTCTAGACTGATTCCAGAGTCGTTGTCTCATTTACATAAACATTTATCTATTTACACCCGATGCGATGAAAGCGCTAATATAAACTATCAATGTCTACGCGATCATTGTGAGATCGAAACATTAATGGTACACTGCACGGTGAAACGCACATTAGCTTCTTTTTTTTCATCAGCAGCCGAACCGCGCCATCGTTGCCCGCTATCTCAAACATGTACATATTGGGTGTTTGAACGCACAATGCTCAGCACGCTGAGAAGCTCGCCACTTGATTCGCTCTCGTAATTACCTTGGCGGAATCAACACGCAGTGATTGTTGCGCATCTTCTGCATTCATCTCTCGGTATGTAAATCCTCTATGAGTAAGCACTTTGTTTTCAATTAATTCGTGTAATCTAAGAGTTTGTCCGCAGCGTAAGCCCGACAGCTTCGCAGATATGTGAGCTTCACCATTGCTTGATTGAAAAATCAGTGAGATTAGAGGAGAAGGCTGACGACTGTGCGGTCACAAACACTTCCACATCCGAGTACTGATACTCGGGGTTACAAATGATGTACACATTGGCACTGCTCTGTTGAAATCAAGACCGTGTGATTCAATGATCAACATGAATCTGAGGAAAGCATTCGCTGTATTAGATTGCAGAAGGCTGCCTCGATCTGATGCTATGGATACAGAACATCTGACCGGTCAGTTAAATACAATACAGTACTTCTGATAGTACGTTCTCATCCTTTATCGGAGCTTAAATCTAAATATAATATTCATGTTGCTTCTCAATGCTGTCATCCCGCATTAGATTGCGCTACTTAATCAATCGTACTTAACTTTAATTTATCAAGAGAACGAGAACTGGTCCGCAAAAACACTTGAACTCATTAAGCAACAAGAAGGGCTGTGAAATCATCTAATGGTAACATGTCGCTCTTCCGCGACTTGTCATTTTTAAAAAATCCTTCCAAAGCGATGCTCAAGCCTAAAATTCTGCGCCAATTCATCTTGCTATCGGCTTCCACACTCGTGGCAAGTACGAAGGCCATAATGGCGATGGATGCCCAGGTCCACAGTCACATGAGGAGCTTGTCAGCAGCGGATACTCGAGCTGACAGCTATGAGGAAAGAATGTTGGATACTTTTGGCGCAAAGGTTGTATGGGAATTGGAGAAGTTGGCGCCAAGTCTGCGTTAGAGGCTCTCTCCTGACAAAGAGAAAGCGATCAATTACTTTTTCAAGAATTTTCACGTGGACTCGGTGAAGAAAAATCTATTCGCAAGGAAGCAGTATCGAAGGTGGGCCAGAGGTATCCTTGACGCCTACAAAGAATCTCCAACGACGTAATTGGCCTTGTTTTACGAGCTGAAGAAACACTTTCATGACTATGAGCTGGCTACGTTTGCACTTGATGGTCTGGCATCCCAGAAGACAGAAGCCGTAGCCAAAAAATATTACAACCTTCAGCTGAAAGACTGGATAGCAAACAAGAAAGATATTGATGTCTTTCGTGACCTGAAACTTGATACCGCCGAGGGCAGCGTATTCAAGAACCCGCTCTTAGAGGCATATGTTTCGTTCGCTCGTCAGCTTCCACGAAAAGATAAATCAGACGACCAAATCATTTTCGAAAAATTGTATAGTTTGCTGTGGAAGAAATTTGGCTATGCTCGCTTGGCTGAAATGCTTGGAGCTAGGGATGTTGATCTTCGCGAAGGAAGCATTGGTAATAGGGTGATGGATACATTGTATCAAAAGGTTTTTTGGGATGGCCAGAACCAACACTCTTGTCTTTTTTCATGGATCATATTGCTGATGATACTGCAGCAACCAACATCTGTTTTTCTCTCATTAAACGGTGTTAGAGACTGCCTATTACGAGCATTTTTTGAGCGACTTGGTGAAAGGCATGTGGAAAGAGCGTGACTCAAAGGAGAAGGCCCTTGCTACCGTTATTACGGCAGCGCAGAAAGATGAGAGAACGCGTAATTTTGCTTCAGACCAATCGGAAAAGCTTTTTAGGTGCTGGGAGGAGAAAAAAAAAGACGGCGAGTGATGTGCTCAACATTCTTGGGTTCAAGGTGGCAGAAATGAAAGCTGAGGGCATTGTCGAGAGTCCACTGTTAGAGACATGGCTTACGATTGAATCGCGACATCATACTGAAGATGCTAAATTACTTAGAGCATTATTAAGTCAATTGACTATGGAACAATTAGCGAGCATGATAGCCTTAAAGACAAAAGACCCAAACATGACTGCTCGTCTCTTTAGGGTGCGAAAGGCACTCTTCGAAAATTGGCAAATGGATGCTCTTGACGAGGATGCTGTTTTTCAACGTCTTCAACTCCATGACGCTGGCGACAAGCTTTTTACGCACCCGGCGTTGGATGTCTGGTATTGGTATGTTTTTGAACGCCATCGCACGGATCTAGGTGAATTTATTTCGCGAGTTATAAAGAAATTCTACCGTGATTCCCGAATTGCTTCTTGACCGAGTGCATCGAGAAATAAAAGAAGGTTTCTCGAGTGCAATAAGCATTGCCGAAGGGCTTCAGCAATATCGGGAGTAGCTGAATGTCGTATACTACGGACGTCGCGAGCCAGGCAGCTCGAGTGATGACGACACACGAGCGAAATTTAACCGCATATCTTTTGAGCGAATAGCTTGGCGTATATATATAATTTGATAGACACGCGTTTTTCCTTAGAAAACTGCTAACCAGCCCCTCCTTGATACAGTATACCGTATTACAGCGGTGATACGGTATTATCACACCACTTTCACCAGACGGTCGGTAAAGCGTGAAATTCATAAACGTGTTCGACGCAGAGTAGGTACTATCGCGCGATCATCGTTCGGAATATAAGATGCAAATCCTAGTATTGCTCGCTGAACTAAAAAACTCTTCGCCGTGAGCTACAACAAACAAATTTATCTAGAAATGCTATGGTGCGTCTGCTAGTTACTGATGCTTAAAATTAATGATGAATGTCTGAGCTTGGCATTCGTACCCTTGTTTAGTTTCCTCCGCATGAGACGACATCAAATCCTTCTAAGACTGCATTGCATAAGTTTGCCAGAAAAAAGGAGCGTGTGGCAGCTGTTAATTCCAACAAAACGGCAACGCCGAGCTTTTATTACAGAGAAAGAGCGAAATTTCGGCGCAGCATAAGCTACAACCTTTGACGGGATCATTGAAGGAAGCGAATACGAGCTAATCACCGCCAGTGTGGGCAACGTCCTGGACGGCCCCTGTAAGGTGCGTTTGTGAGGAAATTATAAACAGGATTTAGAAGCGTGCCAGCCAAGGGAAGCGATGGAGACGGGATGACGTTCAGATCACTGAATGTCCATCCTTGGATTCCTAATTCATTGCATGAAGATGTATTAAATAAGAGGTGCCTGAGATATACAGGAAGAGACTGCAATCGCGTCGGTTATGTCCTCGCGTAATGCATCGGGTAGATTACGCTACATGCAATTTGAGCAATTATTGGCAAAGAAAGTTGCTGATTTACCAGCTTCGCAAACATAGCTGGGGAAAAATTTCTTAAAATTATCGACCTATAGTCTGGCGATCGCTATTGGTACTTTTTACTTGCTGAAATATGAGTACATTTTTTGCGTTTTACTGATGTAAGTTATGATTTTTGCGGTGTAGATATACGCCGTCAAATGGGATCGACGGGTTCTATGTTGGAGCGAAAGCGTCAACGGTACATAGAACTGCTATAACGATTATCACATTAAACTTTGTTCTAAGAAGCAGATTTACAGATTAGTATGAATGAGCAACTAAGGAGATCAAGTAGAGTGTCCTCTATCATCGACAACACCCAGAGCATCAAGCTTGATCTCTATACTTGTAGCTAACCAGAATTGTAACACAGGGATGCTGAAGTCTTGTTTGACATGTAGCGTTCTGGACGAATGATACCCTTACTACAAAAACAATGCTTTAACTTTAGATTTTTAGGTGAACCTCAGACCGCAAATGCTGTGGAGCAGACGGCTCTATAAAGCTATATTAATGACCTACGATTGGCTGAAGAGACGATGCGATAGTTGTGGACAAACGGGAGACGGTGCTGCTGATATCAACATAAATGCCAATACGGCTCGCACAGCCAATGCTCATTGCTGGACAGTAGTATGAGGACATTACTTCACAACAAGAAACGCTTTATAGAGGCATGTATTGTCACGGGCAATAATGTGCACATTCACAATCAAAGTATTATCTCTGAGTCACATTGACTGTGCTGTACTACTAGCCTAAATAACAGATCCCGTCCGGGCATCTCGCTCTTCTACCTGTGTAACCGGCTTTTTTAATTGCGGCCTTGATGTTTCTCAAGACCACATTCTTTTTGCCCGACTTTGCGTAGCACCACTTCCCACCAAAGCTACCTGCAAAATGTTGATGCGCTCTATACGTTGATCAATAACTTTTTTTCACTTCACTCAAAATTAAACTTTAATTTTATTTAAGTCAATCTTCTACCTACATACTTGCAGCCACAAATTATGACTTGCATTAATCAATTGTCACACCTTTTGCATCTTCCTTTTGAGATAAATGTGATATGCGTTATGTTGTTAAACTGTCCTGTCATAATTTTGACAGATCCGGACGATCAGTGTAATCTGTATTGTAGAATGCGCTGCCTCATATTCTTGCTTAATTTTTGTTGCATACAAATACACCTTTCAAAACTTAAAATGTGCGTGTATCTGAAAAGAACTTCAACATTAGCATAATTCTCTAATGTCTAGCTGTTAATGTATCTGCTTAAAACTTGTACAGCAATTGCAGTGACAGGAGTCGTACGAGTGATTAAGCATTCTAATATTTCGATCGACTTTTGATCGATAACGTGGTGTTGCTAGTGTTCTATTGGTACTGCTTTATAGGTAAATTTCCCGCTCATAAATTGTAAAGAGCAAATAAGATGAGCTTCTCTTGCTTTTCTCGCTCCAAGATACACCGTTTGCAAAAAAAACAAATTAGTTTCTTGAGTTCAAGTTATCGTTCATCCAGCTATATGCTAAGACAAATTGCATCAAATGAACCAACTATCGTTCATCAATCGATACGCAAATACGAAATGCAACGAATTGAGTGGTTGTTTTTACGCTTAAGTCTTGGACACTCTTCCTATTTCGAAATGTACGGGTAAGACGTCGATGCATCGATTTTTGATTATGACAATGCGAACACAAGAAAGAGTGATATTTCGATCCCATTGATTTGTTCAACGTAGAATTAATTACACATGGCGTTTATCGAGCAGCTAGGACCGGCTTTTCTCCAACAAAGAGGGTCGAAAGAACATATTTTGGTAAATGACGCTAGTACATGGCTATATACCTTAGGAGAGGTTGTCGGTACGGTTGAAGGTTAGACAAGCCTAAACTTTACCTTTATTGAATGCTCAGTCTGAGCTCGACATGATGTCCGTAAAAGATCTTGACCTTCATTACAAGCCTAGAAAACAGAACGCTTTTGACGATGCAATATGGCGTTGCCAGTCGGTCAGCTAGCTCGGGTCGTACATTTGACCTCGTACCTCGTGGCGCGTACGCGTGAGACGACATGTGCGTAGCTTTACTAAATCGATCTGGAGCGCACTGTGCTTTATGACTTTGATATATTTCTTCGTGATTGGGCTAGCTAATCTTCGCGAACCATTACCGCTGAAATATTGTTTTTATTTAATCTCAAACTGATTGGTACGATTTTTTTGACCCATAAACTGTTTATTATATATGTTTAAGATCTGAAAGAAATAGTCGAGCGGCTTGCTGTTAGATAGCCATCCCACGATGCATCTACAATCTGACGATTTTCTTCAGACACGCACGATAGAATGGCTAGAAGCCAAGATACAGACATGAGTAAATTCCTAACTTTCTGTATTATTACAGCTGACTGGCCAAAGCCGCTTTCGTGAAGAGAGAGTTGTAAAGTCGAGGTACTTCCACCGATGAGCTAGTATCACCTTGTTAGGAGATGCGGTTATACCCCTCTACAAAATTCATGAGAGTCAATGAATCAGCTTCGGAAAGATTTCTCGAACGTCGCTGCTTTCACTGCAAATACACGGATGTTCTCTGATCGAACGCTTGTGTCTGGTGAATCAGCGCTCATCATATCCTAGATGAGATTTAAAGTACGAGGGGCAGTCACAAAAAGATGAAGTTTGCTTAAATTTGAATTAATGGGCACACTACAAGGTCGTAGCCAACGAAGTGGCTGAGACCACTTAGAAAGCTATGTTGGCTACCATGGATGTCTGTAGTGTTGAGGCCGCGGCTTCGACTCATGCTCAGAGTGAGGTACACGCAGCTCAATGGGCCAGCTTATTTTTATCCAATCTAACGCATACATCTAGCGGCTTAAAAGAGTGAAGGCTCATTTCAAGTTGTTTTCACTGCACTTGTGCCGTATAAATTGTCTGAGAATGACGAAAAATTCTCAAAGGTTGAGTATTAAATAACTGAGCTATACTTTCTACGCTTTCTTGCGACACCTTATATGAGAAGATAGACGAGTGGCGAAATTACGTTAGCAATAGTTTGATTAGCTAAAACTCGTCGCTGACTGCCTGTAGACTTGGAATCTTAAGCCTATACTTTGCAACACCATGTTTTTGTAAGCACTGCTAATCGCGGGAGTTCCAGTAGCGGTCTTTTGGATTCACGAGATGAGTCTAGAATAAACGTTTTGGTGGCGTAAAGCTTCGCGGATACTGATCGACATAAATAAAATCTTACCTAATGTTAAGGTAATTATGCTGAAGTGAGGCCGTATACCCGTTTATCGCGCGACGTGGGCGCCAAGATCCAATTCATAAGAATGGATTGGATCT
This sequence comes from Plasmopara viticola, assembly GCA_001695595.3. Classification (NCBI taxonomy): domain Eukaryota; phylum Oomycota; class Peronosporomycetes; order Peronosporales; family Peronosporaceae; genus Plasmopara; species Plasmopara viticola. Next base: position 210,663 of record MBPM02000045.1, on the reverse strand, counting down.
TGGCGCCCACGTCGCGCGATAATACGCTTCGCGTTGAAGTGACGATTACTCTTTTTAACGACGAGAGGAGAACGACGACGTGTGGTGCACTGCGTATTCTTCGCTATGATGTTGCTCGCGATCGACATCTGCCGGATGCACCCCAAAAGCTGGTAGATTATACCGGCGAATCTTTGAGCTGGTATAGCCAATGCAGGCACTGGATGTCCCAGCTTTGAGATCACGAGGTGTTTTAAAACCGATTCTAAAGCCATTCGCATCTATCCGCGAGAACTTGTTCGACTCGAGCCCCTCGACACGAAGATTTCCCGAGCTCAGAAACAAATTTATGACCCAGCTGATGGCTTGGCGTCCCACGGCTGTTCGCGCAAAGGACCTCATTTTGATAACCTGGCTTGAGTTATGATATAGCTTAGATAAGTTTAAAGAGAACACTGATTGCAATTGCATCTTATTGGAAGGGTCGGACATGTATGCTAAGCCTTTATTGTCTACAATTCAGATTGTCCAATCATGCGCGAGCATATTTCTGTCTTAGCCTTGGCAATCCGAAAGCACCATAGGAAGCCACGCCTGTCCTGGCCTTCTTCTTCTTCGTAAAGAGAGCAGATGAGGACTGTGAAGGGTATAATGGAATGGCGTCTTGTCTTGTTCGTATACTCCCAAATTACCATTCCAAAGGTTCGGTTTAGCTTCTATTATGAGTATACAATATCCCCTTTCATGTTTATCTGATGACTGTGCTTATTTATTACAAGCGGACGAAACTGCTTTTGGCTTAATGCTTATTTTCTGCCAACTTTCAACAGAGTCAGATAGTTGCTTTCGTAAAGAAACTGGCCTTAATTTAAAAACGCTGGTGGAAAAGGTTTTTGAGCTTCCCTTCACTAATTTTAAAAAGATTGTGCTTCCAAGAACTGGCAAAACTTAAGAGTATTTATAACAAAGAATGCTATTACCGTAAATATGTGGACCACGCAAAATTAACTGAATCTAGCTTATCAGCCTACAAATGTGACATCACAGCACACATATTGTTAAGTGAGTCTTTAAGCACACGGCCGACAATTTCGTCTGGATATCTGCCTGTAGACATTTGGATGTAGAAGTGGGAAAGCATCCTCTGCGTAAATGCGTCGGTAGACCGCGAGACCACATCGGTCTGGATGACCATGTTCGTAAACGTTGAACAGGTGCCAGCAAAACTATCCTACTGAGTCGGCACTGCCACAAATTTCGCCAAGCCAACGATAAAATCGGGCCTTTTTGGACTTCCGAGAGTCCGCCTGTACTAGCTTATCTTGTAAAGAAGTTAATGCGTAAGTCGTAAATTTTACCTTCTGGCAGGTGAAACAGGTTCTCACATTCTTGTCCACTATGGGGAACCTCCATTATGTTGTGGGAACCTAACAAAGCGTCAGCTCGCGATCGAAAGGACCGCTGATCAAAGCAACATGTATCTCCAAGTGTATATCTTACTTCAAGTCTTCAAAAATAAAACAACGGCTTGTTTCAAAAAATTGTTTCAACGTATTGTAAACCAGACCCTCTGTTTGTTAATCGCGATGTAAACATTGTCGCTGTCGAGAATTTAACTATAGACTTCGGCACCTTCGCCTGCGATGAATAATTGCATAAAAGGCTTTACACTGGCATCTTTTATGTAATTTTCGAAATCGCACGTCCATAAAGGTTTTTACCTGGTGATTTGGACCAACTCATAGTCTGAGCTGCGCAAAAGCGTATCGGCAAGCATACTGCATTTTCAGACCTGAATTTTCAAACAATACACCGATCTTGTCGATTTTTATAGCAAGATGGGATCGACTTACCGCCGTCTCCAGAAATGCGTGGATTTAATAGACTACAAAAGGCTCAAAGCAAAAAGGTGCACTAAAAAAAATTGAATCGCTTAAATCATGTCAAGCAAATTCTCAAGAGCGAGATACTTCTATTTGGCAGCTTCAAGTTGCCAAGACCTAATCATAATAGTTCGCTTACGGCTATCCTCATTGAGTTTAGTGACGCGCAACCGATAGTGTAGTTAGAACCGTCGCAAAAGACGCTTTGTATAGCTGGGCAAAGCCAAGACTAGTGCTTGCTAAAGGCTTTAAAATGCTTTTAAGAGTAGACTAATACTAGCATTTCCAACACCGCTTAATATTTATTATAGTAGGTCCGAAAAGCATCTAAGTGACCCGCATATTAAACAGTATTCTAGCCAATTTCTTCAGTTTTTAAAAAATGTAGCGCTGGCCAAGACCAGAAAAAATTACTTCCTCCGTACCCAAAATCTTATTCAAAAGCAGCCGAATGCAATAATCTCCACTGCCGTATTACGGATTGTGGTTGTCGGTAAAAGGTTTACTGTTCCTCGTAATTTTTTAAAACATGCCTTGTTGCACTCACGAAGCCGACTGATTTGCGCAAGAACGGCTATGCATGAGAAAATCGTATTCGAAGGAGAGGCTGTGATACAGCTGTGTCACAAGATGATCAAGCGTCGCAGGGGCATTTATTAGCTTCGCAACATCCAAGCACGCCGCTAAGCGTACTTACCACTGTAAAGAGTCTCTCATTCGAGTTTGATAGTAACAATTGCAATGTGCTTCTGAACATGCTAGTAGGACGCGCCTTTTTTGAAAAAGGGTTCAATTAGGTACCGTTGCACTGATCAGCTCATTATAAACAGCATCTCATCGCCATTTCCGTTCAGCTATAGAGCCCCAAAAATTGGCGACTACTTTTTGTTGCGAGTAGACGTCCCCTCAACAAAATGGAAATTCCACACAATGGACGAGGATGCGAGGAGCTGTGACATCTGATGAAAGTCAAATTTGCGGTTTACGCGCCAGCCTTTTTGCAAAAGCGGCTAAAACAGGCGAGCTTTTGGGGGCCCATAAAGGCTCAATTTTATCATTGGGTCATCGAAAATTGTGGCACTATGAGCATAGTCCCGCCTTAGCAGGATAGTGCGGCTGGTACCTGCTTAAGGCAGTATAGCTTCCATAAAGGCAGCAACGATTTTTAATTTTAACGAACGTGATCTTCAGACAGATTTGATCTCGCAATTTACTAACGCATTCAAGCAATTGCTACTTCACAAACAGGCGAGCTTTTGGGGGCCCATAAAGGCTCAGTTTTATCATTGGGTCATCGAAAATTGTGGCACTATGAGCATAGTCCAGCCTTAGCAGGACAGTGCGGCTGGTACCTGCTTAACGCAGTATAGCTTCCATAAAGGCAGCAACGATTTTTAATTTTAACGAACGTGATCTTCAGACAGATTTGATCTCGCAATTTACTAACGCATTTAAGCAATTGCTACTTCACAATCTTAACGCCGTAAAATGCACAGAGACTATTATATTTACTTGAAAAAGAAGCGTCTTTTTGGTTTGATGTTTTTTGGCCGACATTAAGCAGTTAAATGGTTGTTGTATAGAAAAATTTGAAGCTTTCCTTCCAACTTTCGATAATTTTCTGCATCTAAGAGCTGGAAAAATTATTATTTGAGAACAAGTTGAAACCGTAGATTTGGGAACCATGTAATTTAACCAAATATACCTTGTTAGCCTACAAATGTGGCATTTCAGCACACATATTGTGCTGTGAGCCTTCGAGCACACGTTTCATCTTTTTTGCCTGATCATTATGAGAGTCAATGAACCAGCTTCGTAAAGATGTTTCGATCGCCACTGCTCTCATTGCGAATCTCACGCACTACGTGACTGCTCTCCAGTTGAACACTCGAGTCTGGTGAGACAGAGAACATGATCAACATCCTTGATGAGTTTTAAGTGCACGAGGAGCAGCCATACTGGAATTCAGTCTGATTAATCTGAGTATAACAAGCAGACTATAAGTTTGTGCGTTATCAGTGTAGTTGCTGTGATCGAGTGAAAAGCAACGATGGATACCATCATGCCTATAGCACTTTGGCTGCGACCTTGACTTATGCTCAGCATGAGCTAGTGCAGCTCAAGGGGCCAGCTTGATAGCTCCGCAGAAATTTCCTATGTGGACTAACGCAATCATTTAGCGGTTCGAAAAAGCGAAGGCTCGTTTCCGGCACTGGATGCCGTACGCATTGTACTTGCGCCTTAGAAATTTTCTTGGATTCGAGGATAGGATATGATAGACAGCAATGTTTAGCATAGTTAAAATAACTTCAAGCCAGTAACGATGGAAGCGCTAAGAACGACTCTTAATATAGTAGCTTCATTCGTATCTCGGTCAAAGCGATCATTGTGAGCTAGCAACATTGATGATACGCTGCTCGGTGTATTGCACCCCAACAATTAAATGTTCTGTCGGTAGCCGCGTTGGGACCATCGCTGTTCGGTTTGCTCACAGCATGTGAACAATTGGTTCTAATATGCACACTGCTCAGCACGCGGCATTAGTTTGCATGGACTTTCGCCGCACCTTCTACATTTACTTCTCGATATGTAAATCGTCCATCGGCAAATTCCCTGATATAATCATAGGGTATGTCAGCAGCGTAAACCCGACAGCTAAGAGCTCGAACATTGCTTTATTGGAAAATTAGAGATGACTGCGGTTACAAAGCCTTACACTTCTGAGAGCTGATACATGAGGTTACAAGTGCGGTACACATTGGCACTTCTTTGTCGTGATGAAGACCGTGTGAGTTCATGATACCTGCAAGACGCGTTTACCAGTTCTGACGGACGCCATAATGTGATCAAAGTATCTGCTGTATTCGACGTAGTAATTGCTGATTCGACTTACGATACAGCATATACACTTCTATGAATCTCGGGTCCTCAGTTTGAAACCGCAGAAGGATGCCATTATCTGATGCTCTGGATATTGACCATCTGATCGGTCAGCAGCTCACACACAGTACCGCAGTTAGTACGCACTCATTTTATATCGTAGTTTTAAAGCTCTATTTTATATAAAAGATTTGCGTTATTTATATTTATTGAATCGTACTTGACTCGAGATAATCGATGATGGCCCGCGACAAAACATTTAATCTATTAAACACTTCCAACCTTTTTAACAGCACATGACCGCAACATGTCTATATAATGATTATGAGCCGGATGGAAATCTGAAGGTAGCAAATGTACCTCCGCAACTTGTCATATGCTCAGGCTTAAATTTTTGCGCCATTTCATGTTGCTATCAGCTTTCATACAGCAATCCTTAATTTTTTCTTACGAAAAAGGCATCAAAGATCTCACATTTCTCAAGCGGCAATGGCTGATGACACAGTGCCTCATGCCTAGCATGAGGGAAATCCTTTCTTCACTCCTCTATCCGGTGAAACGTAATCTTGGGTCTATGGACATAAAAAAACAGACCAAGTTCTTAAGACCCTTCAGATCATACACGCTCAGCCGCAAAGTACTTCCCCTATGAGGCTAAACTAATACATCTTTGTACAACCCGAAGGAAGCATTTATCTTCTCAAGGCGGGCTTTCATCTTTGAAAAACTGTTTCTGCGATGATTCCTGCTTTAGATCTCACAGGTCGGTAGATTTGAGCTTGGCGTGGCTCAGTAGCTCTGGCACCTTAGACAGTGCCTTACATCATGGCACACCTTCTGTGACACAGAAACTAGGCACGTTGCTCAGCCACAGAGTACTCTTCTATGAGGCTTATCTAATATATCTTTGCTCATGTATCTTACTGCGAAAGGTCCCTTTGTCAGCTACGATGTTGATCATGACAGCCAAAAAAACATTTGGATCGCATCTCTATCATATTCTAGCGAAGCCATGCTATACGCTCTTCGAAACCATGTGTGATACTGCACTATACTTTATGTTGCGGACCTATTCTTTCGGCTAGGAGAGCTTCGTTGCCCACACTTAGTGGTGCTATACTGGTCCTTACCTGTGGCTCTGCTACTAAAATTTCAAGGTCATCGTCAGCAACTTTAGGTATCCAGTTGTGCCCGCAAAACTAGTTGCCAGCTAGAAAAGACTTCAAAGACGTCGTCACATCTACTCTCAGCAACTTGACACTACTCAAGTTTACTTCGGGCGTGTACTTTCGATGCCGTTCATCGAAAAAGTTGTGCATACAACAGGACCAAAGAGTCTAAACCTATGTTGTGCAAAATCAGGCAGCTAGTATGTATGGCTATGGCCCATTTATCAATTAAGGGCTCGTGCTTTTTTAAGCACGGCATGCACACGAGCAAATCGTACTCGTCCATGTCAAAGACAAAAACGGCCTTCGTACTCTTGATTTCTCAAATTATAGCAGCTCTATTTTAATTATAATAATGTATAGAGTTTCGGAAAAGGTTGGGGTGACGCCCTCCTTCCAAGCGCGGGGGCTAAATGCTCGCGCGCTTCGGGCAGGTGCTCTCGGGCATCTGCAGGTCTCTAACGAGTCTCACCCTCGACGCGACGGTCTCCAGCACTAGGGCGCCATCTGGGCTCTTACCAAGTCAGAACTACACAAAATAATGGAAGACCCTCACGGCCTCGGTGCTGGCTGCACTGCCCGCCGAACGAGACCCAACGTATGCGGACACCACTCTATGCCGTGGACTAGCCATAGAGCCTAGCACGTGCATAACTTGGCAACGCGATAACGTAATACGATACGATACGATAATGTATAGAGTTTCCTGTAAAATCAAAACTGACTTTCTGAGGATCACTCCAAGTATATCAGGCAATCTATTTTGTTTGACGCAATCCGTTATTGGTACGCAAATTTTTGTAATCTCCCATGACTCGAAATGGAATGTTTCAATCCTGTATGTTTGCGTTAATTTAATAGCTTTAAGCTGCTTGTATCTTCTTCAAGAGCTGCCAGACTCTCAGGGTCCACTGCTTATGGTGTATATCAACCTTATGCATAGTATGAGGTCTTAGTTTTTCCTTAGTTGGGCACCTCACCACAACAGAAGACTGGCATTTCACTGGATCTGAGGGTGCTGCTTTTGACTGCGACCCTCTAAAGCCCATGGATGAGTCAAGGGCTCCCTATTGTTGGCCCAAGTTGGGACAGGCACGGACCATATGCTCTTGCTAACCGTAGTCAGAACAGCGAGTATTAAAATACTCGAGAACACTGAACTTTCTAAAAAATGGGCCGTACTTCTGAAGACGAGAAGCTGCATATCCACGAAATCCGAACCGGGGCAAGTCTGTCTGCGGCTTTCTTCTTCGTGAAAGCATTTTCATCATAATAGCCTATCTTTAAGCCATTAATGAGCATACAAACCTAAGCATTTTTAGAAATTGACGCGTTGGTAATGGTTGACCATATATGTACTAATAAAGCTCGCGCTCATCTCGATCACAGAGATGAACACCAAAATGCTGGTAGATCTCGAAGACATCCTAACAAAATAACGCCTAAAGTCCCGTTTTGGTTGCGGGATCCGATTAAATTTTTCACACTCCTAATTATTCGTGATCAAGGCCACCTTAAGACAGTTTCTTCTCCCTCGTTACAAAAGAAAAAGGTTCTGGTCTATCTTCCCTTTTGCGGTGAATAAAAGTAGATTTCGGGTGGCTTGTCGACCTACATCGCAACCTTTCAACTAGAAAAGCCAATGGGGTCGTGACCCGTCTCTTCTGCTTGGTTGCAGGGAGGACTGCAAAAATATGCACCTTTTTACGGCCCATAGTAGCCAACAAGATTTCCGAGTAGCATAGATTGCGTGTGGACAGGTAATAATTAATGTACTAATGTCGGATTCTTTGATGGTCAATCTACTAGCGAAGGCGATGGAATCACTACAAAGTGCAATCAGGTGTGATCAAGTCATACAGCACCTTGCACAGATGGAAGTGCAGGAAGATATATGGTTGTGTGGTATCGACTGTTTACTATGTTGATAAATAACACCCAAACGAGCTCTCCCATCTTATTATCGTTTCGTAATCAAATGTAATGTAATGTATTACGTTATCGCGTTGCCAAGGTATGCACGTGCTAGGCTCAGTCTGGCTAGTCCACGGCATAGAGTGGTGTCCGCATACGTCGAGTCTCGTTCGGCGGGCAGTGTATCCAGCACCGAGGTCAAATAAGTCTTCCATTTCTTTCGGTCTTGTGCAAGGGTACGTACCACTTCGAGGTCTTGTGCTGTCCGGAGTCGAAAGCCGGAGCCACGGGAAACAAGATTGTGTTCGAGTGTCGAGGGGAGCGTGGTGCGGGAACGTCCGCGCCATTTTGCTGCGGTGGAGAAGAAGTGGGCACGCATCTGGAGGTCAGCTGGAATGTCGGGATAGCGGCGAAGTACATGGCCAAACAGGCGCCAGCGAGCTTGTGTCAGTCGTAGTCTCAGCGGCCGCTCATCACAGAGGTCGTAGAGTCTTGCATTCGAAATGGGTCGGGGGTAGCGATAGCCAAGAGCGTAGCGAAGCTGGCGGCGATGGAAACTCTCGAGGCCGTGGAGCTCTGACTTGGTAAGAGCCCAGTTGTACAGCAGAATCGGTAGAACGTAGGTGTTGTACAATCGAATGCGTGTCTTGGGTGAGATGAACGTGGGGCGGAGCCAGACGGACCAGAGGCGGTGGAGCGCGAGGGTGGCCAGGGACTTGCGTCGGGATAGATCTTTAATATCGCCGAGGAGTGTTCCGAGCTTCTTAGTGTGGTGCCAGGTTTCTTCTCGGGATCGGGCGTGTCGAGTGGCGCCCGACGGGTTGCAGTGGCGGCGGATTTCAGTGACTTCGGTCTTGGCTTCGTTTTTTTTTTTTCAGGGTTAGAAGGAAGTCATCAATGCGGTGCTCACCTCCATCGTAGATCTTGGTTTCGCGGAGGCCAAGGATATCGACGCGGTAGCGCCGGAGATCTTCGGGGAGTGTTACGTGCTTCTTGCGCTTCGAACCTAGAGAATTCACATTAAAGGAGCCAATCCGGATGCGGTTGGCGCGATTAAGGGCGTGGAAGGGGGTTTGGCCTCGTGCTGGAGACCGTCGCGTCGAGGGTGAGACTCGTTAGAGACCTGCAGATGCCCGAGAGCACCTGCCCGAAGCGCGCGAGCATTAAGCCCCCGCGCTTGGAAGGAGGGCGTCACCCCAACCTTTTCCGAAAATCGTAATCAAAGTAATCAGATTAAACTATACTTTTTGGGTTCGATAAAAAAAAGTCGATTTTTTGGAACCTGGATGTTGTAGGGACAGTCAGTGACAAGAAACATTTTCGACGCATAAGGAGATCGATGCTTATCGATCGTTTGGGTACGTAAGCAGCCAGCACTCGCGGTCATTGACGTTTCTAACTCACAAAAAATTGATGTTTCTAATGGACCGATTGCTTTTTTCACCTACCAATCGTTTTGGTATCGAACTTAATCGACCGCGCGTATGTCACTGAAGTAAGAGCCACTGTTCATGATATCTGCAGTCGGGCACAGCATCTAACGACATAGACTAATAAGGAAGGAGGACTTTGTTTGGTATGTCGTAATAAACAAATGGTCGTCCAAGTTGTGTCATAAATGTCTACATAAACATTGAGGTAGTTACAATAGGGTATATCGCAGATGAAAGATCAAATCGTGCAACATGCTTTTATCAAAATTGATTATTCAATAAAATGTTTGAATTTGTGCTCCTAATTGTACTTCTTAGAGTCATTGTCGCTGATTTTCGAAGTCAGTTGTACCAAAGACGGGGGGTAGTCACCGATTCGTGAAATTGGCAGAAGCTGAGAATCGCCACATCACTGCACCACTGGATGCGGCTGCATTTCATGAGTCTGAAGCATGTCTTACTTCCCCGCAATCTGCTTTTAAATTCCGAGTTATCATTGGTGACGTGAAGCTTCCGCTCCACAGTTGTGCGACATCTGGGTGCTCGATGACATGCCTCATCAACATGAAAAGTCCCAAAAATGCCGGCATATTTATGATTCGGAGTCGAATTGTGGCTTCACGCCGAAAATTTGCCATTCAAATTGACCCGGATCGCGTGCGGCGCGCGGCACGACGCACTTCCTCTTCCGACCCAGCAACAGCGGACAAGCCGCTCAGCTGTACTCACAAAATGGGCGGTGCCCCGTGTGCGGCGAGTGCAAGCGCTGCGGATGCGACCACGACGGCGTCTCCGTAGCTGTCAAGATGGCGCCAGCACGGCCCATCGAAATATGTCCCCGAGAGCAAGCGGCCGAGACGATCGTGCGCGCGAGCTTGTTGTCACTGTGCATGAGCCTGAGGTGTTTCCGACACCGAGACCTGCTGATGCTTTGTTTGACGGTGTCAGCTGCTGTGCGTCGTGTTCTGGAGACGGTCTAATTCGCAAGTTTCCTGAGAAATGACGTATGTGGAGTTCAAAGCAGGCATTATTGAATCACCCACGCCAGCTTGGTCTAGTTGAACATGCTGTGACTCTCGTGCGTGTTGGGGCCACTCTGCTATACAGCACGCGATCGTTGAACCCAATCGAAGAGGAGGCGGTGGTAGCTGAATTGTTACGACGCACCAATGGTGCATTGGAGCTCGTAGATACTGACAAAGGTATTTTGGAATTGCAGCGCTCGCACGGCTTGACCTAGTGGACTGTTCCTAATTCGGAATCGTGCGAAGATGCGCCAGAGGATCAGCGACATCGTTTTCGTCCGTCCATGTGCCGCCTTCCAGCAGAAAATGCGCTGAAATGCACTTGGAGCGTTGTGTCCGACTTTTGCTCCATCACATATAAACACGAGCAATTCTCGCCTTCATGAGGTGGATGTCGAAAAGATTATTGCAGGTCCTGCTTTAAAACCGCAATCTATGAGCAAGACGGAGGCAAATGCAAACAGCAGCTTCACTTCAATCGATCGGCACCACTTGGCATCCATTCAATCTTTTTTTATCTTCGTAGTGCCTCAGCCTTCTTAAAACGTGCAGGGATTGCTCGTCAGAAGCGCGCCGTGCACGTGGAAACGCCTGCAGTAGCAGAAGTCGTGACGAATATTTTGGAGACGCCTAACCATCTATCACGCCGGTGTATTCGCGCTGAAACCAGAACCCGGAGTTGACGCTGTTGCCAATGAACTCACAGACAATGAATCCCGCGCACTGCTTCACAAAATGAAAGCTCGAACTTTGATTTTACCACAAGACGAGTTCACACCTTTTATGGAAGCGCACGAAATGTGGTTAAAATACTGGAGAGCCCGCTCGTGAGCAACTTGCCAAAATGATTGAAGGAAGCTTTGCCGTAATGCTCGATGACATGGAACGAGTCCAGACTAGGGAAAGAGACATCGTGCCGGTTGCTGTTTAACGACTCAACTCGTGCTCGATCATATCGTCTCCTGCGGCGCTTTAACGACTCAAACTGCTTTTAGGAGAAGCCATCGATGCGGATGACGGCGAAGACGGCTATGACTCGTTAGAAGTTGAAGACAAGTGAAAAATAGGTCAATATCAAGTGAGCTTTGAGGTGTGATCATGAGTCTTACAGGAGTCGATTGCCATCCTTTGCGAGTCAGCTCTCTCTGTCGCTGTCGGACGCACTGCATGCTCAAGGCCGATCATATACTGGACGGAGTGGAAGGGTTTGCCAGACACTGAAGCGCTAGCGGTTGGTGCTATGTAATGTATTTGAGTTGATTTGTACCTTTTGTTCATGGTGATTTGTACAAAATGTTGCATAAAATACTGGTGACACTCGAAGATATGATATCTTCTGACTAGCAGGCATGTCAATCATAGGCTCAGATGGCCTCTTCGAGGTCGCATATCTCCACGAAAACTGCTCCCATTTCTACACGACTTGTACAAAAAGATCCCTGAGATCCCCACTAACGTAGCGGGCGTTGGTTCCGAACTCGTATTGCTTTTGGCGATTTCACCCACCGCTCACCTACCCAAAACACAATTTTTTGGTACTCTTGACTCAGAAAACCACAGAATAAATACCTTGGTATGTAAATCGGATTAGAGCATTTAATTATTAAAGTCGGCTATTTACCAACAATAAAATTTCTTAATTATTTTTGTCCCTTGCCGACCAATGTGATCCGTTCGGAATTGTCGCTGGACTATTGAGCGAGTACCACATCACAGTTGCTTCATGCAAGGTAGGTAATGACGTGTTGCTGTTGTCGTGCGAAGATATGCAAAGTAAAAGCCGCAATGCGGTGACAAATACAACAGGACATTTCTCTAAATGATCGATAGCAAGGTTTAGCACAATAAAAACAACATCTGACTAGCGTCACCAATAATTGCGTTGCTAGCTCATAATGATCTCATATATCGCTCTACGAGATCATTGTGAGTACGAAACATTAATGGTACACTGCACGGTGCACTGCACATTAGCTATTGAACAATTGATCAGCAGCCGAGTCGCGTCGGCGCCATCGTTGCTCGCTTCTCGCAAACATGTACATGTTGGGTTCTTGAATGCACAATTCTCAGCATGCTGAGAAGCTCGCCACTTGGTTCGCTCTCGCAATAACCTTGGCGGCATCAATTTGCAGCAACTGTTGCCGCATCTTCTCCACCTATCTCTCAATATGTAAATCCTCTATGGGGAAGCCATCTCATTCTGATTTATCCTTGTACTCTAAGGGTTTGTCCGCAAACTCGACAGCATCAATGAGATTAGAGGAGAAGGCTGACGACTGTGCGGTCACAAACACTTCCACGTCCGAATACTTGATACATGGTGTTACAAATGCCTGTATCTGATGCTCTGGATATAGACCATCTGATCGGTCAGCAGCTCATTCTTATATACAATACAGTACATCAGATGGTACGCACTCATTCTTTATCAAAGTTTGAATCTAGTATATTATTCATACTGCTTCTAAATGCCTCGCACGGTTGTCATCCCACCTAGAAAATAGCGCTACGTAAATCAATTTTACTTAACAGTAACTCATTAGTAGCATGAGAAGGTGATCCGCTAAAGAACACTTGATCATTAAGCAACGAGAGGGGCTGTAAACCCATGTAATGGCATATGATGGATACATGTCTATTGCACCGTACGATAATAAGCCGGATCGTGATCCGCAGGCAGCAAATGCTCTTCCGCATCTTGTCATTTTTAAATAATCCTTCTAAAGCAATGCTAAAGCCCAAAACTCTGCGCCAAATCATCTTGCTATCGGCTTTCACACTCGTGGCAAGTACGAAGGCCATAATGGCAGTGGATGCTCAAGCTCAGAGTCGCATGAGGAGCTTGTCAGCAGCGGATACTCGAGCTGACCGCTTTGAGGAAAAAATGTTGAATTCTCTCGCCAAAAAACTTGCATGGAAATTGGATCAGTTGGCGCCAAATATGAGTTTGAGGCTCGCTTCTGACAAAAAGAAGATAATCAATCACTTTTTCGTGAATCATCACGTGAACTCGGTAAAGAAAAATCTATTCGCAAGTGAGCAGTATCAAAGTTGGGCCAGAGATATCCTTAACGCCTTCAATGACTCTCCAGCGACCTATATGGTCTTGTTCCATGAGCTGAAAAAATACTTTGACGACTATGAGCTGGCTACATTCGTACTTGATGGTCTGGCATCCCAAAAGACAGAAGCCGTAGCCAAAAAATTTTACGACATTCAGTTGGAAGATTGGACAGCGAACAAGAAAGATCTTGAGGTCTTTCGTGCCTTAAAACTTGATGCCGACGAGGGCAGCGTATTCAAGAACCCGCTCTTGGAGACATATGTCTCCTATCTTCGTCATGGTTTCCAAGGAGGTCTTGACGAGCAGCCAATATTCAGTGAGTTGTGTACGATGCTAGAGCACAAATCTGGCGTCGTTGGCGTGGCTGTAATGCTTGGAGCTTCGAATGTTGATCTCCGCCAAGGAAGCGTTGGTAATGGGGTGATGAAAGCCCTGTTTCGGCACGTATATGAAGAAACGCCAGATGCTTCACTCACGGGCGTAAAGTTTGTTTTCAACAAATATGCCGTAGTGGATTCTTCAGCTGTCAGCATCTGGCTTTCTTACGCCGAATGGTTGTTGGAGAGAGAAGATTACGAGAAACTGGTGGCGGACATGTTAAACGGCTTGTGGATCCGGCGTGAAATCAAAGTTAAGGCTCTTGCTACAGTCATTGCGGCTGCGCAAAAGGATGAGAGCACGCGTAAAGTTGCTTCAAACACATTGGAAAAGCTGTTTGATGAGTGGAAGAAAGAAAAAAAGACGACCAGTGATGTGCTCGACATTCTCGGGCTCAAACCGGCAGAAATGAAAGCTATGGACATGACAGAGACTCCACTGTTAGAGACGTGGTTTGCGTTTGAATCGCGCAGTCATGACGACGATGCTAAATTACTTGAGACGTTGCTAAGTCAATTGACTGAGGAACAATTAGCGAGCATGATAGTCATGGAGACAGCCAATCCAATCATCAAAGAACGTGTCTCCAGCGTGAAAGCGGCACTCTCCAACAAATGGAAAACGGAGTTTGTCGGCATAGACGTTGCTTTTGTCCGTCTTAAATTGGATAAAGCCGGCGACAAACTTTTTCTTCACCCGGCGTTAAATGTCTGGCATGGTTATGTCGTACACCAACTCGGCCCGGGATTCGATAACTTGATTGCGCAAGTCGTAAAAACGTACTACCGTGATCCCGATTCGCTTCTAGACATGGCGAATAGAGAATTGAAAAGAAACAAAGATTCGATCGCGAATAGCATTGCTAGAATACTTAGCTCATAGTCTTGATCTACGCACGGTGCGAGCCAGTCAGTCCGATAATGAGTGATAATGACGAGTTTGGGAGAATCTTGTCGCATTTACCCTTTTTGTGATCTTCACCCAATACGTTGGCGTACAGGTTTAGCCACAAAGTCACAAGTACGTTGCCAAGACAGAATGGCGTGCTCCACACCGTCGTAACTAACACAAATTACCATTTGTTGAAAAAGCATACTTTAGCCTCAGCTAGAATACTGTACGCTAACTGCCAAACTAGCCTTCAGTTTACCATTCCAATTATAACTTTTGCGTTATAGCTGACTGTTAAATTTATTACCACACGGATCTATTTTACTGAACAATAGTACGGGGACATTATCAAAGACAGCATGTGGCACCACGGACAATGAAGTGCACGTTTATAAATGGAGAATTTGTATCAAGTCACATCAAATGTGCTGCAGTATCAGCCTAATAACAGAGTCTGTCTTGGCATCGCATACGAGCTCATCACGCTTCACTTCTACCTGTGTTGTGGAGATCCATTTAAACGGGGCCTTAGTGTCCCGCAGTCAATTCACAGATTTTCTATTCTCCTTTGCGTAGCACCTCAATCCACCGAAGCTACCTGCAACAACGTTGCTCCAACTCAAGCTTTTGATTTTTCAAGAATTTAATCTTCTACAAGCATACTTGCAGACACAAATTTTGACTTGTATGAATTCATTGCCGCACTCTTTTGCGTCTTGTTCCTAGAATGAGTTCAATATCCATCAAATTGTAAAAGCTATCAAGTCATGATCTTGACGAATACAGACGATCAGTGATATCTGTATCATACGTTGCGCGTATTCAGACTCTTACTTTGATCTTGGTACACACAGGTTTACCATTTACTACTCCAAATGCGCGCGTACCTCAAAGGTTCCTCAAAACTTGCGAGATAATCTTTCGCCTGGATGTTATTGTATCTGCTCCAAAATTTTACTCCATTTGCAATGAAAAGAGTTGTGCAGAAAAATAAGCATTGTTCGATTTCGATTCAAGTTTTCGCTGCTAGTTTTTCATTGACACTGTCCTATAGGTAAGGACTGTCTGCCCATAATTTGTAAAGAGCAAATAAAGTGAGCTTCTGTCACTCGAACCGTTTCAAGATATATGTGTACAAAAAAGAATATTTTTTGTGGGACCAAGCAGTTATTGTACATCAACCTTTTCGCAAAGACGTGTTGCAACGTATATGAAAAAAATAGTAGTCATATAATCATCCTTAATGTTAAGTCTTGAACGATCTCTATGTAGGTTGAAATGTACAGGTAAGACGTCGATGCTTCAATACCTGACCGTGACATTGCAAATACGACAAGTAGATCTCTTCGAGCCCATGGATTTCTTTAATGTAAGAATGGCAGCGTATGGCGCTTATCGAGCAGCTGGGGCCGTCTCTTCTTCGATGGAGAAGCTTCATAGGAGACACGTGGGTGATTGAAGATAGTGCACGGCTATAATGGAGTGAACGGTATGGCTGATGGCTAGAAAAGCCTAGAACTATACCTTAAAATAATGCTCTATCTAAGCTCGACGAGATGTCCATAGTAGAAATTGACTTCAAGTACAAACCAAGAGAATGAAATGCCTTTGCCAGTGCAATATGGCGTTGCCCAGTCGGTGAGCAAGCTCATGTCACAATTGCGACCTCGTCAGGATCAAATATAATTAGTGGCGCATACGCGCGAGATGACATGTGCGTAGCTCTCATAAATAGATCTAGGTAGTACTGTGCTGATAATCTTGGATGTTTTCCTGCATGAATGGGCTAGCTTACCTCCCTGATCCATTAACACCAACAGGTTGTGGCTCTGAACGAAATTGCCGAGCGGCTTACAGAAACCAGCCATCCCATCATAAACAAATTGGGGACTTCTTAAGACATGCGCACGATAGAATGGCGGATAAAAAAGATATCTGCCAGGAATAAAAACCTATCTACAAATCTCGTTACAGATGCTTTTAAACAAAAATGTGCCTGCTCTTGATTGGATAATTGCAGTTGTAGCTAACATACATGTTTGATGCTTCTAATTGGATGCGAGCACAATTGGACTTCTGTTAAAACGCTTTATGCCATATTATAACTCGGGACCGGTAAACACGCAAGCGTGAGAACCGGGTCATTTGCGAGCACAGCTGCAGAAGGCCAAATCATCGGCTGAGCAGAAAACTAATTCTGAGCACGGATGATCACAGTCTTTGTCTTAAATGAGCTCGAGTCGAAATTTACTCGCGAGTAGATGCAACTGGCTTGAAAATAAGGCTGGATAGCCCTCGTGATCTCGAAGCTAGGGAGGGCGTCCAGTGCCTGTATTGGCTAAAACAGTTCAAAGGATCGGCGTTACGATTTATTAGCTCCTGGGCCGCATCCGGCGGATATCGATCGCGAGTAATATCATAGCAAAGAGTACGCAGTGCGCCACATAATGGAGGAACATCGTCCTTCTTCTCTCCTTCATTAAGATTATAACCGCCACTATTTCGTAAAAGGTATTCTCGCGCGACACAGTCGCCAAGATCAAATTTTTATCTGTGAAGGGAAGGGAAAATCCCTAACCAGAGATTTTTATGAGTACAAGGACTAACTTAAGTGAGATTGCCTTTACATTATAAATACTTTCAACCATAGTGACCAGCGTCTACGGAGAAACACGCCACTTAAGATGCCTGGATTTATTTGAGTTCATCTCGAGGTTCCTGGTGATCGCTACTAAAGATCCCGCCTCCAGCAGTGCTCACGGAAACATGACGTTGCGAATTATGTGTCGCAAATTGAGGAGTATACTGGCAGTCAATGAGAAGTTTTGGCCAATCAAGATTATGCCAAACGTACCTCTCCAATTGTCCGTCGACTTTGTTTAAGCTGACGCAACGTGAGAGTAGCGAGTATAGCTTCAGTGCTTTTGTAAATGACACTCAAAACCCTTTCCATTCCAAGACAATTTATGAGGCGCAAGTACGACGCGTACAGCATTCAGTGCCGGAAACTAGCCTTCACTCTTCCAAGCCGCTAAATGATATCAAATAGAACTTTTTTTGCGGAGCTATCAGGCTAACCCTTTGGGCTGCACGTAGCTCATGGTGAGCATAAACCAAGGCCGCAGCTGCGAAAACCATTACGGTCCCATCGTATCTTTTAACTCGATCACATCAGCTTCGTTGGTCACGAATTTATAGTCTGTTCGTAGAAACAAAACGAATCAAACTTAATTCCAGTGTCACTGCTCCTCGTGCTCTTAAAAATCATCATGAATGTTGATCATGTTTTTTGGCTCACCAGTCAACTGGAGAATAGTCACGTAGTGCGTGAAATTCTTAGTGAGAGCAGTGGAGCTCGAACGTATTTGAGAGCTGGTTCATTGACTGTCATTATGATCAGACAGAAAGACACAACGTGTACTCGAAGGCTCACAGTACAATATGTGTGCTGAGATGCTACAAATTTGTAGGGAAATAAGCTATTTATGGTTAGATATGCATGGTTTCCATATTTACGGTGCCAACATGTTTTGCAATAAATGCCCTCGAATTTTGCCAGCTCCTAGAGGCAGGAAATTATTGAAAGTTGAAAGGAAAACTTCTAACTTGAGGCCAATTTCCTTACAAAAACAACTAACTGAATCTGCTGAAAGTCGGCTAAAAACAGCAAATTCCAAAGACGCATTTTTTCAAGTAAGAATGTTACTTTCTGTAGATTGTATGACGTTGAATTTGTGAAGCAGCGTTTGCGTAAATGCGTTGGTAAACCGCGAGACCACATTTGTCTGAAGATCATATTTATAAATGTTGAAATCGTTGCTACTTTTTCAGTAGCTATACCGGCTTTAATACGTACCAGCTGCAGTCTCCTGCTGAGGCGGGACAATGCTCATGGTGCCAAAAATTTTGACAAGTCAACGAAAAAATCGAGCCGTTACGGGCCTCTAAAGCTCGCCTGTTGTAACAGCTTTTAAAAAGCAGCTAGCGCACAACCGCAAATTTCACATCCTGGTAGATGTCACAGCTCCTCGCATCCTCGTCCAAACAAAACGTCTGCTTCCAAAAAATAGGACCGCTTATCAAAGCAACACGTATCTTCACGTATACATAATCTATCAGGCCTTTAAGATTTAAAAATAGGGACTCGCGATGGATCTTTTTGTTTGACCGATTGTAAAACAAGTTTTTTTGTACTCTTATAGCGTTGCAATTATTGTCGCTGTCAAAGGTTCAGTTCCTCAGCTTTAGCACCTTCACCTGCAACAAACACTTGTAAATAAGGCATAAGTTTGCATCTATTTTTTTCTATATATATATATATTAAATTGTGTTAAAACGATGTAGCTCAATGGTAGAGCATGGGAATCATAATCCTAATGTTGTAGGTTCGAGTCCTATCGTCGTTATTAGTATTAATATTTATAGTTGTGCGTCTGTAGAGCTTTCAATCCTGCTGTTGTGAATCAGCTTTTAGTCTGAGCCACGCTAAAGCGTGTCTGCAAAAACATTGCAGTTTCCATAATTGTGTTCAATACGTAAGCTATAGTTTGCGTAGAATTTAACCCATTTTGTCATTTCTGGCGACAAGATGGGCGTTCATTACCGCCGTCTCCAGGATTTTGTGGATTCAATCGACCACAAACAACTCTTAGCCTAAAAGCTGCACTCAAGATTTTACCATTGTTTACTTCATGGCAAGCAGTTTCTAGTCAAGAGATAAATAGTTCCATTCGGTAAACATAAGCTGCACAGAAACAATCAGTACAGCTCGCTTACTGTCATCTTCATTTAGTTGGAGTGACAGGAAACCGATGGTGCAGTCAGAACAGTCACAAAAGATGCTTATAAGATTTAATGACTCGAGCCATAGATTGGGACCTACCGAAGTCTTTTTTTATGCTTGCGAAAGTTGCACTCATCTCACTAATTCTCTATCGAAGTACTGAAAAGGATTTACGCGATCCGCATACTTAGCACTATGCTAGCCAATTTCCAAATCTTATATAAATTAAGCGCTGATCTATACAAATCAACTTTTACTTCACCTATGCCCAACATCTGATTCCAAAGAAGCCAAGACAATCAATCTAAACTGCCACATGACCACAATTTCTTTGCCGGTAAAAGGTTTACTGGTCGTCGAGACCTCAAAAGCTTGCCTTGTTTGGTCTGAATGAGCTAGTTGAGCCAACATTTTGCGTCAGAACGGCTATGCATACAATAATCTTCTTGGAGCGAAAGGCTGTAATACAGTTGTGTCACAAGACGATCCAGCGTCGCGGGGCCGTGTATTAGCTCTGTAACATCCACGCATGCCGCTAAGCGTACTTCCCACTGTGAAGATTCTCTCATTCGAGTTTAATGGTAACAATTGCAATGTGCTTCTGAACATGTTAGTAGGACGCGTGTTCTGTTCGAATAGGCGTTCAATCCGCTACCGTTGAGCTGAGCAGCTCATTATAGCAGCAACGAATCCCCATTTCCGTTCAGCTATAGATCCCAAAAAGCTATTAATGCGTGCATTGACTCTTGCACCACAGTTTTCCTTACCTTTTCTGACAAAAAAGGCATTAACGATCTCACATAACTCAAGCGGCAATAGCTGATGACATAGTGCTTCATGCTCAGCATGAGGTCGATTTTTTTCTCCACTCCTCTATCCTGTGAAACTTAATCTGGGGTCTATAGACATCAATGAAAAGACTGGTTTTCCAAGACTGTTCAGACCATAAACGCTCAGCCACAAAGTACTTTACCTATAAGACTAATCAAGTACATCTTTGTACACATTTCTCTCCCCAAGACGGGTTTTTGTCTTTACAACTGTCTCCGCGATAATTTCCTGCTTTAGATTGGCTGAAGCCCAATAGATTTGGGTTCGAAATAGCTCAGTATCTTTGAAGCCGTAGACAGTGCCTTGCATCAAGACACATCTTCTGTGACTCAACAACTAGGTGTGTTGTCATATATCTCACTGCTAAAGGTCCCTTTGTCAGCTACGATGTCAATCATGACAGCCAAAACAAAAGTTGGATCTCATCTCTATCATGTTCTAGCGAAGCTATGCCATACGCGCTTGGTAGCCATGTTTGATACTGTGCTATACGCTATGCTGCGGACCTATTTTTTTGACTTGGATAGCCTTGTTTCCAACAGCTAGTGGTACTATGCTGCTACCCACCTGTGGCTATGCTACTTACATTTTAAGGTCAGCGTCAGCGTCTTAAGGTATCCAGTGCAGCCAGCAAAGCTAGTTGCCAGCTCAAAAAGCCTTCAAAGACGTCGTCACATCTACCCTTGCATTAAACATCGGCAACTTGACACCTCTCATATTCACTTCGGGCGTGTATGCCTTTCTTTAAAGAATTTGTGCATACAACAGGACCGAAGAGATAATCGCTAAACTCATGTTGCTCGGAATCAGGCAGCTGGTATCTATAGCTTTGGCCCGTTAATTAGCGTAGGGCCCGTGTTTTTCTTGACGTGGCATGCAAACGAGCAAATCGTACTTGTCCATGGCAAAGACACAAAAGACCTTCGTATTTTTAAGTTTTCGAAACTTGTAACAGCTCCATTTTGATTATAATAATGCATAGGTTATCCAGTCAAATCAACATGACTTTATTGAGGATCACTCAAGAACATTGGGCAATCTATTTTGCTTGCAATTCGTTAATGGCACGCAAATTTGTGTAATATGCCATGCCTCAAAAGGGAATTTTATAGCCTAAAATGTTCGAATTTGAAATTGCACCTTTGCGCTACTTGTATCTTCTTTAAGAGCTGTCAAACTCTCAAGGTCCACTTCTTATGGTTTATATAAGTCTCACGCATACCATGAGGGCTTAGTTCTTCCTTAGTTGGGCACCTCATCACTACTAAAGACAAGCATTTCAGTGGATCTGAGGACGCTGCTTTTGACTGCGAGCCTTTAAAGCCCATGGAAGATCGGAAAGTCCACTTCGTTTGCCCCGTTTGGTACAAGCACGGATCAGATGCCCTTTCTTACCATAGCCAGAGCAGCGGCTGTGAAAAGTTTACGAGACCACTGAAGGCTCTAAATAATAGACCGTACTTCTGTACGACGAGGAGCTGCATATCCAAGAAATTCGAAAGAGCAAGTCTTTCTGCGGCTAGATACTTCTGTAAAAGCAAGTTTAGGCCACCTTTAAGCCGTCCATGAGTATACAAACCTTAGCTTTTTTGAGACTGGCCCCTTGGTAGTGGTCAATCATATATGTACTTACAACAGTCGCGCTTATCTCGCTCACAGAAAGAATACCGGAATGTTGGTGATCTCGAAGATATCCAGACGAGACATTGCCGTAGTCCCCTTTGGGTTATGAGAAGTTTTTTACGGGTAATTGCTCAACGTTTTGGCTGGACTTCAAGTAAGAGCGTGCGAACGTCCCACGAACCTGATCATCCATGATCACGGATACCTTCAGACCATCTCATCCCCTTCGTGTTTAAAGAAAATGTTCTGGCCTTCCTTACCTTATGCGTAAAAAACCAACTTGAGCTTCATTGGCTTGGTCCTCACCGTAGGTGCTCTCGGGGTTGCTA
Organism: Plasmopara viticola; assembly: GCA_001695595.3. Taxonomy (NCBI): domain Eukaryota; phylum Oomycota; class Peronosporomycetes; order Peronosporales; family Peronosporaceae; genus Plasmopara; species Plasmopara viticola. The sequence continues at coordinate 188,478 of MBPM02000045.1, read as the reverse complement.
GCACATCTAGATTAATCACCATTACCTTCGCAACGAATTCATATTTAATCGACACCTATCTACAATCGTCGGGTACGCAATACTCGAAAATCTTGGTGGCTACTATGGGCCTAGAAAAAGGCGCATGTATTAGCAGACCTTCCTGCCACCATGCAGAGGAAACGCATCACGGCTTGATTGGCTTTTCCAGTCAGAGGTTGCCAGCAGAGGTGACGAAATTCCTACAAAGTGCAATTAGGTGTGCCAAAGTCATACATCGCCTTGCACAGAGGAGGCGTGCTGGAAGATATGCGGTTGTTTGGTGATCAACTGTTTACAGTTTTGGTATTCAATACTCAAACGAGCTCTTGTTCTCTTTCTGTAACTGAAAGAAAGGTTACGCCTCAATCTCGGTAATTAAATTTAAATGATGGCTAGGGAAATCGCATTTTTTTGTATTTGGATGTTGTAGGGACAGTCAGAGACAAGAAAATATTTCAGTCGCATAAAAGGATCGATGTTCATCGATTGTTTAAGTACGTTTCCAGCCAGCACTCGCGGTCATTGATGTTTCTAACTCACAATTATTTTTTTGTTTCTTATGAATCGATTGTTTTTTTTATCTACTGATCGTTTTGGTATCGAACATAATCGGCCTCACGTATGTCACTGAAGAAAAGCCACAGTTCATGTTAGCTGCAGTCGGCACAACATCTAACGTTATGGCCTTGATGCTAGTGGTGCACCATGAACTGAGATTGGGCGTCATAGACTATTAAGGAGTCTCCAGAACACGACGCACAGCAGCTGACACGGTCAAACAAAGCATCAGCAGGTCTCGGTGTCGGAAACTCCTCAGGCTTATGCACAGTGACAACAAGCTCGCGCGCACGATCGTCTCGGCCGCTTGCTCTCGGGGACATATTTCGATGGGCCGTGCTGGCGCCATCTTGACAGCTACGGAGACGCCGTCGTGGTCGCATCCGCAACGCTTGCACTCGCCTCACACGGGGCACTGCCCATTTTTGTGAGTACAGCTGAGCGGCTTGTCCGCTGTTGCTGGGTCGGAAGAGGAAGTGCGTCGTGCCGCGCGCCGCACGCGATCCGGGTCAACTTGAATGGCAAATTTTCGGCGTGAAGCCACAAATCGACACCTAATCATAAATATGCCGGCATTTTGGGACTTTTCATGTTGATGAGGCATGTCATCGAGCACCCAGATGTCGCACAACAGTGGAGCGGAAGCTTCACGTCACCAACGATAACTCGGAATTTAAAAGCAGATTGCGGGGAAGTAAGACATGCGTCAGACTCATGAAACGCAGCCGCATCCAGTGGTGCAGTGATGTGGCGGTTGCAGCTTCTGCCGATTTCACAATTCGGTGACTACCCCCCGTCTTTGGTACAACTGACTTCGAAAATCAGCGACAATGACTCTAAGAAGTACAGCGAGGAGCACAAATTCAAAAATTTTATTGAATAATCGATTTTAATAAAAGCATATTGCACGATTTGATCTTCCATCTGCGATATACCCTATTGTAACTACCTCAATGTTTATGTAGACATTTAAGACACAACTTGGACGACCATTTGTTTATTACGACATACCAAACAAAATCCTCCTTCCTTATTAGTCCATGACGCCCATTTTCACTTCATGGTGCACCACCAGCATCAAGGTTAGATGCTGTGCCCGACTGCAGATATCATGAACAGTGGCTCTAACTTCAGTGACATACGCGCGGTCGATTAAGTTCGCTAGCGCTTCAGTGTCTGGCAAACCCTTTCACTCCGTCTAGTATATGATCGGCCTTGAGCATGCAGTGCGTCCGACAGCGACAGAGAGAGCTGACTCGCAAAGGATGGCAATCGACTCCTGTCAAGCTGGCGTGGGTGATTCAATAATGCCTGCTCTGAACTCCACATACGCCATTCCATTTTGCGAATTAGACCCCAAGTCTTGTCACAAATATCTACAAAAATGTTAAGGTACTTATAAAAGGGTATTCGCAAAAGTGCGAACTCATAGAAGATCAAATCGTGCAATATGCTTTGGTCAAAATTGATTATTCAATAAAATGTTTGTATTTGAACTGCACTTTTTGACTGATTCTAGAGTCGTTGCCTCATTTACGTAAACATGTATCAATTTACACCCGATGCGATGAAAGCGCTTATATAAACTAGCAATGTCTACGCGATCATTATGAGATCCGAACATTAATGGTACACTGCACGGTAAACTGCACATTAGCTTTTGTGCAATTGATTAACAGCCGCACCGCGTCCGCGCCATCGTTGCCCGCTATCTTAAACATGTACATATTAGGTGTTTGACGTACAATGCTCAGCACGCTGAGAAGCTCGCCACTTGATTCGCTCTCGTAATTACCTTGGCGGAATCAACATGCAGTGGCTGTTGCCGCATCTTCTGCATTTATCTCTCGATATGTAAATCCTCTATGGGTAAGCTATCTGTTTCCGATTTATCCGTGTAATTTTAGAGTTTGTCAGCAGCGAAAATCCGACAGCTTCACAGATATGTGAGCTTGACCATTGCTTGATCTAAAAATCAGTGAGATTAGAGGAGAGGGCTGACGACTGTGCGGTCACAAACACTTCAAAGTACTGATACTTGGAATTACAAATGATGTACGCATTGGCACTGCTCTGTTGAGATCAAGACCGTGTGATTAAATGATCAACATGAATATGAGGAAAGCATTCGCTGTGTTTGATTGCAGAAGGCTGCCTCGATCAGATGCTCTGGATACAGAACATCTGATATGTCAGTTGAATACAATACAGTACTTCTGATAGTTTGTACTCATTCTTCATCGGAGTTAAATCTAAATATAGTATTCATGTTGCTTCTCATTGCTGTCATCCCACATTAAATTGCGCTAGTCAATCGTACTTAACTTCTACCTATTAGGAGAGGGTGGTGCGCGAAAAAACGCTTGATCTCATTAAGCAACGAGAGGTGCTGTGATCTCATCTAATGGCATGTGATGGATACATGTCTTTTGCACCGTATGATAATGAGCCAAATCGTGATCCGCAGGCAGCAAATGCTCTTCCGTAGCTTGCCATTTTATAATAATCGTTTCAAAGCGATGCTCAAGCCTAAAACTCCGCGCCATTTAATTTTTTTGTATGGTGGCGGATGGAGTCGCATGAGGAGCTTGCCAGCAGCGGACACTCGAGCTGATTGCTATAAGGAAAGAACGTTAAGTAGTTTTGACGCAAAGGTTGCATGGAAAGTGGAGAAGTTGGCGCCAAGCTGCGTTTAAGGCTCTCTTCTGACAAAGAGAAAGCGATCAATTTCCTTTTCATGAATCTTCACGTGCATTCGGTAAAGAAAGATTTATTCGCAAGTTAGCAGTATCAAAGGTGGGCCAGATTTGTCCTTAACGCCTTCAATGACTCTCCAACGACCTATATGGCCTTGTTTCTCGAGCTTAAGAAACACTATAACGACTATGAGCTGGCTACGTTGTGTACTTGATGGTCTGGCATCCCAAAAGACAGAAACCGTAGCCAAAGATGAAAGACTGGATAGCAAACAAGAAAGACCTTGATGTCTTTCGTGCCTTGAAACTTGAGACCGACGAGGACAGCGCATTCAAGAACTCGCTCATAGAGACTTATGTCTCGTTTGCTCGTCAGCTTCCACGAAAAGATAAGTCAGACGACCAAATCACTTTCGATAAATTGTATCGCTTGCTGTGGAACAAATTTGGCTTTGCTCGCTTGGCTGAAATGCTCGGAGCTAGGGATGTTGATCTTCGCGAAGTAAGCATTGGTATTAGGGTGATGAATACATTGTATCATCATTCTTGTCTTTATTCACGAGTTGATGTTAACATTACACCGCTGAATGCATGTTGAACAGGTGGATGGCTTTACAGTAATTACAAGTACGTCACAATTAGTAATTACATATGGTAGCCATTCATTGGTCAGGATAAATATATTCACTTCGGTTTTTACTTTCTTCTTAACAGGTTAACAGCCGCAAACAACAGCCTCGAATCACCACACCGTCACCGCCATGACTACCAAGCGCACCGAAGTCCTCCTAGGAGATGGTAACTACTACCATTGGGAGTTCAACATGAGAATGGCCCTCGCAAGAAAAGGGCTGCTGGGACACATTATGGGCGCGAAGAGCGAGAGCGAAATAACGGAGACGTGGCTCGTGAATGACGCCAAGGCATTGGGTATAATTGCCCAGGGCGTCGAGATACAACACCAGACCAAGATACGGTCTGCTACTCGTGCCTTGGAGGCATGGGGAACGCTTCGCGATTTCTACCATCGTTCCACTTTACACAACCGTGTCACGATGACACGGCGCCTTCATGAGTTTAAGATGGAGAGTGGCACTCGCATGGTGGAACATCTGGACGCGTTCGATGAGCTGGTCGTGGGACTCCAGATGACGGGAGAGCCGGTGGATGAATCAAGACAACTACTGGTGCTTCTGAGCAGCTTGCCGGCGGAATATGAAATAATATCTTCTATCGTGGAGAACGCCAAGGACATCACTCTGATCGAAGTCAAGGAGAAGCTGTTGAAGGAGTCAGACAAACTACAGAAGAAGGAAGCAAGTGAGAAAGCGTTTCGAGCCACAGACAATGATGGACGGATCAAGGGCAGACGAGGAAGTGGCCGCAAGATTTACGCGCCACGCAAGGGCGGCGGTTTTCGGGGAAAATGCTTCAATTGTGACCAGACTGGTCATATGAAGCGGGACTGCCCAGCTGCTGAGAACCGTTCCAGAAACCGTTATAGCGGTAATGATGCAGTGTTTGCTGTGGGGGATGAGAAATCAGTAAGCTGGCTGATCGACAGTGGTGCGACGTCACACATGACCCCTCACCGAAGTGACTTGATCGACTTCAAGCAACTTAAAGACGACATCAAGGTAACAATTGCAGATGGCAGAAAGTTACGCGTCGAAGGAGCTGGAACAGTGAAGCTTATCGGCTTAGATGGAAGACGCATATCGATGATGGAAGTGCTGCTTATCCCTGGACTTGACAGACGTCTACTGTCGGTGGGAAAGCTTGCCGAACGTGGACTAAGTGTGGAGTTTCAGCGTGCTTCGTGCATCATTTGGGACAAGAACGAAGCTTTGGCAACTGGGACAAGAAATGGGAAAGCTTACACACTGGATTGTCAGCAAGAGGAGGCACGATTGGTGCAATACTCGGGAGTTGATAGTCAGTGGGAGTTATGGCACGCTCGCATGGGACATCCAAGTGAGGACGTTTTAGTGAAAACTATGCGATCCACAGAAGGTATTCCTGCGCTTAAACAAGGTATCAAGACCCTGTGTGGTGGATGCATGAAGGGCAAGCAGACGATCGAAGCCTTTCCAGGACGCTCCATGACAAAGACATCGCGTGTATTGGAGTTAGTTCACACAGACGTGATGGGACCCATGAAGACACTTTCAAAAGGAGGTGCTAAATACATTTTGACGTTTGTGGATGATTATTCACGATATGTGGTGGCTTACTTTCTGGCAAAGAAGAGTGAAGTTGCCGACAAGATCACGATGTTTAAAGCACTGCATGAGAATCAGTGGGGAACCCGTATCAAGTGCCTGCGTTCGGACAACGGAACGGAGTTTGTCAACAAGACAGTTACGAATGTATGTCAGCGGAACGGTATCATACATCAGCGTACAGTACCATACAGTCCCCAACAAAATGGTATTGCAGAACGAATGAACCGTACGATAATGGAAAAGGCACGGAGCATGCTACACTACAAGTGTGTTCCGACATGTTGGTGGGCAGAGGCAGTAAGCACTGCGGTGTACCTGATCAACCGCTCTCCTAATACAATGCACCCAAATAACACCCCATATGAACTGGGATTTAAGATGAAGCCACGGATGGATCATCTTAGGGTGTTTGGGTCTCATGGATATGCTCACGTTGATCAAGTGAAGAGGACGAAGCTCGAAGCCAAAAGCTTCAAGTGCATGTTCCTTGGTTATGCCGAAGACACCAAGGGATACCGAGTTTACGATTTGGAGAAAGACAAGATATCAGTATCACGGTCGGTGAAGCTGGACGAGCGTGAAGTGGGCGGCATTTATGAGACACACCCGCCCAAACAAATAAAAGTGATACACGTTACCAAAGACAACGATGAAAGTGCTGTGTCCGGGCCGACGGAACACCAACAAGATCAAGATGAACTTATGGAGGGTCAAGGAGAAGATGAAATTCCAGATGCTCCAATGAATGAAGAGGAGTCCGACACAAATGAGTCAAGGATCGAGATGCTTCGATTACCGACCTCAGTACACTCTGAGCTGACAGAGTACAGACCTCCTATACTGGATGCACAGGAAGATCGATTGGTATTTCGACCGCAAGTGGAACGTTCAAGGCGTACAAATGAACCAATGTTATTGCTGGAAAACGGATCAGATGCCGATGAAAGTCTGGGAGGAAGCGAAGGACCACCATCTTCAAAGCGTGCAAGGATTGATGAAGACGGCCTGATAGCTGAAGCTCTTCTCGCTTACGCTGTGAGTGTTGGTGAAGAATCAGACTTGCCTACCACGTATGCGCAGGCAATGTCTAGTGATGAGGCAGAACAGTGGCGACAAGCGATGGACGCCGAATTGCAGTCGCATCACAAAAACAAAACATGGACACTCGTTCCACGAGAATCAATTGGACGTACGATTGGATGCCGCTGGGTCTTTGCTAAGAAGCGTGACCAGAATGGATGTGTTGTGCGCTACAAAGCACGATTGGTGGCTAAAGGTTTCAAGCAGAAATACGGCGTGGATTTCTTCGAGACTTACTCTCCAGTGGCCAACATGAACTCAATTCGAGTTGTACTCGCAGTGTGTGCGGTATTAGGCTACAAAATGGAACAGCTGGACGTCGACACCGCCTTTCTCAACAGTGTACTGTCGGATCGTGTTCACATGGAAGTTCCAATTGGTGTTAAGGGAGCTCAAGGATTTGCGTGTCAGCTGAACAAAGCTATATATGGTCTCAAGCAAGCTGCAAGCGCTTGGAACAAGACAATCGACCACGTCTTCAAGAAGAACGATTTTAAAAGTTGTGGAGCGGATCAATGCGTCTACGTGAAGAAAGTGGAAGAAGGTTTTGTGTACGTATGTCTTTATGTCGATGATATGATCATTGCAGCCAAGACGAGCGACGAGATTCTAGAGGTCAAGGGGATGCTTAAAAGTGTTTTCAAGATGAAGGATCTCGGTATTGCGAAGTTCATCTTGGGCATGGAGATCGACCACGACATGACAGCTTCCACACTAATGATCAAGCAAACACGCTACATTAGCGACGTGGCTGAGCGATTTGGGCAGAAAAACGCCAAGAACGTCGACAATCCGTGTACGTCCGGTCTCAAGCTGTCAACATCACAGTCACCAAGTACAGAAGCTGAGCGTTCAGAGATGCGGTCAAAACCATACCGCTCACTAATTGGATGTCTGCTATATGTTACAACTTGCACTCGGCCGGACGTCGCATACATCGTGACACAACTGTCTCGATTTCTCGAAAAACCGGGGTTACCACATTGGAACGCCGCAATTCGTGTATTGCGCTACTTAAATTCGACACGTCATCATGGGATCGTTTATCAAAGAGGGACGGGAAAGGTGATTGTTGAAGCTTTTTCGGATGCTGACTGGGGTAGCAACACCGATGACAGACGGTCTGTCTCAGGTGTGTTGATCAACATTGGTAAAGCTCCGGTTGTATTCAAGTCCAAGTATCAGAGAACAGTTGCACTAAGTTCCGCAGAAGCAGAGTATATGGCGCTCAGCTTGTGCACACAAGAAGTACTTTGGGCGCGCGCAATGCTCAAGGACATGGGTCAAGAACAAGTGGGAGGCACGCAAATATGGGAAGACAATCAAGGTGCGATAGCTTTGGCAAACAACGCGGGCTACCACGCACGTACAAAGCACGTGGACATCAGACATCACTTTATTCGGGAGAACGTTCAGCATGGATTACTCAAGATTGGCTACATTGACACGAAGAGTCAGCTTGCAGATATGCTAACCAAGGCGCTTGGAACCAAGATGCTGAAGTATCTGCGCGAAGCCTCCGGAATCAAGACCAAGTCAGCAACAAAGGACACACAGCATTAGCGGTGAGTGGGAGTGTTAACATTACACCGCTGAATGCATGTTGAACAGGTGGATGGCTTTACAGTAATTACAAGTACGTCACAATTAGTAATTACATATGGTAGCCATTCATTGGTCAGGATAAATATATTCACTTCGGTTTTTACTTTCTTCTTAACAGTTGAATCGCTGAAGATGCTGCATCAACCAACATCTGGTTTCTCTCATTAAACGGTGGTTAGGGACTGCCGATTACGAGTATTTTTTGAACGACTTCGTGGAAGGCTTGTGGAAAGAGCGTGACTTAAGGAGAAGGCTCTTGCTACCGTCATTACGGCAGCACAGAAAGATGAGGGCACGCGTAGTTTTGCTACAGACCAATCAGGATAGCTGTTTAGGTGTTGGGAGGAGAAAAAAAAGACGGCAAGCGATGTGCTCAACATTTTGAGTCCACTGTCAGAGACATGGTTTACGTTTGAATCGCGACATCATACTGAAGATGCTAAATTACTTGAAGCATTATTTAGTCAATTGACTATGGAACAATAAGCGAGTATGATAGCCTTAAAGACGAAAGACCCAAACATGACTGCTCATCTCCTCAATGTGCTAAAGGCACTCCTCGAAAAATGGCAAATGAATACTTTTGACGAGGATGCTGTTTTTCGACGTCTTCAACTCGATGACGCTGGCGACAAGCTTTTTACGCACCCGACGTTGGATGTCTGGTACCATCGCACGGATCGAGGTGCATTTATTTCGCGGGTTATAAAGAAATCCTACCGTGATTCCCGAATTGCTTCTTGACCGAGTGCATCGAGAAATAGAAAAAGAAGGTTTCTCGAGTGCAATAAGCATTGCCGAAGGGCTTCAGCAAAATCGGGAGTAGCTGAATGTCCTATACTACGGACGTCGCGAGCCAGGCAGCTCGAGTAATGACGACACACGAGGGGAATTTAACCGCAAATTTTCTTAGCGTATAGCTTGGCATATATATATATATATTTTCAAAGACACGCGTTTTTCATTAGGGATCTGCTAACCAGCCTCCCCCCTCCTTGATAAGGTATACCGTATTACAGCGGTGATACGGCAATGCCCAAAACCAACCCTGACCACACCACTTTCACCAGAAGATCGATTAAGCGTAATTCGTAAACGTGTTCGACGCAGAGTAGGTACTATCGCGCGATCATCGTTCTGAATATACGATGCAAATCCTAGTATTGCTCGCTGAACTGGAAAACTCTTCGCCGTAAGCTACAACAAACAAATTTATCTAGAAATGCTATGGTGCGTCTGCTAGTTACTGATGCTTAAATTTAATGAATAATGTCTGAGTTTGGCTATCGTACCCTTGTTTAGACTCCTCCGCATGAGACGACATCGAATCCTTTTAAGACTGCATTGCATAAGTTTGCCAGAAAAAGGAGCGTGTGGCAGCTGTTAATCTCAACAAAACGGCAACGCCGAGCATTTATCACAGGGAAAGAGCGAAATTTCGGCGCAGCGTAAGCTACAACCTTTGACCGGATCATTGAAGGAAGCGAATACAAGCTAATCACCGCCAGTGTGGGCAACGTCCTCGACGGCCCCTGTAAGGTGCATTTGTGAGGTAATTTAATGCTCATTGAGGTCTGTTGTTAAATAACAGGATTCGGAAGCGTGCCAGCTACGGGAAGCGATAGAGACGGGATGACGTTCAGATAACTAAATGTCCATCCTTGGATTCCTAACTCATTGCATGAAGATGAAACTAATCAAGAGGTGCGCGAGATATACAGGAAGAGACTGCAATCGCGTCAGGTATGTCCTCGCGTAATGCATCGGGAAGATTACGCTACATGCCTTTTGAGCAATTATTGGCAAAGAAATTTGCTGATTTACCAGCTTTGCAAACAAGGCTGGGGTAAAAATTCTGCAAATTATCGATCTATAGTCTGGCGATCGCTATTGGTACTTTTTACTTGCTGAAATATGAGTACATTTTTGTAAGTTTTACTGATGTAAGTTATGATTTTTGCGGTGTAGACATACGCCGTCATATGGGATCGACGGGTTCTAGGTTGGAGCGAAAGCGTCAAGGGTACATAGAACTGATATAACGGTTTTATTACATTAAACTTTGTTCTAAGTAGCAGGTTTACAGATTGGTATGAATGAGCAACTAAGGAGATCAAGTTGAGTGTCCTCTATCATCGACAACACCCAGAGCATCAAGCTTAATCTCTATACTTGTAGCTAATCAGAATTGTAACACAGGGATGCTGAAGGCTTCTTTGACATGTAGCGTTCTGGACAAAGGATACCCTTACTACTAAAACAGTGCTATATATTTAGATTTTTAGGTGAACCTCAGACCGCAAATGCTGTGGAGCACACGGCTCTGACCATCACTAGCTCATAATCTCTATGAAAGAAAAGGAAGCCACTGACAAGCCCCTTTCTCGATTTGATGCAGTGCCCCAAAGCTATATTAATGACCTACGATTGGCTGAACAAACGGGAGACGCTGCTGCTGATATCAACATAAATGCCAATACGGCTCGCACAGCCAATGCTCATTGCTGGACAGTCGTATGAGAGCATTACTTTACAACAAGAAACGTTTTATAGAGGCATGTATCGTCACGGGCAATAATGTGCACATACACAATCAAAGTATTATCTCTGAGTCACATTGACTGTGCTGTACCTCTAGTCTAAATAACAGATCCCGTCTGGGCATCTCCTCCTACCTGTGTAACCGGCTTTTTTAATTGCGGTTTTTGATTTTTCTCAATTCCACATTATTTTTGCCCGACTTTGCGTAGCACCTCTCCCCACCAAAGCTACCTGCGAACTGTTGATGTGCTTTAAGCGTTAATCAATAACCTTTTTTTACTTTACTCTAAATTAAACTTTGATTTTATTTGAGTTGATCTTCTACCTACATACTTGCAGCCACAAATTATGACTTGCATTAATCAATTGTAACACCTTTTGCATCTTCCTTTTGAGATTAATGTGATATGCATTATGTTGTTAAATTGACCTGTCATAATCTTGACAGATCCGGACGATCTGTGTTATCTGTATTGTAGAAGGCGCTGACTTCAGATTCGTGCTAAATTCTTGTTGCATACAAATCAACCATTCAAAACCTTAAAAGGTGCGTGTATCTGAAAAGAACTTTAACATTAGCTTAATTCTCTAATGTCTAGCTGTTAATGTATCTACTCAAAACCTGTACAGCAATTGCAGTGACAGGAGTCGTACGAGTGATTAAACATTCTGATATTTTGATCGACTTTTGATCGATAACGTGGTGTTGCTAGTGTTTCATTGATACTGCTTTATAGGTAATATCATAAATTGTAAAAAGCAAATACGATGAGCTTCTCTCACTTACCTCGCTCCAAGATACACCGTTTGCAAAAAAAAAACTAGTTTCTTGAGTCCAAATTATCGTTCATCCAGCTATATGCTATAACAAATTGCAACAAATGAACCAATTATTGTTCATCAATCGATATGCAAAGACGAAATGCAACGTATTAAGTGGTTGTTTTTCCGCTTAAGTCTTGGGCAATCTTTTTAATTTCGAAATGTACGGATAAGACGTCGATGCATCAATTCTTGACTATGACAATGCGAACACAAGAAAGAGTGATTCTTCGATCCCATTGTTCTGTTTAATGTAAAATTAATAACACATGGCGCTTATCGAGCAGCTAGGACCGTCTTTTCTTCAACAAAGAGGGTCCAAAGAAGAAACTTTGGTAAATGACGCTAGTGCATGGCTATATACATTACGAGAGGTTGTCAGTACGGTTGAAGGTCAGACAAGCCTAAACTTTACCTTCAGTGAATGCTCAGTTTGAGCTCGACATGGTGTCCGTACAAGATCTTGACATTCATTACAAGCCTAGAAAACAGAGCACTTTTGACAATGCAATATGGCGTTGCCCAGTCGACCAGCTAGTTAGTGTCGTACATTTGACCTCGTCTATATCGAATATACCCCGTGGCGCGTACGCGTGAGACGACATGTGCGTAGCTTTACTAAATAGATCTGGAGCGCACTGTGCTCAATGACTTTGATATATTTCTACTTGAGTGGGCTAGCTAATCATCGCGAATCATCACCGCTGACACATTGTTTTTATTTAATCTTAACCTAATTGGTACGAATTTTTTGACACATAAACTATTTTTTTATACATGTTTTAGATCTAAAGAAATAGTCGAGCGGCTCGCAATTAAATAGCCATCCCACGATGCATCTACAATCTGAAGATTTTCTTTAAGACACGCACGATAGAATGGCTAGAAGCCAAGATATAGACAGGATAAATTCCAAAAAATTTGTATTTTTACAGCTGACTGGCCAAAGCCGCTTCCGTAAAGAGAGAGTTGTAAAGTCGAGGTACTTTCACCGATGAGCTTATATCACCTTGTAGTTATGTGGACCACGCAAAACCAGCCGTATATAGCTTATCAGCCTACAAATGTGACATCTCAGCATACATACTTTGCAGTGAGTCTTCAAGCACACGGCCGACCATTTCCGTCTAGATATCTGCCTGTAGACTGTCGGATGTAGAAGTAGTAAAGCATCGCTTGGATAAATGTGTCGGTAGACCGCGAGACCACATCGGTCTGAAAGACCATGTTCGTAAACGTTAAACAGGTGCCAGCTAAACTATCCTACTGAGGCGGAACTGCCACTAATTTTGCCAAGCCAACGATAAAATCGGGCCTCTTTGGACTTCCAAGAGGCCGCCTGTATCGGCATAGCTTGTAAAGAAGTCGGTGCGAAAGCCGCAAATTTTACCTTCTGGCAGGTGAAACAGGTCCTCACATTCTTGTCTACTATGGGGAACCTCCATTATGTTGTGGGAACCAAACAAAGCGTCTACTCGCGATCGAAAGGACCGATGATTAAAGCAACATGTATCTCCAAGTGTATATCTTACTCCAGGTCTTCAAAAATAAATTAACGACTTGATTTAAAAATTTGGTTTAACGTATTGTAAACCAGACCCTCTGTTTATTAATCGCAATGTAAATATTGTCGCTATCGAGGGTTCAACCTCTTGACTTCGGCACCTTCGCTTGCAATGAACAATCGTATAAAAGGCTTAAAACTGGCACCTTTTTATATACCTTTCGAACTCGCACGTCCATAACGCTATTTATCCTGGTAGTTTGGACCAACTCATAGTCTGAGCTGCGCAAAAGCGTGTCAGCAAGCATACTGCATTTTCAGACCTGAATTAAAAAAAAAACACACCGATCTTATCGATTTTTATAGCAAGATGGGATCAACTTACCGCCGTCTCCAGAATGCGTGGATTTAATAGGCTACAAAAGGCTCAAAGCAAAAAGGTGCACTCAAAAAAATTCAATCGCTTAAATCATGTCAAGCAAATTCTTGTCAAGAGCGAGATACTTTTATTCGGCAGCTCCAAGTTGCCAAGACCTAATCATAATAGTTTGCTTACGGCTATCCTCATTGAGTTTAGTGACGCGCAACCGATAGTGTAGTTAGAACCGTCGCAAAAGACGCTTTGTATAGCTGGGCAAAGCCAAGACTAGTGCTTGCTAAAGGCTTTAAAGTGCTTTTGAAAGTAGACAAAAGCACTTTAAAGCCTTTAGCAAGCACTAGCATTTCCAACACCGCTTAATAATCTTTTTATAGTAGGTCCGAAAAGCATTAACGTGACCCGCATATTTAGCAGTATTCTAGCCAATTTCTTTAATTTTGAAAAAGTGTAGCGCTGGCCAAGTCCAGAAAAATAGACTTTCTCCGTACCCAAAATCTTATTCCAAAGCAGCCGAATGCAATAATCTCCACTGCCGAATTACGGATTGTGGTTGTCGGTAAAAGGTTTACTGGTCCTCGTAATCTTATAAAACATGCCTCGTTGCACTCACGAAGCCGACTGATTTGCGCTAGAACGGCTATGCATGAGAAAATCGTATTCGAAGGAAAGGCTGTGATACAGCTGTGTCACAAGATGATCAAGCGTCGCAGGGGCACTCATCAGCTTCGCAACATCCAAGCACGCCGCTAAGCGTACTTACCACTGTAAAGAGTCTCTCATTCGAGTTTGATAGTAACAATTGCACTATGCTTCTAACATGCTAGTAGAACGTGCCTTTTTTTGGAAAAGGGTTCAATCAGGTACCGTTGCACTGATCAGCTCATTATAAACAGCAATTTATCGCCATTTCCGTTCAGCTATAGAGCCCAAAAAATTGGCGACTACTTTTTGTTGCGAGCAGACGTTTTGTGTGGTCCCCTCAACAAAATGGAAATTCCACACAGTGGACGAGGATGCGAGGAGCCGTGACATCTGCAAGAAAGTCAATTTTGCGGCTTACGCGCCAGCTCCTTTGCAAAAGCGGCTAAAACAGGCGAGCTTTTGGAGGCCCATAAAGGCTCAATTAAATCGTTGGCATTTCGAAATTTGTGGCACAATGAGCATAGTCCCGCCTCAGCAGGATAGTGCGGCTGGTACCTGCTTAAGGCAGTATAGCTTCCGAAAAGGCAGCAACGATTTTATTTTTCACGAACATGATCTTCAGACAGATGTGGTCTCGCAGTTTACTAACGCATTTAAGCAATTGCTCTCCACAATCTTAACGTCGTAAAACTACAAAGACTATTATATTAAATTGAAAAAGCGTCTTTTTGGTATGATGTTTTTTAGCCGACATTCAGCAGAGTTAAATGGTTGTTGTATGGAAAAAAATTGAAGCTTTCCTTCCAACTTTCGATAATTTTCTGCATCTAAGAGCTGGAGAATTTATTATTTGAAAAGAAGTTGAAACCGTAAATTTGGGAACCATGTAAACTCAACCAAATAGACCTTGATAGCCTACAAATGTGGCATTTCAGCACACATATTGTGCTGTGAGCCCTCGAGCACACGTTTCATCTTTTTTGCCTGATTATTATGAGAGTCAATGAGCCAGCTTCAAAAAGATGTTTCGAACGCCACTGCTCTCACTGCGAATCTCACGCACTACGTGACTGCACTTCAGTCGAACACTTGAGTCTGGTGAGCCAGAGAACATGATCAACATCCTTGATGAGTTTTAAGTGCACGAGGAGCAGCCATATTGAAATTTAGTTTGATTAACTTGATTATAACGGGCAGACTATAAGTTCGTGTGTGATCAGTAGAGTTGCTGTGATCGAGTGAAAAGCAACGATGGATACCATCATGCCTATAGCATTTGGGCTGCGGCCTTGACTTATGCTCAGCATGAGCTAGTGCAGCTCAAGGGGCCAGCTTGATAGCTCCGCAGAAATTTCCTATGTGGACTAACGCATTCATGTAGCGGTTCGAAAGAGCAAAGGCTCGTTTTCGGCACTGGATGCCGTACGCATCGTACTTGCACCTTAGAAATTGTCTTGGACTCGAGGATAGGTTATGTTAGACAGCAAAGTTTAGCACAGTTAAAATAACTTCTAGCCAGTAACGATGGAAGCGCTAAGAACGACTTTTAATAAAGAAGTTTCACTCATATCTCGGTCAAAGCGATCATTGAGAGCTAGCAACATTGATGATACACTGCTCGGTGTTTTGCACCTCAGCTATTAAATGTTTTGTCGGTAGCCGCGTTGGGACCATCGCTGTTCGGTTTGCTCACAGCATGTGAACAATTGGTTCTAATATGCACAATGCTCAGCACGCGGCATTAGTTTGCATAGACTTTTGCCGCACCTTCTACATTTTTTTCTCGATATGTAAATCGTCCATCGGCAAAGTCCCTGATATAATCATAGGGTATGTCAGCAGCGTAAATCCGACAGCTAAGAGCTCGAACATTGCTTTATTTTAAGATTAGACAAGACTGCGGTTACAAAGCCTGACACTTCTGAGAACTGATACATGAGGTTACAAGTGCGGTACACATTGACACTTCTTTGTCGTGGTAAAGACCGTGTGAGTTCATGATACCTGCAAGACGCGTTTACGAGTTCTGACGGACGCCATAATGTGATCAAAGTATCTGCTGTATTCGACGTAGTAATTGCTGTATTCGACTTACGATACAGCATATACATTTCTATAAACCTCGGGTCCTCAGTTTGAAACCGCAGAAGGATGTCATTATCTGATGCTCTGGATATTGACCATCTGATCGGTCAGCAGCTCATACACAGTACTGCAATTAGTACGCACTCGATTTATATCGTAGTTTTTGAGCTCTATTCTAGAAGAAAGATTACGCTATTTATATTTATTTAATCGTACTTGATTCGAGATAATCGATAGTGGCCCGCAACAAAACATTTAATCTATTTAACACGTCAAACCTTTCTAACAGCATATGACCGTAACATGTCTATATAATGATCATGAACCGGATGAAGATCTGAAGGTAGCAAATGTACCTCCGCAACTTGTCATAATCCAACTTATCAAGCGATGCTCTAGCTTAATTTTTTGCGCCATTATATGTTGCTATCAGCTTTCATACAGCATTCCTTACCTTTTTCTTACGAAAAAGGCATCAAAGATCTCATATTTTTCAAGCGGCAATGGCTGATGACACAGTACCTCATGCCTAGCATGAGGGTAATCCTTTCCTCACTCCTCTATCCGGTGAATCTCAATCTTGGGTCTATGGACGTAAAAAAACAGACCGAGTTTTTAAGACCCTTCAGATCATACACGCTCAGCCGTAAAGTACTTCCCATACGAGGATAATCTAATACATCTTTGTACAACCCGAAGGAAGCATTCATCTTTTCAAGGCGGGCTTTCATCTTTGAAAACTGTTTCTGCGATGATTTTTGCTTTAGATCTCACAGGTCGGCAGATTTGAGCTTGGCGTGGCTCAGTAGCTCTGGCACCTTAGACAGTGCCTTACACCATGACACACCTTCTGTGACACAGCAATTAGGTGCGTTGCTCGGCCACATATATATATAAATCTAATTCATGGATCTCACTGCGAAAGGTCCCTTTGTCGGCTACGATGTCGATCATGACAGCCAAAAAAACATTTGGATCGCATCTCTATCATATTCTAGCGAAGCCATGCTATACGCTCTTCGAAGCCACGTGTGACACTGTACTATACTCTATGCCGCGGACCTATTCTTTCGGTTAAAAGAGCTTTGTTGCCCACACTCAGTGGTGCTATGCTGTTACCCACCTGTTGCTCTGTTGCTAACATTTTTAGGTCATCGCCAGCGTCTTTAGGTATCCAGTTGTGCCCGCGAAACTAGTTGCCAGCTAGAAAAGACTTCAAAGACGTCGTCACATCTACTCTCAGCAACTTGACACCTCTCAAGTTCACTTCGGGCGTGTACTTTCGATGCCGTTCTTCGAAGAAGTTGTGCATACAACAGGACCAAAGGGTCTACACCTATGTTGTGCAAAATCAGGCAGCTAGTATGTATGACTATGGCCCATTTATCAATTAAGGGCTCGTGCTTTTCTTAGCACGGCATGCACACGAGCACATCGTACTTGTCTATGTCAAAGACAAAACCGGCAAAGGGTCTAAACCTATGTTGTGCAAAATCAGGCAGCTAGTATGTATGGCTATGGCCCATTTATCAATTAAGGGCTCGTGCTTTTCTAAGCACGGCATTCACACGAGCAAATCGTACTTGTCTATGTCAAAGACAAAAACGGCCTTCGCACTCTTGATTTCTCAAATTATAGCAGCTCTATTTTAATTATAATAATGTATACTCCAAGTATATTAGGCAATCTATTTTGTTTGCCGCAATCCGTTGTTGGCACGCAAATCTTTGTAATCTCCCATGACTCGAAATGGACTGTTACAATCCTGTATGTTTGCGTTAATTTAACAGCTTTAAGCTGCTTGTATCTTCTTCAAGAGCTGCCAGACTCTCAAGGTCCACTGCTTATGGTGTTTATCAACCTTATGCATAGTATGAGGTCTTTGTTTTTCCTTAGTTGGGCACCTCACCACAACAGAAGACTGGCATTTCACTGGATCTGAGGGTGCTGCTTTTGACTGCGACCCTCTAAAGCCCATGGATGAGTCAAGGGCTCACTATTGTTTACCCAGTTTGGGACAGGCACGGATCATATGCTCTTGCTAACCGTAGCCAGAACAGCGGCTAATAAAATATTCGAGAACACTGAAGTATCTAAAAATGGGCCGTTCTTCTTAAGACGAAAAGCTGCATATCCACGAAATCCGAACCGGGGCAAGTCTGTCTGCGGATTTCTTCTTCGTAAAAGCATTTTCATCATAAATATTTAGTCTGAGCCTATCTTTAAGCCAGTAATGAGCATACAAACCTAAGCATTTTTAGAAATTGACGCGTTGGTAATGGTTGACCATATATGTACTAATAAAGCTCGCGCTCATCTCGATCACAGAGAAGAGTACCAAAATGCTGGTAGATCTCGAAGACATCTTAAATAAAAAAAGCCTTAAGTCCCATTTGGGTTGCGGGATCCGATTAAAGTTTTCACACTCCTAATTATTCGTGATCAAGGCCACTTTAAGACAGTTTCGTCTCCCTCGTTACAAAAAAAAGGTTCTGGTCTATCTTCCCTTTTGCAGTGAATCAAGTAGATTTCGGGTGGCTTGCCGACCAACATCGCAACCTATCAACTAGAAAAGCCAATGGGGTCGTGACCCGTTTCTTCTGCTTGGTTGCAGGGAGGACTGCAAAAATATGCACCTTCTTACGGCCCATAGTAGCCAACAAGATTTCCGAGTAGCATAGATTGCGTGTGGATAGGTAATAATTAATGTATTAATGTCGGATTCTTTGATGGTCAATCTACTAGCGAAGGCGATGGAATCACTACAAAGTGCAATCAGGTGTGATCAAGTCATACAGCACCTTGCACAGAGGGAAGTGCAGGAAGATATATAGTTGTGTGGTATCGACTGTTTACTATGTTGATAACCAACACCCAAACGAGCTCTCCCATCTTATTATCGTTTCGTAATTAAAGTAATCAAATTACACTATACTTTTTGGGTTCGATTAAAAAAAGTCGATTTTTTGGAACCTGGATGTTGTAGGGACAGTCAGTGACAAGAAACATTTTCGACGCATAAGGAGATCGATGCTTATCGATCGTTTGGGTACGTAACCAGCCAGCACTCGCGGTCATTGACGTTTTTAACTCACAAAAAATTGATGTTTCTAATGGACCGATTGATTTTTTCACCTACCAATCGTTTTGGTATCGAACTTAATCGGCCGCGCGTTTGTCACTGAAGTTAGAGCCACTGTTCATGATATCTGCAGTCGGGCACAGCATCTAACGACATAGCCTTGATGCTGGTGGTGCACCATAAAGTGAAAACGGGCATCATAGACTAATAAGGAAGGAGGACTTTGTTTGGTATGTCGTAATAAACAAATGGTCGTCCAAGTTGGGTCTTAAATGTCTACATAAACATTGAGGTAGTTACAATAGGGTATATCGCAGATGAAAGATCAAATCGTGCAATATGCTTTTATCAAAATTGATTATTCAATAAAATGTTTGAATTTGTGTCCCTAACTGTACTTCTTAGAGTCATTTGTATTGTATTGTATTACGTTATCGCGTTGCCAAGTTATGCACGTGCTAGGCTCTATGGCTAGTCCACGGCATAGAGTGGTGTCCGCATACGTCGAGTCTCGTTCGGCGGGCAGTGCAGCCAGCACCGAGGCCGTGAGGGTCTTCCATTATTTTGTGTACTTCTGACTTGGTAAGAGCCCAGGTGGCGCCCTGGTGCTGGAGACCGTCGCGTCGAGGGTGAGACTCGTTAGAGACCTGCAGATGCCCGAAAGCACCTGCCCGAAGCGCGCGAGCATTTAGCCCCCACGCTTGGAAGGAGGGCGTCACCCCAACCTTTTCCGAAAATCTTAGAGTCATTGTCGCTGATTTTCGAAGTCAGTTGTACCAAAGACGGGGGGTAGTCACCGAATTGTGAAATCGGCAGAAGCTGCAACCGCCACATCACTGCACCACTGGATGCGGCTGCGTTTCATGAGTCTGACGCATGTCTTACTTCCCCGCAATCTGCTTTTAAATTCCGAGTTATCGTTGGTGACGTGAAGCTTCCGCTCCACTGTTGTGCGACATCTGGGTGCTCGATGACATGCCTCATCAACATGAAAAGTCCCAAAATGCCGGCATATTTATGATTCGGAGTCGATTTGTGGCTTCACGCCGAAAATTTGCCATTCAAGTTGACCCGGATCGCGTGCGGCGCGCGGCACGACGCACTTCCTCTTCCGACCCAGCAACAGCGGACAAGCCGCTCAGCTGTACTCACAAAAATGGGCGGTGCCCCGTGTGCGGCGAGTGCAAGCGCTGCGGATGCGACCACGACGGCGTCTCTGTAGCTGTCAAGATGGGGCCAGCACGGCCCATCGAAATATGTCCCCGAGAGCAAGCGGCCGAGACGATCGTGCGCGCGAGCTTGTCGTCACTGTGCATAAGCCTGAGGAGTTCCCGACACCGAGACCTGCTGATGCTTTGTTTGACCGTGTCATCTGCTGTGCGTCGTGTTCTGGAGACGGTCTGATTCGCAAGTTTTCTGAGAAATGGCGTATGTGGAGTTCAGAGCAGGCTTTATTGAATCACCCACGCCAGCTTGGTCTAGTTGAATATGCTGTGACTCTCGTGCGTGTTGGGGCCACTCTGCTATACAGCACGCGATCGTTGAATCCAATCGAAGAGGAGGCGGTGATGACTAAATTGTAACGACGCATCAATGGTGCATTGGAGCTCGTAGATACTGACAAAGGTATTTTGGAATTGCAGCGCTCGCACGGCTTGACCTAGTGGACTGTTCCTAATTCGGAATCGTGCGAAGATGCGCCAGAGGATCAGCGACATCGTTTTCGTCCGTCCATGTGCCGCCTTCCAGCAGAAAATGCGCTAAAATGCACTTGGAGTGTTGTGTCCGACTGTTGCCCCATCACAATAAAACACGAGCATTTCTCGCCTTCATGAGGTTGATGTCGAAGAGATTATTGCAGGTCCCGCTTTTAAACCGCAATGTATGAGCAAGACGGGGGCGAATGCGAACAGCAGCTTCACTTCAATCGATCGGCACCACTTGGCATCCATTCAAGCTTTTTTTGGTCTTCGTAGTACCTCAGCCTTCTTGAAACGTGCAGGGATAGCCCGTCAGAAGCGCGCCGTGCACGTGGTAACGCCGGCAGTAGCACAACTCGTGACGAATATTTTGGAGACGCTTAACTATTTATCACGCCGGTGTATTCGCGCTGAAACCAGGAACCGGAGTTGACGCTGTTGCCACTGAACTCACAGACAATGGAACCCGGCACTGCTTCACGAAATGGTAGCTCGAACTTTGATTTTACCGCAAGACGAGTTCACGTCTTTTATGGAAGCGCACGAAATGTGATTAAAAATCGCTGGAGAGCCCGCTCGTGAGCAACTTGCCAAAATGACGGAAGGAAGCTTTGCCGTAATGCTCGATGACATGGAACCAGTCCAGACTAGGGAAAGAGACATCGTGCTGGTTGCTGTTAAACGACTCAACTCGTGCTCGATCGTATCGTCTCCTGCGGCGCTTGAACGAGTCAAACTGCTTTAAGGAGAAGCCATCGATGCGGATGACGGCGAAGACGGCTATGGATCGTTAGAGGTTGAAGACAAGTAGAAAATAGGTCAATTTCAAGTGAGCTTTGAGGTATGATGATGAGTCTTACAGGAGTCGATTGCCATCCTTTGCGAGTCAGCTCTCTCTGTCGCTGTCGGACGCACTGCATGCTCAAGGCCGATCATATACTAGACGGAGTGAAAGGGTTTGCCAGACACTGAAGCGCTAGCGGTTGGTGCTATGTAATGTGTTTGAGTTGATTTGTACCTTTTGTTCATGGTGATTTGTACAAAATGTTGCATAAAATACTGGTGACACTCGAAGATATGATATCTTCTGACTAGCAGGCATGTCAATCATAGGTTCAGATGGCCTCTTCGAGGTCGCATATCTCCACGAAAACTGCTCCCATTTCTACACAACTTGTACAAGAAGATCCCTGAGATCCCCACCAACGTAGCGGGCGTTTCCGAACTCGTATTGCTTTTGCCGAATTCACCCACCGCTCACCTACCCAAAACACAATTTTTGGTACACTTGACTCAGAAATTCACAATATAAATACCTTGGTATGTAAATCAATTTAGAGCATTTAACTATTAAAGTCGGCTATTTACCACCAACAATAAAATTTCTTAATCATTTTTGTCCCTTGCCGACCAATGTGATCCGCTCGGAATTGTTGCTGGACTATTAAGCGAGTACCACATCACAGTTGCTTCGTGCAAGGGAAGTAATGACGTGTTGCTGTTGTCGTGCGAAAATATGCAAAGTAAAAGCCGCAATGCGAGGACAGAATACAACAGGACATTTCTCTAAATGATCGATAGCCAGGTTTAGCATAATAAAAACAACATCTAGCCAGTAAGACTAGTGTCACTAATAATTGCGTTGCTAGCTCACGACAATCTCATATATCGCTCTGCGAGATCATTGTGAGTTCGAAGCGTTAATGGTACCTTGCACGGTGCACTGCACATTAGCGATTGCACAATTGATCCGCAGCCGCGTCGCGTCGGCGCCATCGTTGCTCGCTTCTCTCAAACATGTACGTGTTGGGTTCTTGAATGCACAATGCTCGGCATGCTGATAAGCTCGCCACTTGGTTCGCTCTCGCAATCACCTTGGCGGCATCAATTTGCAGCAACTGTTGCCGCATCTTCTGCACTTATCTCTCAATATGTAAATCCTCTATGGGGAAGCCATCTCATTCTGGTTTATCCTTGTACTCTAAGGGTTTGTCCGCAGCGCAAACTCGACAGCATCAATAAGATTAGAAGAGAAGGCTGACGACTGTGCGGTCACAAACACTTCCACGTCCGAATACTTGATACATGGTGTTACAAATGCCTGTATCTGATGCTCTGGATATAGACCATCTGATCGGTCAGCAGCTCATTCTTGAATACAATACAGTACATCAGATGGTACGCACTCATTCTTTATCAAAGTTTGAATCTAGTATATTATTCATACTGCTTCTAAATGCCTCGCACGGTTGTCATCCCACTTAGAATAGCGCTACGTAAATCAATTTTACTTAACAGTAACTCATTAGTAGCATGAGAAGGTGATCCGCTAAAGAACACTTGATCATTAAGCAACGAGAGGGGCTGTAAACCCATGTAATGGCATATGATGGATACATGTCTATTGCACCGTACGATAATAAGCCGGATCGTGATCCGCACGCAGCAAATGCTCTTCCGCATCTTGTCATTTTTAAATAATCCTTCTAAAGCAATGCTAAAGCCAAAAACTCTGCGCCAAATCATCTTGCTATCGGCTTTCACACTCGTGGCAAGTACGAAGGCTATAATGGCAGTGGATGCTCAAGCTCAGAGTCGCATGAGGAGCTTGCTAGCAACGGATACTCGAGCTGACCGCTCTGAGGAAAAAATGTTGAAATCTCTCGCCGCAAAAATTGTATGGAAGTCGGATCAGTTGGCGCCAAATATGAGTTTGAGGCTCTCTTCTGACAAAAAGAGAACAATCAATCGCTTTTTCGTGAATCATCACGTGGATTCGGTAAAGAAAAATCTATTCGCAAGTGAGCAGTATCAAAGTTGGGCCAGAGATATCCTTAACGCTTTCAATGACTCTCCAGCGACCTATATGGTCTTGTTCCATGAGCTGAAGAAATACTTTGACGACTATGAGCTGGCTACATTCGTACTTGATGGTCTGGCATCCCAAAAGACAGAAGCCGTAGCCAAAATTTTTTACGACCTTCAGTTGGAAGATTGGGTAGCGAACAAGAAAGACCTTGAGGTCTTTCGTGCCTTAAAACTGGATACCGACATGGGCGACGTATTCAAAAACCCGCTCTTGGAGACATATGTCTCCTTTCTTCGTCGGCGTTTCGGAGAAGGTTTTGACCAGCAGCCAATATACGGTGAGTTGTATACGATGCTAATGCAGAAATCTGGCGTCGTTGGCGTGGCTAAAATGCTTGGAGCTTCGAATGTTGATCTCCGCCAAGGAAGCGTTGGTAATGAGGTGATGAAAGCCCTGTTTCGGCACGTATATGAAGAAGCGTCAGATGCTTCACTCACGGGCGTAGAGTTTGTTTTCAACAAATATGCCGTAGTGGATTCTTCAGCTGTCAGCATCTGGCTTTCTTACGCCGAATGGTTGTTGGAGAGAGAAGATTACGAGAAACTGGTGGCGGACATGTTAAACGGCTTGTGGATCCGGCGTGAAATCAAAGTCAAGGCTCTTGCTACAGTCATTGCGGCTGCGCAAAAGGATGAGAGCACGCGTAAAGTTGCTTCAAACACATTGGAAAAGCTGTTTGATGAGTGGAAGAAAGAAAAAAAGACGACCAGTGATGTGCTCGACATTCTCGGGCTCAAACCGGCAGAAATGAAAGCTATGGACATGACAGAGACTCCACTGTTAGAGACGTGGTTTGCGTTTGAATCGCGCAGTCATGACGACGATGCTAAATTACTTGAGACGTTGCTAAGTCAATTGACTGAGGAACAATTAGCGAGCATGATAGTCATGGAGACAGCCAATCCAATCATCAAAGAACGTGTCTCCAGCGTGAAAGCGGCACTCTTCAACAAATGGAAAACGGAGTTTGTCGGCATAGACGTTGCTTTTGTCCGTCTTAAATTGGATAAAGCCGGCGACAAACTTTTTCTTCACCCGGCGTTAAATGTCTGGCATGGTTATGTCGTACACCAACTCGGCCCGGGATTCGATAACTTGATTGCGCAAGTCGTAAAAACGTACTACCGTGATCCCGATTCGCTTCTAGACATGGCGAATAGAGAATTGAAAAGAAACAAAGATTCGATCGCGAATAGCATTGCTAGAATACTTAGCTCATAGTCTTGATCTACGCACGGTGCGAGCCAGTCAGTCCGATAATGAGTGATAATGACGAGTTTGGAAGATTCTAGTCGCATTTACTCTTTTTGTGATCTTCACCCAATTCGTTGGCGTACAGGTTTAGCTTCAAAGTCACAAGTACGTTGCCAAGACTGAATGGCGTGCTCCACACCGTCTGTATCTATAGCAAATTACCATTTGTTGAAAAAGAATACTTAAGCCTCAGCTAGAATACTGTACGCTAACTGTTACCATTCCAATTGTAACTTTCGCGTTATAGCTGACTGTTAAATTTATTACCACACGGATCTATTTTACTGAACAATAGTACGGGGACATTATCAAAGACAGCATGTGGCACCACGGACAATGAAGTGCACGTTTATGAATGGACTATTTGTATTAAGTCACATCAAATGTGCTGCAGTATTAGCCTAACAACAGAGTCTGTCTTGGCATCGCATACGAGCTCATCACGCTTCAATTTTACCGGTGTCGTAGAGTTCCATTTAAACGGGGCCTAAGTGTCCCGCAGCCAATTCACAGATTTTCTATTCTCCTTTGCGAAGCACCTCAAACCACCGAAGCTACCTGCAACAACGTTGCTCCAACTCAAGCTTTTGATTTTTCAAAAATTTAGTCTTCTACAAGCATACTTGCAGACACAAATTTTGACTTGTATGAATTCATTGCCGCACTCTTTTGCGTCTTGCTTCTAGAATGAGTTCAATATCCATCAAATTGTCTAGGCCATCAAGTCATGATTTTGACGAATACAGACGATCAGTGATATCTGTATCATACGTTGCGCGTATTCAGACTCTTACTTTGATCTTGGTACACACAGGTTTACCATTTACTACTCCAAATGCGCGTGTACCTCAAAGGTTCCTCAACACTTGCGAGATAATCTTTCGTCTGGATGTTATTGATCTGCTCAAAATTTTACTCCATTTGCAATGAAAAGAGTTGTACAGAAAAAAAAGCATTGTTCGATTTCGATTTAAAGTTGATATGATTCCCGTCGCTGCTAGTTTTTCATTGACACTGTCCTATGGGCACGGACTTTCTGCGCATAATTTGTAAAGAGCAAATAAAGTGAGCTTCTGTCACTCAAACCGTTTCGAGATATATGTGTACAAAAAAAGAATATTTTTTGTGGGACCAAGCAATTATTGTACATCAACCTTTACGCAAAAACGAGTTGCAACGTATATGAAAAAAATATAATAGTCATATAATCACCCTAAATGTCAAGTCTTAAACGATCTCTGTGTAGGTTGAAATGTACAGATAAGACGTCGATGCTTCAATACCTGACCGTGACATTGCAGATACGACAAGTAGATCTCTTCGAGCCCATGGATTTCTTTAATGTAAGAATGGCAGCGTATGGCGCTTTTCGAGCAGCTGGGGGCGTCTCTTCTTATATGGAGACTCTTCATAGGAGACACGTGGGTGATTGAAGATAGTGCACGGCTATAATGGAGTGAACGGTCTGGCTGAAGGCTAGAAAAGCCTAGAACTATACCTTAAAACAATGCTCTATCTAAGCTCGACGAGATGTCCATAGTAGAAATTGACTTAGAGTACAAGCCAAGAGAATGAAATGCCTTTGCCAGTGCAATATGGCGTTGCCCAGTCGGTGAGCTAGCTCATGTCACTAGTGCGACCTCGTCTGGATCAAATTGCATTTGTGGCGCATACGCGCGAGATGACATGTGCGTAGCTCTCATAAATAAATCTGGGTAGTAATGTAATGTAATGTATTACGTTATCGCGTTGCCAAGTTATGCACGTGCTAGGCTCAGTCTGGCTAGTCCACGGCATAGAGTGGTGTCCGCATACGTCGGGTCTCGTTCGGCGGGCAGTGCATCCAGCACCGAGGTCGTGAGAGTTTTCCATTTTTTTTAGCTCTGACTTGGTAAGAGCCCAGGTGGCCTGGTGCTGGAGACCGTCGCGTGGAGGGTGAGACTCATTAGAGACCTGCAGATGCCCGAGAGCACCTGCCCGGAGCGCGCGAGCATATAGCCCCCGCGCTTGGATGGAGGGCGTCACCCCCTCCCTGATCCATTAACACCAATAGGTTGTGGCTCTGAACGAAATTGCCGAGCGGCTTGCAGAAACCAGTCATCCCTTCATAAACAAACTGGATACTTCTTAAGACATGCGCACGATAGAATGGCGGATAAAAAAGATATTTGACAGGAGTGAAAACCTATCTACAAAGCTCGTTACAGCTGTCTTTAAACAAAAATGTACCTGGGCTTGATTGGATAATTTCAGTGGTAGCTAACATACATGTTAAATGCTATTAATTGGACTTTTGTTAAAACGCTTCATGCCATATTATAACTCGGGACCGGTGAACATGCAAGCGTGAGAACCGGGTCGTTTGGGAGCACAGCTGTAGAAGGCCAAATCATCGGCTGAGCAGAAAACTGATTCTGAGCACGGAAGATCACAGTCTTTGTCTTAAAGGAGCTCGAGTCGAAATTTACTCGCGAGTAGATGCAACTGGCTTGAAAATAAGGTTGGAAAGCCCTCGTGATCTCGAAGCTAGGGAGGGCATCCAGTGCCTGTATTGGCTAAACCAGTTAAAAGGATTGGCGTTACGATTCATTTGCTCCTGGGCCGCATCCGGCGGATGTCGATCGCGGGCTACATCATAGCAAAGGGTGCACAGTGCGCCACATGATGGTGGGACATTGTCCTACTTCTCTTTTAGGTAGAAATAACTACCGCCACTATTTCGTGAGAGGTTTTCTCGCTCTCCTCAGTCGCCAAGATCAAATTTTTATTTGTGAAGAGGATGGAAAATCCTTACTCAGAAATTCATATGAGTATAAGGACTCACTTTAGTGAGATTGCCTTTACATTATAAATACTTTCAATTATAGTGACCAGCGTCTACGGAGAATCACGCCACTAAAGATGACTGAAATTATTCGAGCTCATCTCAAGGTTCCTGGTGATCGCTACTAAAGATCCCGCCTCCAGCAGTGCTCACAGAAACATGACGTTGCGAATTATGTGTCGCAAATTAAGGAGTCTACTGGCAGTCGACGAGAAGTTATGGCCGATCAAGATTATGCCAAATGTACCTTTCCATTTGTCCGTCGACTTTGTCTAAGCTGATGCACGTGAAAGTAGCGAGTATAGCTTCAGTGCTTTTGTAAATGATACTCAAAACCCTTTCAATTCCAAGACAATTTATGAGGTGCAAGTACGACGCGTACAGCATCCAGTGCCGGAAACGAGCCTTCACTCTTTCAAATCGCTAAATGAGTGCTTTAGTTCACATAGAAAATTTCTGCGGAGCTATTAGGCTGGCTTCTTGCGCTGCACGTAGCTCATGCTGAGCATAAGCCAAGGCCGCAGCCCTAATGCTAAAAACATTATGATACCCATCGTATCTTTTAACTCGATCACATCAGCTTCGATGGTCACAAATTTATAGTTTGTTCATAGAAACAAAACGAATCAAACTAAATTCCAGTGTCACTGCTACTCGTGCTCTTAAGAATCATCATGGATGTTGATCATGTTTTTTGGCTCACCAGTCAACTGGAGAATAGTCACGTAGTGCGTGAAATTCATAGTGAGAGCAGTGGAGCTCGAACGTATTTGAGAGCTGGTTCATTGACTGTCATTATTATCAGACAGAAAGACACAACGTGTGCTCGAAGGCTCACAGTACAATATGTGTGCTGAGATGCTACAATTTTGTAGGCTAATAAGCTATTTATGGTTGGATATGCACGGTTTCCGTATTTACGGTGCCAACATGTTTTGCAATAAATGCCCTTGAATTTTGCCGGCTCCTAGAGGCAGGAAATTATTGAAAGTTGAAAGGAAAACTTTTAACTTGAGGCCAATTTTCTTACAAAAACAACTATCTAAATCTGCTGAAAGTCGGCTAAAAACAGCAAATTCAAAAGACGCACTTTTTCAAGTAAAAATGTTACTCTCTGTAGATTGTATGACGTTGAATTTGTGAAGCAGCATTTGCGTAATTGCGTTGGTAAACCGCGAGACCACATTTGTCCGAAGATCATATATATAAATGTTGAAAATGTTGCTACTTTTTCGGTAGCTATACTGGCTTTAATAGGTACCAGCTGCAGTCTCCTGCTGAGGCGGGATAATGCTCATGGTGCCAGAAATTTTGATAAGTCAACGATAAAATCGAGCCTTTTCGGGCCTCTAAAGCTCGCCTGTTCTAACAGCTTTTGGAAAGGAGCTGGCGCATAAGCCGCACATTCCGGAAGATGTCACAGCTCCTCGCATCCTCGTCCACTGTGTAAGGTATTTATTTTGTTGTGGAGACCAAGCAAAACGTCTGCTTCCAGCAAATAGGACCGCTGATTAGAGCAACACGTATCTTCACGTATACAGAATTCATCGGGCCTCTAAGATGAAAAAAATAGGGACTCACGATGGATCTTTTTGTTTGGCCTATTCTAAGACAAGTTTTCTGTACTCTTATAGCGTTGCAATTATTGTCGCTGTCGAAGGTTCATTTTTTCAGCTTTAGCACCTTCACCTGCGATAAATAATTGCAAGTACGGCATAAGTTTTGCATCTCGTTTTTGCCCGTCCGTAGAGCTTTTAATCCTGCTGTTATAAGCCAACATTTAGTCTGAGCTGTGCGAAAGCGTGTTTGCAAACACATTGCAGTTTCATACTTGTATTCAATACGGAAGCTATAGTTAGCAAATAATATAACCTATGTTGTCATCTTTGGAAGCAAGATTGGCGTAAATTACCGCCGTTTCCAGGAATGTGCGGGTTAAATCGACTTCACAGAATTCATAGCCGAAAAGCTGCACTAACTTTTTACCATTATTTACTTCGTGGCAAGCATTTTCTAGTCAAGAGCAAAGTAGTTCTATTCGACAGACATAAGCTGTCCAGAAACAATCAATACAGCTCGCTTACTGTCATCTTCATTCAGTTGGAGTGCCGGGAAACCGATGGTTCAGGCAGGACAGTCACAAAAGATGCTTAACAGATTTAAATGACTCGAGTTATAGAACTGACACCTACCGAAGACTTTTTTAATGGTTGCAAAAGTT
Organism: Plasmopara viticola; assembly: GCA_001695595.3. NCBI lineage: Eukaryota > Oomycota > Peronosporomycetes > Peronosporales > Peronosporaceae > Plasmopara > Plasmopara viticola. The sequence goes on along the minus strand of MBPM02000045.1, from coordinate 158,370 downwards.
GCATTCCTTTCAATAATTTTCTATAGTAGTACCGAAAAGGATTTACGCTTAGCACTATACTAGCCAATTTCCAAATCTTGTATAAATTAAGCGCTGATCTATACAAATCAACTTTTACTTCCTCTATGCCTAACATCTAGTTCCAAAGAAGCCGAGACATTTAATCCCAACTGCCACATAATCACAATTTCGTTGTCAGTAAAAGGTTTACTGGTCGCTGAGACCTCAAAAGCTTGCCTTGTCTGGTCTGAATGAGCTAATAGAGCCGACAGTTTTGCGTCTGAACAGCTATGCATAAATTTAAAGTCTTCGAGCGAAAGGCTGTCATACAGTTGTGTCACAAGATGATCAAGCGTCGCAGGGGCGTTTATTAGCTCTGTAACATCCACGCATGCCGCTAAGCGTACTTCCCACTGTGAAGAGTCTCTCATTCGAGTTTAATAGTAACAACTGCAATGTGTTTTTGAACATGCTAGTAGGACGCGTGTGCTTTTGGAATAGGCGTTCAATCAGCTACCGTTGCGCTGAGCAGCTCACTATAGTAGCAACTAATCCCCATTTCCGTTCAGCTATAGATCCCAAAAAGCTGGTAATGAGTGCAATGACTCTTGCACCACAGCTTTCCTTACCGTTTTTAACGACATAGACATTAACGATCTCAAATTACTCACGCGGCAATAGCTGATGACATAGTGCTTCATGCTTAGCATGAGGTCAATTTTTTCCCTCACTCCTCTATCTTGTGAAACTTAAACTGGGGTCGATAGACATCAATGAAAAGACTGGTTTTCAAAGACTGTTCAGACTATGAACGCTCAGCCACAAAGTACCTTACCTTCAAGACTAATCAAATACATCTTTGTACACATTTCTCTCCCCAAGACGGGTTTTCGTCTTTGTAAACTGTCTCCGCAATTATTTCCTGCTTAAAATCTGGCTAAAGCTCAATAGATCTGGGTTCGGCGTGGTTCAGTAGCTTTGAAGCTGTAGACAGTGCCTTACATTATGACACATCTTCTGTGACTCGACAATAAGGTGCGTTGTCACATATCTCACTGCTAAAGGTCCCTTTGTCGGCTACGATGTCAATCATGACAGCCAAAAAATTTTTGGATCGCATCTCTATCATATTCTAGCGGAGCTATACCATACGCTCTTCGTAGCCATGTTTGATACTGTGCTATAATCTATGTTGCGGACCTATTTCTTTCGACTTGGATAGCTTTGTTACCAACGGTTAGTGGTACTATACTGTTACCCACCTGTGGCTATGCTACTCACATTTTGAGGTCATCGTCAGCGTCTTCAGGTATCTAGTGCTGCCAGCGAAGCTAGTTGCCAGCTAAAAAAGCCCTCAAAGACGTCGTCACATCTACCCTTGAAAAATATCAGCAACTTGACACCTCCCATATTCACTTCGGGCGTGTACGTCTTTCTTTAAAGAAGTTGTGCATACAACAGAACCGAAAAGATAACATCTAAATTCATGTTGCTCGGAATCAGGCAGCTGGTACCTATAGCTTTGGCCTGTTAATTAGCTTAGGGCTCGTGCTTGTCTAGAAGTGGCATGCAAACGAGCAAATCGTATTTGTCCATGGCAAAGACAAAAATGACCTTCGTATTTGAAGTTCTCGAAACTTGTAACAGCTCCATTTTGCTTATTATAACGCTTAAATTATCCAGTCAAATCAAAACTGACTTTCTTGAGGATCAAGAACATCAGGCAATCTATTCTGCTTGCAATTCGTTAATGGCATTAGGCAATCTATTTTGCTTACAATTCGTTAATGGCACGCAAATTTATGTAATATGCCATGACTCGAAAGGAAATTTTATAGCCTAATATCTTCGAATTTGAATTGGCACCTTTACGCTACTTGTATCTTCTTTAGGAGCTGTCAAACTCTCAGGGTCAAATTATGGTATATATAGGTCTCACGCATAGCATGAGGTTTCAGTTCTTCCTTAGTTGGGCACCTCATCACTACAGGAGACTAGCATTTCAGTAAATCTGAGAACGCTGCTTTTGACAGCGAGTTTTCAAAGCCCATAGATGATTTAAAAGTTCACTTCGTTTGCCCCGTTTGGTACAAGCACGGATCAGATGCCCTTTCTTACCATAGCCAGAGCAGCGGCTGTACAAAATACACGAGACCACTGAAGTCTCTAAATAATGGATTGTACTTCTGTACGACGAGAGCTGCGTATCCAAGAAGTCCGAAAGGGCACGTCTGTCTGCGGCTTTATTCTTCTTGTAAGGAAGTTTAGGCCACCTTTAAGCCGTCCATGATTATACAAACCTTAGCTTTTTTGAGACTGGCGCCTTGGTATTGGTAAATCATATATGTACTTACAAAGGTCGCGCTTATCTCGCTCACAGAAAAGAATACCGGAATGTTGGTGATCTCGAAGATATCCAGACGGGACATTGCCTCAAGTCCCTTTTGGGTTGAGTGACCGTCCGATGAAGGTTTTCACGGGGAAATGCTCAACGTTTTGGCTGAGTAAGAGCGTGCGATCTTCACACGCATCTGATCATCCGTGATCACGGATACCTTCAGACCATCTCGTCCCCTTCGTGTTGAATCAAAATGTTCTGGGCTTCCTTACCTTATGCGTAAAAAACCTTCATTGGCTTGGTCCTGACAGTAGGTGCTCTCGGGGTTGCTAGCAGATCAAGATTAACAACCATTACCTTTGCAACGAATCCATATTTAATCGACACCTATCACGCAATACTCAAAAATCTTGGTGGCTACTATGGGCCTAGAAAAAGGCGCATGTATTTGCAGTCCTTCCTGCCACCATGCAGAGGGATCGCGTCACGGCCCGATTGGCTCTTCCAGTCAGAGGCTGCCAGCGGAGGCGACAAAATTCCTACAAAGTGCAACCAGGTGTGCCGAAGTCATACAGCACCTTGCACAGAGGAGGCGTGCAGGAACATATGTGGTTGTTTGATGATCAACTGTTTACTGTTTTGGTATCCAACACTCAAACGAGCTCTTGTTCTCTTTTTGTAACTGATAAAAAGGTTACGCCTCAATCTCGGTAATTAATTTTAAATGATGGCTGGGGAAATCGCATTTTTATATTTGGATGTTGTAGGGACAGTCAGAAGCAAGAGAAATTTTCAGGCGCATAAGAGGATCGATGTTCATCGATTGTCTGAGTACGTTACCAGCCAGCACTCGCGGTCATTGATGTTTCTAATTCACAATTATCTTCTATTTCTAATGGATCGATTGTGTTTTTTTACCTACTGATCGTTTTGGTATCGAGCTTAATCGACCTCACGTATGTCACTGAAGAAAAGCCACACTTGATGGTAGCTGCAGTCGGGCACAACATCCAACGACATGGCCTTGATGCTGGTGGTGCACCATAAACTGAGATTGGGCGTCATAGACTATTAAGGAAGTAGGACGTATGGTTGTATGTCGTAAGGAACAAAAGGTTGTCCAGTCTTGTCACAAATGTCTACGAAAACGTGTGGGTAATTATAAAAGGGTATTCGCAAAAGTGCGAACTCATAAAAGATCAAATCGTGCAATATGCTTTGGTTAGAATTGATTAATATAAAAAAATGTTTGTATCTGAGCTGCACTTCTAGACTGATTCCAGAGTCGTTGTGTCATTTACATAAACATTTAACTATTTACACCGATGCGATGGAAGCGCTAATATAAACTATCAATGTCTACGCGATCATTGCGAAATCAAATTATTAATGGCACACTGCACGGTGCACTGCACATTAGCTTTTGAACAATTGATCAGCAGCCGCACCGCGTCCGCGCCATCGTTGCCCGCTATCTCAAACATGTACATATTGGGTGTTTGAACGTACAATGCTCAGCACGCTGAGAAGCTCGCCACTCGATTCGCTCTCGTGATTACCTTGGCGAAATCAACATGCAGTGACTGTTGCCGCATCTTCTACATTTATCTCTCGATATGTAAATCCTCTATGGGTAAGATATCTGTTTCTGATTTATCCGTGTAATTTTAGAAATTGTCAGCAGCGTAAACCCGACAGCTTCGCAGATATGTGAGCTTCACCATTGCTTGATTGAAAAATCAGTGAGATTAGAGGAGAAGGCTGACGACTGTGCGGTCACAAACACTTCCACATCCGAGTACTGATACTCGGGGTTACAAATGATGTACACATTGGCACTGCTCTGTTGAAATCAAGACCGTGTGATTCAATGATCAACATGAATCTGAGGAAAGCATTCGCTGTATTAGATTGCAGAAGGCTGCCTCGATCTGATGCTATGGATACAGAACATCTGACCGGTCAGTTAAATACAATACAGTACTTCTGATAGTACGTTCTCATCCTTTATCGGAGCTTAAATCTAAATATAATATTCATGTTGCTTCTCAATGCTGTCATCCCGCATTAGATTGCGCTACTTAATCAATCGTACTTAACTTTAATTTATCAAGAGAACGAGAACTGGTCCGCAAAAACACTTGAACTCATTAAGCAACAAGAAGGGCTGTGAAATCATCTAATGGTAACATGTCGCTCTTCCGCGACTTGTCATTTTTAAAAAATCCTTCCAAAGCGATGCTCAAGCCTAAAATTCTGCGCCAATTCATCTTGCTATCGGCTTCCACACTCGTGGCAAGTACGAAGGCCATAATGGCGATGGATGCCCAGGTCCACAGTCACATGAGGAGCTTGTCAGCAGCGGATACTCGAGCTGACAGCTATGAGGAAAGAATGTTGGATACTTTTGGCGCAAAGGTTGTATGGGAATTGGAGAAGTTGGCGCCAAGTCTGCGTTAGAGGCTCTCTCCTGACAAAGAGAAAGCGATCAATTACTTTTTCAAGAATTTTCACGTGGACTCGGTGAAGAAAAATCTATTCGCAAGGAAGCAGTATCGAAGGTGGGCCAGAGGTATCCTTGACGCCTACAAAGAATCTCCAACGACGTAATTGGCCTTGTTTTACGAGCTGAAGAAACACTTTCATGACTATGAGCTGGCTACGTTTGCACTTGATGGTCTGGCATCCCAGAAGACAGAAGCCGTAGCCAAAAAATATTACAACCTTCAGCTGAAAGACTGGATAGCAAACAAGAAAGATATTGATGTCTTTCGTGACCTGAAACTTGATACCGCCGAGGGCAGCGTATTCAAGAACCCGCTCTTAGAGGCATATGTTTCGTTCGCTCGTCAGCTTCCACGAAAAGATAAATCAGACGACCAAATCATTTTCGAAAAATTGTATAGTTTGCTGTGGAAGAAATTTGGCTATGCTCGCTTGGCTGAAATGCTTGGAGCTAGGGATGTTGATCTTCGCGAAGGAAGCATTGGTAATAGGGTGATGGATACATTGTATCAAAAGGTTTTTTGGGATGGCCAGAACCAACACTCTTGTCTTTTTTCATGGATCATATTGCTGATGATACTGCAGCAACCAACATCTGTTTTTCTCTCATTAAACGGTGTTAGAGACTGCCTATTACGAGCATTTTTTGAGCGACTTGGTGAAAGGCATGTGGAAAGAGCGTGACTCAAAGGAGAAGGCCCTTGCTACCGTTATTACGGCAGCGCAGAAAGATGAGAGAACGCGTAATTTTGCTTCAGACCAATCGGAAAAGCTATTTAGGTGCTGGGAGGAGAAAAAAAAAGACGGCGAGTGATGTGCTCAACATTGTTGTGTTCAAGGTGGCAAAAATGAAAGCTGAGGGCATTGTCGAGAGTCCACTGTTAGAGACATGGTTTACGATTGAATCGCGACATCATACTGAAGATGCTAAATTACTTGAAGCATTATTAAGTCAATTGACTATGGAACAATTAGCGAGCATGATAGCCTTAAAGACAAAAGACCCAAACATGACTGCTCGTCTCTTCAGGGTGCGAAAGGCACTCTTCGAAAATTGGCAAATGGATGCTCTTGACGAGGATGCTGTTTTTCAACGTCTTCAACTCCATGACGCTGGCGACAAGCTTTTTACGCACCTGGCGTTGGATGTCTGGTATTGGTATGTTCTTGAACGCCATCGCACGGATCCAGGTGCATTTATTTCGCGGGTTATGAAGAAATACTACCGTGATTCCCGAATTGCTTCTTGACCGAGTGCATAGAGAAATAAAAAAGAAGGTTTCTCGAGTGCAATAAGCATTGCCGAAGGGCTTCAGCAAAAAATCGGGAGTAGCTGAATGTCGTATACTACGGACGTCGCGAGCCAGGCAGCCCGAGTGATGACGACACACGAGGGGAATTTAACCGCATATCTTTTGAGCGAATAGCTTGGCGTATATATATATATAATTTGATAGACACGCGTTTTTCCTCAGAAAACTGCTAATCAGCCCCCCCCCTTCTTGATACAGTATACCGTCCTACAGCGGTGATACGGTATTACCACACCACTTTCACCAGACGGTCGGTAAAGCGTGGAATTTATAAACGTGTTCGACGCAGAGTAGATACTATCGCGCGATCATCGTTTTGAACATAAAATGCAAATACTAGTATTGCTTGCTGAACTGGAAAACTCTTCGCCGTGAGCTCATTTTATTAGCAGCAACGGCAATCTCTTTCTTTAAAAAGATGGAAGCACAACAAACAGATCCTTCTAATATGGTGCGTCTGCTAGTTACCGATGCTTAGGTTTAATGATTAATGTCTGAGTTTGGCTATCGTGCCCTTATTTAGTTTCCTCCGCATGAGACGACATTGCATCCTCCTAAGACTGCATTGTATAAATTTGCCAGAAAAAAAGGAGCGTGTAACAGCTGCTAATCTTAACAATACGGCAACGTCGAGCTTTTATCACAGGGAAAGAGCGAAGTTTCGGCGCAGCGTAAGCTACAGCCCTTGACGGGATCATTGGAGGAAGTGAATACGGGCCAATCACCGCCAGTGTGGGCAACGTCCTCGACGGCCCCTTCAAGGTGTGTTTGTGAGATAACTTAATGCTCATTGAGGTCTGTTATTGAAGAACAGGATTAAGTCATCCTTTATAAGCATGGTCTCGCACGTCTACGAAGCGTTTCCGCCGCGGATAGCGATAGAGACGGGATGACGTTCAGATCACTAAGTGTCCATCCTTGGATTCCTGACTCATTGTATGAAGATGAAACTAAACAAGAGGTGCCTGAGATATACAAGAAGAGACTGCAATCGCGTCAGGTCTGTCCTCGCGTAATGCATCGGGAAGATTACGCTACATGCAATTTGAGCGATTGTTGACATAGAAAGTTGCTGATTTACAAGCTTCGCAAACATAGCTGGGGTGAAATTCCTGCAAATTATTAACCTACAGTCTGGCGATCGGTATTGGAATTTTTTACTTGCTAAAATATAAGTACATTTTTTGCGTTGTACTGATGTAAGTTATGATTTTAGCGGTGTAGATATACGCCGTCAAATAGGATCGACGTGTTCCATGTTGAAGCGAAAGCGTCAAGGGTACATAGAACTGCTATAGCGATTTTATTGCACTCAACATTCGCAATGCAAGAAAACTTGCAATTTTGCACGTATGGAAGCTAATAATTTGATTACGATCGCGACAATAGATTATTGTTCTAAGAAGCAGGTTTACAGATTGGCATGAACGAGCGACTAAGGAGATCAAGTTGAGTGTCCTCTATCATTGACAACACTCAGAACATCAAGATTGTTCTCTATACTTGCAGCTAATCAGAATTGTAACACGGGGAAGCTGAAGGTTTGTTTGACATGTCTTAGGTACCCTTGCAACAAAGACAATGCTATAATTTTATAATTTTAGGTGGGCCTCCGCAAATGGTGTGGAGCACACCGCTCTGACCATCACTGACTCAAATTCTCTATTAAGGAAAAGGAAGCCGCTAACCACCCCCTCCCCAATTTGATGCAGTGCCCCAAAGCTATATTAATGAATCATGATTGGCTGGAGAGACGATGCGAAAGTTGTAAACAAACGGGAGACGGTGCTGCTGATATCAACATAAATGCCGATACGGCTCGCACAGCCAATGCTCATTGCTAGATAGTAGTTTGAGGGCATTACTTTACAACAAGATACGTTTATACAGGCATGTATCTCATGGGCAATAATGTGCACATTCACAATCAAAGTATTACAATTGACTGTGTTGTACCTCTAGCCTAAATAACAGATCCCGTCCGGGCATCTCGCTCCAACCTGTGTAACGAACTTTTTTGATTGCGGTCTTGATTTTTCTTAAGTTCACATTCTTTTTGCCCGACTTTGCGTAGCATCTCTCCCCACCAAAGCTACCTGCAAAATGTTGATGTGCTCTAGGCGTTAATCAATAACTTTTTCTTGCTTTACTCTAAATTAAACCTCGATTTTATTTTAGGTTAATCTTCTACCTACATACTTGCAGCCACAAATTATGACTTACATTGATCAATTGTCACATCTTTTGCATCTTCCATTCAAAATTAATGTGGTATGCATCATGCTGTTAAAATTGTCCTGTTTTAATCTTGACAGACCCGGACGATCAGTGTAAACTGTATTGTAGAATGCGCTGACTTCAGATTCTTGCTTAATTCTTGTTGCATACAAATATACCATTCAAAACTCAAAACGTGCGACTTTCCGAAAAGAACTTCAACATCCGCTTAATTCTCTATCGTCTTGCTGTTATTGTATCTGCTCAAAACTTGTACAGCAATTGCAGTGACAGGAGTCGTACGAGTGATTAAGCATTTATATATATTGATTGGCTTTTAATCGATAACGTGATGTTGCTAGTGTTCCATTGATACTGCTCTATAGGTACATTTTTCCCGCTCATAAATTGTAAAAAGCAAAAAATCTGAGCTTCTCTTACTTACCTCGCTACAAGATACACTGTTTGCAAAATATCAAATTAGTTATTTGAGTTGAAGTTTTCGTTCATCGAGCTATATGCTAAGACGAATTGCAACAAATGACGAAACATTTTCATCAATCGATATGCAAAGACGAAATGCAACGTATTAAGTGGCTGTTTTCACGCTTAAGTCTTATGCGATCTTTACTTATTTCAATATGTACGGGTAAGACGTCGATGCATCAATACTTGACTATGATAATGTGAACACAAGTAAGAGTGATTCTTCGAGATCATTGATCCGTTCAATTTAAAAATAATAACATATGGCGCTTCTCGAGCATCTGGGACCGTCTTTTCTTCAACAAAGAGGGTCCAAAGAGGACACACTGGTAGAAGACGCTAGTGCATGGCTATATACTATATGAGAGGTTGTCGGTACGGTTGAAGTGCATGGCTATATACATTACGAGAGGTTGTCAGTACGGTTGAAGTGCAAGGCTATATACATTACGAGAGGTTGTCAGTACGGTTGAAGGTCAGACAAGCCTAAACTTTACCTTCAGTGAATGCTCAGTTTGAGCTCGACATGGTGTCCGTACAAGATCTTGACATTCATTACAAGCCTAGAAAACAGAGCACTTTTGACAATGCAATATGGCGTTGCCCAGTCGATCAGCTAGTTAGTGTCGTACATTTGACCTCGTCTATATCGAATGTAATCCGTGGCGCGTACGCGTGAGACTACAAGTGCGTAGCTTTACTAAATAGATCTGGAGCGCACTGTGCTCAATGACTTTGATAGATTTCTACTTGAGTGGGCTAGCTAATCATCGCGAATCATCACCGCTGACACATTGTTTTTATTTAATCTTAAACTAATTGGTACGATTTTTTTGACCCATAAACTATTCTTTTATATATGTTTTAAATCTGAAAGAAATAGTCGAGCGGCTTGCTGTTAAATAGCCATCCCACGATGCATCTACAACTTGAAGATTTTCTTAAGACGCGCCCGATAGAATGGCTAGAAGCCAAGATATAGACAGGAGTAAATTCCTAACTTTCTGTATTTTTACAGCTGACTGGCCAAAGCCGCTTTCGTGAAGAGAGAGTTGTAAAGTCGAAGTACTTTCACCGATGAGCTAGTATCACCTTGTTAGGAGATGCGATTATACCCCTTCACAAAATTCATGAGAGTCAATGAATCAGCTTCGGAAAGATTTCTCGAACGTCACTGCTTTCACTGCAAATACACGGATGTTCTCTGATCGAACGATTGTGTCTGGTGAATCAGCACTCATCATATCCTCGATGAGATTTAAAACTTCGAGGGGCAGTCACAATAAGATGAAGTTTGCTTAAATTTGAACTGATGGGCACACTACAAGGTCGTGGTCAACGAAGTGGCTGAGACCAATTATAAAGCTATGATGGCTACCATGGATGTCCGTAGTGTTTAGGCTGCGGCTTCGACTCATGCTCAGAGTGAGGTACACGCAGCTCAAGGGGCCAGTTTGATTTTATCCAATCTAACGCATACATCTAGCGGCTTAAAAGAGTGAAGGCTCATTTCAAGTCGTTTTTACTGTACTTGAGCCGTATGAGTTGTCTGGGAATGACGAAAAATTCTTAAGGTTGAGTATTAAATGACTGAGCTATACTCTCTACGTTTTCTTGCGACACCTTATATGAGAAGATAGACGAGTGGCGAAATTACTTTAGCAATAGTTTGATTGGCTAAAACTCGTCGCTGACTGCCTGTAGACTTATAATCGGAATCCTATACTTTGTAAACTACCATTCCAAAGGGTCGATTTGGCTTCTGTTATGAGTGTACAATATTCCCTTACGTGTCTATCTGAAGAGTGTGTTTATTTATTACAAGCGGACGAAACTGCATTTTTTGGCTTGGGTGCCAACTTTCAACAGAGTCAAATAAATGCTTTCATGAAGAAACTGGCCTTAAATTGAGGACGCCGGCGGAAAAGATTTTTGAGCTTCCCTTCAAAAAGGTAAAAAGATTGCGTTTTTAAGAGCTGGCAAAACTAAAGGGTATTTATAATAAAGCTATCACCGTAAATATGTGGACCACGCAAAATCAGCCAAATATAGCTTATCAGCATACAAATGTGACATCTCAGCACACATATTTTGCAGTGAGTCTCCAAGCACACGGCCGACCATTTCCGTCTAGATATCTGCCTGTAGACTGTCGGATGTAGAAGTAGCTTGCGTGAATGTGTCGGTAGACCGCGAGACCACATCGGTCTGGAATGGAAGACCATGTTCGTATACGTTAAACAGGTGCCAGCTAAAGTATCCTACTGAGGCGGCACTGCCACTAATTTTGCCAAGCTAGCGATAAAATTGGGCCTTTTTGGACTTCCAAGAGTCCGCCTGTATCGGCATACCTTGTAAAGAAGTTGGTGCGTAAGCCGTAAATTTTGTCTTCTGGCAGGTGAAACAGGTCCTCACATTCTTGTCCACTATGGGAAACCTCCATTATGTTGTGGGAACCTCACAAAGCGTCAGCTCGCGATCGAAAGGAACGCTGATCAAAGCAACATGTATCTCCAAGTGTAGATCTTACTCCAGGTCTTCAAAAATAATTTAACGACTTGATTTAAAAATTTGTTTTAACGTATTGTAAACCAGACCTTCTGCATTGTCGCTATCGAGGGTTCAACCTCTTGACTTCGGCACCTTCGCCTGCAATGAACAATCGTATAAAAGGCTTAGAGCTGGCATCTTCTCTATATACCTTTCAAAATCGCACGTCCATAAAGATATTCATCCTGGTAATTTGGACCAACACATAGTCTGAGCTGCGCAAAAGCGTGTCGGCAAGAATACTGTATTTTCAGACCTGAATTAAAAAAAAGTACACCGATCTTATCAATTTTTATAGCAAGATGGGCGCAACTTACCGCCGTCTCCAGGTGTGCGTGGATTTAATAGCCTACAAAAGGCTCAAAGCAAAAAGGTGCGCTGTCAAAAAAATTAAACGGCTTGAATCATGTCAAGCATATTCTTGTCAAGAGCGAGATAGTTCTATTCGGCAGCTCCAAATTGCCTAGACCTTATCATGATAGCTCACTATCGGCTATCCTCATTAAGATTTAGTAACGAGCAACCGATAGTGTAGTCATAATCGTCGCCAAAGACGCTTTGTATAGCTGGCCAAAGCCAAGACTAGTGCTTGCTGAAGACTTAAAAGGCTTTTGAAAGCAGACTGATACCAGCATTTCCAACACCACTCAATAATCTTTTTTAGTAGGTCCGAAAAAGATTTACGTGGCCCGCATATTTAGCAGTAGTCTAGTCAACTTCTTCAATTTTGTAAAGGTGTAGCGCTGGCCAAGACTAGAAAAACTTACTTCCATCGTGCTCAAATCTTAATCCAAGGCAGCCGAGGGCAATAATCTTCACTGTCGCAATACGCATTGTGGTTGTTGGTAAAAGGTTTACTGGTCCTCTTAATCTTTTAAAGCGTGCCTTGTTAAATTTACGCAGCCGACTGATTTGCACTAGAACGGCTATGCATAGGAAAATCGTCTTCGAGGGAAAGGTTGTGTTACAGCTGTGTCACAAGGCGATCAAGCGTCGCAAGGGCATTTATTAGCTTCGTACGCCGCTAAGCGTACCTACCACTGTAAAGCGTCTCTCATTCGAGTTTGATAGCAACAATTGCAATGTGCTTCTGGTCATGCTAGTAGGACGCGCCTTTTTTTCTGGAATAGGCGTTCGATCAGGTACCGTTGCACTGATCAGCCCAATATAAACAGCAATTAATCGCAGTTTTCGGTCAGCTATAGAGCCCAAAAAATTGGCGACTCATTTTTGTTGGAAGCAGACGTTTCGTGTAATTCCCTCAACAAAATAAAGGCTCCACCCAGTGGACGAGGATGCGAGGAGCTGTGACATCTGCCAGGAAGTCAAATTTGCAGCTTACGCGCCAGCTCCTTAGCAAAAGCGGCCACAACAGGCGAGCTTTTGGGGGCCCATGAAGGGTCAATTTAATCGTTGGCTCATCGAAATTTGTGGCGCTACGAGCATAGTCCCGCCTTAGCCGGATAGAGCGGCTGGTACCTGCTTAAAGCAGTTAAGTTTCACAAAAGGCAGCAACGATCTTAACTTTCACGAACATGATCTTCAAACAGTTGTGGCCTCGCAGTTTACTCACGCATTTACGCAAATGCTTTTCTACAATCTCAACGTCGTAAAACTCACAGGAACTATTATATTTACTTGAGAAAGCGTCTTTTTGATATGGTGTTTTTTAGCCGACATTCAGCAGAGTTAAATGGTTGTTGTATGAAAAAAAATGATGCTTTCCTTCCAACTTTTATTAATTTTCTGCATCTAAAAGCTGGCAAATTTATTATTTTAAAACAAGTTGAAACAGTCAATTTTGGAACCATGTAAATTCAACTAAATATACCTTATTGGACTACAAATTTGGCATTTCAGCACACGTATTGTGCTGTAAGCCTTCGAGCACACGTTTAATCCTTCTTGCCCGATCATCTGGAGAGTCAATGAACTAGCTACAAAAAGATGTTTCGAACGCCACTGCTCTCCAGTCAACCGCTTGAGTCTGGTGAGCCAGAGAACAGGATCAACATCCATGATGAGTTTTAAGTGCACGAAGAGCAGCCACACTGGAATTTACTTTGATTTATTTGATTATAACGGGCAGACTAAGTTCGCGCGTGATCAGCGAAGTTGCTGTGATCGAGTGAAAACAACGATGGATACCATTATGCCTATAGCATTGGGGCTGCGGTCTTGACTTATGCTCAGCATGAGCTAGTGCAGCTCATGGGGCAGCTTGATAGCTCCGCGGATATTTCATTTGTGGACTTACGCAAACAATCAGCGGCTCGAAAGAGCAAAGGCTCGTTCCTGGCACTGGATGCCGTACGCATTGTACTTGCGCCTTATGAATTGTCTTGGATTCGAGGATAGCTTATGATAGACAGCAAAGTTTAGCATAGTTAAAACAATTTTTAGCCAGTAACGTTGAAAGCGCTAAAAGCGACTCTTTGTAAAGTAGCTTCGCTCATATCTCGGTCAAAGAGATCATTGTAAGCTAGCAACATTGATGATACACTGCTCGGTATATTGCATCCCGGCTATAAAATGTTTTGTTGGCAGCCGCGCCACGTCGGCGCCATCTCTGTTCGGTTTGCTCACAGCATGTTAACCATCGGTTCTAATATGCACAATGCTCAGTACGCGGCATTAGGTTGCAGCGACTTTTGCCGCACCTTCTGCCTTTACTTCTCGATATGTAAATAGTCCATCGGCAAGCTCCATGATATTAAATATGGTTGCAAGCATAGGGTTTGTCAGTAGCGCAAACCCGGCAGCTAAGAGTTTGATATTAGAATATTAAAGATGACTGCGGTTACAAAGCCTTAAACTTCTGAGAACTGATACATGAGGTTACAAATGCGGTACACATTGGCACTTCTTTGTCGTGATAAAGACCGTGTGAGTTCATGATACCTGCAAGACGCGTTTACCAGTTCTTACGGACGCCATAATGAGATCAAAGTATTTGCTGTATTCGACTTTCGACACAGCATATACACTTCTATGAAGCCCGGGTCCTCAGTTTGAAACCGCAGAAGGATGCCATTATCTGGTGCTCTGGACATTTGATCATCTGATCGGTCAGCAGCTCACACACAGTACTGCAGATAGTACGCACTCATTTTATATCGTAGTTCTAGAGCTCTATTTTATATAGAAGATTGCGCTATTTATATTAATTTAGTCGTACTTGACTCGAGATAATTGATGGTGGCCCGCGACAAAACATTCAATCTTTTTTACACTTCCAACCTCTTCAACAGCATATGACCGTAGCATGTCTATATAATGATTATGAGCCGGATAGAGATCTGAAGGTGGCAAATGTGCCTCCGCAACTTGTCATTATTCAACTTATCAAGTGATGCTCGAACCTAGATTTTTGCGCCATTTTATGTTCCTATCAGCTTTCATACAGCATTCCTTAAGTTTTTCTTACGAAAAAGGCATTAAAGAGCTCACATTTCTCAAGCGGCAATGGCTGATGACACATTGCCTCATGCCTAGCACAAGAATAATCCTTTTCTCACTCCTGTATCCGGTGAAACTTAACCTTGGGTCTATGGACATCAAAGAACAGACCGAGTTCTTAAGACCCTTCAGATCATAAACGCTCAGCTGCAAAGTACTTCCCCTATGAGACTAATCTGATACATCTTTGTACAACCCGAAGGAAGCATCCATCTTTTCAAGGCGGGCTTTCATCCTCGAGAATTGTCTCCGCGATAATTCCTGCTTTAGATCTCACAGGTCGGTACATTTGAGCTTGGCGTGGCTAAGTAGCTCTGGCACCTTAGACAGTGCCTTACATCATGGCACACCTTCTGTGCCACAGCAACTAGATGCGTTGATCAGCCACAAAGTACTCCTCTTATGAGGGTAATCTAACACTTCTTTGTCCATGTATCTCACTGCGAAAGGTCCCTTTGTCAGCTACGATGTCGATCATGACAGCCAAAAAAACATTTGGATTGCATTTCTATCATATTCTAGCGAAGCCATGCTATACGCTCTTCGAAGCCATGTGTGATACTGTGCTATACTCCATGCTGCAGACCTATTCTTTCGGCGTAAAGAGCTTCTTTATTTACAGTTCGTGGTGCTATATTGTTACCCACCTGTGGCTCTGCCACTTACATTTTAAGGTCAACGTCAGCGTCTCCAGGTATCCAGTGTTGCCCGCGAAACTAGTTGCCAGCTAGAAAAAATTTCGAAGACGTCGTCACATCACATCTACTCTCAGCAACTTGACACCTCTCGAGTTCACTCCGGGCGTGGACTTTCGATGCCGTTCCTCGAGGAAGTTGTGCATACAACAAGACCAAAGAGTCTAAAGCTATGTGACACAAAATCAGGCAGCTAGTATCTATGGCTATGACCCGTTTATCAGGTTAGGGCTCGTGCTTCTCTAAGCACGGCATGCACACGAGCAAATCGTACTTGTCCATGTCAAAGAAAAAAACGGCCTTCGTACTCTTAGATTCTATATTTTATAGCATCTCTATTTTAATGCCACCAGTATAGCCACACACCTCTTTCGGTATAGCCACCCCCCATACTTTGACCAATTATTCAGCCTTCAGCCATAAATCAACCCTCCGCCACAAACTCATTTCTGCAAAGAGCGTATACGCGCGTGTGTACGTTTAACACTGCGCCAACATTTTTTTACTATAATACCATACACCGCGTAGAACAAGCTATTCACCCCCATCGTTCAAGCACTTTCAGTCTCTCTGTCATGACCTCCGATGCAGACATTTGATACACTTGAAGATGCAATTAAAACAGTGCACGAGTTTGCCTTGAACGAAGGCTATTCAACCAAGAAGGCGCGCTTAAAATCTGGCAGAAACTTAAACACGCGGAAGGTGTGGCTCGCCTGCGCCTACGGTGGTGAACACAAGAAAAAAGGTGTGAACGTACGCCAAACATCAACGCGACTTTTGATGCATACGCTTGCAGCCCGTAGCCGGAGCAAAAAAATGGTCTTGATATTTCAAAGCGCACGGGAAAGCAGTCCGAGGAAAGACTCGCCACGATGGTAGGTTTTGTGCATATTTTTACGATTGATGCCTTTGCTTAGGCGCGCATTAATTCGATGAACGATTTCCTGGCTGCCCAATGCGTTACAGAAGGGAACATTTCACATTTTTTAGGGGTATGTACCGATTTGTCGCTCTCGATCTCATCTATTTTGCTCAATGCCACGATTGTGCTCCGAATAGATCATTGAGCAGCGTAGCAACGAACTTATTAAGCAGTTTTCGCGTCACGTACAATACGCAAGCCCTCAACATGCTTCGCACGGACTAAATTTACGTCCTAGCGATCCTACGCGGTCTGTCAATGCTGTAAGAGCACTTTTACCAGACTATAGTGATAGCTTAGAAGTTACCAATGGAAATGAAGAAACTGGCACTTGAGTAGCGACGAGCTCCATTGTAGCAACGGGAGACGATTTTAACATCGACAGACGCCTAGCTAGAAATACTCCGATTGCTGAGGATAGACCGGAAAGTCCTTGAATCAAAGATGAGGACGGTGACTGACCATTGGTTAGCGGAGAGCTCCAGAAACAAGCGGCTCGAAGTTTCGCGAGCTTGCAGATTAGTCCTAAGTTTCAGCCAATTCGTGTAAAGCTTGTCGCATCTAAGTAAAAGAAATGATGATAAATAAATAAGTAATGGCTGAAGGCTGAAAGCTTTGACTTAATTGGTCAAAGTATGGGGGTGTGTGTGTGGCTATACTGGTGGCCTAATTTGATTACAATAATGTATAGAGTTACCTGTAAAATCTAAACTGACTTTTCTGAGGATCACTCCAAGAATATTAGGCAATTTATTTTGTTTGCCGCAATCCGTTGTTGGCACGCAAATTGTTGTAATCAACCATGACTCGGAATGGAGTATTACAATCTCGTATGTTTGCGTTAATTTAGCAGCTTTAAGCTGCTTGAATCTTCTTCAAGAGCTGCCAAACTCTCAGGGTCTACTACTTATGGTGTATATTAACCTTATGCATAGTATGAGGTCTTAGGTTTTCCTTAGTTGGGCACCCCACCACTCCAGGAGACTAGCATTTCACTGGATCTGAGGGTGCTGCTTTTGACTGCGACCCTTCAAAGCCCATGGATGAGCCAAAAATTCTCTTTTGTTTACCCAGTTTGGGACAGGCACGGATCATATGCTCTTGCTAACCGTAGCCAGAACAGCGGCTTTTAAAATATTCGAGAACACTGAAGTATTTAGAAATGGGTCGTATCTCTTAAGACGAGAAGCTGCATATCCACGAAATTCGAAAGGGCAAACCTGTCTGCGGCTTTACTCCTCGTGAAAACATTTTCATCATGAATAACTAGGTTGAGCCTATCTTCAAGCCGTCCATGAGCATACAAACCTTAGTTTATCTAGAAATTAACGCTTTAGTAATGGTTAGCCATATATGTACTTATAAAGGTCGCGCTTATCTCGATCACAGCGAAGAATACCAAAATACTGGTAGATCTCGAAGACATCCTAACGAAACAATGCCTCAAGTAACCGTTGGGTTGCGAGATCCGATGAAGTTTTTCACACTTCTGATTGTCCGTGATCAAGGTCACCTTAAGACAATTTCTTCTCCCTCGTTACAAAAGAAAAGGGTTTGGTCTTTCTTCCCTTTTGCGGTGAAGCAAAGTAGCCTTGCTGACCTCCATCGCAACCTTCAACTAGAAAAGTTAATGGGGCCGTAACGCGTTCCTTCTGGTTCGTTGCAGGGAGGACTGAAAAAACATGCACCTTTTTACGGCCCATAGTAGCCAAAAAGATTTCCGAGCAGCATAGATTGCGTGTTCGGCGATTGTGGATAGGTATCGATTTATGTCGGATTCTTTGCAAGGGTAGTGATGGTTAAACTACTAGTGAAGGCGACGGAATCACTACAAAGTGCAAGCAGGTGTTACCAAGTCATACAGCACCTTGCACAGAGAAGGCGTGCAGAAAGATATATGGTTGTGTGGTATCGATTGTTTACAATGTTGATAATCGACACCCAAAAGAGCTCTACCATCTTATTCTCTTATCGTTATTAAAGTAATCAGATTACACTTTACTTTCGGGTTTGATAATAAAAAGTCGCATTTTTTGTACTAAGTTGTCGTAGGGATAGACAAGAAACATTCTTGACGCATAAGGAGATCGTTGTCCATCGATCAATTTAGTACGATACTAGCCAGGCTCTAGATCATTAACGTTTCTAACTTGCAATTGATTGATGGTTCTGATGAATCGATTGAAATTTCCACCTACCAATCGTTTTGGTATTGGATTGAATCGACCGCACGTATGTCACTGAAGCAAAGCCACGGTCCATGGTATCTGCAGTCGGGCACGACATCTAACGACATGGCCTTGATACTGGTGGTGCCACATGAACTGAGAATGGGCATCATAGACTAATAAGAAAGTAGGGCGTTGGGATGGTGTGTCGTGAGAAATAAAAGGTAGTCCAAGCTTTGCCATAAATTTCTACAAAAACATTTAATAATTACAATAAGGTATTTCGATTCGGAAAAGGATGGGGTGACACTCTCCTTCCAAGCGCGGGGGCTAAATGCTCGCGCGCTTCGGGCAGGTGCTCTCGGGCATCTGCAGGTCTCTAACGAGTCTCACCCTCGCCGCGACGGTCTCCAGCATCAGTGCGCCACCTGGGCTCTTACCAAGTCAGAGCTAAACAAAATAATGGAAAACTCTCACGACCTCGGTGCTGGCTGCATTGCCCGCCGAACGAGACCCGACGTATGCGGACACCACTCTATGCCGTGGACTAGCCATACTGAACCTAGCACATGCATAACTTGGCAACGCGATAACGTAATACAATACAATACAATAGGATATTTTGCAGATGGAAAATCAAATCGTTTAATATGCTTTGCTTTAAATTGATCGTTCAATAAAATATTTGTATTTGTGCCCCTAACTGTACTTCTAGACTGAGTCCAGAGTCATTGTCTCATTTACATACTTTTAAATATCTTGGTACACCGATGACCGTACCACACTATTTCTCAACCTCTCATTTTTAGGTCGTTCACACGTATTAGTGTGAATAACACTATTACTGAATCCGCACGAATTTTTAGGGATGGGGACGTCAGTTCAACGTTAAGAACGTTAAACTGGTATCCGTTAGAGTATTGCAAACGTTGTTGAGACGTCCCAGCAATTAATGTATAGTACACCACACGAGCACTTTTGAACGGCTGAGATTGCAGGATAGAAGAAAGAGGCTACAACGCATCGTTCCCGGATGGAGCCTTCACCATCGAATGATCCTGCGCCGCCGCCCCTGTTCAAGATGCGCCGAATTAAGAAGGACGATTACTGGTCGTTCATCCGACTTGTAGCTCCAAACGCACACCTACCACCGCGAAAGAAGGCGTGGAAATCGTCTGATACAAACTTGGCTTATAGTCTTAAGTGCAAAAGCTCTTTCAGCTTTAGATCAGGAAGTAGCGCCAGCATTCGAAAGCCACAAGATCTCAGCAGAGCTGGGCGTGAACAGACATCCAAGCGAGTGGCGATCGCACTTTGTGCAACGCGAAAATCTGATGCAATGATGTTTTCTCCGGCAAAGAGAACAAGAAAACTCGATCCAGCTGACGAAGAGATGACCACAAGAGCTTTCATTGATTGGATTGCCAAACGACTGCGCCCGCTAAGTGTTGCCGACGACAAGGAGCTTCGTTTGTTTTGACGTTGATTCAGACGATGAGAGGTCTGTACGAGCTACCCTCTCGCCGCACTATAACTGAAAAAATGCAAAATCACTGTCAGTTCAAGCGATCGCTGGTAAAGACGGAGATTGCTGAAGATGCAGACTTCTATTCTCTCACATCTGACATGTGGACATCTCGAGCAACAGATATCTTCGTGCAAAAGTAGAGGCATAGGTGTATCGATATTACGATAGATCCCATCAAAATGCACAAGAAAATACGTGCCAAAAGCAGAAGTCGAAAACACAGAAACTTGACGATGGTCTCAAGTGGTGGCGCGAAAATGGCAGTAATTTTCCGCTCTTAGCTCCTATTGCGAGGAAATATTTTGGCATGGTAGCTACATCAGTACCTTCAGAGCGCTGCTTCTCGTGGGCAGGAAACACTTTTACAGCACGGCGTATTGGTTGTCTTGTTCCAACCTAATAGATCTCATTTTTCTTTACAGCAATACGACTGGCAGGGAACCAGAGGAGTAGCTGAAGACGTACGGTAGAAACGTGCTAAAGAGTTGCATGTTGTAAATAGACTTTTTGCACATCTCACGTCAGCTTAAATGTGCCAGCAGCCGACTTGTCTTAAAAACTCTTCTCCCGTCCGTTCATATGTTTGTGCAGCTTGAACATGGTATGGTTTCAAACCATTGGTTTGACAGGCTACAGTGTCTTTCTGAGACGTCAAACAACGTCTAAAAATACGTGAACGGGAACGTTTGACGGGAACGGGAATTACATTTTTTTACGTTAACACCGTTTACGTCCCCATCCCTACTAATGGAGAAATAGTATAGACCGCACTAATTCTGAGTACGGAGAATTAGCGACCGAAACAGCGCATTATGTACCAAATGTATTTGTTACGCGATTCAAAGCCCAGGGGCTGGAACGAGAGTGCCATCGTAGTGGATGCGATATTTGCCAATAATTCGTTGCAGTTCCGGCGTCAATTGCGATCCGTGCCATCGACCACCGACATCAAGTGCCATGCCACAACGTATCACGGCCTTACGAGCGTATGTCAAGCCGCAACTGTCGCGCATCGCGTTCGCCGCGCGCACGGTTTCGGCGGCGAGTTCCAAAAAGAAGCGTTTACCCGGGTGCTTCAGCTTTCCAGATCACGACCCGTTCAAACGCACGGTGTCTGACCAGTCGCCGGTTTTGATCACATCTTCTCGGCCTCCCACAATCGGGTCCATTCGTCCTTAAAATTTGAGATGACGAAAGAGTCAGCAGGCTGAACAAGATCGGTCGCGCAGGGTGGAAAGTAGCGCAATTCGGTGTTGGTCTTCAAGAAAATATCGCGTAATACTGGACTGGCGTTGTGGCCGCCACAGTTGTCCACCACCTTGTGGCTTTGGTATGATTGGCCCAAATTTAGTGTCAATGCCAATATCATATTTTCAAGGAAACAACTCTTGTAATTTCCGCGGAACTCTGAGGGAAACTTGGCGATCGCTTGAAGGACCAAGCCTTGTTCACCTTTCTGGTCTGCATCGGTAATCATCTAATTAATCACAGTGACCTGCAACGATATCGATACGACCTGTTGAAGCTTGCGCTTGCGCTTGTTGGCGATCTGATCATCCTGCACGTGATTTTCATCTTCATCCTTTTCCTCCTCCGTTCAACATCTTCGTTATCACCAAGTTTCTCGTCATCGTCATCGACTGCTGGGACATTAGCGCCGGCAGCACGTGCGAAAGCAGCGATAATCGGCGATGGAGAGCTGAGCGCCTCGACACTGGTCAACACCATAATACCAGTCCAGACCAGTCGGTTTACTGTACTGTAGTCGTCTAGGATTCTGTAAAGTCCGTGCGGAGTCCGCACTATTTCTCAACCTCTCAACTCGCCAAATTCTCGGTACATATATTAGTGTGGACCGCACTAATTATCAATCCACACTAATTCTCAATCCGCACTAATTGCGGTCATCAGTGTACCGATTAGAGCATTTTATTATTTAAGTATTTTTTTTTATATTTTTGGTATACAAATCGGTACAAAGGCCGATTGGAGCATTTAATTATTTGAGTCCGGCTATTTACCAACAAATACTTTTTCTATATTATTTTTGTCCCTTGCTTAACGCATTTTGCCTGGCCCAAGAAGATGTCGTATCGAATTGGGTAGCCGCGTCAACATATACCAAGGAGGCCATGCGGAAGCAGCAAAGCAACTTAACTAAATTTCTACACGTTTCGAGACAGGATATTGGGCGAAATCGTCAGCTTAACGCTCGTATCATGTCTGACTTGCACGATCAATGTGCTCCGTTCGTAATTGTCGCTGGACTATTGAGCGAGTGCCACATCGCAGTTGGGGAAATAATTACGTGTTGCTGTTGTCGTGCGAAAAGCTGCAAAGTAAAAGCCGCAATGCGAGGACAGAATACAATAGAACATGTGTCTATCTACACCCGATGCGATGGAAGCGCTTATAGAAATTGTTGATAAACTCATATCTCGTTCTACGAAATCATTGTGAGTTCGAAACGTTAAGGGTACACTGCACGGTGCACTGCTTATTTGCTTTAAACAATTGATCAGCAGCCGCGTCGCGTCGGCGCCATCGTTGCTCGCTATCTCAAACATGTACGTATTAAGTTCTTGAATGCAATGCTCAGCACATTTGCTCTCGTAATTACCTTGGCGGCATCATTTTGCAGCGACTGTTGCCGCATCTTCTGCATCTATCTCTCGACATGTAAATCTCTTATGGGTACGCTATCTGATTCTGATTTATCCTTGTAATCTTAAGGTTTGTCCGCAACTCAACAGCTTCGCAAACATGTAAGCTTGGACATTCTTTAAGTGAAAAATCAATGAGATCAGAGGAGACGGCTGACGACTGTGCGTACACAAACACTTCCACATCTGAGTACTGATACATGGGGTTACAAATGCGGTACACATTAACACTGCTTTGTTGCACTAAAGACTAATGCCATAAATCTGAGGAAAGCATTCGCTGTGTTTGTAAGCAGAAGGCTGCCTCTATCTGATGCTCTGGATTCATCTGTTCGGTCAGCAGCTCATCGTTGAATACAATACAGTACATCAAATAGTACGCCCTCATTCTCTATCGAGGTTTAAATCGAAATATTATATTCATGTTGCCTGTCATCCCACGCCACTTAATTCAATTGTGCTTAACGTTAACTTAGCAAGCAAAAAAACCCTTAAACTTGATGCCGACAAGGACAGCGTATTCAGGAACCCGCTCTTGGAGACATATGTCTCGTTTTCTCGTCAGCTTCCTCGAACAAATGAAGCAGACGATCAGACAGTATGCGATGAATTGTATCGTATGCTAGAGCAAAAATTTGGCGTTGCTCGCTTGGCTGAAATGCTTGCAGCTCCGAATGTCGATCTCAACGGGAGAAGCGTTGGCGGTAGGGTAATGAACGCGCTGTTTCGGGACATAGCCTCGATAGGGCCAGAGGGCTCACTCGAAAACGCAAAGAATCTTTTCAACAATATTGCCGTTGTAGATTCTTCAGCTGTCAGCATCTGGCTTTCTCACGCCAAACGGTCGTTGGAGGGAAAAGATTTCGAGCGACTGGTGACGGGCATATTAGACGGCTTGTGGAACCAGCGTGAAGTCAAAACCAAGACTCTTGCTACCGTCATTGCGGCAGCGCAAGAGGACGCGAGCACGCGTGAAGTTGCTTCAAATACATTAAAAAAGCTGTTTGAAGAGTGGAAGAAAAAAGAAAAGACGACAAGCGATGTGCTCGACATTCTTGAGCTCAAACCGGCAGAAATGAAAGCTATGGACGTGACAGAGAGTCCACTGTTAGAGACATGGTTTGCTTTTGAATTGCGAAGTCATACTAACGATGCTGATCTACTTGAAGCATTGCGAAATGGATTGACTGAGGAACAATTAGCGATCATGATAGCCATAAATACAGCCAATCCGAACATCGAAAATCGTATCACTAGCGTGGAAGCGGCACTCTTTAAAGAATGGAGAACGGAATCTGTCGACAAAGATCGTGCTTTTGTACGTCTTAAACTGCATAAAGCTGGCGACAAACTTTTTACGCACCCGGCGTTAGATGTCTGGTAATGGTATACCCTTCAATATTACGGCCCAAATTCCGATGTAACAATTGCGCAGATCGTGAAAAAGTACTACCCTGATTCCAAATTGCTTCTCGACATGGTGAATAGAGAATTAAAAAAACAAGGCTACTCGAGCGCGAATAGCATTGCTCATATGCTTAAGCCAAGCCCATAGTCTTGATCTACGTAGGTTGCGAGCCAGTCAGTCCGATAATGAGTGACGATGACGAGTCTAGGAGAATTCGGTCGCATTCATTCTTTGTGATCTTCACTTAGTACGTTTGGCATCTAGCTTTAGATTATTTGCCTTGTATAAATACATTGCCGCGCTCGTTTGCATCTTGCTCTGGACCATGTCCATCAATTTGTAAAAGTCATCATGTCATCATCTTGACGAGTACGGACGATAAGTATGATCTGTACCATAGATTGCGCTGACTTCGGACTCTTGCTTTGATCTTGGTACATACAGATATTTCTTCAAATATGTGTGGATCTCAACACTTGCGTGATTCTCTTCCGTCTAAATGTAATTATATCTGCTCAAAGTTCGTACTGCATTTGCAATGACAAGAGTCGTACGAATCATCAAGCGTTGTTGGATTTCGATTCAAGTTTGGTACGATCTCTGCCGTTGCTAGTCTTTCATTCACACTGTCCTATAGGTTACGACTTTCTGTCCATTATTTGTAGAGAGATGATGGAGTACGTTACCCCTAAGTAGGGGCCGTGTAAGCCATGTCAAGCAAGTGCTATAGGGTTGTTCATTACACTTAACCCGAGTCTATCCGGTTCCGGGGATCGAACCCGGGACCTCCCGGTCCTGAAGTGAGTAGTAAACCACTGCACCACAGGATCGGTAAAACAAATTGAGCTTCTGTCACTTAAATTAATTCGAGACATACCGTTTACAAGGAAAACATTTTTTTCGGGACCAACCTCTCATTGTACAACGTATATGAACATATACAGTAGTCATATAATCATCCTTAAAAGTAGGTCTTAAACGCTTAATACCCATAAAATGGGGTGACCGGTACGGCTAAAGGCTACACAAGCCTGCAACTACACCTTAAGTAAAGGCTTTATTCATGCTCGACGAGATCTCCATAGTAAAGAACCGACGTAAAATTTAAGCCAATAGAATGAAATGCTTTTGCCGCCCGATCGGTGAGCTAGCTCATGTCATAACTGCGACCTCGTCTGGATTAAATATAAAATGTGGCGCGAACGCGCGAGATGACATATGCGTAGCTTTAGTGATTACTTCTGAAGTGTACTGTGCTAAATGACTAGGATGTTTCTCCGCGTGAATGGGCTAGCTAACCTAGCTCTGAAAGAAATAGCCGAGCGGCTCGCAGATAATAGCCATCCCACAATGCATAAATAGACTGGAGACTATTTAAGACATGTGCACGATAGAATGGCCGAAAAACAAGATATTAGACAGGAGTAAGAACCTATCTACAAATGTGGTTGCAGCTGTCTTAAAAACAAAGAAAATGCACCTGCGTTTGATTGAATAATTTCAGTTGTAGCCAATCCAGGCCTAACATACATGTTTAATGCTTCTGAGTGGATGCGAGTACATTTGGCGTTCTTTTAAAACGCTTTTTGCCACATTATCAATCGGGCCCCGTAAACACGCAAACGTGAGTGCCGGGTCGTTTGCGAGCACAGCTGCAGAAGGCCAAATTATCGGCTGAGCAGAAAATTGATTCGGAGCACGGAATATCACAGTCTTTGTTTTGAAGAGCTCGAGACGGGATATTTACTCACGGATAGATACAACTGGCTTAAGAATCGGGTCGGAAAGCCCTTGTGATCTCGAAGTGAAGGAGGGCACCCAGTGCCTGTATTGGCTAAAACAATTAGAAGGATCGGCGCTACGATTCATTAGCTCCTGGGTGGATGTCGATCGCGAGCAGCATCATATCAAGGGTACGCAGTGCGCCACATGATGGTGGGACATTGTCCTTCTTCTCTTTTAGGTGAAAATAATTATCGCCACTATCTTGTGAGAAGTATTCTCGTGCGACACGGTCGCCAAGATAAAAATTTTAACCTGTGAAGTGGAGCGAAATGTCTTACTCAGAGATTTATATGAGTGCAAGGACTCACTTCAGCAAACTTGCCTTACAGTGTAAAAAGCAAAATTATAAAACCGCGAGACCACGTCTGTCTGAAGGTCATATTCATCAATGTCAAAGTCGCTGTTGCTTTTTTGGTAGCTATACTGGCTTTAACAGGTACCAGCTGCACTATCTTGCTGAGGCGGGACTATGCTCATGGTGCCAGAAATTTCGGCAAGCCAACGATAAAATCGAGCCTTTGTGGGCCTCTAACGCTTGCCTCTTGTGGCAGCTTTTGGAAAGTAGCTGGCGCGTAAGCCGCACATTTGACCTTCTGGCAGATGGTACAGCTCCTCGCATCCTCGTCCATTTATGAGACCTCCGTTTTGTTGTGGGACCAAACAAAACGCCTGCTTGTAACAAAAAGGACCGCTTATTTGAGCAACACGTATTTTTACGTGTGTATGATTCATCAGGTCTTTAAGATTTAAGATAGCGACTCGCATTGGATCTTTTGGTTTGGCCTATTGTAGAACAAGTTTTTTGTACTCTTATAGCGTTGAAATCAATATCGCTGTGGAAGTTTCATTTTCTCAGCTTCAGCGCCTTCACCTGCAATAAATAATTGCAAATAAGGCATATGTGTTGCATCTCTTTTTTCTTTGTGTCCGTAGATTTTTCAATCCAGCTGTTGTAAACCAACATTTAGTCTGAGCTGCACGAAAGCGTGTCGGCAAATACAATGCAGTTTACAGACTTGTGTATTGCGTTCAATACGGAAGCTTTAGTCTGCGAAGAATATACCCCATTTTGTCATTTTTGGGAGCAAGCTGGACGTGAATTATCGCCGTTTCCAAAAAAATGTGGATTGAACCGATCTCAAAGAACTCATAGCCTAAAAGCTGCACTCAGAATTTTTCCAGCGTTTACTTTATGGCAAGTAATTTCTTGTCAAGATCGGGGTAGAGGTAGATCCATCCGGCAGATATATGCCGCCCACACACAATTAGGACAGCTCGCTTACGGTCATCTTCATTGAGTTGGAATGACGGGAAACCGATGGTGCAGTCAGGACAGTCACGAAAGATGCTTAACAGATTTTTGTACTTCAGCCATGGAACTGGGTACTACCAAAGGCTTCATTTAATGCTTGCAAAAGTAGCATTCCTCTCAATAATCTTCTATAGTAGTACTGGAAAGGCTTTACACGATCCGCATATTCAGCACTATACCAGTCGATTTCTCAAATTTCGTATAAGTTAAGCGCTGGCCTAGACAAATTAACTTCTTCTTCCTCTGTGCCGAGGCCATTATTCTCAACTGCCACATGGACACATTTTCGTTGTTAGTAAAAGGTTAACTGGTCGTCTTGACCTTAAAAGCTTGCCTTGTTTATTCTGAAGGGGCTAAAAGAGCCGACTGTTTTGCGTCAAAACGGCTATGCATGGAATTATCGTCTTCGAGCAAAAGGCTGTAACAGAGTTGTGTCACAAGCTGATCTAGCGCCGCAGGGGCGTTTATTAGATTTGTAATATCCAAGAACGCCGCTATGCGTACTTCCCCACTGTGAAGGGTCTCTCATTCGAGTTTAGTAGTAACAATTGCAATGTGCTTCTAAACATGCTAGTAGGATGTGCGTTCTTTTTTAACAGGCGTTCAATCAGGAACCGTTGCACTGATCAGTTCATTTTAAACAGCAACTGATTGCCATTTCCGTTCAGCTATAGATCCCAGAAGATTGGTGATGCTTACCTTTCTTAACGAAAAAGGCATCAACGATCTCACATTACTCAAGCGTCAATGGCTGATAACATAGTGCTTCATGCTTAGCATGTAGTGAATCTTTTTCCTCACTCCTCTATCCTGTTAAACTTAATCGTGGGTCTATATTCATCAAAGAAAAGACTCGTTCTTTTAGACCCTTCAGACCATAGACGCTCAGCAGCAAAGTGCCTTACCTATAAGACAAATCTAATACATCTTTGTACATGTTTGTCTCCTCAAGAAGTATTTTCTTCTTTAAAAACTATCTCCGTGGTGTTTTCTTCTTTAAATTTGGCTAAAGCTCAGTAGGTTTGGGTTCGGCATGGCTCTGTAGCTCTGGAATCTTAGACAGTGCCTTGCATCATGACACACCTGCCGTGACAAAACAATAATGTGCGTTGTCATGTATCTCACCGCTAAAAGTCCTTTTGTCTGCTACGAGGTCAACCATGACAGCTGAAAGAGTATTTGGATCGCATTCCTATCATATCCTAGCGAAGCTATGCTCTACGCTCTTCGTAGCCATCTGCAATATTGTGCTATACTCCATGTTGCGGACCTATGCTTTCGGCTCGGAGAGCTTTGTTACCCAGACTTAGTGGTGCTATATTGTGAATATAATGTCATTGTCAGCGTCTTCAGGTGTCCAGTGCTACCAGCGGAACCAGTTGCCAGCTAGAAAATTTTTTAAAGACGTCGTCACATCTACCCTTGTAAAAACATCAGCAACTTAACACCTCCTATATTCACTTCGGGCGTGTACTTTCTACGCCTTTCTTCAATGAAGTTGTGCATACAACAGGACCGAAGACATAATCGCTAAACTCATGTTGCGCAAGATCGAGCAGCAAGTATCTATAGCTATGACCTTTAAATCAGCATATGGCTTGTGCTTTTCTAAACGTGGCATGCAAACGAGCAAATCGTACTTGCCATGTCAAAGACAAAGAAGACCTTCGTAATCTTGGAGTTCTCGAATATTATCAGCTCCATTTTGATTAGAAAATTGTGTAGACTTATCCAGTAAAAGCAGAACTGACTTTTTTGAGGATCACTCACGAACATGAGGTAATCTTTTTTGCTTGCCGCAATCCGTTGTTGGCACGCAGTTTTCTGTAATCTACCACGACTCGAGGTGGAATTTTATAACCTCGAATGCTTGCATTTGAAAAAGCAGCTTAACTCTGCTTGTATCTTCTTCAAGAGCTGTCAAACTCTTAGGATCCACTCCTTATGGTACGTTCCAGCCTCATGCATAGCATGAGGATTCAGTTCTTCCTTAGTTGGGCACCTCACCACTACAGGGGACTATCATTTCATTGGATCTGAGGACGCTGCGTCTGACCGCGAACTTTCAAACACATGAATGAGCCGAAAATCCACTTTTGTTTGCCCCGTTCGGGACAGGCACGAATCAGATGCCCTTTCTTATCGTAGCCAGAGCAGCGGCTGTAGAAAATACTCGAGAACACTGAAGTCTCTTAATAATGGATCATACTTCTATTAGACGAGGAGCTGCATATCCAAGGAATCCGAAAGGGCAAATCTATCTGCGGCTTTGTTCTTCTTAAAATGCAAGTATTTATCATTATTATCTGGACTGAGCCTACCTTTAAGCCATCCATGAGTATACAAACCTTAGCTTCTTTAGATTGGCGCCTCGGTAATGGTCAATCATGTATGTACTTACAAAGGTCGCGCTTATCTCGTTTACAGAAAAGAATACCGAAATGTTGATAGATCTCGAAGATATCCAGACGGAACATTGCCTAAGTCCCCTTTGGGGGTTGCGAGACCTTCCGATGAAGTTTTTTGCCGGTAAGGGCTCAGCGTATTGGCCCGACTTTAGGTAAGAGCATGCGAACGTCACACAAACCATCTCATCCCCTTCGTGTTAAGAGAAAATGCTCTGGCTTTCCTTACCTTTAGCGCAAAAGACCAACTTGATCTTCATTGGCTTAGTCCTCACAGTAGGTGCTCCCGGAGTATCTAGCCGATCTAGATTAACAACCATTACCTTTGCAAAGAAACCGAATTTAACCGACACTTATCTGCAATCGTCGATACGCAATACTCGGAAATCCTGTTGGCTACTACAGGCCTGAAAAAAGGCGCATGTATTTGCACTCCTTCCTGCCACCAAGCAGAGGGATTGCGTCACGGCCCGATTCGCCCTTTTAGTTGAAGATTGCTAGCGGAGGCGACGAAATTTCTACAAAGTGCAACAAGGTGTGACGAAGTCATACAGCACCTTGCATAGAGGAGGCGTGCAGAAAGATTTGTGATTGTTCGGTGATCGACTTTTATTTCTATTTGGTTCTTAACACTTAAACAAGCTCATGTTCTCTTTTTGTTACTGAAAAAAATAGATCAAACCTTAATCTCGGTGTTTAATTTTGAATGATGGCTGGGAGAATCGCATTTTTTTCTATTTGGATGTTGTATGGACATTAGAGACAGGAAATCTTTTCAGGCGCATAAGGAGATCGAAGTCCATCGATTGTTTGAGTACTTTACGAGCCAGCACTCGCGGTCATTGATGTCTCTAGCTCACAATTGATCTTTGTTTCTTATGGACCGATTGATTTTTTTTACCTACCAATCGTTTTTAGTATCGAACTTAATCGACCCCACATATGCCACTGAAGTAAACCCACGGTCCATGGTAGCTGCAGTCGGACACAACATGTAACGACATGGCCTTGATGCTGGTGGTGCACCATGAAATGAGATTGGGCGTCATAGATTAACAAGAAAGTAGGGCGTTGGTTGGTATGTCGTAAGAAACAAAAGGTCGTGCAAGTATCATTTGTCATAAATGTCAACAAAATCATTAAGGTAATTACAATACGGTATTTCGCAGGTGAAAGATTAAATCGTGCAATATGCTTTGGTCAAAATTGATTATTCCATGAATGTTAGTATTCGTGCTCGTAACTGTATTTCTAGACTGAGTCCAGAGTCATTGTACTTTAAATACCTTGGTATGTAAATCGGTACAAATACCGCTCTGTAGCGTGTAGTCGGGCTACTTACATTACATGTCTAGTGCACCGTATAATAATGAGCTGGATAGTAGTGATCCGCAATGCTCTAGCCTAAAAATCTGCGCCAGTTCATGCTGCTATCGGCTTTCACACTCGTGGCAAGTACAAGGGCCATAGTAGCGGTGGATGCCCAAGCCCAGAGGCATATGAGGAGCTTGTTAGCAGAGAGGATACACGCACTGACCGCATTGATGGAAGGTTTTTGGAGGAATTCGCTGCAAAGGTTGCATAGTAAATATAATTGGGGTAGTTAAATGTCCCCGAGACTGCGAACAAAGCTCTCTTTTGACAAAGCGAAAGTGATCAGCAACTTTTTCGAGGAGTCAAAAATAAAATCTGCGGAGGGATTTTGTTCGCAAGTGTGCAGTATCAAAAGTGGGCAAGGCGTGTCTTTCACGCCTACAAAAATCCTGCGAAGGCGAATGGGGCCCTGTTCCACGATCTTAAAAACCATTACGACGCCCATGAGCTGGCTTCATTGATACTTAAAGGTCGAGCGTCCCTAAAGACGGAAGTCGTAGCCAAAAAATATTACGACCTTCAGATAAACGATTGGGTAGCGAACAAGAAAGAAGACCTCGATGTCTTTCGTGCCTTGAAACTGGATACCGACAAGAGCAACGTGTTTAAGAACCCCCTCCTGGAGACATATGTCTCGTTTGCTTATCAGGGTTTTCGAAAAGGTTTTGACGAGCGGCCACTATTTAGTAAGTTGTATACTATGCTAGAGCAGAAATTTGGCGTCGTTGGCGTGGCTGAAATGCTTGGAGCCTCAAATGTTGATCTCCGCCAAGGAAGCGTTGGTAAAAGGGTGATGATAGTCCTGTTTTGGCACGTATCCGATGAAATGTCGGAGAACTACCTTACGGGCGTAAAGTCTGTATTCGACAAATATGCCGTTACAAATTCTCCAGCTGTCAGCATCTGGCTTTCTTACGCCAAATGGTCGCTAAAGGAAGGAGATTACGAGAAACTGGTGACGGGTGTGTTAGACAGCTTGTAAAATCTGCGTGAAGTTTAAGTCAAGGCCCTCGCTACCATCATTGCGACATCGCAAGAGGACGCGAGCACGCTTGAATGCTGCAAACGCATTAAAGAAGCTGGTTGTAGAGTGGGAGAATGAAAAAAGACGACTAGCGATGTGCCTAACATTATTGGGCTCAAACCGGCAGAAATACAAGCTATGGACATGACAGAAAGTCCACTGTTAGAGACGTAGTTTGCGTGCGAATTGCGACTTCATGGTGACGATACTGAATTGCTTAAAACATTGCTAAGTCAATTGTCTGAGGAACAATTAGCGAGCATAATAGTCATGAAGACAGCCAATCCAATCATCAAAAAACGTGTCTCCAGCGTGGAAGCGGCACTCTTCAAAAAATGGTATACGCAGTCTTTTGACGAAGACAATGCTTTTGTACGCCTCCAACTGGATAAAGCTGGCGACAACCTTTTTCTTCACGCGGCGTTTGATATCGTTATGTCGTACACCAATACGGCCCGAGATATGATTACTTGATTACGCGAGTCATAAAAACGCACTCCCGTGATCCCGATTCGCTTCTAGACATGGCGAATAGAGAATTGAAAAGGAACAAAGACTCGATCGCGAATAGTATTGCTAGAAAGCTTAGCTCATGGTCTCGATCTACGCACGGTGCGAGCCAGTCAGTCCGATAATGAGTGATCATGATGAGTTAAGGAGAATGTAGTCGCATTCACTCTCTTTGTGACCTTCATCCAATACGTTGGCGTACAGGTTTAGATTAAAAGTTACAAGTACTTGTATGAGTGGTGGTCAGAGTGGTGTGCTCCACACCTTCTGTATCTATAGTAACTAATACAAATTACCATTTGTTGTAAAAGCATACTTTAGCCTTTGTTAGAATACCGTACGCTAACTGCCAAACAAGCCTTCAGTTTACCGCTGTAACGATTCCAATTATAACTTTTGCGCCATAGCCGACTATTAAATACGGATTTATTTTACTGAACGGTAGTACGGGGACATTGGATTTATACCAAAGACAGCATGTATCGCCACGGACAATGAAGTGCACGTTCAAAATTGAAATATTTCTATCAAGTCACATTAAATGTGCTACAGCTCTAGCCTATCAACAGATTTTGTCTTGGCATCGAGTACGGGCTCATAAACGCGGCCTAAGTTTTCCGCAGCCAATTCACAAATTTTCTGTTCTCCTCTACGTAGCACCTCAATCCACCGAAGCTACCTGCAACGTTGCTCCAACTCAAGCTTTTGTTTTTTTTGGGAAAAACCTTCTACACGCAAATTTTAGACACAAAATTTGACTTGTATGAATTCATTGTCGCACTCTTTTGCCTCTTGCTCCTAGAATGAGTGTAATATCCATCAAATTGTAAACACTTTCAAGTCACGGTCTTGACGAATACAGACGATCAGTGATATCTGTATCATACGTTGCGCGTATTTAGACTCTTACTTTGATCTTGGTACACACAGGTTTACCATTTACTACTCCAAATGCGCGCGTACCTCAAAGGTTCCTCAACACTCGCGAGATTGTCTTTCGTCTGGATGTTATTGTATCTGCTCCAAAATTTTACTCCATTTGCAATGAAAAGAGTTGTACAGAAAATAAGCATTGTTCGATTTCGATTCAAGTTTTCGCTGCTAGTTTTTCATTGACACTGTCCTATAGGTAAGGACTTTCTGCCCATAATTTGTAAAGAGCAAATAAAGTGAACTTCTGTCACTCAAATCGTTTCAAGATATATGTGTACAAAAAAGAATATTTTTTGTGGGACCAAGCAGTTATTGTACATCAACCTTTTTGCAAAGACGAGTTGCAACGTATATGAAAAAATATATATACAGTAGTCAAATAATCATCCTTAATGTTTAGTCTTGAACAATCTCTATGTAGGCTGAAATGTACAGGTAAGACGTCGATGCTTCAACACCTGGCCGTGACATTGCGGATACGACGAGTAGATCTCTCCGAGACCATGAATTTCTTAAATGTAGGATTGGCAGCGTATGGTGCTCATCGAGCAGCTAGGGGCGTCGCTTTTTGATCCATAGGAGACACGTGGGTAATTGACGATAGTGTACGGCTATAGTTCCATAAAACGGAGTGACCGGTACGGCTGAAGACTAGAAAAGCGTAGAAGTATACCTTATTACATGCTCGATTTATGCTCGACGAGATGTCCATAGTAATTGACCTGAAGTACAAGCCAGATGAATAAAATGCCTTTGCCAGTGCAATATGGCGTTTCTCAGTCGGTGGGCTAGCTCATGTCACAAGTGCGACCTCGTCTGGGTCAAATATAATTGGTGGCGCGTACGCGCGAGATGACATGTGCGTAGCTCTCGTATATAAATCTAAGGAGTCCTGTGCTAAATGACTTAAATGTTTCTCTGCGTGAATGGGCTAGCTAATCTTCCTGATCCTTTAACACCAACAGATTGTAGCTCTGAAAAAAATTGCCGAGCGGCTTGCAGATAACAGCCATCCCACAATGCATAAACAAACTGGAATTTTTTAGGACACGTGCACGATAGAATGGCTGAAAAACAAGATATTTGACATGAGTAAAAACTATTTTAAATGTGGTAACAGCTGTTTTAAAAACAAAAATATCCTGCGCTTGATTGGATAATTTCAGCTGTAGCCAACTCAGGCCTAGTACACATGTTTAGTGCTTCTTATTGGATACGAGTCCAATCGGCGTACTGTTAAAACTCGGGCCCGGTAAACACGCAAGCGTGAGTACCGGGTGATTTGCGAGCACAGCTGCGGAAGGACAAACAATCGGCTGAGCAGAAAGTTGATTCGGAGCACGGATGATCACAATCTTTGTCTTGGGGAGCTCGAGTCGAGAAATCTACTCGCGGATAGAAGCGATTGGCTGGAACATCGGGTTGGAAAGCTCTCGTGATCTCGAAGCTAGAGAGGGCACCAGTGCCTATATTGGCTAAAATAGTTAGAAGGATTGGCGCTACGATTTATTAGCTCTTGGGTGGATGTTGATCACGAGCAACATTATAGCAAAGAGTACGCAGTGCGCCGCATAATAGAAAGACATCGTCCTTCTTCAATCCTTGGCTACGATAGTTACCGCCACTATTTCGTAAAAAGTATTCTCGCGCGACATGGCCGTTAAGATCAAATTTGTTATCTGTGAAGTGGAGGGAAAATATCCACTTAGAGACTTATACGAGTACAAGGACTTACTTTTACAAGATTGCCTTTACATTATAAATACTTCAAATCAAAGTGATCAGCGTTTACGAGAAATCACGCCACTCGAGATGACTCAATTTGAGCTCAACTTGAGGTTCCTGGTTACCGCTACTTAAGATCCCGCGTCCAGCAGTGCTCACGGAAACATGACGTTGCGAATTATAAGTCGCAAGGAGCCTACTAGCAGTTTTAGCCTACTAAAACTTTGCCAAATGTACTTCTTCATTCGTCCATTGACTTTGTTTAAGCTGACGCAACGTGAAAGTAGCGAGTATAGCTTCAGTGCTTTTGTAAATGACACTCAAAACCCTTTCCATTCCGAGACAATTTATGAGGCGCAAGTCCGACGCGTGCAGCATCCATTGCCGGAAATGGGCCTTCTCTCTTTCGAGCCGCTAAATGAGTGCGTTCGTCCACATAAAAAATTTCTGCGGAGCTATCAGGCTGGCCCCTCGGGCTGCACGTAGCTCATGCTAAGCATAAGCCAAGGCCGCAGCCCCAATGCTAAAGGCATAATAGTACCCATCGTAGCTTTTAACTCGATCGCAGCAACTTGGTTGGTCACGAAATCATAGTTTGCTCGTAGAAACAAGTTTTATCAAACTAAATTTATGTGTCACTGCTTCTCGTGCTCTAAAAACACATCATGGATGTTGATCACGTTCTTTGACTCACCAGTCACCTAGGTCACGTAGTGCGTGAAATTCGCAGTGAGAGCAGTGGCGTTCGAAACATATATGAGAAGCTGATTTATTGACTCTCATAATGATCAGACAGAATTGCCTAACCGTGAGCTCGGAGGCTCGCAGCACACTATGTGTGCTGAGATGCCACATTTGGAGGCTGATTAGCTATTTATGGTTGGATGTGCATGGTTTCCATATTTTCGGTGCCAACTTGTTTTGCAATAAATGCTATTAAATTTTGCCAGTTTTTAGAGGCAGGAATGTATTGAAAATTGGAAGGAAAGCTGGAAACCTTCTCCACCAAGGTCTTTAATTTGGGGCCAATTTCTCTACAAAAACGACTGTCTAAATCTGCTGAAAGTCGGCTAAAACAAGCAAATTCAAGAGACGCATTTTTTTTTCAAGCAAACATTTTACTTTCTGTGGATTGTATGACGTTGAAAGTGTGGGGCAGCGCGTAAATGCGTTAGTAAATCGCGAGACCACATCTGTCTGAAGGTCATATTCATCAATGTTAAAGTCGCTGCTGCTTTTTTGGTAGCTATACTGGGTTTAACAGGTACCAGCTGCACTATCCTGCTGAGGCGGGACTATGCTCATGGTGCCAAGAATTTCGGCAAGCTAACGATAAAATCGAGCCTTTGTGGGCCTCCAAAGCTGGCCTCTTGTGGCAACTTTTAGAAAGGAGCTGGCGCGTAAGCCGCACATTTGACCTCCAGGCAGATACCACAGCTCCTCGCATCCTTGTCCACATATGAGGCCTCCATTTTCTTGCGGGGACAAAACAAAACGCCTGCTTGCGACAAAAAGGACCACATATTTGATAAAACACGTATCTCCACGTATATGTGATTCATCAGGTCTTCAAGATTTAAGGTAGAAACTCGCGATGGATCTTTTGGTTCGGCCTACTGTAGAACAAGTTTTCTGTACTCTTGTAGCGTTGCAATTAATGTCGCTGTCAAAGGTTCATTTTCTCAGCTTTAGCACCTTCACCTGCAATAGATAATTTCAAACAAGGCATAAGTTTTGCATCTCTTTTTTCTTTGTGCGTCCGTAGAGCTTTAAATCTAGCTGTTTTATACTTTTCGTCTGAGCTGCACAAAAGCGTGTCTGCAAACACCTTTCGGTTTCCAGACTTGTTTTCAATACGGAAGCTATAGTTTGCGAAGAATATAAGCCATTTTGTCATTTTTGGGGGCAAGATGGGCGTAAATTATCGCCGTTTCCAGGAATGTGCGGGTTGAACCGACCTCAAAGTACTCATAGCCGAAAAGCTCACTCAGAATTTTTCCAGCGTTTACTTTATGGCAAGGAATTTCTCGTCAAGAACGAGGTAGTTTCATCCGGCAGACATAAGCTGACCAGACACAATCAGGACAGCTCGCTTACTATCATCTTCATTTAGTTGGAGTGACAAGAAACTGATGGTGCAGTCAGAACAGTCACAAAAGATGCTTATTAGAGTTCAATGAATTGAGCCATAGAACTGGAACCTACCCAGTTTTTTTTTAATGCTTGCAAAAGAAGCATTCCTCTCAATAATCTTCCATAGTAAAACTGAAATTTGTTTACGCAATCCGCATACCCAGCACTATACTAGCCAATTTCCCAAATCTTGTATGAGTTGAGCGCTGGCCTAGACAAATCAACTTTTATTTCGTCTATGCCCAACATCTGGTTTCAAAGAAGCCGAGATTTTTAATCCCAACTGCCACATGGACATTTTCGTTGTCGGTAAAAGGTTTACTGCTCGTCGAGACCTCAAAAGCTTGCCTTGTTTGGTCCGAATAAGCTAATAGAGCCGACAGTTTTGCGTCATTATCGCTGTATTACAGCAAAAGAGTGTAATACAGCTGTGTCACAAGACCATCAAGCATCGCAGGGGTGTTTACTAGCTC
This sequence comes from Plasmopara viticola, assembly GCA_001695595.3. Classification (NCBI taxonomy): domain Eukaryota; phylum Oomycota; class Peronosporomycetes; order Peronosporales; family Peronosporaceae; genus Plasmopara; species Plasmopara viticola. The sequence continues at coordinate 120,441 of MBPM02000045.1, read as the reverse complement.
TGAAACATCCAAGCATGCCGCTAAGTGTACTTCCCACTGTGAAGAGTCTGTCGCTTGAATATGATAGTAACAATTGCAATGTGCATTTGAACGTGCTAGTAGGACGCGCGTTCTTTTGGAATAGGCGCTCAATCAGGTACCGTTGCGCTGAGCAGCTCATTATAAACAGCAACTGATCACCATTTCCGTTCAGCTATAGATTCCAAAACGTTGGTGGTGAGTGCAACGACTCTTGCACCTTAGCTTTCCTTACCTTTTTTAACAAATAGGCATTAACGATCTCACATTACTCAAGCGGCAACGGCTGATGACGTAGTGCTTCATGCATAGCATGAGGTCAATCGTTTTCCTCACTCCTCTATCCTGTGAAACTTAGTCTTGGGTCTATAAACTGTTTTTTCGAGACCCTTCAGACCATAAACGCTCAGCCGCAAAGTGCCTTACTTATAAAACTAATCTAATACATCTTTGTACACATTTGTCTCCTCAAGACGGGTTTTCGTCTTTGAGAATTGTCTCCGCGATAATTTTCTGCTTTAAAGTTGGCTAAAGCTCAGTAGATCTGGGTTCGGCGTGGCTCAGTATCTTGCATCATGACACATCTGCCGTGACAAAACAATAAGGTGCGTTGTCATGTATCTCACCGCTAAAAGTCCTTTTGTCTGCTACGATGTTAATCGTGACAGCCGAAAGAACATTTGGATCTCATCCCTATCATGTTCTAGCGAAGCTATGCTATACGCTCTTCGTAGTTATCTACGATACTGTGCTATACTCTATATTGCGGACCTATGCTTTCGGCTTGAAGAACTTTGTTACCCACACTTAGTGGTGCTATATTGTAACCTACCTGGGGCTATGCTACTTATCATTGTCAGCGTCTTCAGGTATCCAGTGCTTCCAGCAAAATTCATTGCAAGCTAGAATAAACTTAAAAGACGTCATCACAATTATCTTCAAAAAGTAACAGCAACTTGACACCTCCCGTATTTACTTTGAGTGTGTATTTTTATGCCTATCTTCGAAGTAATTGTGCATACAAAAGGACCGAAGGGATAATCGCTAAACTCATGTTGCCCGAAATCGGGCAGCTACTCTCTATAGCAATGACCCGTTAATCAGATAAGGGCTCGTACTTTTCTAAACACGGCATGCACACGAGTAAATCGACATTGTCCTTGACAAAGATAAACACTTCCTTCGTACTCTTGAAATTCTTAAAACTTATAGCACGTCAACTTTAATTATAACAACGTATAGAGCTATTTATCCAAATCCAAACCCGCTCTTATGAGAATTACTCCAAGAACATTAGGCAATCTATTCGATTTGCCGCAATCCATTGTTGTCACGCAAATTTATCATGACTCGAAATGGTGCTTTTCAACCTAGTATTTTAGCATCAGAATTAGCAGTTGATGTTGCTTGTATCTTCTTCAAGAGCTGTCAGACTATCAGAGTCCAAATTTCACGTTGTACGTCAACCGTACGCAAAGCATGAGGGCTTATTTCTTCCTTAGTTGGGCACCTCACCAATACAGGAGACAAGCATTTCAGCGGATCTGAGGGTGCTGCTTTTGACAGCGACCCCTCAAAGCCCATGGATGAGCCAAAGTTTCAATTTTTTTCCCCGATTGGAACAGACATGGATCTTATTCTCTTGCTTACCGTTGCAAGAGTTGTGGCTGTTAAAATACTCTAAAACACTGAGATTTCCAGGTAATTTACCGTACTTCTGGAGACGAGGAGCTGCATATCCACGATATCCGAAAGGGAAATCTGTTTGCTACTTTACTCCTTTTGAAGCGCAAATTTTTATCATTTCCATCCGGCCTGAGCCGATTTTTAAGCCGTCCATAAGCATGAAACCTTTGAACTTCTTGAATTTGGCGCCTTGGTAATGGTTGATTATATATATCTTTTTGAAGAGCTCTCGCTTATCTCGCTCACAAAAAGAATTCGAAATTGTGGTAGAGCTTAAAGGTATCCTGATGAAACATTGCCTTAAGTCCCCTTTGGGTTCTGAGAAGTTTTTTACGGGCAAAACTCAAGTTTTACACCGGCCTTTAGGTAAGAGCGTGCAAACCTCAGACACACCTGATCATCTGTGATCAGGGATGCCTTCAAACCATCTTGTCCCCTTCCTTTTAAAAAGTACTTGCCTTCCTTACCTTTCGCGTTAAAAGTCAACTTAAGCTTCATTAGCTTGGCCCCCACAGTAGGTGCTTTCGAAGTAGCTAGCCGACCTACATTCGCAATATTCAACCAAAAAAGCCAATTGAACCGTGACTTGTCTCTTCTGATTGGTGGCAAAGAGGACTCATGCATGCGCCTTATAAGACCATTGCAGCCAGCAAGGTTATTTAGCAGCAAAGACTGCGCATCCGACGATTGGGAATTAGTGGCGATTAATCCCGGATCCTTTGCGAGTGTTAAGGGGATTAATCTATTTGCAAAGGCGTTAGATCTACTACAGAGTGCAAGCAGGAGTTACTGAGTTATACAGCACCTTCCACAGAGGAGGTGTGGTCAGTTAAAATGATCCTATGTGCAACATGCTTCAGTTCAAAAGTGGTTATTGATAAAGTACTCGTGTGTTTGTGGTCCCAATTGCAATTCTTATACATAGTTCAATACCATGCACCTAAGTATGTAAAATTGTATAAATGCGGATTAGTTGTGTGTCGAGCTTTTTAGCATCAAAGCGAAGCTTTATGTTCTACCAACAGTTACCTTGCTATAGTGTGCTCGCGTCTTGCCGGATCCTAGCTAACGAGCAATTTCGGTAGCAATTACGTCAACAAAAACTAAGGAGGCCATGTGGCGCGTTGCCGGCAAAGCAGCGGAACGATTTTTCTAGAATTGCTTCACAATTTGCGACAGAATATTGATAGCGGCCAAGTATTTTATTACATCTTCCGTTCGTAGCTACCGTTGGGCTGTCAAGCGGGTACCACATCACAGTGGCTATTTATGCTTCATGCAAGTGAGATGATTACGTGTTGCTGTTGTCGTGGGAGAATATATAACGTAAAAGCCGCAACGGATGCGATGATAGCTTATGATAGACAGCAAAGTTCAGCACTGTTAATAAAGTAGTCTCACTGATATCCCGGTCAAAAAGATCATTGTGAGCCAGCAACGTTAATCGATACACTGCTCGGTGCATTGCACCCCAGCTAGTAAATGTTTTGTCGGCAGCCGCGCCGCGTCGGCGCCATCGCTGTTCAGTTCGCTCACAGCAACTAGACAATCGGTTCTTGTATGCACAATGCTCAGCACGCTGAGAAGCTCGCCATCAAATTTGCTCCCGTAATTACCTTGGCGGCAATAGTTTGCAGCGAATCGTAAGCTCCCTGATTTTGATTTATGATTGCAATCATAGGGTTTGTCAGCTGCGTGACCCCGACAGCTAAGAGCTTGAACATTGCTTTATTGGAAGAATAAGAAGACTGCCGACTATGCGGTTACAAAGCCTTAAACTTCTGAGGACTGATACATAAGGTTACAGTGATGTTGGAAAATGTGGCGCCAAGTCTGCGTTCAGGGCCCACTATTGACAAAGAGAAGGTGATCAACACCTTTATCGAGAAATTCAACAGAAAAGTTGTAGAAACGAATTTATTTGCTAGTGAACAGTATCAAAAGTGGGCCCGAGATGTTCTCGACGCCTACGGAGACTCTGCAGAGGCTTATGAGGCCTTGTTTCACGAGCCAAAAAAGCACTTTAGTGACTATGAGCTGGCTACCTCTGTACTTGGTGGTCTAGCGTCCCTAAAGACGGAATCCGTGGCCAAACACTATTACGACCTTTTGATGAAAGATTGGGTAGCGAACAAGAAAGCGCATGATGTCCTTCGTGCTTTGAAACTTGATACCGGCAAGGGCAACGTATTCAATAACCCGCTCTTGGAGACATACGTCTCGTTTGCTCGTCGGCTTCCTCGAAAATATAAAGATGACGAGCAGCCAATATACGATGAATTGTTTAATATGCTAGAGCAAAGATTTGGCGTTGCTCGCTTGGCCGAAATGCTTGGAGCTCCGAACGTTGATCTCCGCGAAGGAAGCGCTGGTAATAATGTGATGATTACGCTATTTCGGCACGTATCCTCGGGACAGTCATACGACTCACTCGATCACGTGCAGTCTGTTTTCGTCCAATATGCCGTTGAGGATCCTTCAGCTCTCAGCCTCTGGCTTTCTTACGCCGAATGGGCGTTAGTGAAAGCCGATTACAAGAAATTGGTCACCGGCATGGTAAACAGCTTGTGGGGGCAGCGTGAAGTTAAAGTGAAGACCCTTGCTACCGTCATTGCAGCAGCGCAAAAGAGCACGAGCACGCGCAATGCTGCTTCAACCACATTAGAAATGCTGTTTGAAGAGTGGGAGATTGAGGAAAAGACGACAAGCGATGTGCTCAACATTCTTGGTATCAACCTGGCAGAAATGAAAGCTGAGGACATGACGAAGGGTCCACTGTTAGAAACGTGGTATGCGTTTAGAGCGCGACGTCACGATGAAGATGCTGAATTACTCGAAGCATTGCTAAGTCGATTGACTGAGGAACAATTAGCGAGCATGATATCCATAAAGACATCCAATCGAATCATCAGGAAGCGTGCCTCTCGACTGGAAGAGGCACTCTTCACAAAATGGTAAGCGATATTCGTCGACAATGACGATGCTTTTGTACGTCTTCAATTGGAAAAAGCTGGCGACAAACTTTTCACGCACCCGGCGTTGACTGTTTGGTGTTGGTATATCCGTCAACGCTACGGCCCGGAATCCGATAACTTGATTACGCAGTTCGTAAAAAAGTACTATCGTGATCACGAATCGCTTCTAGACATGGTGAATAGAGAAGTAAAAAAAGAAGGTAGCTCGAGCGCGAAAGACGTGGCTACTATACTTCAGCGAAACGATATTAGCCCATAGTCGTTTTCTACGTACGTCGCGAGCCAGACAGCCCGATATCGAGTGTACGAACGAGTCTAGGAGAATTAAATCGTATAAAAATCTTTTTTTGAACTTCTTTAAAAACATTTGAGATACAAGTTTATATTGATAGGCAGTGGATTGATGCCAGAGCGATGTGCTCCACACATTTGTCGTAGTTATGGCGCAAGATGAAGTATACACGTCCGCTATTGATCAACTTTGCGGCAATACTATCCTAGTAGCCGGTGACACTAGCTCTAGGACTTTTCATAATTTATATAAAAATTGACTGTTGGAACAGATCAAAAGAAAAAACCGCAATTATTGAGTCGCCCCTGGATGAGCGATGCTTATAGAAATTATTCAAATAATTAGTATTGTAGGAGCTACATATTATAATAGTGGAAACACGAAACATCACGCCTCACTACTACCTATGTCGTCGCATTTCACTCTAGGTTTGTCGTAAATAATATCACAAGTAAGATAGACGAGAAATTGTCCTCCAAACCTTTCTTAGCAAAAGGCAAGCTCCGCTGGTAGCAATGATGCTCGATATAGAATCTGAATTTGAGTAGCATAGCTCCATTGGTGGGTAATATGTCACAACAACAATTGCAAAATTTCGCAAGTAGGTCTGCACATTAAGATGGATGACGTAAGACCACCAATTGCAAGCAACATAGCTCTAGAAAATTAGTACATGGGTTGAAAACTTAATCGATGCCTGGGTGCAACTTGTAAAAAAGGAGTTTTTTTCAAGAAATAATTAGCAACAGCATGGTACGAAACTTGCTGTTGCTTGGAAAAGGTTGGGGTGACGCCCTCCTTCCAGGCGCGGGGGCTAAATGCTCGCGCGCTTCGGGCAGGTGCTCTCGGGCATCTGCAGGTCTATAACGAGTCTCACCCTCGACGCGACGGTCTCCAGCACCGGGCGCCACCTGGGCTCTTACCAAGTCAGAGCTAAGCAGAATAATGGAAGACCCTCACGACCTCGGTGCTGGCTGCACTGCCCGCCGAACGAGACCCGACGTATGCGGACACCACTCTATGGCGTGGACTAGCCAGACTGAGCCTAGCACGTGCATTTGTAGAGCGCAAGCTCAAATCGATGAACTTTAAATATATCTAATCGTGTATAATATAGCACTTCAGAAAGTGTTTGCTTATGATATACAGCACGATGCTACAAAAAACTAATAATGTTTCAAGGCTAGTATTAGTATTGATATAATGTGGCTAATTAATGTAATGTAATGTATTACGTTATCGCGTTGCCAAGTTATGCACGTGCTAGGCTCAGTCTGGCTAGTCCACGGCATAGAGTGGTGTCCGCATACGTCGGGTCTCGTTCGGCGGGCAGTGCAGCCAGCACCGAGGTCGTGAGGGTCTTCCATTTCTTTCGGTCTTGTGCAAGGGTACGTACCACTTCGAGGTCTTGTGCTATCCGGAGTCGAAAGCCGGAGCCACGTGAAACAAGGTTGTGGTCGAGTGTTGAGGGGAGCGTGGAGCGTGGTGCGGGGACGTCCGCGCCATTTTGCTGTGGTGGAGAAGAAGTAGGCACGCATCTGGAGGTTAGCTGGAATGTCGGGATTGCGGCGAAGTACATGGCCAAACAGGCGCCAGCGAGCTTGTGTCAGTCGTAGTCTCAGCGGCCGCTCATCACAGAGGTCGTAGAGTCTTGCATTCGAAATGTGTCGGGGGTAGCGATAGCCAAGAGCGTAGCGAAGCTGGCGGCGATGGAAACTCTCGAGGCCGTGGAGCTCTGACTTGGTAAGAGCCCAGGTGGCGCAGTTGTACAGCAGAATCGGTAGAACGTAGGTGTTGTACAGTCAAATGCGGGTCTTGGGTGAGATGAGCGTGGGGCGGAGCCAGACGGACCAGAGGCGGTGGAGCGCGAGGGTGGCCAGGGACTTGCGTCGGAATAGATCTTTAATATCGCCGAGGAGTGTTCCGAGCTTCTTATTGTGGCGCCAGGTTTTTTCTCGGGATCGGGCGTGTCGAGTGGCGCCCGACGGGTTGCAGTGGCGGCGGATTTCGGTGACTTCGGTCTTGGCTTCGTTTTTTTTTTTTTTTTCTTTCAGGGTTAGAAGGAAGTCATCAATGCGGTGCTCACCTCTATCGTAGATCTTGGTTTCTCGGAGGCCAAGGATATCGACGCGGTAGCGCCGGAGATCTTCGGGGAGTGTTTCGTGCTTCTTGCGCTTCGAACCTAGAAGATTCACATTAAAGAAGCCAATCCGGATGCGGCTGGCGCGGTTAAGGGCGTGAAAGGGGATTTGGCCTGGTGCTGGGGACCGTCGCGTCGAAAGTGAGACTCGTTAGAGACCTGCAGATGCCCGAGAGCACCTGCCCGAAGCGCGCGAGCATTTAGCCCCCGCGCTTGGAAGGAGGGCGTCTTCCCAACCTTTTCCGAAAAATGTGGCTAATTCTCGATAGTAAATTACTTTTTTCAAGTGAAAGCTGTATTACGTACTCAAGTGTTTAAATGGCCGATCTAGAAACTTTAGCTCAGCACGTAATGACAGAGGTCAAAGTAAGTGCAAGCGCGTTGCCAGGTCTCGCTTTACTTTATGCACATTAGTCGCTTACGCTGGGGATGTCGTGAAGTATGGGCACTAGTATTCAAATTGATGCTTGTGACGTACTTCAAATAGTGCGCTTGTTCATCCCTCAACAAGGCCGTATGGCTTCATGTGATAGTACGTTAACTAGGTCCCTCCGTAGGTTTCACAAACGACGTGGCGATCTGCTAACGGTATAGCACCGTGTCGCGTGTGTATATAACAACCCGCGTGCATACCTGTCGTCTTCCGGATTCTTTGTTCAGGTACAAAGATTCTTACCACGCACAGCGCTTGCTGAATGCTTAAGACCCTTTAAGATATTCATGGCGTGAGTGGCACATGGCAATCAGCAAATTAAACGCAAAGAAAGATCGGTGAATGTCAACAATACCAGCCTTATTAATATGACACATATATCTTCGCGGTCGAGCCACAATTAGAGATACACTGAGTCGTGCATGAAGCTCCTTTTGATTTTAAGGTTTATAAAACGAAGTATCAAAGATCCGCGACATCGAGCACCGGACACGACCAACCCAAAGGACACTTGAAGAATTCAATCACACCTAATGTACCTGACTGCAACGAGGAGAGGGCATGGCAATGGTCGTCGACAACTTTGTGCTGTGTTTCGATCTCAACAAACCGAAAATCGTCGACGAATGGTTGGGACAGACTAGTCTTAACTCTCGGGCAACCAATGTGATTGAGAGCAAAGCGTTTAAGAAAGCTAGCGGCAAGATTGTCGCCTCCGACTTTGATTTCCACATGTTTGGGCAAGAGGCAATGTTTGAAGGACTTTTGCGTGCGACTCGTGCCGAGGATCAAGCAGACATGTTGTTTGACGTGGGTCACACGATTAGGAAGTACAAGACCGTTGACACCACTTCGATTCTTTCAAGGCCAAAAAAAGAAGTCTAAGGGCAATTGGTCGAAATAGCCAAGGCAGAAAATCAACGAACGCGGTTCAGTCTTGGGTGGAGCCTTACCTCTTTAAATTCTGGGCCGATTCGAAAGTCACGCCTGATACAATCCTTTAAGTTGGGCGTGAAAAACAAGTTTTCGAGCCTATATCGACTATGTCACTCATCTTTACCCCGACGAACCTATCCGATTCGACGAGGTGCTGGATGCTATGCGACGTTGTTCCACCATGTCGGCGGTTGGATCGGCCTTAGCCTTTTCTGACCTCGCCATAAAAAATCGGAAAGTGACGTTTGTATTTTGATGAATAAATGCCATCCTTTACTCTCAAGTTTGAGAGCCTTCTGTAGAGCCCGATGAAGTTTTGGATTGAATCTTTACGAAACTAAGAATTCGAGTAACACGGCACTTTTAAATGCAATTTCCAAACGCGCAAAGATTGGTACTGCGATGAAAGATCAGCAAGGGAGTGTGGATCAATTAACTACGGAGAAACAACTTATTAAAATGCACACTGCTTTTAAAATAGCTTACCGAATATTCCCTCTATAAGCTCGATGGATTTGGCACACAGATCCAAGCTTTTTTTTTTTACCAAGAATTGAGGGACATGAAACGCAATGGCATGACAGCCGACAGAACGCTCAATTTTTTTTAACATCAGAGAGCTTAAAAACAGGGACCTTATGAAGAAATTCCACATGTGAACGCGGATGTCGTTCGTGATTGATAGTCACGAGAAAATAAAAGATTGAAAGCACCGATCCTAGAGAACTGCGCATGATTCCTCTCGTCAAATAAGATCGTGAGACCATGTTCAAAGAATTGACAATGAACTTCTTGCATTGGTCGAAACGGCATTGGAACGGGATCGAAATTACCATTACGTTTTCGCTTTCAATCTTGTCAACAAGTGGAAACTAGCAAATAAATCGTCTCGTGACGTATTTTTGCTTTTTAAGTTGGATGTGCCTGTCAAAGTTCTACTTGTGATGTATATGTTTCCTATCTGGTTTAATTCTGTTATGCTTACTTCAAACGATGAAGTCAAAGCAACTTTAGAGTTGCACTTGATACTGGAAAAGAAGTATGCTAAGGATTTACGTGAAACGACTGCGACGAATTATTTTTTTTTCGATGGAGTGATTGTAGATGCGATGACAAAACCTGTGCGTGCTAGACGCACGCTGTGTGTCCGCATCATAAAGTTGTGGTCTGGGAAACTGCTTTATGGAGGTTTTTCTCCTACTCGCATCCAACTTCATATAATCGGCAAAATGTTGGTATGTCAGATACGTTTCGACTAGAATGAATTACTTTGGAAAGAAGCAACAAGTTTCGTTGCTTGCAGGCATTAGCTGATGCATGAACGTTAATACATATCATTTGCATTTTTAACTTCGATTTTATCACTACCAAAGAGACCTTTGAACATAAGACAAGTGTGACAGTCCACAGGACCAGGAGGATGTGCAGTTGAGGACGGCGAGTGGCTGACATTGCAAGCGTCGGACAAAGTGATCGTTTGAAGGTAATATAGAAAGTGGCATTGATTGTAGACAATCATGTACCACTCTCTTCACTTTTAGTATCGAACATGTTCTGATCGCATGATCGGAGGCACCACATGCCACGTGTGGATCTTCCTTTCAGAAACAAAGACGATGATCGAAATCGGCTTTGCTGTCAGCAATGCAATTAACCGACAAAATCAGGATGTATTTGACACCTTCAGTATTCAATCGCAAATCTATCTTACTACGCGGCGCAATTCTCGTCATTCTGGCTAATTTAATATGTTTTACCTGTAAGCTTGAGGATAACATACAAGTGTGTTATAAATCGCAGTGTCGCGCGATGTACCGTTTGTTGCAGCTCTCATTCCTTCGCACGCAGCAACAACAAAACGTGTGTGTCTATCAGCTAGTGTTGGGATTTGAAGCGGCATATATCTTATACATTTTATCTTTATATCCAAAAAGCGAAAGAAAGCTCGCCATTCGACACAACACGCGGTAAAACGTTACTCATTGTATTGTGTGTGTTCTACAGTAGTGAGTGTTGCTGGTGTGTTGCCCCAGCTCCATTACCACTCCGCATCTTCCTTTCCCGGGTACTGCTCGAGTATGTCAGCGCAATGTTGTCCAAGGTGAAAATCGTCTTCCTCAACGATATCACCCCATCGTCCTCTTTGCCAGGAAATGCCGTTCCTTCTCATCCTTCCCAGTCATCGCCAACAATTGCATGTAGGGGTCGGTGCGCGTCTTTGCCAGCAATTTCTGCAGCTGCGTCGAGTTAAATGCTATGGCGATTCGACGCTAACATTTTGCCGGCACCGAGACGGACACGTAGTTTTGTCCACACTCGGTTGTTGGTCTTGTAATTCCGCTCGCACCAGCTGGGTTGCCGTGTACTTGGATGGGAAATTTGGCGAATTGCTGTAAGTCTCTGTCGTCCGTTCACGCCCAAATCAACGACGGCTTTAACTTGCGCGCCCTATACACTGATGTGCGCTCAATCTATAATGATAGATTACATGCAAACTCCTCGTGTAGAATACCGAGCACCTCTAGGTCGTCCGTGGCAATGCGCGCCAACGCATCGCGACACTGTCGAAGCCAAGGGCCCTGTCCCATCTCGACGAACTAATAAGAATGTAGTTCAGCCATCCTGACGCGCATGTCGTGATAGAACAGATCAATGACAAAGCCTAAGGCGCGAGCGAATGTACAGATTTTGCCCAGCAGATAATCAGCACGTCCGAGCAATTCCATTCGGTCCACCTCGAGACGCGCCAGTACATCGTCGTCGATGATCTGTATGTCATGCGCATGTGAGGAAAACACGCAAAGACTGCGAAGAAGGTTGCCTCATCGCCCCTAATGTGTGATGGCGCGGCACAGCGGCTTAAGAATTTCATAAAGCGCTGCGGTTCTCATCGTCGGTGATTAATTCACGCAATTCGTCTTCCATCAATACCTATCGTACTTGTCCTATTGGTCGATCATGTAAGGCATGGCATGGAGCGCTGACTTCACACATAGGAATTCGTTACAGCATGCCCGAGAATGTACATGAATGCGATTTCGTGAACAGGGAACCGAAGCAAGCCCAATTGACACACGAAGAGCCCTCTTTCCAGACAAGACCTTCGCGAGCAGATTGACGGCTATCTCGAGACTTGACTTCATGGAAAAGTGGCGCAAACAAAAGGTCGTGAGCTCGCAAATCATCTGGTTGAGGACCTGCCTGCCCGCCTTGTTCGTGGCTCCGACCAGCGTCATGCACATCTCCCTGAACCAACTGATTTGTCGCATCGAGTCCACCTGCACGCGTGTGTACTCCTTGATAAGCAAAACGCCGCCGATGACCTCCGCCGATTAAAACTCGTATGTCGGGCGAATGTGTTTTAACCACGCTTTTCTCTAAGCATTTTCATGTGAAACACGTGGCAGTGCGGTGCATCGCCGTTGCGAGAAGATCGTGCCATTGCGAGAAGCTCATGCCTTTTCTCAGTTGCACCTGCAGACATGGAGTCGACAAGCGAGGAGTCCAAGAAGGGTACGTACTACGGGAAGAAACCGCAGCAGTGAATGGACCCTTGGCGAGCGGCAGCCGGGGTGCATAATCATTGGACTCTTCGTCGTCGCCCGTGTGTTCGAGAAGTATTCTTCCTGGGGGCAGCAGCCCGATGACTTTCGGAATCCCAGGACATTGATTATTGCTGGCGTGGCGTTGCAGAGCTTGCGATCTCAAAGCGAACCGTTTATCGCAATGTTTGCCTTGCACTTGCACAGACTTCTGCGTCCCAGTTGGTGCCAGTTAGTCAGACTTCTTTAAAATGAAAGACTGTTGGCGTCCGGCGCCAGTAATGTAGGCAATGCTCGAAGAACGGTGGAAGGATTCGACGGTTGTGGACTGACGTCCGTGGCCGTGGCCCAACAAAGTTTGGGTAGAATAAAATGTAAAAATAAGGCATATTTTCAGGTGAACTTTTAAATGCGCAATTTTTAACTGTGGATTTCTGAGTCATGTGTAGCAAAAAATGGTATTTCGGGAAGGTGATCGGTGGGGTATGAAATCGGCAAAAGCGAAACGAGTTTGAAACCAGCGTCCGCTACGTTGGTGGGAATCTCAGGGATCTCCTCGTACAAGTTGTGTAGAAATCGGAGCAGTTTTCGTGAAGATATGCGACCTCGAAGAGGTCATACGAACCTATGATTGACATTTAATTTATGCAACATTTGTGTATGACAAGTATAATACTGCCTATGAGACATCAAGAGTCTGCTTCCGTCGATGCTGAACTTTGCCTTGAGCTGACTGTTTGATAGCCCATTCTGACTGCACGTGGAGCGATACACAGCGAGCGCATGCTTTGGTTTTGTGGTTGGATCACGGTCGAGCAACGATTCGAAGAACGCATCTGCAGCTCTAGGACGCACTGAACTCTGCTCACTTGATGAACTAGGCACAATCGAAGTCGGAGCGCGTGGCTTGACACTCATCCAAAACTTTGCGATTTCTTGTCGGATTTCGTTCCCGCTGGGGAGATCATATCGGTCTGGATGATGTTGCTGCAGTATCTCAAGCATTCCTCCAGGCCCAAGCTTATCTGGCTGTCGCCGTTCTCCTTGGAGAAATAGCTCGTCCAGTTCTGCGCGAAACTCAGCTGCATATCGCCTCCCATACATGGACCCTTTCTTCATCCGCATACCCCAGCCCGATTTGGACCCATGCATGATAATACCGTCACCGATTGCATATGGTCTTGATGACCAATCGCTTGGACGTGTCAAGCTCATTGATCCAAGACGATGGATCCTCGCGAGTCTCAGCTGTGGCTGCGTGCCCATACCAGGATTCGATGGCTTCTGGAGAATCACTAAGAAGCCTCAAAACATCGCCAGGTTTTTCGAGAGACGTGAATATGGGTGTGGGCTCAGGAAGCGGTACCGGCAAGGAGTACTTTCCTTTCTGGGCAGGGATTGGCTTGAGCTTGAGTGGTGACTCAATGAGGTCGCCATCCACGTAGTCGACACGCGAGCATCGTGGGCGCTTGCTCTCGGGGATATTCCTTGATCGGCCGTATTGGCGTCATCTTGACAGCTACAGCGACTCGCACCCGCAGCGCTTGACCCGGGGCACCTCCCACTCTTGTGAGTACAGCTGGGCGGCGCCATCACGCTGAGCGGCTTGTCCGCTGTTGCTGAGTCGGAAGAGGAAGTGCGTCGCGCTGCGCGCCGCACGCGATCCGGGTCAATTTGAATGGCAAATCTCCGGCGCGAAGCCACATACCGAACCCTTTTATTAAATGTGCCGGTTTTTTTGATTTTTCATGTTGTCATCGAGCACCCAGATGTCGCACAGATATGAAGAGCGATAGCTTCACGTCCAAATGATAACTCGAAAACAAAAGCAGATTGCGGCGATGTAGAACACGCATTAGACATATGAAACGCAGCCGCATCCAGTGGTAAATGAATGTGGCGGCTCTAACCTTTTGCCGCTAATTGGTGACTACCCCCCGTTTTTGGTACAGTTGACTCAGAAATCCACAGATAAAAACCCATATAAAAAAATTAGTAAGATAGTTGTTAAAGTTACATTCAGGTATAAAGATCTAGAAAATATTAGTTTTCATAATAGTAATTAATTAAAAAAATACCAAAAAAAGATCGATCATTAGAATGTTACTACTATAATAATATTTCTGCTACTATTTCCTCTTATATTAACATTAAATACAATGGATAATATTAAAAACTTCACAGAGCTTATTAGAAGAATTTCTTATCTTATCAACACTTATATGTTCTTAGAAACTACAAAAATATTATATACAACAAAACACTAATTTGTATGAAATGAATATTTTGCTGTTAATATCACTGTTGGTTTCAATATAAATTTCGTCGAACCATTTAGTTGCGCTATATCCGGCAATTGGTTTGCAAAACGTTAACTTCGGTAGCTGTTTCGCTCGGCACGACCCATTAAACGGAGGGGGCGGAGCAAGAGCGATCTGACGGCTGAATAAGTGGGTGAGCGAGCTAGGACCTGTCTCTGTCCACTTTCGGTGTAGCTGGCAAATTGCGGAACATGATACCTGCAAGACGCGTTTACCAGTTCTTATGGATGCCATTATGTGATTAGAGTATTTGCTGTATTCGACTCGCGGTGCAGCATTTAAACTTCTACGAATCTCAGGTCCTCAGATTAAAACCGCAGAAGGATGCCATTATCCGATGCTCTGGATATTGACCATCTGATCGGTCAGCAGCTCACACACAGTACTCCAGATATTACGCACTCATTCAATATCGAAGTTCTCAAAATGTAGAAGATTGCGCTATGTATATTAATTTAATCGTTCTAAACTCGAGATAATCGATGGTGACAAAACATTTAATCGATCTAACACTTCCAACCTCTTTAATGGCATATGACCGTAAAGTGTCTACTGTAGTATGAGCCGGATAGTAATCCGAAGGTAGCAAATGTGCCTCCGCAACTTGTCATTATTTAACTTATCAAGCGATGCTCCAGCCTAAATTTCTGAGCCATATCATGTTGCTATCGGCTTTTATAGTCGTGGCAAGTAATAAGGCCTTGATAGCGGTGGATGCCCGAGCCCAGAGTCACATGAGGACCTTGTCACCGGAGATTTCACACACTGACCGTGATGAGGAAAGGTCTTGGGATAACCTCCTCGCAAAAGTTGCGTGGAAAGTGAAGGAATTGGCGCCAAGTCTGCGTTTACAGCTCAAAGAGAAAGTAATTAACTTCTTTTTCGAACATTACCATCACGTAAAATCTATACAGACGCATTTATTTGCAAGCGAGCAGTATCAACAGTGGGCTACAGCTGTCCTTGGCGCTTTCGAAGACTCTGCAGAGGCTTACATGGCCTTGTTTCATGAGCTAAAAAAGCACTTCAACGACTATGAGCTGGCTACCTTTGTACTTGATGGTCTAGCGTCCCTAAAAACGGAAGCCGTGGCCAAAGAATATTACGAACTTTTGATGAAAGAGTGGGTAGCGAACAAGAAAGCGCATAATGTCTTTCGAGCCTTGAAACTTGATGCCGACAAGGGCAACGTATTCAAAAATCCGCTCTTGGAGATATATGTCTCGTTCGCTCGTCGGCTTCCACGAAAAGATGTATTAGACGAGAAGCCAATATTCAGTAAGTTGTATACTATGCTAAAGCTAAAATTTGGCGTTGTTCGCTTGGCTGAGATGCTAGGAGCTCCAAATGTTGATCTCCGCAAAGGAAGCGTTGGTAATGGGGTGATGAAAATGCTGTTTTGGGACGTTTCCTCGGGAGAGACATACGACTCACTCGAACACGTGCAGTCTGTTTTCGTCCAATATGCCGTTGAGGATTCTTCAGCTCTCAGCATCTGGCTTTTTTACGCCGGATATTCGTTAACGAAAGCCGATTACGAGAAATTGGTCACCGGCATGGTAAAGAGCTTGTGGGGGCAGCGTGAACTTAAAGTCAAGACCCTTGCGACCGTCATCGCGGCAGCGCAAAAGAGCGCGAGCACGCGCAATGCTGCCTCAACCACATTGAAGAAGCTGTTTGAAGAGTGGGAGATTGAGAAAAAGACGACAAGCGATGTGCTCAACATTCTTGGTATCAACCTGGCAGAAATGAAAGCTGAGGACATGACAGAGGGTCCACTTTTAGAGACGTGGTATGCGTTTGAAGCGCGACGTCATGATCTCGATGCTAATTTACGTGAAGCATTGCTAAGTCAATTGACTGAGGAACAATTAGCGAGCATGATACATATAAAGACATCCAATCGAATCATCAAAGCTCGTATCTCTCGACTGGAAAAGGCACTTTTTAGAAAATGGAAAGCGGAGTTTGTCGACGAAGACGATGCTTTTGTACGTCTTCAACTGCAAAAAGCTGGCGACAAACTTTTTGCGCACCCAGCGTTGACTGTCTGGCTTACGTATGTCCTTAACCACCTCAGCTCGAGTTCAGATGCATTGATTGCGCAGGTCGTGACAAAGTACTACCGTGACCACGAATCGCTTCTAGACATGGTGAGAAGAGAATTGAAGAAAGAAGGTTACTCGAGCGCGAAAACCCTGGGTACTATACTTCGGCGTAACGAAATTAGCTCATAGTCGTAATCTATGTGCGTTACGAGCCAGACAGCCCGATATCGAGGGTACGAGAAACTTTAATCGCATGATTTTTTTAAACTTCTATTGAAACATATAAACAGTGAATTGATGCCAGAGCGGTGTGCTCCACACATTTGTCGTTTTTTGGCGCAATTGTTATAGTTTTAGCCAATTAAAATTGCTATAGCTGCAAGCATAAAATACTCTAACTATCTATACATTTTTTAATATGTGTTATTTCCCAAATAATAATTTGGTACATGGACAAGAGGAATTTACCTATAGTATCACTGTTAATTTGAATACCGCACGGATTTATCTACTGGTCCATTAGCTGTATAAGTATGCACGTCCGCAATGAAACTATCATCTCCAACCTGGCGGCAGAATTAGCTTAGTAGCAGATCCTTTAGCGACCCTAGTTCTAGGATCTTTATATTTTATATGAAAATTGATTGTTGAAACAGACTAAAAGATATCCCGCAACTATTGAGCCACCCGGCTCATTCCATATGCTAATAAAAATTAGGGAACATTGCAAAATGTGATACAAATCGAAAGTTCTCGCACAAGGTGATACAAATGTTTAAAAAACTTCCGAAAATTCAGCAGTGTCTGATTCCTCATGTAAATTATGTAAAGAGGTAATTTTCATCACACAAACCCAACCATCACTCGATTATTGCAGTATCTGTGATGAGCGAATATGGAGAAGTCGATGCCTTGAAGGCGCAGCGTTGGGATACTGGAAAAACCGCAGTAGACGCCATCAAGGACATCGCGTTTGGAGAAGGGAGGAGGGTGTATGTCGCAATTAGGGGCAGTACATTTAGGCGTTTGAAGTATCTGAGCGACGGAGCTGGGTGTGCGCGGTTCTTCACGCTCGCAATGCTCAGAAGATACGAAGGGTCGAGAGAGTGGTACGTGACGGACGCCAATCTCGAGCACCAGAACTGTACAAGCGTCGCCAAGCCATCGCACAAGCAGCTAGCCAATCACCCTGCCGTGCAGGCTGCTGTCGCAGCAACCACAACACTAGCAACGCAAGATTTAGTCGTACAACTCCGTCACTAGTCCGGCGTGGTTGCATCTCAGCACGTTGTGTATTGCGCAAAGGAGACTGTGAAACAGCGCCTGTTCGCAGAAGATCCGTCAGCTGTTCGGCTCCTCTCAAGCTTCTTGACAGTGCTGGCGCAACTGAATCCCGGCGTAAAAACAGACTTCCAGTGCTACGAGACCGGGCGATTTCGCCGAGCCATGATCGTTCTAGACCCTTAATGATTTGTGCGTGGACATGGCGTGTACGGGATTGACATAGCTCACATGAAGCACCGGAAGTACAACGAAGTTCCAATCGTTCTGGTCACCCGTGACAGAAACCTCTGCAATCAAGTCGCAACTGTGGCACTAGCTCCCGTAAAAGACTATGACAATTACCACTGGTTCTTCACCAGCGCGATCAATCACGGATTTCCTCTGCGCACCAGCCCGGTGTTCAGTGACCGTAACCAGGTCTTGATGTTGGCCGCCGATCAACATGGCGTGTTTAACATATTCTGCGTGCGGCACATCATAGGTATGGCATCGCATGCATGTCGGTGCTGTATAATTGTCACACTTGCAAACGTTCTGTTTATTCTGATCATGTCGAAGGGAAACTGCGAGCAGACTAGAGAGTGCGGCTTGCTGTCAGCCAAAAGAAATTTGTGTGGCAAGCAAACTCTGCAACTTCTGTAGAAGAGCTCGAGCGAGCACTGGACGGCCCGAAAAAGGTCAACTCAGAAGCGGAAAAGTTTCTGCGGTGCATTGCTGTGGAGAAGTGGACACTGCACCCACACTACGAGCTTACACCGCTCTTCGGATGGCGAACGACTAACTTTGTGGAGAGCGAGCAGGCACGGAGTTTGAACCTCAAGCCCAGAATGATGCTCCCGTTCGAGTTCTTTAAAGCAATGTCTACGATACTGATGGGGGAACGTCGCACCCGCCAGCAACTGTGCGACGAATGGGCGAGGGAAGGCCGTTTGGTGACGCCTCGGACGGAGAAAAAGTTTAACACGCAACTGAAGCTCGCCGCTGAGTACCCCGCTGTATTCAGCTCGGATGTGATTGCCTTCGTGGCGCACGTGACGAGTCCAATGACGCATCGACGTGTCAACATTAAGGCACCATACTGCTCGCGTTGGATGTGGAAGCATCTGAAGATACCGTGTCGACATCTATATGCTGCTAGGGCGGCAGCCAAGGCAACTGAATCTACATTGTCTCTAATGGGAGCATGTTACACGGTGATCTGCTACCAGTCAGGGATGGGGACTCTCGAAATTCCCGAGGACCGAGCTCTGCACTCAGATTCTTGTGTTCTACCTGCAGGTTTTGTTCGACAGGATGGGCGTCCAAAGAAGAGACGCATTCGGCCTTAAGGTGAGAGTTCAGGTCGCAGACTCTACAAATGTACCAGATGCGGTAAGGCAGACGGACACAACAAGACAACATGTCGTGCGCACTCTCCATGACTCTTTGTGGAGTTGTGCAATCAAGCAGACTTACAGTTAAAAAGTTCATTCTTACTCTGTGATACGACATACTCAGTATGCCTGGGCCGCTGTGATATTTTGTTGTGGACACAATGCACTGACACGTCAGTGCACTCATTGAACCGCTATCAGAAAGGCACCCGACTTCTAGTACTTAGCATACTGGTGGTCAATCTGTTCACACTGAAAGCCGGCTGGTCGCTTTCGCAGTTCAAGGGGCACCGGCTGTATCGACTGTGAGCTAGACAATCTTTGTAGCCATCACTTTACAGTAATGTGAGCCAAAACTCGTATTTTACATGAGGAATCAGACACTGCTAGATTTTTGGAACTGTTTTAAACATTTGTATCACCTCATGCGAAACTTTCGATTTGTATCACATTTTGCAATTTTCCCTTAAAATCATTCAAACATGCAGTATCGTAGGAACTACAGATTATGATAGTGGAAGTATTGATACGTCATGCCTCGCAACTACCTGTGTCGCCGCATTTTACTCTATGTTTGTCGTTATAGATCGCACAAGTATATATACAAGAAACTGTCCCCCAAGCCTTTCTTATCAGGTGGCAAGCTCCGCTGGTAGCAATGAAGATTGAAATAGGTTCCAACCAAATGTGAGTAGTATAGCTTCATAGGTAGGTTATATAACACAACAACGTTTGCAAAATTTCGCAAGTAGGTCTGTAGATCAAGATGGATGACGTAGGACCACCCATCGCAAGCAACATAGCTCCAAAAAAATAGTTCTTGGGTTGAAAACTTAATTGATGCCTGGGTACCCCTTGTAAAAAGTTTTTTTCTCCAAGAAATAATTAGCAACAACATAGTTCTGAACTTATGACTGAGTCATAAGCCGGCAGTCTCTTTTTCTGAAGAGGTCAATTTTTTTTAAGAAATTTAGTGTGAAGCCTTTGTTTGAGTAAAACAACACCACTTTTTTAGTTTCAAGAATATGGTTGTCCGTAACCGTTTATAGAGAGACTGTTCGGCTCCAAATATTCTTTAAGCTATATTAGGCAAGTTTTCGAAGTCACAAGCGGAAGAAGGCCAAACCATCGGCTGAGCAGAAAGTTGATTCTGTGCACGGATGATCACAGTCTTTGTCTTGAGGAGCTCGATCGAGAAATTTGTTTGCCGAATGAGGCAACTGGCCTGAAAGTCGGGTTGGAAAACTTTTGTGATCTCAAAACGAAGGAGGGCACCCAGTGCCTGTATTGACTAAAATAGTTTAACGTATCGGCGTTACTATTCATTAGCTTCTAGGCTGCATCCAGCGGATGTCGATCGCGAGCAACATCATAGCAAAGGGTACGCAGTGCGCCACATGACGGTAAGACATCATCCTTCTTCTCTCCTTGATTAAGATAATTACCGGCACTACTTCGTGAGACGCATTCTCGCGCGACACGGTCGCCAAGATACGAATTTCTTATCTGTCAAGCGGAGGGAATATCCTCACTCAGAGATTTATACGAGTACGAGGAATCGCTTCGGCAAGATGGCCTTTACATTGTAGATGCTTTTAATCATAATTATCGGCGTCTACGGGGAATCACGCCACTAAAGATGATTCAATTTGAGCTCATCTCGAGGTCCCTATTTACCGCTACTTAAGTTCCCGCGTCCAGTAGTGCTCACAGAAACATGACGTTGCGAATTTTATGTCGCAAATTTAGGGATCTACTGGAAGCTTTAGCCTAGCAAAATTTTGCCAAATGTATCTCTTCATTCGTCCATTGACTTTGTTTAAGCTGACGCAACGTGGAATAGCGAGTATAGTTCAGTGCTTTTGTATATGACACCCAAAACTCTTTCCATTCCAAGACAATTTATGAGGCGCAAGTACAACGCGTACGGCATATAGTGCCGGAAACGAGCCTTCGCTCTTTCGATCCGCTAAATGAGTGCGTTAGTTCACATAGAGATATTTCTGCAGAGCTATCAACTTTTTTTTAGGCTGCACGTAGCTTATGCTGAGATTAAGTCGCAGCCCCAATGCTATAGGCATTATGATATCCATCGTAGCTTTCAACTCGATCACAGCATTTTTTTGGTCGCGAATATACAGTTTGCTCGTAGAAACAAAATTGATTGAATTAGTTTTCGGTGTCACTGCTCTTCGTGCTCTTATCATGGATGTTAATAATTTTCTTTGGCTCTCCAGGCTCAAGCATTTGACTGGAGAGCAGCCACGTAGTGCGTCAGATTCGCATTGAGAGCAGTGGCGTTCGAAACATTTTTGGAGCTGGTTCGTCGACTCCCATGATGATCACACAGTAAGAGTTAACCGTGTGCTAGAAGGCTCACAGCACAATAAGTGTGCTGATATGCCACATTTGTAGGCTGATAAGCTATTTATGGTTGGATTTACATGGTTTCCATACTTATTGTGCCAACTTAGCTTGTGATAAATGTCCTTTAAATCTTACCAGCTCTTGGATGCAAGATTTCACCGAAAGTTGAAAAGAAAGCTTTGATCTTTTTCCACCAAGGTCTATACTTGAGTCCAATTTTTCACAAAAAGAACTATCTAACTCAGCTGAAAGTTGGCTAGAAAAAGCAAATTCAAAAGGGGCACTTTTTTCAAGTAAACATATTACTTCTTGTGGATTGTACGACGATAAATTGTGGAGTAGCGTTTGCGTAGATGCGTTGGTAAACCGCGAAATCACATCTGTCTAAATGCCCTTTAAATTTTATCAGGTCTTAGATGCAAGAAATTATCGAAAGCTGGAAGGAAAGCTTAATTAAAGCTTTTTCTCCTAGGTCTTTGAATTGAGGCCAATTTCTTAAAAATACAACTATCTAACTCTGCTGAAAGCTGACTAGAAAACGCAATCTCAAAAGACGCATTTTTTCAAGTAAACATATTACTTCCTGTGGATTGTACGACGATAAATTGTGAAGTAGCGTTTGCGTAAATACGTTGGTAAATCGCAAGACCACATCTGTCTGAAAATCCTGTTCATAAATGGTAAAATCGTTGCTGCTTTCTCGGTAGCTATACTGGCTTTGACAGGTACCAGCTGCACTATCCTGCTGAGGCAAGAAATACACATGGTGCCAGGAATTTCGAGAAACCCACGATAAAATCGAGTCTTAATGGGCGTCCAGAGGTCGCCTTTTGTGGCAGCTTTTGGAAAGGAGCTGGCGCGTAAGCCGCAAATTTGACCTTCTGGCAGATGATACAGCTCCTCGCATCCTCGTCCACTGTGTGAGGCCTCCATTTTATTGTGGGGACCAGACGTAACGTCTGCTCGCAACAAAAAGGACCGCTTAGAGCAACACGAATCTTCACGTGTAAATAGTTCATCAGGTCTTCAAGATTAAGATAGCGACTCGCGATTGATCTTTTGGTTTGGCCTATTGTAAAACAAGTTTTCTTTACTCTTATAGTGTCGCAATTGCTGTCGCTGTCGAAGGTTCGTTTTCTCAGCTTTAGCACCTTCACCCGCAGCAGATAATTGCATACGAGTCTTAAATTAAGATCTTTTTTTATTAATTTGACCGTCCGTAGAGCTTTCTGCTGTTATGAACCAATTCTTAGTCTGAGCTGCGCGAAAGCGTGTTGGCAAATACATTGCAGTTTCCAGACTTGCGTTCAATATGGAAGCTTAAGTTCGCAAAGAAAAAACCTATTTTGTCATTGTGGGGTGGACAAGATGGGCGTAAATTTTCACCGTCTACAGGAATGTGTGGATTGAATCGACTTCAAAGAAATCGTAGCCTAAAAGCTGCTCTCAGAATTTTACCATTTTTTACTTCATGGCAAGCAATTTTTGCTAAAGAACGAAGCATTTCCATTTGGCAGACATAAGCTGCCCAGACAAAGCCAGGACAAACACTTACGGTCTTCTAGATTGAGTTGGAGTGACGGGAAACCAATGGTGCAGTCAAAACCGTCACAAAAGGTGCTTGACAGATTTGTATGACTCGAGCCATAGAACTGGGGCCAACCGAATGGATTTTTCCATGCTTGCAAAAGTAGCATATTCCTTAATAATCTTTATAGTAGTACTGAAAAGGATTTACGCGATTCGCATATTCAGCACTTTACTAGGCAATTTCTTAAATTATGTATGAGTAAAGCGCCGGCCTAGACAAATCAGCTCATACTTTCTATGTGATCGTACCATACAATTCCTTACCTTTACAGCAAAAAAGACATTAATGACCTCACTGCAATGGCTGACACAGTGCTTTATGCCTAGCACGAGGTCAATCTTGGGCCTCACTCCTTTGGGTTATTGTTAGCTCTATGGACCTCATGTCTGTGTAAAATATAAAGGTACCCTTCACAACATAAATGCTAAGCCGCAATGTACCCTACCAATGACACTGCCCTAATACATCTTCTCGAATCCGAAGGATGCATTTATATCTTCACGACAGGTTGATATTCCTATACCACCGTCTCTAATATATCTTTCGACTTTCGATTTACCTAGAAGCTCAGGAGATTTGAGTTCTTCGAGGCTCAGTAGCTCCGAAACTTCAGACAGTGTCTTACATTATAACACACCTGCCGTGACACGACCGCCAGGTGCGCCGTCATTTATCCCTGTGTAATAGGCCTCTTTGTCAACTACGAGGTCGTTCATGAAAGCCAACATCCGATTTTGAAATGCATCTCTGTTATGTTTTAGTAGAGCTAAGATGCACGCTCTGAGTTGTACTTGATTACCCTTCTGTGAATTTGTACCAAAATCTATGTTGCGGACCCATGCTTTCGGCTTGTAAAGCTTTGCTTCCGACAGATGATGATGCTATGCTGTTACCCACCCGGAGCTATGCTTTCCGCATTTTAAATGTCATCGCCATCGTCGCGTCTACTCCGGAAAGGACTTAGTAGCACCGACACCTTCCATATTTACTTTAATCGTGTAACTGCCGAGCATTTTTAAAAAGTTGTGCGTACAACAGGTGTGGAATCAAAATACTAAACTTATGTTGCGGGAAATCGGACGATAGATTTGGCCTGCTAACCCATTAAGGTCTCGTGATTTATAACTTTGGTATGCACACGAGCAAGTCGTACTTGACCGTGTCAAAGACAAGAATGACCCTCGTACTTTAAAAGTTTAAGGTCTATTAAACTTGCGATGATGTTAAGAGTCGCCTCATTCCCCTGTCGAACCGAAATTAATTTTCTTCAGTGGATCCATCTGGGTATATAAGACAATCTATTTTGTTTTATTGTAATCAGTTGTTGGCATGCAAAATTCAGCAATTAATTAAGACTTAAAATATAACTTATGATCTCGTTAATGTGCAATAAAACTTGCGGCTTTGCGCTGCTTGTATTTATACTTAGAGAAAGAGAGAGCTATTTACTATTCAAGGCTCAACTTTAATGATGTAAATCAGCCTTACGCACACCACGAGGTCTTAATTATTCCTAAGTTCGGCTCAGGAAACCAGCAAATTAATGTCGTTGAGAGCGCAGCATCCGACAGCGACCTTTCACAGCTCTTAGATAAGCTAAAATCTCACTTCGTTGGTCCCATTCTGAACAGGCACACATCCAGTGCTTTTGCTTCATGAGGCCAAAGCAGCGGCTGCTGCATTATTCGAGACCATCGAAGTCTCTTGCAAATGGACCGTAGTTCTGTAGGACGAGGAACTGCATAATCACGGTATCCGAAGGAGCAAGTCTTGTCAGTCAATCAAGGTCTCGTGCTTTATAAGCCCTGGCATGCACACGAGCAGGTTGTACTTGTCCATGGCAAAGACAAGAAAGACCCTTTTTTTTAATTTTCAGGTCAATTGAATTTTCAACAATTTTTAGAGCCGTCTCATTGTTATGTTGAACGGTATCGATTTGTTCAGTGGATCGATCTGAGTACAATGTGTATTATAATTTGTTTAACTGCAATAAGTTAATGTTACGCAAAATTTTGCGATCTACCAAGACTTGAGATATAACTTTATGACCTCGTAAATGTGCATATAAAACTTGCAGCTTTACGCTGCTTGTATATTCATTCGGAGAGAGCTGTCAACTTTTCAGGGTCCAGCTTTAACGGTGTATATCAATCTTACTCAGACCTCGAGGCCCTAGTTCTTTATTAGTTGGGCACAGAAAACCAGCAATTTAATGTCGTTGAGATGGCAGCATCTGACAGCGACCTTTCACAGCTCTTGGATAAGCCAAAAGCTCACTTCACTGGTCCTATTTTGAACAGGCACGAATAGTATGCTCTTGCTAAGTGTGGCCAGAGCAGTGACTGTTACATTACTCGAGAACACTGATGTCTTTTGAAACTGGACCGTACTTTTGTAGGACGAGGAAGTGCATATCCCTGGTGTCCGAAGAAGCAACTCTGTCTGTGGCTTTTCTCTTTTTGATAAGCGATCTTTTATCATTGGGTTCTGCAATCTAGAGAGCTGAGTACGAGGTAGCCCACCTTTTAGCCTTCCATGAGCATACATATTTTAGATTTTTTCAGGAATTGGTGTCTTGTTAACGAAGGCCGTCAAAAGCTCTAAGCTAATAAACATATTAACGAAGCTCGTGTTTGCGTTACTTTCAGAAAAGAAAACCGAAAGCTTAAAGATACCCGGATGAAATGCTGCCTTAATTCGCCCCTTTGTGCACCTCCCTCTTCGATAGAGTGTTATTAGAGTAACTGTCCAGCGTCTAGACCGGCCTATCAGTTAAGAGCGTGCGAACACCATACATATGTGGTCAATCGTGATCAAGGCCACCTTCAAATATCTCCCCTCTCCTTACAGAAAAAAAGATTCTGGCCTTCAATAAATTTGAGTTTTGCTCGTTAAGATCAAGGATTGTGGCGCATTCCTTTTGTTCTGCGGTAGAAAGATCTGCAAATCCTTAAGCCCATAGTAGCCAGCAAGTTTTCCGAGCTGTGGAGAATGCTCATCCAACAGTTGAGGCAAGATGTTGTAATTTCCGGATCCTTTGCAAATGTATCACCTGCGATGGCGTATGATTTACTATAAAGCGGAATCAGGTGTGACTAAGTTATACAGTCCCTTGCACAGAGGAGACGCGCAGGAAGATATGTGATTGTTTGGTGAACGAGTCGAGCTTTCTAGCAAAAACTCGAAGATTTATGTTCTACCAACAGCATCCTTGCTATTAAATACGAACACTAACCTTGCTGTAGTACGCTCGCGTTTTACCGGGTCCTAGCTAATGGACAACTTCGGTAACAGTTACGTCAACATAAACCAAGAACGCGAAGCAACGGAACATTTTTAAAAAATTGCTTCACGTTTTGCGACAGAGATTTGATAGCGACCAGGTATTATATCAAATCTGCGCGACCAATGTGCTCCGTTTGGAGCTCTCGTTGGACTGTCAAGCGAGTACCACATCACAGTAACTTCGTGTTGCTGTTGTCGGGAAAAAATGTAACGTAAAAGCCGCAACGGATGCGAGGATGGCTTATGATAGACAGCAAAGTTTAGCAGAGTTTAAGCAAACCCTAGCCAGTAACGATGGAAGCGCTCTGAAAGACTGTTAATAAAGTAGCTTCACTCATATCTCGGTCAAAGAGATCATTGTGACCTAGCAACGTTGATGGACACTGCTCGGTGCATTGCACCCCAGCTAAAAGACATTTTGTCGGCAGCCTCGCCGCGTCGGCGCCATCGCTGTTCGCTCACAGCATGTAGACAATCGGTTTTAATATGCAAAATGCTCAGCACGCTGAGAAGCTCGCCACCGTATTCGCTCCCGTACTAACCTTGGCGGCATTAGTTTGCAGCGACTTTTGCCGCATCTTTTGCTTTGTCCTCTCACTTGTAAATTGTCCATCAGCAAGCTCCTGATTTTACTTTATGATTGCAATCATAGGGTTTGTCAGCAGCGTAAACCCGACAGCTAAAAGCTCGAACATTGCTTGATTGGAAGATGAGAGAAGACTGCGATTTCAAAGCCTTACACTTCTAAGGACTGATACATAAGATTACAAATGCGGTACACATTGGCACTTCTTTGTCGTGATAAAGCTACAAGACACGTCTACCAGTACTTATAGACGCCATACTGTGACTAAAGTATTCGCTGTGTTTGACTTACGGCAAAGCATTCTCGGGTCCCCAGATTATGGCCGCAGAAGGATGCCATTATCTGATGCTCTGGATATTGGCCATCTGACCGGTCAGATAGTACGCACTCATTCTTTGTCAAAGTTCTTAATCGTACATAACTCAAGATAATCGATGGTGGCCTGCGACAGCCTATCTAATAGC
This sequence comes from Plasmopara viticola, assembly GCA_001695595.3. Taxonomy (NCBI): domain Eukaryota; phylum Oomycota; class Peronosporomycetes; order Peronosporales; family Peronosporaceae; genus Plasmopara; species Plasmopara viticola. The sequence continues at coordinate 93,100 of MBPM02000045.1, read as the reverse complement.
ATATGACCGTAACTTGTTGTACCCGATAAATATTGAGTCGCAACTTGTCATTATTCAACTTATCAAGCGATGCTCCAGCCTAAATTTCTGCGCCATTTCATGTTGCTATCGGCTTTCATAGTCGTGGCAAGTAATAAGGCCATGATAGTGGTGGATGCCCGAGCCCAGAATCACATGAGGACCTTGGCACCAGAGGTTTTACACACTGACCGCGATGAAGAAAGGTCTTGGGATAATCTCCTCGCAAAAGTTGCGTGGAAAGTGGAGGAGTAAGCGCCGAGTCTGCGTTTACAGCTCAAAGAGAAAGTGATCAACTTCTTTTTCGAACATTACCATCACGTGAAATCTGTACAGACGCATTTATTTGCAAGCGAGCAGTATCAACAGTGGGCTACAGCTGTCCTTGACGCTTACGAAGACTCTGCAGAGGCTTACGTGGCCTTGTTTCATGAGCTGAAAAAGCACTTCAACGACTATGAGCTGGCTACCTTTGTACTTGATGGTCTAGCGTCTCTAAAGACGGAAGCCGTGGCCAGAAAATATAACGAACTTTTGATGAAAGAGTGGGTAGCGAACAAAAACGCGCATGATGTCTTTCGTGCCTTGAAATTTGATACCGGCAAGGGCAACGTATTCAAAAACCCGCTCTTGGAGACATATGTCTCGTTTGCTCGTCGGCTTCCACGAAAAGATATATTAGACGAGAAGCCAATATTCAGTAAGCTGTATACTATGCTAAAGCTAAAATTTGGCGTTGTTCGCTTGGCTGAGATGCTAGGAGCTCCAAATGTTGATCTCTGCAAAAGAAGTGTTGGTAATAGGGTGATGAAAAAGCTATTTTGGGACGTTTCCTCGGATGAGAAATACGACTCACTCGAACACGTGCAGTCTGTTTTCGTCCAATATGCCGTTGAGGATTCTTCAGCTCTCAGCATCTGGCTTTCTTACGCCGAATGGGCGTTAGAGATAGCCAATTACGAGACATTGGTCACCGGCATGGTGAACAGCTTGTGGGGGCAGCGTAGAGTTAAAGTCAAGACCCTTGCGACCGTCATCGCGGCAGCGCAAAAGAGCGCGAGCACGCGCAATGCTGCTTCAACCACATTAGAAAAGCTGTTTGAAGAGTGGGAGAATGAGAAAAAGACGACAAGCGATGTGCTCAACATTCTTGGTATCAACCTGGCAGAAATGAAAGCTGAGGACATGACAGAGGGTCCACTGTTAGAGACGTGGTATGCGTTTGAAGCGCGACGTCATGATCTAGATGCTAATTTACGTGAAGCATTGCTAAGTCAACTGACTGAGGAGCAATTAGCGAGCATGATACATATAAAGACATCCAATCGAATTATCATAAATCGTGCCTTACGACTGGAAAAGGCACTTTTCACGAAATGGAAAACGGAGTTTGTCGACAAAGACGATGCTTTTGTACGTCTTCAACTGGAAAGAGCTGGCGACAAACTTTTTACGCACCCGGCGTTGACTGTCTGGTATTGGTATATCCTTGACCTCCACGGCCCAGAATCCGATAACTTGATTACGCAGGTCGTAAAAAAGTACTATCGTGATCACGAATCGCTTTTAGACATGGTGAATAGAGAAGTAAAAAAAGAAGGTAGCTCGAGCGCGAAAGACGTGGCTACTATACTTCAGCGAAACGATAGTAGCCCATAGTCGTTTTCTACGTACGTCGCGAGCCAGACAGCCCGATATCGAGTGTACGAACGAGTGTAGAAGAATAAAATCGTATTAAAATCTTTTTTTGAACTTCTTTAAAAACATTTGAGATACAACTTTATATTAATAGGCAGTGGATTGATGCCAGAGCGGTGTGCTCCACACATTTGTCGTAGTTATGGCGCAAGATGAAGTATACACGTCCGCTATTGATCAACTTTGCGGCAGTACTATCTTAGTAGCGAATGACACTAGCTCTAGGACTTTTCATAATTTATATAAGAATTGACTGTTGGAACAGATCAAAAGAAAAAACCGCAATTATTGAGTCGCCCCTGGATGAGCGATGCTTATAGAAATTATTCAATTATTTAGTATTGTAGGAGCTACATATTATAATAGTGGAAACACGAAACATCACGCCTCACTACTACCTATGTCGTCGCATTTCACTCTAGGTTTGTCGTAAATAATATCACAAGTAAGTAAGATAGACGAGAAATTGTCCTCCAAACCTTTCTTAGCAAAAGGCAAGCTCCGCTGGTAGCAATGATGCTCGATATAGAATCTGAATTTGAGTAGCATAGCTCCATTGGTGGGTAATATGTCACAACAACAATTGCAAAATTTCGCAAGTAGGTCTGCACATTAAGATGGATGACGTAAGATCACCAATTGCAAGCAACATAGCTCTAAAAAATTAGTACATGGGCTGAAAACTTTATCGATGCCTGGGTGCAACTTGTAAAAAGGAGTTTTTTCCAAGAAATGATTAGCAACAGCATGGTACGGAACTTATGACTGAGTCACTGCGAACACAACAGATTTTAGCTCCTGTGGTCTTGGTATATTACAAATGCTAAAACGACAAACGAAAATTGATTTTCGCAAAATTGACCTGCGATGATGTGAAGAAATTGATTCAAGAGTGTGAGCTGACTTCGCTAGCGTAGCTTCTAGCTTGTTGTAGAGCGCAAGCTCAAATCGATGAACTTCAAATATATCTAATCGTGTATATATAACACTTCAGAAAGTGTTTGCTTATGATACACAGCACGATGCTACAAAAAAATAATAATATTTCAAGGCTAGTATTAGTATTGATATAATGTGGCTAATTCTCGATAGTAAATTACTTTTTTCAAGTGAATAGCTGTATTACGTACTCAAGTGTTCAAATGGCCGATCTAAAAACTCTAGCTCAGTACTTAATGACAAAGGTCAAAGTTAGTGCAAGCGCGTTGCTAGGTCTCGCTTTATTTTATGCACATTAGTCGCTTACGCTGGGGATGTCGTGAAGTATGGGCACTAGTATTCAAATTGATGCTTGTGACATACTTCAAATAGTGCGCTTGTTATTCCCTCAACAAGGCCGTATGGCTTCATGTGATAGTACATTAACTAGGTCCCTCCGTACCACAAACGACGTGGCGATCTGCTTATGGTATAGCACCGTGTCGCGTGTGTATATAACGACCCGCGTGCATACCTGTTAAATGATCTTCCGGATTCTTTGTTCAGGTACAAAGATTCTTACCACGCACAGCGCTTGCTGAACGCTTGAGACCCTTTAAAATATTCATAACGTGAGTGGCACATGGCAATCAGCAAATTAAACGCAGAGAAAGATCGGTGAATGTCAACAATACCAGCCTTATTAATATGACACATATATCTTCGCGGTCGAGCCACACTTAGAGATACACTGAGTCGTGCATGAAGCTCCTTTCAACTGTAAGGTTTATAAAATGAAGTATCAAAGATCCGCGACATCGAGTACCGGACACGACCAACCCAAAGGACACTTAAAGAATTCAATTACACCCAATGTTCCTGACTGCAACGAGGAGAGGGCATGGCAATGGTTCAATGAGCTCGTCGACAACTTTGTGCTGTGTTTAGATCTCAATAAACCGAAAATTGTCGACAAACGGTTGGGAAAAACTAGTCTTAACTCTCGGGCAAACAATGTCTTTGAGGGCAAAGATTTAAAAAAGCTAGCGGCAAGATTGTCGCCTCCGACTTTGATTTCCACATGTTTGGGCAAGAGGCAATGTTTGAAGGACTTTTGCGTGCGACTCGTGCCGAGGATCAAGCAGACATGTTGTTTGACGTGGGTCACACGATTAGGAAGTACAAGACCGTTGACACCACTTCGATTCTTTCAAGGCCAAAAAAAGAAGTCTAAGGGCAATTGGTCGAAATAGCCAAGGCAGAAAATCAACGAACGCGGTTCAGTCTTGGGTGGAGCCTTACCTCTTTAAATTCTGGGCCGATTCGAAAGTGACGCCTGATACTATCCTTTAAGTTGGGCGTGAAAAACAAGTTTTCGAGCCTATATCGACTATGTCACTCATCTTTACCCCGACGAACCTATCCGATTCGACGAGGTGCTGGATGCTATGCGACGTTGTTCCACCATGTCGGCGGTTGGATCGGCCTTAGCCTTTTCTGACCTCGCCATAAAAAATCGGAAAGTGACGTTTGTATTTTGATGAATAAATGCCATCCTTTACTCTCAAGTTTGAGAGCCTTCTGTAGAGCCCGATGAAGTTTTGGATTGATTCTTTACGAAACTAAGAATTCGAGTAACACGGCACTTTTAAATGCAATTTCCAAACGCGCAAAGATTGGTACTGCGATGAAAGATCAGCAAGGGAATGTGGATCAATTAACTACGGAGAAACAACTTATCAAAATGCACACTGCTTATAAAATAGCTTACCGAATATTCCCTCTATAAGCTCGATGGATTTGGCACACGGATCCAAGCTTTTTTTTTCACCAAGAATTGAGGGACACGAAACGCAATGGCATGACAGCCGACAGAACGCTCAATTTTTTTTAACATCAGAGAGCTTAAAAACAGGGACCTTATGAAGAAATTCCACATGTGAACGCGGATGTCGTTCGTGATTGATAGTCACGAGAAAATAAAAGATTGAAAGCACCGATCCGAGAGAACTGCGCATGATTCCTCTCGTCAAATAAGATCGTGAGACCATGTTCAAAGAATTGACAATGAACTTCTTGCATTGGTCGAAACGGCATTGGAACGGGATCGAAATTACCATTACGTTTTCGCTTTCAATCTTGTCAACAAGTGGAAACTAGCAAATAAATCGTCTCGTGACGTATTTTTGCTTTTTAAGTTGGATGTGCCTGTCAAAGTTCTACTTGTGATGTATATGTTTCCTATCTGGTTTAATTCTGTTATGCTTACTTCAAACGATGAAGTCAAAGCAACTTTAGAGTTGCACTTGATACTGGAAAAGAAGTATGCTAAGGATTTACGTGAAACGACTGCGACGAATTATTTTTTTTTCGATGGAGTGATTGTAGATGCGATGACAAAACCTGTGCGTGCTAGACGCACGCTGTGTGTCCGCATCATAAAGTTGTGGTCTGGGAAACTGCTTTATGGAGGTTTTTCTCCTACTCGCATCCAACTTCATATAATCGGCAAAATGTTGGTATGTCAGATACGTTTCGACTAGAATGAATTACTTTGGAAAGAAGCAACAAGTTTCGTTGCTTGCAGGCATTAGCTGATGCATGAACGTTAATACATATCATTTGCATTTTTAACTTCGATTTTATCACTACCAAAGAGACCTTTGAACATAAGACAAGTGTGACAGTCCACAGGACCAGGAGGATGTGCAGTTGAGGACGGCGAGTGGCTGACATTGCAAGCGTCGGACAAAGTGATCGTTTGAAGGTAATATAGAAAGTGGCATTGATTGTAGACAATCATGTACCACTCTCTTCACTTTTAGTATCGAACATGTTCTGATCGCATGATCGGAGGCACCACATGCCACGTGTGGATCTTCCTTTCAGAAACAAAGACGATGATCGAAATCGGCTTTGCTGTCAGCAATGCAATTAACCGACAAAATCAGGATGTATTTGACACCTTCAGTATTCAATCGCAAATCTATCTTACTACGCGGCGCAATTCTCGTCATTCTGGCTAATTTAATATGTTTTACCTGTAAGCTTGAGGATAACATACAAGTGTGTTATAAATCGCAGTGTCGCGCGATGTACCGTTTGTTGCAGCTCTCATTCCTTCGCACGCAGCAACAACAAAACGTGTGTGTCTATCAGCTAGTGTTGGGATTTGAAGCGGCATATATCTTATACATTTTATCTTTATATCCAAAAAGCGAAAGAAAGCTCGCCATTCGACACAACACGCGGTAAAACGTTGCTCATTGTATTGTGTGTGTTCTACAGTAGTGAGTGTTGCTAATGTGTTGCCCCAGCTCCATTACCACTCCGCATCTTCCTTTCCCGGGTACTGCTCGAGTATGTCAGCGCAATGTTGTCCAAGGTGAAAATCGTCTTCCTCAACGATATCACCCCATCGTCCTCTTTGCCAAGAAATGCCGTTCCTTCTCATACTTCCCGGTTATCGCCAACAATTGCATGTAGGGGTTGGTGCGCGTCTTCGCCAGCAATTTCTGCAGCTGCGTCGAGTTAAATGCTATGGCGATTCGACGCTAACATTTTGTTGGCACCATGACGGACACGTTGTTTCGTCCGCACTCGGTTGTTGGTCTTGTGATTTCGCCCGCACCAGCTGGGTTGCCGTGTACTTGGATGGGAAATTTGGCGAAATGCTGTAAATCTCTGTCGTCCGTTCGCGCCCAAATCAACGACGGCTTTGACTTGCGCGCCCTATACACTGGTGTGCGCTCAATCTATAATGATAGATTACATGCAAACTCCTCGTGTAGAATACCGAGCACCTCTAGGTCGTCCGTGGCAATGCGCGCCAACGCATCGCGACACTGTCGAGGGCCCTGTCCCATCTCGACGAACTAATAAGAATGTAGTTCAGCCCTCCTGACGCGCATTTCGTGATAGAACGGATCAATGACAAAGCCCAAGGCGCGAGCGAATGTACAGATCTTGCCCAGCAGATAATCAGCACGTCCGAGCAATTCCATTCGGTCCACCTCGAGACGCGCCAGTACATCGTCGTCGATGATCTGTATGTCATGCGCATGTGAGGAAAACACGCAAAGACTGCGACGTGGGTTGCCTCATCGCCCCTAATGTGTGATGGCGCGGCACAGCGGCTTAAGAATTTCATAAAGCGCTGCGGTTCTCATCGTCGGTGATTAATTCACGCAATTCGTCTTCCATCAATACCTATCGTACTTGTCCTATTGGTCGATCATGTAAGGCATGGCATGGAGCGCTGACTTCACACATAGGAATTCGTTACAGCATGCCCGAGAATGTACATGAATGCGATTTCGTGAACAGGGAACCGAAGCAAGCCCAATTGACACACGAAGAGCCCTCTTTCCAGACAAGACCTTCGCGAGCAGATTGACGGCCATCTCGAGACTTGACTTCATGGAAAAGTGGCGCAATCAAAAGGCCTTGAGCCCGCAAATCATCTGGTTGAGGACCTGCCTGCCCGCCTTGTTCGTGGCTCCGTCCAGCGTCATGCACATCACCCTGAACCTACTGATTTGTCGCACCTGCACGCGTGTGTACTCCTTGATAAGCAAAACACCGCCGATGACCTTCGGCGATGAAAACTCGTATGTCGGGCGAATGTGTTTTAACCACGCTTTCCTCTAAGCATTTCCATGTGAAACACGTGGCAGTGCGGTGCATCGCTGTTGCGAGAAGATCATGCCATTGCGAGAAGCTCATGCCTTGTATCAGTTGCACCTGCAGACACGGAGTCGACAAGCGAGGAGTCCAAGAAGGGTACGTACAACGGGAAGAAACCGCAGCAGTGAATGGACCCTTGGCGAGCGGCAGCCGGGGTGCATAATCATTGGACTCTTCGTCGTCGCCCGTGTGTTCGAGAAGTATTCTTCCTGGGGGCAGCAGCCCGATGACTTTCGGAATCCCAGGACATTGATTATTGCTGGCGTGGCGTTGCAGAGCTTGCGATCTCTAAGCGAACCGTTTATCGCAATGTTTGCCTTGCGCTTGCACAGACTTCTGCGTCCCAGTTGGTGCCAGTTAGTCAGACTTCTTTGAAATGAAAGACTGTTGGCGTCCGGCGCCAGTAATGTAGGCAATGCTCGAAGAACGGTGGAAGGATTCGACGGTTGTGGACTGACGTCCGTGGCCGTGGCCCAACAAAGTTTGGGTAGAATAAAATGTAAAAATAAGGCATATTTTCAGGTGAACTTTTAAATGCGCAATTTTTAACTGTGGATTTCTGAGTCATGTGTAGCAAAAAATGGTATTTCGGGAAGGTGATCGGTGGGGTATGAAATCGGCAAAAGCGAAACGAGTTTGGAATCAGCGTCCGCTACGTTGGTGGGAATCTCAGGGATCTCCTTGTACAAGTCGTGTAGAAATCGGAGCAGTTTTCGTGGAGATATGCGACTTCGAAGAGGCCATACGAACCTATGATTGACATGCCTGCCAATTAAAAGATATCACTTTTTCGAGAGTCACCGCAACATTTGTGTATGACACGTATAATACTGCCTGCGAGACATCAAAGAGTCTGCTTCCGTCGATTCTTGAGACTGCTGAATTTTGCCTTGAGCTGACTGTCTTAAGCCCACCCTCACAGTACGTGGAGCGATACACAGCGAGCGCATGCTTTGGTTTTGTGGTTGGATCACGGTCGAGCAACGATTCGAAGAACGCATGTGCAGCTCTAGGACGCACTGAACTCTACTCACTTGATGAACTAGGCACAATCGAAGTCGGAGCGCGTGGCTTGACACTCATCCAAAACTTTGCGATTTCTTGTCGGATTTCGTTCCCGCGGGGGAGATCATATCGGTCTGGATGATGTTGCTGCAGTATCTCAAGCATTCCTCCAGGCCCAAGCTTATCTGGCTGTCGCCGTTCTCCTTGGAGAAATAGCTCATCCAGTTCTGCGCGAAACTCAGCCACATATCGCCTCCCATACATGGACCCTATCTCCATCCGCATACCCCAGCCCCATTTGAACCCATGCGTGATAATACTGTCACCGATTGCATATGGTCTTGATGACCAATCGCTTGGACGTGTCAAGCTCATTGATCCAAGACGATGGATCCTCGCGAGTCTCAGCTGTGGCTGCGTGCCCATACCAGGATTCGATGGCTTCTGGAGAATAACTGAAAAGCCTCAAAACATCGTTAGGTTTTCGAGAGACGTGAATATGGATGTGGGCTCAGGAAGCGGTACCGGCAGAGAGTACTTTCCTTTCTGGGCAGGGATTGGCTTTAGCTTGAGTGGTGACTCAATGAGGTCGCCATCCACGTAGTCGACACACGGGCATCTTGGGCGCTTGCTCTCGGGGACATTCTTTGATGGGCCGTATTGCATCTCTTCCGCGTCATCTTGACAGCTACAGGGACGCCGTCGTGGTCGCATCCGCAGCGCTTGACACGGGGCACCGCCCATTCTTTTGAGTACAGCTGGGCGGCGCCATCAGGCTGAGCGGCTTGTTTGCTTTTGCTGAGTCGGAAGAGAAAGTGCGTCGCGCCGCGCGCCGCACGCGATTCGGGTCAATTTGAATGGCAAACCTCCGGCGCGACGCCACAAACCGAACCCTTATATCAAGTATGCCGGGTTTTTTAGACTTTTCATGTTGATGAGGCATGTTATTGAGCACCCAGATGTCGCACAAATATGGAGCGATAGCTTCACGTCACCAATGATAACTCGGAAACAGAAGCAGATTGCGGCGATGCAGAACATGCGTTAGACTCATGAAACGCAGCCGCATCCAGTGGTAAATGAATGTGGCGGTTTTAAGCTTTTGCCGAATCGGTGACTACCCCTACAGTTGACTCAGAAATCCACAGATAAAAACCCATATAAAGAAATTAATAAGATAGCTGTTAGAGTTAAATTCAGGTATAATAATCTAGAAAGTATTATTTTTCATAATAATAATTAATTTAAAAAAAATATTAAAAAAAGATTGATCATTAAAATGTTACTACTATAATAATATTTCTGCTACTATTTCCTCTTATATTAGCATTAGATACAATGGATAATAAAAAAAAATTCACAGAGCTATCAACATTAGAAACAACAAAAATATATAGTACAGCAAAACACTAATTTGTATGAAATGAATATTTTGCTGTTAATATCACTGTTGGTTTCAATATAAATTTCGTCGAACCATTTAGTTGCGCTATATCCGGCAATTGGTTTGCAAAACGTTGACTTCGGTAGCTGTTTCGCTCGGCACGACCCATTAAACAAAGGGGGCGGAGTAAGAGCGATCTGACGGCTGAAAAAGTGGGTGAGCAAACTAGGACCTGTCTCTGTCCACTTTCGGTGTAGCTGGCAAATTGCGGAACTGCAAGACGCGTTTACCAGTTCTTATGGATGCCATTATGTGATTAGAGTATTTGCTGTATTCGACTCGCGGTGCAGCATTTAAACTTCTACGAATCTCAGGTCCTCAGATTAAAACCGCAGAAGAATGTCATTATCCGATGCTCTGGATATTGACCATCTGATCGGTCAGCAGCTCACACACAGTACTCCAGATAGTACGCACTCATTCAATATCGAAGTTCTCAAAATGTAGAAGATTGCGCTATGTATTATTAATTTAATTGTTCTAAACTCGAGATAATCGATGGTGACAAAACATTTAATCGATCTAACACTTCCAACCTCTTTAACAGCATATGACCGTAACGTGTCTACTGTAGAATGAGCCGGATAGTAATCCGAAGTGCCTCCGCAACTTGTCATTATTTAACTTACCAAGCAATGCTCAAACCTAAATTTCTTCGCCATTTCATGTTGTTATCGGCTTTCAGAGTCGTGGTAAGTACTAAAGCCATGATCGCGGTGGATGCCCATGCCCAGAGTCACATGAGGACCTTGTCACCGGAGGTTTCACACACTGACCGTGATGAGGAAAGGTCTTGGGATAATCTCCTCGCAAAAGTTGCGTGGAAAGTGGAGGAATTGGCGCCAAGTCTGCGTTTACAGCTCAAAGAGAAACTAATTAACTTCTTTTTCGAACATTACCATCACGTAAAATCTGTACAGACGAATTTATTTGCAAGCGAGCAGTATCAACAGTGGGCTACAGCTGTCCTTGGCGCCTACGAAGACTCTGCAGAGGCTTACATGGCCTTGTTTCATGAGCTGAAAAAGCACTTCAACGACTATGAGCTGGCTACCTTTGTACTTGATGGTCTAGCGTCCCTAAAAACGGAAGCCGTGGCCAAAGAATATTACGAACTTTTGATAAAAGAGTGGGTAGCGAACAAGAAAGCGCATAATGTCTTTCGAGCCTTGAAACTTGATGCCGACAAGGGCAACGTATTCAAAAATCCGCTCTTGGAGATATATGTCTCGTCCGCTCGTCGGCTTCCACGAAAAGATGTATTAGACGAGAAGCCAATATTCAGTAAGTTGTATACTATGCTAAAGCTAAAATTTGGCGTTGTTCGCTTGGCTGAGATGCTAGGAGCTCCAAATGTTGATCTCCGCAAAGGAAGCGTTGGTAATGGGGTGATGAAAATGCTGTTTTGGGACGTTTCCTCGGGAGAGACATACGACTCACTCGAACACGTGCAGTCTGTTTTCGTCCAATATGCCGTTGAGGATTCTTCAGCTCTCAGCATCTGGCTTTCTTACGCCGGATATTCGTTAACGAAAGCCGATTACGAGAAATTGGTCACCGGCATGGTAAACAGCTTGTGGGGGCAGCGTGAACTTAAAGTCAAGACCCTTGCGACCGTCATCGCGGCAGCGCAAAAGAGCGCGAGCACGCGCAATGCTGCCTCAACCACATTGAAGAAGCTGTTTGAAGAGTGGGAGATTGAGAAAAAGACGACAAGCGATGTGCTCAACATTCTTGGTATCAACCTGGCAGAAATTAAAACTGAGGACATGACAGAGGGTCCACTTTTAGAGACGTGGTATGCGTTTGAAGCGCGACGTCATGATCTCGATGCTAATTTACGTGAAGCATTGCTAAGTCAATTGACTGAGGAACAATTAGCGAGCATGATACATATAAAGACATCCAATCGAATCATCAAAGCTCGTATCTCTCGACTGGAAAAGGCACTTTTTAGAAAATGGAAAGCGGAGTTTGTCGACGAAGACGATGCTTTTGTACGTCTTCAACTGCAAAAAGCTGGCGACAAACTTTTTACGCACCCAGCGTTGACTGTCTGGCTTACGTATGTCCTTAACCACCTCAGCTCGAGTTCAGATGCATTGATTGCGCAGGTCGTGACAAAGTACTACCGTGACCACGAATCGCTTCTAGACATGGTGAGAAGAGAATTGAAGAAAGAAGGTTACTCGAGCGCGAAAACCCTGGGTACTATACTTCGGCGTAACGAAATTAGCTCATAGTCGTAATCTATGTGCGTTACGAGCCAGACAGCCCGATATCGAGGGTACGAGAAAATTTAATCGCATGATTTTTTTAAACTTCTATTGAAACATATAAACAGTGAATTGATGCCAGAGCGGTGTGCTCCACACATTTGTCGTTTTTTGGCGCAATTGTTATAGTTTTAGCCAATTAAAATTGCTATAGCTGCAAACATAAAATACTCTAACTATCTATACATTTTTTAATATGTGTTATTTCCCAAATAATAATTTGGTTACATGACAAGAGGAATTTACCTATAGAATCACTGTTAATTTGAATACCACACGGATTTATCCACTGGTCCATTAGCTGTATAAGTATGCACGTCCGCAATGAAAGTATCATCTCCAACCTGGCGGCAGAATTAGCTTAGTAGCAGATCCTTTAGCGACCCTAGTTCTAGGATCTTTATATTTTATATGAAAATTGATTGTTGAAACAGACTAAAAGATATCCCGCATTTATTGAGCCACCCGGCTCATTCCATATGCTAATAAAAATTAGGGAACATTGCAAAATGTGATACAAATCGAAAGGTCTCGCATAAGGTGATACAAATGTTCAAAACACTTCCGAAAATTCAGCAGTGTCTGATTCCTCATGTAAAATATGCGGAGAGGTAATTTTCATCACACAAACCCAACCATCACTCAATTGTCGCAGTCTCTGTGATGAGTGAACATGGAGAAGTCGATGCCTTGAAGGCGCAGCGCTGGGATACTGGAAAAACCGCAGTAGACGCCATCAAGGGCATCGCGTTTGGAGAAGGGAGGAGGGTGTATGTCGCAATTAGGGGCGGTACATTTAGGCGTTTGAAGTGTCTGAGCGACGGAGCTGGGTGTGCGTGGTTCGTCACGCTCGCAATGCTCAGAAGATACGAAGGGTCGAGAGAGTGGCACGTGACGGACGCCAATCTCGAGCACCAGAACTGTACAAGCGTCGCCAAGCCATCGCACAAGCAGCTAGCCAATCACCCTGCCGTGCAGGCTGCTGTCGCAGCAACACCAACACTAGCAACGCAAGTTTTAGTCGCACAACTCCGTCACTAGTCCGGCGTGGTTGCATCTCAGCACGTCGTGTATTGCGCAAAGGAGACTGTGAAACAGCGCCTGTTCGCAGAAGATCCGTCAGCTGTTCGGCTCCACTCAAGCTTCTTGGCAGAGCTGGCGCAATCGAACCCCGGCGTAAAAACAGACTTCCAGTGCTACGAGACCGGGCAATTTCGCCGAGCCATGATCGTTCTAGACCCACAATGGTTTGTGCGAGGACATGGCGTGTACGGGATTGACGCAGCTCACATGAAGCACCGGAATTACAACGAAGTTCAAATCGTTCTGGCACCCGTGACAGAAACCTCTGCAATCAAGTCGCAGCTGTGGCACTAGCTCCCGTAAAAGACTATGACAATTCCCACTGGTTCTTCACCAGCGCGATCAACCACGGTTTCCTCTGCGCACCAGCCCGGTGTTCAGTGACCGTAACCAGGTCTTGATGCTGGCCGCCGATCAACACGGCCTATACAACATATTATGCGTGCGGCACATCATAGGTATGGCATCGCATGCATGTTTCCACATCCAACACGAGCAGTATGGTGCCTCTATGTTGACACGTCGATGCGTCATTGGACTCGTCACGTGCGCCACGAAGGCAATCACATCCGAGCTATATACAGCGGTGTACTCAGCGGCGAGCTTCAGTTGCTTGTTAAACTTTTTCTCCGTCCGAGGCGTCACCAAACGGCCTCCCCTCGCCCATTCTTCGCACAGTTGCTGGCGGGTGCGACGTTCCCCCATCAGTATCGTAGACATTGCTTTAGAGAACACGAACTGGAGCATCATTCTGGGCTTGAGGTTCAAACTCCGTGCATGCTCGCTCTCCACAAAGTTAGTCGTTCGCCATCCGAAGAGCGGTGTAAACTCGTAGTGTGGGTGCAGAATCCACTTCTCCACAGTAATGCACCGCAGGAACTTTTCCGCTTCTGAGTTGACCTTTTTCGGGCCGTCCAGTGCTCGCTCGAGCTCTTCTACAGAAGTTGCAGAGTTTGCTTGCCACACAAATTTCTCTTGGCTGACAGCACGCCGCACTCTCGTGTCTGCTCGCAGGTTCCCTTCGACATGATCAGAATAAACAGAACGTTTGCAAGTGTGACAATTATACAGCACCGATACCGTGTCGGCATCTATATGCTGTTAGGGCGGCAGCCAAGGCAACTGAATCTACATTGTCTCTAATGAGAGCATGTTACACGGTGATCTGCTACCAGTCAGGAATGGGGACTCCCTAAAATCCCAAGGACCGAGCTCTGCACCCAGATTCTTGTGTTCTACCTGCAGGTTTTGTTCGACAGGATGGGCGTCCAAGGAAGAGACGCATTTGGTCTTAAGGTGAGAGTTCAGGTCGCAGACTCTACAAATGTACCAGATGCGGTAAGGCAGACGGACACAACAAGACAACATGTCGTGCGCACTTCCCATGACTCTTTGTGGAGATGTGCAATCAAGCAGACTTACAATTAAAAAGTTCATTCTTACTCTGTGACACGACATCCCTCAGTACGCCTGGGCCGCTGTGATATTTGGTTGTGGACACAATGCACTGACACGTCAGTGCAATCATCGAACCGCTATCAGAAGGGCACCTGACTTCTAGTACTTAGCATACTGGTGGTCAATCTGTTCACACTGAAAGCCGGCTGGTCGCTTTCACAGTTCCAGGAGCACTGGCTGTATCGACTGTGAGCTAGACAATCCTTGTAGCAATCACTTTACAGCCATGTGAGCCAAAACTCGTATTTTACATGAGGGATCAGACACTGCTGAATTTTTCGAACTGTTTTAAACATTTGTATCACCTCATGCGAAACTTTCGATTTGTATCAAATTTTGCAAATCATTCAAACATGCAGTATTGTAGGAAGTACAGATTATAATAGTGGAAGTATTGATACGTCATGCCTCGCAACTACCTCTGTCGCTGCATTTCACTCTATGTTTGTCGTTATAGGTCGCACAAGTATATATACAAGAAACTGTTCCCCAAGCCTTTCTTATCAGGTGGCAAGCTCCGCTGGTAGCAATGAAGATCGAGATAGGTTCCAACCAAATGTGAGTAGTATAGCTTCATAGGTAGGTTATACAACACAACAACGTTTGCAAAATTTCGCAAGTAGGTCTGTAGATTAAGATGGACGACGTAGGACCACCCATCGCAAGCAACATAGCTCCAAAAGAAAAGTACTTGGGTTGAAAACTTAATTGATGCCTGGGTACCCCTTGTAAAAAGTTTTTTTTTCAAGAAATAATTAGCAACAACATGGTACTGAACTTATGACTGAGTCATAAGCCGGCAGTCTCTTCTTCTGAAGAGGTCAATTTTTTTGAAGAAATTAATGTGAAGCCTTTGTTTGAGTAAAACAACACCACTTTTTTAGTTTCAAGAATATGGTTGTCCGTAACCGTTTATAGAAAGACTACTCGGCTCCAAATATTATTAAGCTACATTAGGCAAGTTTTCGAAGTCACAAGCGGAAGAAGGCCAAACCATCGGCTGAGCAGAAAGTTGATTCTGTGCACGGATGATCACAGTCTTTGTCTTGAGGAGCTCGATCGAGAAATTTGTTTGCAGATAGATGCAACTGGCCTGAAAATCGGGTTGGAAAACTTTTGTGATCTCAAAACGATGGAGGGCACCCAGTGCCTGTATTAACTAAAATAGTTTAACGTATCGGCGTTACTATTCATTAGCTCCTAGGCTGCATCCAGCGGATGTCGATCGCGAGCAACATCATAGCAAAGGGTACGCAGTGCGCCACTTGACGGTAAGACATCATCCTTCTTCTCTCCTTGGTTAAGATAATTACCGGCACTACTTCGTGGGACGCATTCTCGCGCGACACGGTCGCCAAGATACAAATTTCTTATCTGTCAAGTGGAGGGAATATCCTCACTCAGAGATTTATACGAGTACGAGGAATCGCTTCGGCAAGATGGCCTTTACATTGTAGATGCTTTTAATCATAATTATCGGCGTCTACGGGGAATCACGCCACTAGAGATGATTCAATTTAAGCTCATCTCGAGGTCCCGATTTACCGCTACTAAAGTTCCTGCGTCCAGTAGTGCTCACGGAAACATGACGTTGCAAATTTAATGTCGCAAATTTAGGGATCTAATGGAAGCTTTAGCCTAGCAAAATTTTGCCAAATGTATCTCTTCATTCGTCCATTGACTTTGTTTAAGCTGACGCAACGTGAAATAGCGAGTATAGTTCAGTGCTTTTGTATATGACACCCAAAACCCTTTCCATTCCAAGACAATTTAAGAGGCGCAAGTACAACGCGTACGGCATATAGTGCCGGAAACGAGTCTTCGCTCTTTCGATCCGCTAAATGAGTGCGTTAGTTTACATAGAGATATTTCTGCAAAGCTATCAACTTTTCCCTAGGCTGCACGTAGCTCATGCTGAGAATAAGTCGCAGCCCCAATGCTACAAGCATTATGGCATCCATCGTAGCTTTTAACTCGATCACAGCACTTTTTTGGTCGCGAATATATAGTTTGCTCGTAGAAACAAAATTAATTGAATTAATTTTCGGTGTCACTGCTCTTCGTGCTCTTATCATGGATGTTGATAATGTTCTTTGGCTCACCAGGCTCAAGCATCTGACTGGAAAGCAGTCACGTAGTGCGTCAGATTCGCAGTGAGAGCAGTGGCGTTCGAACATTTTTGGAGCTGGTTCGTCGACTCTCATGATGATCACACAGTAAGAGTTAACCGTGTGCTAGAAGGCTCACAGCACAACAAGTGTGCTGAGATGCCACATTTGTAGGCTGATAAGCTATTTATGGTTGAATTTGCATGGTTCCTATACTTATTGTGCCAACTTAGCTTGTGATAAATGCCCTTTAAATCTTACCAGCTCTTGGATGCAAGATTTCATCGAAAGTTGAAAAGAAAGCTTTGACCTTTTTCCACCAAGGTCTATACTTAGGTCCAATTTTTCACCAAAAGAACTATCTAACTCAGCTGAAAGTTGGCTAGAAAAAGCAAATGCAAAAGGCGCATTTTTTTTAAGTAAATATATTACTTCCTGTGGATTGTACGACGATAAATTGTGGAGTAGCGTTTGCGTAGATGCGTTCGTAAACCGCGAGACCACATCTGTCTAAATGCCCTTTCAATTTTAACAGGTCTTAGATGCAAGAAGTTATCGAAAGTTGGAAGGAAAGCTTAATTAAACCTTTTTCTCCAAGGTCTTTGATTTGAGGCCAATTTCTTAAAAAACAACTATCTAACTCTGCTGAAAGTTGACTAGAAAACGCAATCTCGAGAGACGCATTTTTTTCAAGTAAACATATTACTTTCTGTAGATTGTACGACGATAAATTGTGGAGTAGCGTTTGCGTAAATACGTCAGTAAACCGCGAGACCACATCTGTCTGAAAATCCTGTTCATAAATGTTAAAATCGCTGCTGCTTTCTCGGTAGCTATACTGGCTTTGGCAGGTACCAGCTGCACTATCCTGCTGAGGCGAGAAATACACATGTTGCCAGAAATTTCGAGAAACCCACGATAAAATCGAGTCTTAATGGGCGTCCAAAGGTCGCCTTTTGTGGCAGCTTTTGGAAAGGAGCTGGCGCGTAAGCCGCAGATTTGACCTTCTGGTAGATGATACAGCTCCTCTCATCCTCGTCTACTGTGTGACGCCTCCATTTTATTGTAAGGACCAGACAAAGCGTCTGCTCGCAACAAAAACAACCGCTTATTAGAGCAACATGGATCTTCACGTGTGAATAGTTCATCAGGTCTTCAAGATTAAGATAGCGACTCGCGATTGATCTTTTGGTTTGGCCTATTGTAAAACAAGTTTTCTTTACTCTTATAGTGTTGCAATTGCTGTCGCTGTCGAAGGTTCGTTTTCTCAGCTTAAGCACCTTCACCTGCAACAGATAAGTGCATACAAGTCTTAAATTAAGATCTGTTTTTATTAATTTGTCTGTCCGTAGAGCTTTCAATTCTGCTGTTATGAACCAATTCTTAGTCTGAGCTGCGCGAAAGCGTGTTGTCAAATATATTGCAGTTTCCAGACTTGCGTTCAATATGGAAGCTTAAGTTCGCAAAGAAAATAACCTATGTTGTCATTGTGGGGTGAACAAGATGGGCGTAAATTTTTACCGTCTACAGGAATGTGTGGATTGAATCGACTTCAAAGAAATCGTAGCCTAAAAGCTGCTCTCAGAATTTTACTTTTTTTTACTTCATGGCAAGCAATTATTGCTAAAGAACGAAGCTTTTCCATTTGGTAGACATAAGCTGCCCAGACAAAATCAGGACAAACACTTACGGTCTTTGGAGTGACGGAAAACCGATGGTGCATTCAAAACCGTCACAAAAGGTGCTTGACAGATTTGTATGACTCGAGCCATAGAACTGGGGCCAACCGAATGGATTTTTCCATGCTTGTAAAAGTAGCATATCTCTTGATATTCTTCAAAGTAGTACTGAAAAGGATTTACGCGATCCGCATATTCAGCACTTATTAGGCAATTTCTCAAATTATGTATGAGTAAAGCGCTGGCCTAGACAAATCAGCTTATACTTTCTATGTGATCAATATCAAATTCCAAAGTATCCGAGGCCATTAATCTCAATTGACACATCGGACACATTTCTGTCGTCGGTTAAAGATTTACTGGTCGTCGTGACCTCAAAAGCTTGCCTTGTTTAGTCTGAATGAGCTAACAGAGTCGACTGTTTTGCTTCAGAACGGCTATGCATGCTTTATCGTCTTCGAGCGAATGGCTGTAATACAGCTGTGTCACAAGACGATCAAGCGTCGCAGGGGTGTTTTTTAGCTTTGTTACATCAAAGCACGCAGCTAAGCGTACCACCCACTGGGAAGGGATTCTCATTCGAGTTTGGTAGTAACAAATGCAATGTGCTCCTGACCATGCTATCAGGACACACGTCTTCCTTGCGCTGATCAGCTCATTAAAGACATTAAGTAATTGAAAGTTTTACTTAACAATACAGCACAAAACGTCGCCGACGAGTGCAAGAATTTCAATTTTCGTACCATACAATTCCTTACCTTTACAGCAAAAAAGGCATTAATGACCTCACGGCAATGGCTGACACAGTGCTTTATGCCTAGCACGAGGTCAATCTTGGGCCTCACTCCTTTGGGTTAGTGTTAGCTCTATGGACCTCATGTCTGTGTAAAATATAAAGGTACCCTTCACAACATAAATGCTAAGCCGCAATGTACCCTACCGATGACACTGCCCTAATACATCTTCTCCAATCCGAAGGATGCATTTATATCTTCACGACAGGTTGATATTCCTATACCACCGTCTCTAATATATCTTTCGACTTTCGAATTACCTAGAAGCTCAGAAGATTTGAGTTCTTCGAGGCTCAGTAGCTCTGAAACTTCAGACAGTGTCTTACATTCGAGCACACCTGCCGTGACACGACCGCCAGGTGCGCCGTCATTAATCCCTGTGTAATAGGCCTCTTTATCAACTACGAGGTCGTTCATGAAAGCCAACATCCGATTTTGGAATGCTTCTCTGTTATGTTTTAGTAGAGCTATGATGCACGCTCTGAGTTGTTCTTGATTACCCTTCTGTGAATTTGTACCAAAATCTATGTCGCGGACCCATGCTTTCGGCTTGTAGAGCTTTGCTTCCTACAGATGATGATGCTATGCTGTTACCCATCTGGAGCTATGCTTTCTGCATTAAAAATGTCATCGTCATCGTCGCGTCTACTCCGGAAAGGACTTAGTAGCACCGACACCTTCCATATTTATCTTAATCGTGTAACTGCCGAGCCTTTTTTGAAAAAGTTGTGCGTACAACAGGTGTGAAATTAAAATACTAAACTTATGTTGCGGGAAATCGGACGATAGATTTGGCCTGCTAATCCATTAAGGTCTCGTGATTTATAAGCTTTGGTTTGCACACGAGCAAGTCGTACTTGACCGTGTCAAAGACAAGAATGACCCTCGTACTCTAAAAGTTTAAGGTTTATTAAACTTGCGATGATGTTAGGAGTCGTCTCATTCCCCTGTCGAACCGAAAGTAATTTCTTCAGTGGATCCATCTGAGTATATAAGACAATCTTTTTTGTTTGATTGTAATCAGTTGTTGGCATGCAAAATATAGCAATTAATTAAGACTTGAAATATAATTTATGGTCTCGTTAATGTGCAATGAAACTTGGGGCTTTGCGCTGCTTGTATTTATATTTAGAGAAAAAGAGAGCTATTTACTTTTCAAGGCTCAACTATAATAATGTATATCAGCCTTACGCACACCACGAGGTCTTAATTATTCCTAAGTTCGGCTCAGGAAACCAGCAAATTGATGTCGTTGAGAGCGCAGCATCCGACAGCGACCTTTCAAAGCTCTTAGATGAGCCAAAATCTCACTTCGTTGGTCCCATTCCGAACAGGCACACATCCAGTGCTTTTGCTTAATGAGGCCAGAGCAGCGGCTGCTGCATTTTTCGAGACCATCGAAGTCTCTTGCAAATGGATCGTAGTTCTGTAGGACGAGGAACTGCATAACCACGGTATCCGAAGGAGCAAGTCTTGTCAGTCACTCAAGGTCTCGTGCGTTATAAGCCCTGGCATGCACACGAGCAGGTTGTACTTGTCCATGGCAAAGACAAGAAAGACCCATTTTTGAAATTTTCAGGTCAATTGAATTTTCAACAATTTTTAAAGCCGTCTCATTCTTATGTCGAACCGGTATTGATTTGTTCAGTGGATCGATCTGAGTACAATGTGTAATCTAATTTGTTTAACTGCTATAAGTTGATGTTACGCGAAATTTTGCGATCTACCAAGACTTGAGATATAACTTTATGACCTCGTAAATGTGCATATAAAACTTGCAGCTTTACGCTACTTGTACATTCATTCAGAGAGAGCTGTCAACTTTTCAGGGTCCACCTTTAACGGTGTATATCAATCTTACTCAGACCACGAGGCCCTAGTTCTTTCTTTGTTGGGCACAGGAAACCAGCAATTTAATGTCGTTAAGATGGCAGCATCTGACAGTGGCGCTCTGTAATTTTCGACCGTTAATCAGATTTATCACGCTGGACGCACTGAGAACGCGCTAGTCACATCTGTCAACATGGCCTTGACTTTTACACCGTGGTTATATGCCAAAAGTGCCGTTTCCGGCTTGTAGCAAATGCAGTCTCTGATAAGCACTGCTCAAATAAGACTGGCCACACCAAGTTTCAAATTACATCATTACTGTCAATCTTGTAATTTTAGCTCAAACACTAGGACGAGTCGCAGATTTTGCTTTTTTCTGTCGGGCAACTTAGCCCGTTTATCGTTTTGTCTCACGAAGATTCGATAGGAGCATTAGAGGTCGATGCTGATTCTCAATTAACACGGGGCTTGTGGTGCTCCCGCCACGCAATAAATTGAGATTGTGTATTGCGACTTGCAACTTGCGCTGTCAAAGCTGGTAGCCTTTACACTCAGATTCACAGAAAATCAAGTTTGCACTAATCACCGTCGATGCAGCAAGCTGTATAGTACGAGTCTATTTCGACCAATAATTCGGTGCGTATTCGCAATAGACCTTTTACATTGCAACGAACTTATATATAATCGATGTAGCCCTAAACTATATGTTACTTTATACACATGCACGCTCTGCAAAGGTCTTGTGTGTAGCAGACATCCGATATTGCACCAAGTGGCCAAGCAAGTGTATTCACTAAGACCGCTTGTGATTGGCTAGGTGAGTTACCAATCAACGATAATTATTGACACGAAATAAGCTGTCGCTCTTAAATAAGGAGTCCGATTTAAAAGAAGTCAAAACACCTGTTGTATGCCACAGGCTACGGTATAAAAGATAAAGCTCTTGTACTTCCTTGTCATTTATCATCTGCAAGTCACCGATCTTGTGACCCTTATTAATGGACTTTGGTGTCGATTCAGGACGAACGATGCCTTACACTACACTGAAAGAAACAGGAAGTGTTTGAAAGTGCATTTTTTTGAACTGTGTCTGGGATTTTTTAGTACTACAAACACCAGCTTTTATTGGAGCTATCCTGCAAAAGCACCTTGACAAATATGGGAAATAGAAGAGCTTTCGTGCAAATCGATAAGAGGCCAATTGCTTGGAGCCCGAAATAGCTTTGCACGAAAATTGGAGTGATAGCCCCAAGCTATGGGTACACCAATTCGTTGCTGCACAACTAACTCTATTATCGCAACCGAAATTATCTACGCAACTCTCCAAGCGTCCAAAGATACAGTGCAATAGCACGCACGTGATCATGGATACGCGATTGCGGTGAAAAGATCAAGAAAGGAAGCAAGAACGAAGAAAATCGTGGTGTATATATAAGACCTGACGTTTAGTTACAGAAGTCAACTGCATCAGATCATTCCGGAACGCGTCTTACTTCAACTAGCAAGACGAATTGCCCGTTCTCGGTTGTATTGCACCGAGTCCAGATGGAATTTAGCTCGTTTTGGCACGTACAGAAAAAGGACGCAAATCACAGCATGTCACCATTCTGTCACCCTGGCGCGCACCCGCTTTGCTTTTTCTGCCGCCAAGGTCCACTTTCACCAGAGTGTGGCGTCTTTACTCCAAATCTAACAGTAATCTACATACTCCCACACGCATATTTGGAACGTTAGACATAAAGCTATAATGGAGACCCTTGCGGGGCGCACACCCTGGGGGCTTTGCTGGGCTACTTGCAAACTTGTTCTGCAACGAATCACGTTCATCAAGGCGACGATAACAATTTGAAGCACTTATCTTTCGTTTCACCGTATGCCTGGAAAGTGTGTCAGCATTTTAGACGGGAAGGCCCGGATGCTCAATGCCTCTTACAAAACTATTAGATGAGTAAAGAACACTGCTATTTTAGAGAAAATATGTTAGAACCCGACAACACGTACTATCCAAGGTTTCGTTTGCCAATGCTGCACGTGGTAGGCATTACTGACAGCCAACAGACGTTTACGCTTTGTTTTTATTGAAAGATGAGACAACTGGGTTGTAGTTTTGGGCTATGACCAAGCTCAGAAAATTTTTAAAGGATGGGGTAATGACGGATCAATCATCAATATTTGAAACGGACGTTCTTATGACAGTCCTTGCAGAAGTTTTTCTACGAAGCAAGACGTTGATATGCAGATGGCACGTCAACAAAATATTTTCGCAAAACATGGAGAATCTTTGTCGCAGAAAGACTTCGCAAATATTATGAAAGCATGAAATCAGCTGGTCTATTATAAATCAGGAGACATCCACGAGATGCGACTTAGTGAATTGCGAAGTATGGTCCCGGCACTACTTAAAAAAAACCTGGTTTTTGATTCGTGAAAAAGCTCATAAATGTTTAGATTCACCATTTTGGACACAACAACACATCTGTTGGTTAAGAGTGATCATGCGGCTCCAAAGCGATAGATCCAGCATTCTTCTGCTGCAGCCAATGAAGGTTTATCCTTGCGTATTCGTGACATCTTGCGTCTAATCTTCGATTTTGGGCAATGCGGGTGATTCGTCGGCAAATACTCGGGTAACAAATTTACTCTTTCGTCAGCTTGAAGGAGCTCAGTT
Organism: Plasmopara viticola; assembly: GCA_001695595.3. NCBI lineage: Eukaryota > Oomycota > Peronosporomycetes > Peronosporales > Peronosporaceae > Plasmopara > Plasmopara viticola. The sequence goes on along the minus strand of MBPM02000045.1, from coordinate 69,435 downwards.
GGGGACCGTCAGAAAGCAATCAACTTCAGAGATGCGAGTTAGTCCACTTTTTGCCAATATTGTTGGCAAGATGCCGTGATCAGTGCGCAAAAGCAGTACAACCTGCGCAACACCGATTCTGTTACTGGCGAAGATTGAAGAGGCCTTCCAAATCAAGTATGGGACATTCTTGCCGGCATCAACTGAAGAAACGTCAGACCGTACTTGAGATGACTGACTTTGGTAATTATTGGTTGCTTGCAGCCCCAATGTCTCCGTTTGCTACACTTACAGGTCCCCGTAGAACTAAATTCGTGCAGAACTCGATCCTGAGACAGTAAAGTTCCTCGAGAAAGACAGAACCTGAAGGACAACTTAACGATTTCATCGAGCGATAAAAACCGCTCGCCTTCTCCAAACACTCTCTTGACGAAGTTAAAGATCTGGATCGAATCATGATTGCGAATACTGAGATGAGAAAGGAGGAAGAAGGAAGCGGCAACAAAGCAGTACAAAAGAAATTAAATCTATTAAAAGGCAACAAGCGGATGCGCAAGGCCCCGATGTCCAATTGTGTGGTTGGATAAGTACTGCATCTTTCGCCAAATCCAAATAAAAATTCAATGGTGGTCACAAGGAAAAACACACAAATTTTGGCGAATAGACTAAAGACGGAACGTTCGACAGCAATTTTATTAAAAAAGCTGCAAGGCTTCTAAAGTAGCTTGGTTACGCACCCGCCTTTTCAGGCCTTTGGGGTATAGCATTAAAACTCTTAATGGTCGACATAACAGCAAGCTGATCGCTACGAAGACGCACAACAAAAAGTAACACGTTGACGATTTAAAAGTTTACAAGAAGAGGATTAACATACAGTCGATCAGCTTTGTACTTGTTCGATGAACTTTACACTTCTACGCATCCCACGGTGGTGAATTATCAAAAATTAGATGACAGAAATCGCACATGCCCCTCACACGCTGAAAAGTAGATAAGAAAAGAGGTAGGAGATGTCCATGCGGTGCTTTTTAAAGCCTTTGACCTAATATCTCACCAGAATTTTCAAGAGACAGCTTTGATCCTTATTGCATTCCAAACAGCGTCATAACTTTCACAGCTTCCAGGATTTCTAATAAAACTTGAACATAACAGCTGAGGACAGAATTTGACGAACTTGCTGGGGATTATAGTGATGTCAAATATTCAGGAGATTTTAAAAAATATGCAGGAAACATTCAATGTGAGATTATCTATCATGTACAACCAATACTTCATTTTTTGCCACGACCTTAACAATTTCGTCGAAGATCTGCCTTCCTTAAACCTTCGACTTCAAAAAATGGCGCAAAATCTTTCCTCATAGCTAAATCCGCTACAACTTCAACAAGTAACACTAGATCTCCTCTGTTGGAACCAGTACTTCCACGGTTTGAAAGTTGGATTTTAGGTCCGTCGGAGTAGCTTAAGGGTAACGTAATGAAAAGAGAACAAATTATTTATAATGAGTTTTTTAAACATGACGTAGAAACTAAGATCAGTCATTAGTGATTTGCAGAGCGCGACGTAGATACTTTGTGGGATCTAGAAAAACCCTAAGTAATAAATTGCTGTTCATCTAGGAACCTTGCGCAAATTGATTATAAAGTTGTGCTTGCAAAAAAAAATAGCCACGACAGTGAAATTCCTTAGCATTTGGCTATGACCGCTCATATATCCCCATCCGTTTGGCTATGACTGCTCATATATCCCCAACCGGTCTAATGTGGTCTTTTGGAGTAATTTAAACCAAGGCTACTTTGTCAGGTATTTGAACAGAGCCAAAGATCATGGACAAAAATGATAGATGCGGCAACATGTTCACGAGTACAAATGTCTTGTCGTTTGCTGATAAGTGCAGAATGCCAATTGTTTAGTGCAGTCAAACTAGTCTCACCACAATTTGCGGTGAGATTGACGTGCTGATATCACATCAAATATACATCGACATACTCTTTTAGGCACCATGGCTAGACTGCGGTAACGCTACAACGCATTGCCAAGCAATCAGCAGCGATTGTTTGAGCAATCTTTGGTTGGGCTAAAATCCGGGACAGATGTGTCAATACAGGATCCAAGAAATCTGCTGCGACGCGGACGACCGCAAGGCTCAACAAGTACGAAGCAGCCCGTCAACATTTGTATATGCTGTACGAATTGAAAGAAATTGTTAAGGAACACCAGGAAAAAGTTCCTGAAGTATCTCCACAGAAGAAGGCCATCAGAGTATACTTGCCCTTCGTGGCAACAACTTCATTCGCAATTGTGAACATAATGATAACATTGTAGCAAGATTTGATCAGTATTATAAAGGTTTTTTTAGTTGAAGGGCTGATCAAGCGTCCTCTCCTCATCCAACTGCAGCGCATACCTTGCACAATCTCTACGACAATTTTCAAGCGGGTTGGTCTTTTAAAAGTTTAACGCCTCTCCGTTGGCTTTTTTGGAAGCTGGCAATGCCAGCCAAAGTGCTAGATCAAAAGCAAGTTAAGCTTGTTCTAGATTGTTACGTTGCACCTGTTGCATAGAGTTTGACTTTTACTTCGTTAAAGGTTGAAAATATCACGTGTCTGGGCTCAATATGATTGATTTGTGGTCGCAACAGATTCTTTGGGGCGTCTGGCATGATAAAAATTGAATACCAGCGCAGCAATACGTACGAGCTTATCACTTAATCTCTAACAAAAGCGAGAAGTCCGAAAATGTGATTAATTATCATTATGTTCACAATTGCGGATGAAGTTGTTGCCTCTAAGGGCAAGTATACTCTTATGTCCTTGATTTTAGTCTTTCGTTGTCCTTACTCCCACCGTTGTCGATGTTCTCATCATACTCAACAATATCACCTCTATTATTGTCCTCCACACTAGCTTCGATCATGAGTGGGTTTGTTGTTTAGTCCTTGGTGCATCACTAACGATCTCTTGCTACACAGATCTATCTCTCCCACTGACCACGTCAGCAAGAACACGTCGTTGGAACTCAGAGTAGCTGCTACGTGAGGCACGAGGTGAGGTCGGAAGCCCATCACGATGGAGTCGACTTGGTCGTTAAAGCAGACTTCTTGATGGCAAGGTCCTTGTTAAATCTGTTGCAGGTTCTCCTGGTGTAAGGAAAATTTCGTGATATTCTTGTCCACGTCGTCTACTGACATCTATTCCATGGCTATCATTCGGTGTGCTCATCTCAACATCGTCGTCAGCCGGTTTTTCTTCCATCATCACATCAACACTGACATCCTGGAGATCTATAGGTACCCAGTCCACCATGCATCCTCCTTAGATTGATCACCAGTGTTGTCGTCGCTGTTTTCTCTGGGTTGTCTTCATATATGCTGCCTACTTCCCGTCCATCAAGTACGACCGTTCGACACACTTCGCCAGTTTTCGTCTCAAGATCGAATACTTTGTGTCCCTTTGTGTTGGATGCATACCCAAGCACCATATAGCGATAGCTCTTCGCATCGACCTTCGTGCGCTTGGAATTATCGATATGTGCATTGGCTAACGATCCGAATATAAGTAGATGCTGTAGCTGTGGTTTCACTTTGAAGCACAACTCAAACGAAGCCAGGGCCTTGCTGTTTCTGTTTTATCTCCGCTTGATTATGTACACTGCCGTGTTCACGACTTTCGCCCACCAATTTGAATATACCCTTTGTAGTGCATCATGCTTCTGACTTTCTCAACGATCGTCCGATTCATGCGCTCCGCGACACCATTCTGCTGCAAGCTGTATGGCACAGTCTTCTAATGCACAACCCCGATCTATTTACAGAATGCTGTCAGTCGCGTGTTCTTGTATTCGCCGCCGTTGTCAGTACGCAGGACTTTGACCGTCGTTCCACACTATTGCTCCATCTCATTTTTGGACTCGATGAATTTTGATGGTACTTCACTCTTCGCCTTCAAAAGTACACAGGTACAAGTCCAGTATAAGCGTCCACGAAGGATACCACATAGCGTGATCCACCAGTCGTTTTTGATTTCATTGGTCCGGCGACGTCTGAGTGGACAAGTTGGAACGTTTGCGTTGTCTTCTTTTCCGACTCGTTGGGATAGCTAGCCACGGTCAGATTGCCTTGCAGGCATCTACCACACAATATTTTGTATACGGCCGTCGTCACGTTTGAAAGCCCTCTTGTGGCCGTTTACATCTTCTCGTAGTTGTTGTAGCTTGTGTGGCCAGTTCTTGCGTGCCAAAGCTCCCACTCGTCGATTTAGTTCTCATGCTCTACTAACAAAGCGTTCATCCAACGTCAGCATGTGCACTTTTCCATTGCGTTTGACCGAGATCATAAGCTCATCGTCTTCGTAAATCCCATAGTAAGTCTCAACAAAGCGATCGTCATGCCCGTGTTGTACAATCTTAGCTATGGACAGCAGACGTCTATCCAACTTTGGGATGTGGAGCACATCTCGCATGGCAACTATTGTTCGATTCCCACTGCAAATGGAACCGAACACTTCCTCGGCCGATGGCATCTATGCCAGCACCATTTGCAATATATACTTGAATGGGATGTTTCAAATCATGGTCCTCATGGAAATCTTCTTTAAAACGAGTTATATGAGTAGAGGCTCCGCTATCCACTAAGTATCCTCCTTTTTCTCCCGTGCTTACCGTGAATGCCACCTCTTTTCCGTTGCCCTTACTGCCTGAAAGACATTCAAACTGCTTGTGTCCCACTTTGTGACAGCGGTGACATTTGCCACAAAATGGTTGCTTTTCGTTACATTGTCCCCACTATTGCGCTGTTGGCGTGTGCTACGTCCACAACCACGAACACGACCGACTTCAGTAGTGCAGTTGACATTTGGAACTTTTTTCTCGAAGCCACATCACGCCGATGATTACGTCCTAATTCTCAGAAAGAAGCATGACTTGGAATTTCTCCGATCTTGAAGGGCGACAAGTTCTTATATCCATTCAATTGAATTGTCAAATGACGTGAACAACCTGGTCGTAACCAAGGGTGACGTGGATTCTCTCCTTTTTTATCTTTTCGAGCTCAAGTCACTTCACCAAGTCTTTGGATACGTCATCAAATTTATGTCCGTTGTTAATGAACACGGTGACGGGTCTGTCGTGAACAACGACTTCAATTTTTTTTATTTCTTCTTCGTTAATCGTTCACCCGCATTTGTGCTATAATGTATATTTGGCTTTTCGTCCTGTTTAGCAATTTATTTTGATGCCGATAGTTTACCTTTAACGTTATTTTGATCAAACGATGGGTGTGATTAAGCCGGCCCTTTTTTTACCTCATCACCTTCCTTACTTCTGCTAAACAACCCAAGATGACACAATTTGCTACGATGATGAGCCATATTGTGAATCAGTAAGTTCCTGAAGTTGCTCGTAAATAAAATCGCGAATAGAGATATTTGCATGCTTCCAGCTTCTTGGACGGACAATTATATAGCGGGTTTTGTCAAATTGTCGTGTGGTGTTCCGTGCTTATGCGAAAAATCATGCGCCGTGTAGTCCGGGTGGATATCTGGATCATGCTCACGCGGCAAAGAAATCCTTTGAGCATATTTGGACACTCAATGAACTATTGAGTAAATCTAGCCAAAAATTCATTAGTCCAATTCGCTTACCTATAACACATTTACTCAGCTAACAAGGCGCACAAGATAGAATGTGATATTAGCTCGAACAAGACACCATCAGAAGATAATTTGTGACTTATCCGTCGTCATCGGCAGGTAACGGCCAACGCGCCATATAGCGATATTATTCACATAATACATATGCATAGTACCATCGAATGGGTTAGGCTAAAATTCAGTTTTAGACCAGACGAAAGATCCAAATGTTCCAGATGAAGTTAAGAAAGAAGATCGCCTCAAAAATGATAGTAGTACATGACGGAAAGCCACCAGTTAGGCTGTAGCACTAAAATAAGCTGTAAGAGCTCTTCATTGACTATCACTTTTATTTTTACATTGAGCAACAAATCCCACCTCTTTCACCTACTTCGCTCCGCCCGCGCCTCTATCATGTCCGACGACCGACTTTTATAAGCTTCCTTCGCGATTGTGTTACAAATAAGTACCGATAGAATGTATCCACACGTAGTTTGGTCATTGCTACCATCCGAGCTACATACTCTCGACTTCAAAAACCTTCAAAAGTGCATTCCATCGACACGAGACAACTTTTCAACATAATCACACACAAGCTGCATCTTAGGAATTTTTTGCCCCTTCTCCCACACATCGCAAGCATTAAAGAGCGTAGTTGACAGTGCAAAAATTTCGTCACACATTAATATCTTCTCAATCGACTTGACATGATTTTCTACACGGCACCCTAAGTCGCTTTTTTAACAAAGCAAACTTCATTTACAATGACAAGCGCGATCTGAGCCATTAACGCGTCGTCAACGGATTTCTTTCGTCATTAGCAAATTCATTTCTTTGATGTCGTTACGAATATGCATTACAAATGAATAAAGCCGACTTGAACAAGTGTATCGTCTACTATTTCCCAACAATTTATTTATCGTTTCTTCCACTCGATCGTGTTCGCATTTAAAAGTGCTTGAATGGGTGCGATGTACATATAACGCGAACGATTGATTGTCCACACGCAATAAAAATTAATGCTTCGGTGTTTCCGATACCACAAAATGCACATAGTGATACACTATCATTGTGATCGTACAATGGGAGTAATGGTAAGTCTGGACAGAATAAAAGAATGTACTCACATAGAGTTACCGATCGTTGGATACACGGGGAGTCTGTGACTGAAGGGTAGGCAGCTTTATATACTCTTTGATTGTTATCTTTTTTTTTTACGGTATGGTGTGTACGATATATGGTAAGTTTGTATTGTATTGTATTACGTTATCGCGTTGCCAAGTTATGCACGTGCTAGGCTCAGTCTGGCTAGTCCACGGCATAAAGTGGTGTCCGCATACGTCGAGTCTCGTTCGGCGGGCAGTGCAGCCAGCACCGAGGTCGTGAGGGTCTTCCATTATTTTTCTATTTTCTGACTTGGTAAGAGCCCAGGTGGTGCTCTGGTGCTGGAGACCGTCGCGTCGAAGGTGAGACTCGTAAGAGACCTGCAGATACCCGAGAGCACCTGCCCGAAGCGCGCGAGCATTTAGCCCCCGCGCTTGGAAGGAGGGCGTCACCCCTACCTTCTCCGTAAAATATGGTAAGACGACTCAATTTAATGGAAAAGTCTGGCTATATGCGAATGGCTTAGTAAACTTGTGTCTATGTTGAAGATAAACGCACAAACAGGTGATATTCATCTCAGAATCTGTGTAACCCTTTTCTATCCGAAATACTGACTATGATGAAGGCCATAATACTCGGAATGATGAATGCACTTAATTGTCGCATCTACCATCCAAAGTGCATTCTTTTCACACCAGGAAATATAAGGTACGATTTAAATGTGAATTTTATTACCCTCCTTCCAAATGAGACAGTCTGCACCTTCTCACAATCGATGAAAGGAACTTTTGGATCCATTTCTTGTTTTTTGCACTAAAAGGAAACGCACTTGGGTCTACAACAGCTTCATATAGTGTCATCTCGTGATGACTGTTTGATTAAACATTGCAACTACATTTGTTTGATCAAAACATTTAGCGAGTTGCAAAAACTAATTAGCCTTGAAAGCGCAATCTTTTGTTTAACAAACTTTGAACAATACACGACAAGTTCCTGCATCATTCTACGTATTCATGTATTCACGATGAGATTCGAGCACGACTTAAAAGACTACGAGACTAAACAATTATTTATTTGTAAGTGTATTCATACCAACCTCTACGATGTCATACCGACAATACCGGTGTTTTAAGTTCTTGGGCTCTGTCATTTCGTCTACGCTCGATTTTACAACACAATACAAAGAGGTTCAGTACTGAATGTTAAGGTAAATGATAATGCAGCCCATGAGCGTCACGAAGAAGGCAACATTACTATTGATAGTATGTAATTCTCCAATAAGTAATTGTTTACTAGACTTAAAAGCGATTGCTGTGTGCTTGACCGTTCTATTTGTCAAATGTTGTCACGATTACGTGTGTTTTTCCAATCTCTCTTTCGGCCAATTGTATATCACTCGTAAGCCCAGATTCTTTGAGCTACAATCTTTAAAATGGAATCCTAACTATGTCCCCAAATAGTGTTCATCTTGGCGACATCTTGACTTAAGCATACAGTAGCATGAATTAGGGGGACACCAATCTCCTCACACGAGATGGGTCTTGGACGCTTCTCGAATCGTCAACATAGCTACATTGTTTATTAACAGCTCGTGAAGGGGGGCACACAGTAGTAGATTCTATTTTGAATAATACGCTGCATAGAAAACCTTGGACCACAGTCGATTTAGCGTTGGAATGCCATGAAATGTTATCTGTGCAAGCGTGTCCAGACTTGAAATTACTACAAGCGTTTCTTCCTTGCCAGGTGCTTTTTTGGCATAAGCAGGGATACATATGAATGTAGGGCCCTTGAATAAGGGTGGTGATTATGTTCCTGCTGATGTCAATCGACCAGCTACAGCACTTGCATATAAATCCCCTTGCAACGCTTTATACTAACGATGAACAAACGACGACGATGACAGAAACTGCTAAAATTGCAACGAAAATTCGTTTTTCCGCAAATTCTCGTTGGAATTTTAACAGTTTCAGTTGGTTGTCTGGTGCTTCCAATCAATCAGTTTTTTTTCTTAAGTTGATTTCTTACTTCTGTGCTTTTCTCTCTTGTCGTCGAACCTGCTAGTCGCCTTCCGTCTGGATACAAAGCCCAATTGATCGCATGAAAGTGTGTCACGATGACTCTTTTTTAAGGCTCCAATTTGTTGCGTTCTATCCTTTTGATTTTATATTGCAAAGACAACGAGCTCCATGCCTCCGACACCGACACGCCCAAAATTTTGAGCCTATAAATTCTCGGTTTCAACGTTTGCTGAGACTACCATTTGTACAATTGAAATAATTACCTTGAACGAACACCTTCACTGCTGTTCTGTTCGACTTACAAATATGATATGATACAACTCTACTAGACGTGAGATGGACGGTCCTATGCGAAAGGGTACTCCTATTGCTACAGACATCAAAATTGATGATATGTACTTGTTGTACTTATCTCACCTCTCCTGCCTAAGACAGGCTATACAACTCCATCAGGTTTTTCTTTTTGCCGCCAACTTTTGGATGTCTTTTTTATGCGAGGCAGTAAATGTAGTCATAAATGGTCGTATTACAAAAGACAGCGTTGCGCGTTTGTATGATGTCCTTTTTGACAGCTCGGACTTGATATCTGTGCAACTTTGAGCGAGGCATGTCCCCTTGTCTGGTCTTAAGAAGTTTTGGAATCTGCTTTTGCTTTGGATTAGCGATGCCTATAAAAAATTATTTATACCTCGAAAACCACATCAGTGGACTACTGAATAAAAATAGACAGAACGAAATCTGTCCGCATTTGCTCAATTAAAAACATGTTTGCTGCGACAGCAAAGGGCTCAAAAGTAAATTACAGCTTGCTTAGCCTCATCGAGACAGCAAAGATTAATCATACGTGAGACAATGCCGGCTATCACGCGAAAAAATCCAAGTTTAAACGTTTCTGCTTACATTATGCATCCCGGAGAAGACCAACAGTTGATCCATTTTCCTTAAACGGTGAGGTAATGGAAGATGTAGTATGTGTTCATGAGTTTTTGTGGAAAAAAGACTTCATTGATTGCATCAGATTCTCGTTCTCTTAATATATCAAATCAAGGAACAATCGCAGAGGTTTGTCCACGATTACATTTCACGAGGAACGTGGAGAGGCTTACTGCGGTTCATTTCAACAGCAAAATTATTATACTGGGCTAAGCAGAAGTTGCTGATGAAATATGGTAAAAACAAGCCCATTTTGACTGGACCACTTACCACTTGTCATTTGCTCAAATCTAAGTTGACGTTGACGGCATATTAGTGACATTCTTATCAGAAAAAAGACCGATAATTTAACGGATGCCATTTTAATGTTTGTAAGATGCGAAAGCGGGTGACGGTCCGACACATAATAGATACGTATATTGTGTGGGATATCACCTCGCCCTTTACATATATTTGAATCATGACTCTCGTCGTACCGGATACTGCAATTTCACAGCAGGGAATTCAAGTACAGCGGAGGGGCGATGTTTCGCGATCCAGGAGCGTTGCAGAGCTGTGAGATCTTCGGTACTCTGGGAACGAAGTCTGCTCTAATATATCGCCAGCAGCGTATTGGCACCATCAAGCTTTTTAATAGTGTGGTCACATTCGACGAGAAATCCTTCCGCTGGCACATATTGTATGTACGCACATATGCGTCGACTCACTCATACAATCAAGTTCGTTTATATGAATAAATTACCAAGCTTTACGTCTTTTTCCGACCGATTTGAAAAGCCTCATAAACTTTAAAGCTTTGTTTTGAGGAACCACAGTCATTGCTAAAATACAACAGCCCTGCTTTTATTGAGAGCCAGTGTAGCTGTGCGCCTTGTCCGTATCTTGAGGTCATCGAAACACTGAAGACTCAAGCAGATCTACACACATCTTATTTCACGCATGTACAATATAGATCGCATCTAGTCCAGCTAGGGTATTAGATATTACTCAAGCTGGATCACGATCTGGGCGAGGCGATAATGCCTTGGATAGGTGCTCTGCTTTTATGTCAATTCGAAGCAATACGATCAAAGAAAGGATAGCAAAACAATTACTTTCTGCGAGACTGTGTCGCAGTCCGTAGCGACACATATAGCGTATAGATATTGTAAGCTTAGAGTTTACTTCATTGCAAAGTGTTTTCTTTTTTAAAAATAGTTTTTTCGGCAGACTTACGTATATGACTTGTCACAGACGGCGCTAAAATGTCGTACACTAAATCAGACAAGACCAACATCGGCGCTTGAATAGGCTTACCTTGACTTTTTTAGGCTCAGCTGTCTTGAGGCTTACCTTGTTTTTTTTTAGGCTCAGCTGTCTTGACCTTTTTTTCGAAGAGTGGCTAAGTCACTTCTATCAAATGTTTCTGTAAGCAACTAGCCAAATTAATTTTGTTTCTTATAGCTATTCTGACTCAATGGAGCTGGCTTATCTAAGATTGATTTTAACCGTAGCAGTGCCCGATGGCCATGCTTTACTCGAAAAATGAAATTTTCTTTTGCGTCATTTTTTTAGGAACAGTGTAAAACTTAATAGTGTGCAATCATTCGAGCTTTGTATGCAAGTAAAAAAAATTAAGTCTCTTTCTTCAAATAACACATACAAAAGAATTTATCTCCATATGTCCAATGAGCCCCTAAACAATTGAGCCACTCGACAATAAAGCAGTGCAGGCGCGTTCGAGAGCCTATGGCCATTATTCATCTCTCTCCAAGCATGCAGCTCACGGTTTGCACTTTAATATGTGGTATGTAACGCTCTTTCATAATAGCCCTCCATCGTCTTCTTTTCGTCGGCTTAAACTTTTCTATCGTAGTATTTACCTTTGTAGAGTTAATTTGGACGTCTTTTCGCTCGCAAAGTCTCCTATGCGTGGTATCTCGTCCACTCAGCTGATGCTTGAATAATTTAAAGTACATTTGCTTTTCTACACCCCGAGTCAGTCTCAATTGGAAGATTTAACGTGGTCCGTAGCGTCTTCACTTTTCGGGGGACTCTTCACATCTTTTACATCCTAAAAAACGTTCTGCAGAAATTGTTTGGACGCACGAGACTTGCGCTTAGTCCTTTGTAAATTCCTAGATACACAAGAAGACTATCGAGGGTAGAACAAGCGGTAGCAATAATACTTGATTCACGTGGAATAATATGATAGAAATGAGGAACGGAGCCACGCACGAATGCCATCCAATTTTGGACGCGGCGTCTAAAGTCTCTTGCTTACGCGGTATCAAAATCGCCGGCAAGACTGTTCCAAGATTTAGCTGGTGGTAGACGTGCACAATACGCAAGCCTACCGATTCCATGGCGTAGAATGTCGGTTCCATAAAGGCGTTTGTACTTTGTCGAAGGGTGGTAGCTTGCACATTCGCTTTGGCATATTCCTAGATATCTCTGCGCTATTTAAGCCTCTAATGTCATTGCTTGACGTATATAGAGTCGGAACCAGGCATGAGCAAATTCCGTGCTTACTTTTTTTTCGTTCTGAAAGAATCTCACACGGGAGCTTGGTGGGAGACATTGTGCCCGCATACTTGCGAGTTTTTGTTTGCCGGATTGTCCTTAAGATACTTGCGTCCTTGACTCATAAAGAACCCAGCATTGTCGAAATTTTGCTTGATACGTTTTGGAACTTCTGGAAAATCATTGGCTGCGCTATTTCTTGATGGTTATGGTACATATTATTAAACTCCGTTCTATGTGAGATCTGTGGTGTCCAGCAACCACTTTGGCTGGACGTTGCTTTGTCATATGACTTAAGCAACAGCGTGAGGCTTTGTACTGATGCGGAATGTCATGCGTCTTGTAATCCAGTCGAAATGTAGGTTTTTCTCTTAAAGGCACATCATGACGATCATGACATCCTTGTTCTCAGAAATAGGTGTGACCTTAACCATTTTCAATTTGAAATGGAATAGGAAATTGCAAATTCATATGCAATGCTCGCCAGTTATGGTAGACATCCTGGTCGTAGCTAAGGTTAGGTTGTACGACCTCAAAACCAATAATGATTTGGATCATCTCACTCTCAGTCACTTAAAGCCCAAGTCGCTGCACCAAGTCTTCGAATTCATCGCTAAGACTGCATTGATTGTCCATGAAGACGAAAAACGGTCTGCATCCTCAAGCAATTTGGGATTCTATTTTGAGGAGAGTATTTCAAGCGCCGTTAATGTGATCTGCTGTTCATATTAATGTACAATGCCACTTTAAAGCGGTAAGCTTTGGAGATAAGTGGCCGACAACGCCACAGTTGATGAACGATATTTTTTGGTCCAAGCATAAATACTGTCCTTCCTGGGGGGGGGTCATGACCTGTTTGCACGATGACCCGATTTTGTTGGCATTGTCTTAAGCGATTTCGCCAATCAAAGACTTATGTACTCAACATAAGTCGTAAATTGGCCAAATCGCTTATGTATATAGTTACGTGCAAATTTTAATTTGGTGGCAATTCAGATGAAATTTTGGAGAGTCCTGAGAGGTTTTGTCGTGATCTGATTTATAGTCTTGTCCAATTAATTTTTTTAGACTATCAATTATACTGATCTTCGATACAACTTAAGACATCATGTCCTTCAACTTTATGACATTTTGGATAGTATACTTTTGGTCCAGGTATAACATCCGCTTTCGAACGACATGCTTGAAGATTGGGCATTAAGCATAAGCACAGTTGGTTTTCAGCAGTTTCCTGGGCTTGCGCATATGTGGCGCTTGAAGCTGGATATGAAGGCAGAAAGCCATCTCAGCACGGACTTGGCTTAGCTACTCGAGCTACGCATCACGAAGACTGACGACTCTGTTGCCATAAATTCGCACTTCTTGATGTCGTATTGATCCGTTGCAATGCTTTATACTCAAATCTCTTCGCTAAAACATTCTTTCTGTTATAATCATTTTTGGCTACTTCTTTTGCATAGGCTTGATAATTTATTTTTGGAAGCGCTTCCTAAAACAGCTTTGTTAACCGATGTTGATCTCATCTCTTTAATTTTGCGATGCTTTATATGTTTTGCGGCTTCACCGTTTGCTCAGCGTTTTTTGAAAGTCTATGCATGCTTCCGGTTTAAGCAAATTTACGTACGAGAAGAAAATTAAAGTGGAATATTAAGCAAATTTAGACAAAACAAGAATTTATTTAACTGGTGACTCATTTGCACAACAACACGATACCGCCTTGATTGCCTGTTCTGAAACGATTTAGCCATAAATTTCTGTGGATTGTATTAATGCACATTAAATTCTCGACAATGTAAATTTTGTCGTGGTTGACGTTGCCGGACAACCCATCGATGATCACAATTACACCATTGATCAGCTTTGAGGACAATACCGCCCAGCGATCGCGCGACCAAACCTTGCTCAACGATGAAAAAATTAAAAAAAAGGTACAATCGAAACACTTGCTGCAAGTAGCGGATCCTACGTCTTAGAGACAGAAGAACGACTGACGCTTAAGCATCGCAGCAAAGTGTGGGTGAAGCACCGGCTTTGCTGGCTTAGGTATCTAAGTCGGTAACGGAATGCGTCGTGCGATGACTAATTATCTCATAGTGAGAAAGCTAGTCGTAAGAAAGACATGATGAACACTAAAAACGACAAGGGGGAGGCCGTTTTGATGAAGACGTCTGCAGAAATGGTTGGAAATGAAGCTCAGATTTAGTTTGAGGAATCGATAAAGCCTCGGTTCAGAAAGGAGAGAATCAGGTCATGAAGTGCGCAGCTAAACTACAGTAAAAAAAAGTGAAGTAGATCTTGAAAGCTCTTTCGCAGACTCGTGCTGATGATCGGATTCTATCAGGGAATTCAAACTTATTGAGTTCGAAAGTAGAAGCAAATATTGTTCATAGAAGCAAGGATATCATTGCGGCCAAGCGTCCGTCGATAGTTTAAGCTTTTAACGTGATAATGTTACATAGTAGCACTGGTCGTGTCAACGCATGTGTGCTCGTGGCCACATGTGAGAGGCGAGCCATTCTTTGGGAGGTGGTACTAGATTACGATTGGTAGTCATTAAGCACGATCGTAAAATACGGTAAATAGATATAGTGATTGCATGCTAGTATACCAATATCTGGAACTTCTTTAGATGGTTTGTGGTCTAGTGCTTTTGCCTTCCGAAAAAATCAACGTCCCGCTTCTTAAACCTCGTAAAACAAATTTTGAAAGTAACCCACTTGTCTTCGCTTGTCCTTTATTCGTTGCTACTGAGGTATCTTGTTCAACTTCGTCGTATGGGATTTACAACATCTTTTTATTATTTCGACAGACCGCAACGAGTGGAAAATTAGTTTTGAAATAACTTATGGTTAGCAATGATGCAACAACGGATGCTCGTTCATCTTATTTAGAAGCCGAAAGCGTCGTGTTCAGATAGATAAAAACATTGGGAAGGTCCATTTAACCAGTTCTTCCGTCCGTATACGAATTGTGCACTGTGAATCATGCATGGCTTGACGAACAGGCCGTACGTCTCAGCACCCATTCTCAAACAAGATACCTCTTCCACAGAGCGAAATGGGCGCTCTTGACGATACTAAAGCTTCACAGTCAATGCCTCGAGAGGTAGGTAGAAAAAAAGATACTACTGTTGATCAAGGTAGGTTTGGCAACGACTTTGAAACACCTGTGTTGGCAATAAAGGCACGCTAACAATTTCAAGTGGTGCTTGCTGACGTAGTACCTTCCGCTACAGAATCCCGTGTTAGTAGCAAACGCCATGATGTGGTTCTGCGAGCACTTGCACGTCGAAGGCTAATCATTGACACCTCATCGCCCCTCTTGTCATCGTACTCAATGTTTATTACGTCTATCGTACGACAAGGCTCTTTACTACGGTGCGACCCGCACATTGCATTTCATCACCGAGTATTTCCGCATCAAAGCTGACTATTTCCTAACTAGTCGTGATGCGATGCTTAAGCCTCAATCATCTTTCTTTGCCTGCGACATAGTAATCAGTGCTCGCAGCTACTTCCTCGATTTTATCATCGCCTTTTTTTGCCAAAACCATTATAATTTTGTCGCGCAAGTCGCTACGCTCTGTCTTCCCAAGCCTAGTTGATCGATAGTGTTGTTAGGTAGGCGTCTTTCAAAATGAGAATGTAACCGCTGTGGACATGATGTATTCTCGAACGTCATTTCGATGCTAGACTGAAATTTGGAAATTATTATTTCAGGTGTCTTGGATAGTGATCAGTTCTATAAGCTTGCAGATAACTAGAGCCCGTGGTTATGGCCTTGTAGATAAAGAAGTATTACAAAGAGATGATGCAACCCAGTACATATGGGATCTTGATTGGTCTTTTGTTGTTCGGAAAATCTTGGTGTGTTTGTCATCTTGGAGACTACCACACACAAAAATATAGTAATTGCACCGGGCTCTTTGCTCGGAAGCGGCGACTGGATATGTGTCAAATATAAGCTTGAGTAGTGAGGCACCTAGTTAATCGTAAACAGGTTTGTTGACTTTACTTGCTCAGTATTTATCATTGGATTGTACCAGCAAATTCTCGTTGCTTAGAATGAATTTATCATTCATTCTATGAGTTTTCACAGAACAAATCAATTGTTTTTTATCTGCCATGCTTCAACTCCTAATTATACCATTGCCGCGTCCTTAACAATAATCGAACACCCATTAATATAATTATTAGATTCGGTCTTCTTTCTTGCCGAAAATATATTTACGAAGTTGATTTTCATGAACGTTCTATCTGACTATGTACTGACTGTTGCACTACAGCGATGAATGTGGCTCCTCATAGCGATCATTAACATCTATAAGACTCGGGAAGCGATCATCTCAGTCGATAGATGCCGTATGTCTCGGTATTCTATCACCATTATTAGGTCAAATCGTAAGAGTTAGTCGACGTCTATGTGTTTTTACAATCTAATAAGTGATTAGTGATGCACAAACGGCTTTTTGTCGTTGCCGCTCGCCTCTTTAATTTCAAGTCAAAAGTTTACCTTACGGACGGAAAGTTCCCATTAAGGCTGTCAGCCTCATTTCTGTAATTTTTTAAGCTATTCAAATCATAAAGCAAACTCCTCAGTTACAATCGGATGTTGTGGCCATTAATCACGCAAAACGAATGAGAGTCCACATAGCCTCGAGTTTTTACGGTGCAGTGTAAGGACTCATGCGTTGCTACAATTTGAAATAAATGTCGCGCCCGAATTTTGCTTAGTAAAAATGATTTTAAGAGGCCGAAAAACGTATGGTCACAAATGTGTCACCTGCAGTGCGTTATAACGGCAAAAAATTACAAGAGCATAATCTTTGGCACTGCGGTTTGTGGTACGCATCCGAGTTTTAAAATTTTGCGTCGGGCTTTCTGTCCAAGTGCGGCGGCTCAATGCGCATCAAATATTAGCGTCGGTTAAAATACCTACTAGCCCATCACAAACGACGTTGTTATATTCACTTGTTAGGCCACGTGGGACAACAATGGATGTTATTGCGCACCAGATATTTGTAAATCATGCATGCTCAACACGTCGCACATATCATACAACTATTTGTTTATGAAAAGTCCGTTGCAATGCAGAGGGTTTATTACAAAGACGTGCTACCAGTACTGGTAGAAAAGTCCCCGCAATATACAGCTTACTAGATAGGCGGTTAATACAACAAGCTTGATTTAAACAGATCCGAGTGTGATATTTCTGAACTTTGATAGCGCAAGTGGCAATGTATGGCTTGGTGATGTATGGCGTGGTAAGAGGACCACGAGATTTGTGTCGATTAGAGGTCAAAGCTGGTCATCAATGCTCCTAGCAAAGCTTTTGTGAGACATGCATAACTACTACGCTGAGATGCTATACAAAACGACAGCCTTGACTGATTTGATTCAATAATCAAGTTGGGTTGCCAAATTTAAATTGATGATGGAGTTCAAAACAAGGTGTGGCACGTCATTCTTGAAACAAGGACCGGAAAAGACAGCAGTTGGCACATACCAGGAACGGGACTTTTGGCCTTCTGCAACGCTGTTGATGCCGAGGGCCTACCAGCAAATATGACTCACATATTCGCTGTGTGTCCAGCGTGTCAATTCCGGTCAAGTGTCAAGAGTGCGGACCTCTTTTCGGATGCGAGTAGGGCAGCACATTTAAGCATAGCCATTTGGACCTTTTCCTGGAAAAGGCGGATTGCATAGAAACGTTCGGGCCTTTTGTGCAACATGTACTCTCTTATGCCCTAAAAGGACATGCTTTGTGGAGTCAAAGGCGAGTAGTCTTGACATTTTCATTATGAAAGGCACGGTAAAATCGAATCAATCTTACACTTGAAGGGGTAGAGATAGTCCCATGATCGGAGGCAATCAGAAGGACGTAGTACTTGTATACACTTACCTAATCTTTGAGCACTTCAAATAAAGCCGTTTAGTTCTACATACATCCAACGCTGCTGCATTGGCTTGAAACTATACCTTCCGGCACAACATAGAGAAATGTATGGATTATTTGGTCTGGTTCCTCACATGAACATTTGTGGTATTCAATGAGCTTCTGAGGATGTTTATTCTCGATCGCGACTCACTTCATGTCATCGTCAACGACATGCTTCTATTATAGTATACAGGCAGCAAACAGACCGATTAATTTGTATTTCGATCTTGACGAATAAGATAGCCGAAGGTGGATTGCAAAGTTACGGTCAGGAGCCACGATCTAGTTGCTTGTTTTTAGGTCTTTGTGACTTCATTTTTGTATTCCTTTACTAAAGAAGAACATGCATCCAATGGTCCTTGGAAACAGCGATATAAGCCGTCCAAACTAAAAGCCTCATTAGTGTCTCCCGAGATAATGTCATACAGCAGTAATGAGAAGCTTGGTTTTTTTAGGACTCAGATTCGAGTGAGCAAATGATGTTAATATTGACGTAGTGTCAATACGCACATAAATACGACGCGAAGCATCTCGTCGAGACCGCCAATCTGTGCAATAAATTGAAGGAAACACACGACACGCATCGAGTAGTGCGGAGAGTTTTGCATTGATAAGGAAAATATGTCGGAAAACGAGGATATTCTTCGGCTACATACCAGTATCACTCTTTGACTTTTGTAAATAATAAGTCTTTTTGGTCATAAAAAATGCTTATATGGTCGTAGGCTAGTCAAGCTTAGAACTCATTTCGTTTGCGGAACTTATACTCAAGCAGAATGAGATATTAATTGTAGAGCATATAGGGGCTTCATTCAGTGGGAGAATATGACGCATCACAGACGATACCGAACCGTCATGTTCTGGATTAGGCACAACCAGGATCCTTACTTAGAGCTGGCTTAGTCAGTCCCAATTGCTGCATACGTGGCTTAGCCAGTTCTAATTGCTGCGTTCGTAAGCAGTTAATTAGATTGGTGTAATTCTCTAAGTCTTTCTGGCTCAAAAAGGTTGGCTGATTCTTGCCCCAGCACAATATGCCAGATGGCCATACTATATTTAAAATTTGAGATTTTGTCTGCGTCGAAAAAAAATTTAATTAAATTAGTATAAAGCCTAGTAGTGCACATGCACTCGAGCACTGCTCACGAAAGGATTATAAAATCTTTTAACGTCTATTTTCCGCGGTCCACACGAGTGAGAACAAAGTCGTTGTTCGAGTATGTTTTTATACGTTATGTGGGAACTAAATAATTGCGTCAGTCGACAATTCAGAGTCGCCGGAGTCTTTAGACCAAAACTGATGATTCTATGAGCATACAGCCCATAGTTCTCACCTGTGGTCAATCTTATGTCGCTCTCTCTCAAGAAAGAATTTCCACCCATCAACTGAGTCGAGTGCTACGTACATTGCACATCCCAATTTGCTGTTTTGTTCTGTATAAGTGTTAAAAAACTTGGCGGCTGTGCCAGGATTATGGCCACGTATAGTGTAATCATAAGCGTGTACGATGCTTCACTTACTATTCGATTTTTCGACACAAAATGTCGGCGAGGAGAGAGAAATACTTTGTTCTAACCTGCGTTCACCTCGAAAATATTGGAAAAAGCTTAAGTGACATTTTGCTGCTCCTGTAGTAAAGGCCCCCGCCATACCAAATAGTACGTATTTTCGGAATCAAAGCAATTTTCTGGTGTACACCTTCACCAAGTGGCAGCACTAGATTTTGGTCTCGTGAGACTTCATCTTCGTATTCTTTTGATAGAAAAAGCACGGGTCCGGCTGATCATTAATAGTCAAATGTCTATCCGTACAAAAAAAGATTTTATTTGTGTCATCCAAGAGCGCTTAATCAACCTTGGTATTTGTTGTCATTCTTACGACTTTATCAAAAGTGTTAGAAGTACACAAACTACCTCCGTTTTGGCTGCACCCGATAACACGGTCACTGTCACCTCTTCAATATAGGCCTTTTGTTCATTTCAACTGGCAAAGTTTGTAGTTTTTGAACGAAAATGACTAAACCCTTGTTAAACTTGTGCTGCAGGAAAGTGCTTCTGCAAATGACACACATATTCAAGTGAAGACGTCGGTCAGCTCATCTCAGGTGGAAAAGCCACCCCGACATGTATATTGCACGTGAGTGCTCATTCATATCCTCTTCCGCCAAGCTTTGAGATGGCCGAAGCTGTCCTGTTTGCAACAACATGGATATATTGAGCTTTCTCTTCCAAATAAAGACCACTCATCTCATTGAAGGCCTTCATGCTCACTGTGAGTGGATTTGGTTTTTGCGGGGCATTAGCCTCCGGCGCTGACGTCATCAATGCGGACGACGCGGGCCTAATGCTGAAATTGGTATAGAAGAACGTTTTTATGGCTGGAAAGTGCCTTTAGACATGCAACGATCGCATTGGGAACTTGTATGATCAAATGTTGCACATCCTCGGGTCCACTTTAGCTAATTTTGTCATTTCTATATTCCGTGAGGCAAATACGTGTATCGGAACGTCTTAAAAAAGACTTAGTATTTGTGACTGAGATATAGATTGACTACAACTCAAACCAAGGTTGCCGTCATGTATTGCTTTAAGATAGCGTGATTCTAGATCGCTGATTTCTTGCAAGCAATACGAGTCGCACTTTACTATTTGTACGTCTTCAAGCGTTAGTATCAATTATAAAATGAATTGAAGCTCGCCAACTTAAGTTCTCTCTTTTTTGTAATCAAATGGTTGAAGAAGCCTTATTTATAGTGCATTTGGAAGCATTTTTGCGATTCGCAATTACCATCTACATGCACGAACATTGACACCAGTACAGCTAATCACCACGTGTAAACTCATAAACATGTACAGAAAGCTTAGAGGAAACACATTAGCCGTACAAATTGCTCGAAATAATGTACAAATCACGTCTACGTGGTAAGCTGTGTGCAATGGCGTTCTTCTCGACCAGTATTGGCGGTGCGTATTGTCTTAAAGCTTATGAATTGCAGCGGACTCTCAATACTCGACGTAGCCGTATGACGCGTCCAGTTGTTTCGGCATGTATGCTTTTAGAAGGTCCGAACATTCGAAGTTTACTCAAGCACACAAGCGTGTGCATTAAACAATGCCGTTTGCGATGGGCTGGATGGCTTACTAGCCGACGCTTTTTTTAACACGCATCGGGTCTCCGCTTTTAAACAGCGGGCTTGACGAAAACGAAGGTGAACCCCGTTGAATGTTACAAATCACACTGCTAAAAATAAGTCGTTGTACTCTTGGCCGTGAGCACACTCTGCAGATCACACATCGTGTAATTTTTTATACAAAGTTTGGCCGTTGAGGACTATAGTTTGCGGCCGTTGGCTGCAAACTCAGGGCGTGCTTTTTGTGCACCACCAAAGCATCGCATTGGTCATTTCACTTCGCCTGAAAGTGGGGTAGTGTATTTAATCTGGGTGTGTAATTTAGTACCACAACCGCCACATGTAAGCAGAAAACTTTCTTTACACTTTATCAAGCTTAAACAATTTGTGGAAATGATACTTTGATCAAGTCCATGAGCTGAATGTTCGGCTTAAACACTCTTAAAAATCAGAGACAGTTCAGATGTCTCGGTTTTGGCAAGCTCCATATCGATTGTGGGTAGGTGGCTGGCACCGTAAGAGACCTGCCTGCTGGTTGAGAATACATATTGCTAAAGTTAATGTTCTTTTTCTGCTTAGGGCTGCAAAAGGCTTATGAGAACATAATGTAAAACCTAGTTACACCTATCTAGAGCATTTTGTAAAGCGAGATGTTTAAGCGGGTTTACAAGACATTATGGCGTACATCTGCTCTACGATGTGCTTCACACGAACATGCGGCTCACCTTGGTGGTCAGCAAAATTTGAAGGTAGCGACTATAGTCTAGTCCTTCGGCTCTCGTCAGCTCCTGCACAAGTGGGCTCACCTTTCTTGTAAATCAGCTCGGCTAGTCGAGTTGAGTAACTTGAAGCGCCCCACACCCTTCCGGAGAGTGTGTATCGTATCCAAACTCTTCTCGACCAATCTAATTGCTGCAGTCCTAGCACACGTTGACCATTTTGCGGCTGTGAGCTCCACAATAGAGGCAAAGGTGTGGCCGGCTGCTTAAAGTACACAACTATGAAAATAAACAGCCCCAAGGCCTTAATAATTGTATGACAATAAGGCATTTGGCACTTCTATCAGCCACTTTATGGTTGCCAGAGCTCTTCGTGGTGCTTGAGTAAAACAGGACTTTTTTATGTAACGGGTCGCTACATAAGGCCAAGCTTTTATGGCTTTTCGTAATAAGAAAAAGGCTAATCTGGTTCCTGGTGCATGGTCGTAGAAAAAATATAGTCTCTGCCTAGATTTTAATTACGTTTAGTACGTATGTAGAATTTTGAGTGCAAGCTCAAATGCAAGCCCAAATGCAACAGGCTAATGAGCGCTCCGATTATGAATACCGTGATAGATTATAGAACTTCAAGCTGCAATCTATTGCATTGATTAATTCCCGTACGACTAGAAGTAGTAAACCGTCGTTCACCGATCGTCTTTCTAAATCTCCGAGATCCGCTGCTGTCGGACAAGTATCTCACTGCTCAGCCAATTCGCAAAGTTATATGGGCCCGAGGAGGCGGCTGCACTTGGAGCTTCCCTGTAGTAGGCAAATTGCATAGTAGCATTTGAACTGTTCGAGTAAAGTCTATGCTCTAGAGCCCGAGGAGAACAAATTTATAGTCTCAGCCGGTGAACGTTAGGCTTTCACCTTTTGAAGGCACGATAAAGTAATATATATTCCTCTGTATCTGAAAGTAGATATAGTCGCTTGGTCATAAGTAGTAAATACAATAATAGCATCTAACTGCCTGCAGATACCGATAATCAGATCCGATAATATCGGGTCTTTCTATATTCTCCATGCGCAGCGCTTATTTCGTGGCTATCGCGCTTCTTGTCGCGGCCGGCAGCCAAGAAGCTGCTAGCTTTGACCAAAACGAGCCTCAACATGGCAACGACTTCATGGCGTCTGCCAACACAACCGATGAAATGTTGCAGAATCGCGTGCTTCAAGTAAGTCGTAACTTAAAGGACGATTTAAGGCACTTGGCGGGCAATGAAGAGCGCGCGCCTTCAGCTCTATCCGGTTTCTTTAAACTGATCAAAGTTCCAGATTCTATTGCAACTGCGGCTAATGTGATGAGAACGGAGGGAGAAGCAAGTGCGATTGAAGCAGCTTCGAAGAACCTAAATAAATTAAGAAGCAACGAGCGCCAGCGCATCGCCCCGACGCCTAACAATGCGGTTGGACAAAGAGTGCACACTTGGACAAATCCAGAAAAAGCTCCAGTGTTGGTGGCAAACGATAATTCATTAAAATTGGCAAAAAAAAAGATGAAACGTCCAACAGCCATCGTAGAAAACGCTGCGAGGTCTGTGACACAGCACGACCACCGACCTGCGCCTTCAAACCCGTCCACGATCAACGCCATAAAGCTTGATCGACTGTACAACCAGCTGACCACTCAAAAGGCGTTACAGCTTGATAAGAACGAGCATCTTGATGGGGAGGAAAATTTACGAGAAGAAGATTTAGGATCGTTCGATCTTTTGCACTTATTTGAAGAATCTGCGCGACTGACGGTGGTGAATCGTCAAGAAGCAAGTGAATTTAAAGCAGCCTCAAAAAATTTGATTCAGTTGGAAAGCAACAAGCGCAAGCGCATCGCCCCGACGCCGACCAATGTGGTTGGACTAGTAGTGCGTACTAGGCCAGAGTCATACGAGTTTTCGGTGTTGGTGGCAAACGATATAACATCTGTATTGGCGAAAAGAGTCCAGACGAACGGTCCGACAGCTATCATTAATAACGCTGCAAGGTTCTTAAAGCAACACGACTACCGACGTGCGTCTCCAGGCCTTTCCACGATTGGCGCCAAAGCTTCAAATGGTCGACATAACAAGCAGCTGATCGATCAGAAGGCGGTACAGCTCGACAAGAACGATCACGTTGACGAAAATCTTTGGCGAGAGGAACTGATATCAGTCGATCAACTTATGCACCTGTTAGACGACTTCGACAATTTTGCGCATCCCACAATATTGAATCGTCAAGAAGCAAGTGCAATTGAAGTAGCTACAAAGACCTTAAATCATCTAGAAAGCAACACGCACCAGCGCATCGCCTCGACGTCGAACAATGTGGGTAAACAAGTAGTGCATACTCGGCCAGATCTAGACAAGTCTTTGGTGTCGGTGGTAAACTATGACCCATCAAAACCGGCGAAAAGACGGAAGACGAAACGTCCGACAACTAGTATGGGAAACGCTGCAAGTTTTGCAAAGCAACACAACTACGGACCCGCACCTCCAGTCTCCTCTGCGCATAGCGCCGAAGCTCCAAATAGTCGACTTAACAACCAACTGATCGATCAGAAGGCGCTACAGCTCGAAAAGATCAGCCACGTTGACGATGTGGAAAGTTTACGGAAAGATGCTTCACATCCAGTCGAACACCTTATGCACTTGCGCGAAGGAAATGTCAAATCTTCGCACTTCGCGGCAGTAAATCATCAGAATCGACCCATAGATTGGACGGACGCATTCACGAATGGCCTCTATACGTCTCCAAAACATGTAGTAAACGAAGAGGTGAATAAAGTCCACGCGGCATTTCTAGCGGCCTTCAACCTGCCATTCCAGCAGTATCTACTAGAGACAGTGGTAATGCTGAAATTGGTCCGATGGAAGAAAGATTCAAGTCCAAACAACCTCAAAACTTCTGATACACTCCAGACTCTAGCAAAAACCCAGAAGCATTCAACACTTTTACAGAGAGCGCTGGGCCCAGATTTGACGAAGTTGCTTGGGGAAGGAGAGACGGTGGTACCGAACAGTTTGGAAAACTTGCAGGAGGCCTATAAAGTGAAATTGGTCATCATGTACGAATTATTCTACAATTTTTGTCACGAACGTAAGGATTTAGTCGAAGGCCTACCTCGCAAAAATAAGCTTAGAGAGTGGATTTTGAAGCTTTCAACTCCATCTAGTGGTAACAACAATCATTAAGTTTCACTTTTCCATGGCCAAATATGCACAGTTTCGGTAAGGTACATCGGCGCTTTACTGTCGGACCCGGAGCTACCACGGTGTGAAGACTTTACAGGTAACATCAAACAAGAAAGCTTTTTTTTGTAATCAACGAAGTTAAACGTAAATGTTTCGTTGAATTCGGATAGTCATTGTTCACCAGGCATAAAGATATCTAAGCTCTGCTTCGTTGAATCACTCGTCCTGCGTAAAACACGCTAGTCTCTGACACAAAATTTCAGATCCTACAGTTACTATCTATTAATCTATGTGTGTCGGTCCCGTAAAGATCGTGCTTGAAAAATTATTTGACATATTTGCATCTTCGTTTGAAATTTGCTTGTGGTAAAATTAATGCCAAGCGCTGTATATAATCAACGCATATGACGGACATGCCGACTTCAGGATAGACTAGCCGGCTAAATGCTAGGGTAAAAGTGTACGATCGGACCATTTTGGCCACAGCTGTCTGTCCATCCCTTGAGCACTTGTAAATAAAATACAACTTACTTTTGTGATTTACGGGCTTAATTGCGATAATTCTTACGTCGTGACACTCGAAACGCACAATTAAAACGCAAGCACAGTGTTGTTAGAAGTGTGGATACTAAATCGCGTCGGAGAATGTTTATCTTAGCAACTTGTAATTTTGGTGATATGTATTATTCGCTTACATACAATACCAAATTTGCAACATCTACGTACTTGCTGTCTGCAGCCAAGGTCGGTGGTCTCTTCCCTTACCAAATCTATGCGCGGCAACTACTACGTGGCTATCGCGCTTCTCGTCGCGGCCGTCAGCCAAACAGCGGCTAAGTTTGACAAGGATGAGGTAAACAAGCACGTGACGATGACTTTATGGCGTCTGTTAGCACAACCGATGAAATGTTGCAGAGTTTGTCCAGCCACATTGGCCGGCTTCGGGGCGATGCGCTGGCGCTTGTTGCTTTTGAATTGTTCCAATTTCTTCGAAGTTGCTTCACTCGCACTTGCTCCTTCCCCCGAACTTATCACAGTACCTTGGGATCTAGTTCTTCACAATTCGTAAAGAGAGACTGCTTGGAGTTGAAGATTTGCACTAGTTATTATCCGCTGGGATGGACCTCATAACATTTTGTTTATTGTGCCAACAGAAGTCATGAAGTCATTGTCAGGTGCTTGTATAGGCTCAATTTGGTCCAATCCAGCAGCTGTTTGCCGGCCAGCCTTTAACGAAACGTAATAAGCGCCGCAGCTGAGGGGAGAGACCACCAAACAACGCTATTTAAACAATAATTGGTGAATAACTGCACCCGATATACCGGAACCTGCAGACAGCAAGTACCGTAATTGCTATAGAAATGGTATG
The DNA here is from genome assembly GCA_001695595.3 of Plasmopara viticola. Lineage (NCBI taxonomy): Eukaryota > Oomycota > Peronosporomycetes > Peronosporales > Peronosporaceae > Plasmopara > Plasmopara viticola. The sequence continues at coordinate 42,901 of MBPM02000045.1, read as the reverse complement.
AAAGCGAACAAGTAGATATTGCCGAACTCTACAACATGCTGGCAAACTTGGTCTCGGTGTTGTTTTAAGACAAGCAATAATCCACCACTTTCAAAAAAGAACTTATACTGACTTTTTTTTTTTTGAATGCAGGACACACAGCAGCTATCGCGCAACTCGTCGAGGTCGAAGTAGCTGGAGCCTGTTGTCATGGTCTGAATTTAATAGTATACCCAAAAGATGTTATAAAGGTATTTATGTTGTCTGGGTATTCTTGCAGTGTTTGTAGCCTTTGATATATGACACAGCCTACTATTGCAATTGGTGGCTAACATCGCGAGAGCCTAAGCACGATTTATGTACGCACACTCAACATTAAAGCGAAAAAGGATCCGCTTGACTCAACGAGTCAAAAAGATACTCAAATACAATAAAAGCATCTAAACAGCGTTAAGATTTCGCCATGCGAGGCGCATATTACGTGGCTGTCGCGCTTGTCATCGCGGCCAGCGGCCAAGCAGCTGCTGGTTTTAGACCAGGAGGAGCCTCATCAAGCACCTGGTAGTGACTACATGGCGTCTGCTGACACAATTGATGAGATGTTGCAGAGTCGAGTTCTTCAAGTAAGTCGTCACCCGAAGGACGACTTGATGCTCTTGGCGGGCAATGAAGAGCGCATGCCCTTAGCTCGAAGCAAGTATTTGAAAAAGGTACCAATTCCAGATTCAATCGTGACTGCGGCTAATGCGATGAGAACGGAGGGAGAAGCAAGTGCGATTGAAGCAGCTTTGAAGAACGTGAATCAATCAAGAAGCAATAAGCGCCAGCCCGTCGTCACAACACCAAATGTGGCTAGACAAGTTATGCGTACTACGCCAAATTCAGACAAATTTCTGGTGGCGGTGGAAAACGATAAACCATTAGTATTGGCGAAAAGACAACGTCCGGCAGCCATCATGGAAAAGAGTGCAAAGTTTGCAAAGCAGGACGACTACGGACCCGTGCTTTCAGGCCCTTCCACGATTAACGCTGAAGCTTTCAATGGTCGGCACAACAACCAGCAATATACTCTTAAGGCGTTACAGCTCGACAAGAATGAAAGTGTTGGCAATGTGGAGAATTTGTGGCAAAAAAAAAGTCAAATAGAGACCTTTCCCATTTGCTCGAAGAATATGAAAAATCTGCGTATCGCACGGTGATTTATCGGCGAAACGCAAATGCGTTTGAAGCAATTTCAAAAAACTTGATTTAATTGGAAAGCAACAAGGGCAAGCCAATCGCCCCGACGCCGAACATTAAGGGTGGTCAGGAATTGTACGCTCCGCCAGACACCGACAAATCTCCATTTTAGTGTCGACGAACATACCATCCATTTTGGCGCACAGACTGAGGAAGAATCCTCCGTCAGCCATCATGAATAACGCTGCAGGGTTTCTAGCACAACACGATTACCGATTCGCGCCTCCAGGCACCTCCGCGATCAGCGCCGACGCCCCCAATGGTCAACTTAGCAACCAGCTCATCACTCAGAAGGCGTTTCGGCTTGACAAGAACAAACACATTGACGATGTGGAAAGTTTAGGTAAAGAGGATACAGTCAAACACCTTTTGCACTTGCACGAAAGGAATGGCGATTCTGCGCACTTCACGGCAGTTGATCATCAAAGCGAACCCATCATTTGGCCGAGTGAGTTCGCGGTGTTTCCCCAACCGCAAAAAAAAGTTGTGCTCAATGAAGAAGTAAACAAAGTCCACGAGGCGTTTCTCAAGGCCTTCAATTTACCATTCCACCAGTATTCACGAGAGGCGGTTACGATGCTTGGCATAGCCCGATGGAAGCGCAACTCAAGTCCAAACTCCCGTGCGGCCATCAAAACATTAAAACATCTTGCAAAAAATGTGGACCCAGAAAATTTACCAAAATTGCTGGGCTCAGATTTTGCAAAGTTACAGGGGGATAACGATAACTTGTTGCCAAATAGTTTGGAGAATTTGCAGGAGGCCTATAAAGTGAAGTTGGTCATCATGTGCGATTTATTCTACAAGTTTTGTCACGACCGCACGGATTTAGTCTAAGAGCTGCCTCGCGAAATTAAGTCTAAACGTTGGATCCTGCAGCCTGTTTACTACGAGTAGTAGCAACAGCAAATTCCAGATCATTCTTCCCATTGACGAAAAATGTTACTGCTTCGATAGGTAACGTCGGTGCTCCACTATTGGACGAAGCAACCACGGTGTAGAGGTTAATACAGATAGTGAAGTCAGCCGGTGGACTTTACAGGTTATTAAATGGAAGAAAACGAATTTAGTGGTTAGTGGAGCACGAGGTAGGTACTTCGTGCGATTCGAATAATTATTATTTGCAATAATTTGATAAAAAATACTAATGCTTTGTCGCATCAGTTTGTTGGTTCTTTACTTCTACATTTGAAGACTCATGGCCGCTAGTCTTTTTGACACACAAATCAGACCTGTACTCACCTTTTTGCTGCTGTACGCTATACAATGAAGTTTTGTTTAATCGTCCTTCTCCAAGCGAGGCAGTAATAAACGTTTTCAATGAGAATATTGCAAAAGCTGACGAAAATTAAACCATAAATTAAAGCTCGGGGCTGATAACAATATAATAAGTTAGTAAGCATTGTCTGCTTTTGGAGCGATACTTTTGCTATTTTACTTATTATTCAGGGCTCAAAGTCTTTGCATGCCTCCGGCTTGAGCAAATTTCGACACGGAGAAGACATTAGTAAGATTGTTAAATAAGTGAAGACAGAACGAAATACATTATATGAACGCCATGAAATTAGATTGGTTCGAGGAAGTAAGTATTGCATGACAAAGCAGTGGTACATTTAACCATACGAGCAGTTTTACTGTCGTTCAAGCATTCTTTCGAGCAAAGCATGACATAAAAAAAGTTTGAAAAGTGAATCTTCTTACTTAACGCCGACACTGAATGTCAAAAAGCCGAACTGTAAGTGAAGATCCCTCACGATTTTACTGTGCATGCGGCCTCCTGCCGACGCAGACGTCGATTTTTGAAGATGACGCTTTGCAAAAACAACATGGAAGAACATTAAATATAAATAGCACTCGACTTATTCGACGAATAATATCAACCTATCATGAGAAAGAGTGACCAAGGTGAGACCTCCGAGTATCCACAGAGAGTGGTAGATCAAGATCCATAGGCTCTTAATGCGCCTAGGACGTTTAAACGTCAAGGTTGCAATTGCTAAGGTCCCATAGGCCATGTACACAAACATGTTTTTACAAAATCGATTTACGTAGACGCACAGACCACAAAACAGACGTGAAATTATATTGACCACTTGCGAATAGTGCTTAAGTGCATGCTCACCATCAAGATATCCACGAAGTTAAAGTAACCTTCGGCGCCTATATAGTTTTATGGAAGAGCATGGCTACCGGGCAGGTCCCCCGTAAGTCGAGATTTTTAAGTAACTTTATTGAGCCAAAAAGACTTAAATGGGCTTGCTAATTGCTTTCACAAACATTAATCAAAAGGGGCTAAGCCACTGTTCGACCTCTAAGAAATGAGGCAGAATATTTTGGGAACCCCGAAATCATTCGTTGACAAAGTCAAGATAAGCCTGTTTTAAGTGTCGATCTTGGTCTTGCCTGATCCAGTAAAGGACAATTCAGTGTTGACGGTGACAAGCCATAATTTGCGACTACTCCGCCGCATCTCTCGCACAAAATATACTAGGTAGTATCGTTTTGCACGATGTATTGCTTCGATGTGAAGCACATAATAGGAAAGCAGAACAATGATGTTTCGCGAACTCGCGTCCAGGCGGTGAGCAAACTCAAGCCAAAAAACTTGGACGAGAAAATTTCAGTGCGGTTAAGCGCAAGCTAAATCAGCCCCTAATAAAAGAAGAGCTGTCGCATTTCAATACGACTGTGATTCATCATACCGATGTTTCAAAAACGAAGAGGCTCGCGACACGGTCAACTTGATCTAATGAAGGCTTATGGCTGCGCCATAATGTTCTTAATAGTATGAGAGAGTCGACACATATAAGCTTACATGCAATGTGTGCCAGCGGGAGGAATCGTCGTCAGATGCAACCCCACTAATAGATTAAAGGAGCCATTACGCTGCTGAAAATGTATCAGTGCAGACTTCGTGCTCTGGAAAATCTACGCTTCGCAACGGCTTATGATCGCGATGTCCCTCTCTGCTGCACTTAAATCTCCCGCTATGGAGTTATTTCTTTCGGATCGACAGTCGGTATGGTCTCACGCATATGAAGTCTCACTGAATATATTTCCATGTGGCTTTTTAATATGCGTCTGAAGAACCATACCAAAAAGAATAGTCCATGTCCAGTTTTGCGCTTGTCCAATTAAGGGTTGGAGACCAGCCCTGTTTCCAATAACGAAACTTTTATGGAAAGTACATGCCTTTCTTTGCGCTTATCAATGAGACGCAGCTTGCGACCGTGCAAACAGATGATGCCCTATGGACACAGTCATCGCACAAGAATTTTAGAAATGTAAATTCCCGCTCTACAATCTGATGCTACTTGTCTACATGTAGTTGGTGTGGTGTGCGGCCATATGGTGAGCTTTGGTAGATACTAACATTTGAAGATTAGAAAAGCGAATCAATGCGCAATGAAACATTTGGTCGGGAAACGTTATGGCGATAAGATTTTTAAACAGATAAAATTACTGGTCGCAAGCACGCGTGATTACCTTTGTCTCATTGCAATGAGATGAACTTGACTTAAAATCACTTTCTAGCTTCGATTATATATGTCTAGATCGGGCACAATGCAACTACTGTACTAAGGTCGATACTGTACAATCGGGGAGGCGCTAAATTTAATCTCCGGGTGATACAACAGAACCAGGAAACAGTGTAATTCCGTGACCACCTGCAAGTAAATTTTGTTTCGCAAATATACTGTACAGCACGCAGTGATCCAGTCTTGTAATGCGAGCAAATAAGCTCAAGCTCAGTGACATGTTATGACAAATATGGAAAAAGGCCAAAATCTACCACGAAATAAGAACCTGTCGCAATGAAGTGACCCTGCGCGTCCAAGAATATTCGCAAGGATTTTAATAACACCCGGTGGGAGATTGTTATTGTTATACTTTGAAAATATGATATTGCTTAAAAAGGAGAAAGTGCTTAGACGCGATGCATCTATTTAAAACATGGCGTTTATTTTATCATTGCAAGCTTAACTGCTCACACGAAGCTTTACTTTTCCAAAGCAATGCAAAAAATGAGTAGCTACATTACTAGAAACGACGCCATACCGGAAACGGATAGTACACGTGCGTTTTCGCGCTTATCCAATAAAGGGTTGGAGACCAGCCTGCGACATGGTGCAAGAACATGACGCTGATATGGGAAAGAACCCTTCCACATGCTTTCGATTTAAACTTGAAAAACTTTTCACTTGGAGAAAGACGATACATAAAAAACATGTTCAGATTGTTTTGGAACCTAGCAGCTTGTGGTTCAATATACCATAAACCAGTCAGTGTCTGAGAAGTTATAATTAGTATTGCGGACACTGCAGATTTGCCTATAGCTATCCGGAACCCGCAACGTGAACCTACACAAAAACATTTTGGGTGAAGCGTCTCAGTATTGTACAAGGGTTCCAAAAATATCCAGTAGAAGATTGCTTTTTCTATACTTTATATTAAGCTCTACTTGAAAGTGAATTTATTCTCAGATGCCGTGCATGCCTATAAGATATGGCGTTGGTTTTACCATTTGGAATCAAGCTGCTTACACGAAGGTTTTGTTCTCAAAAGTGATGCAAAAGTTGAGCAAAATGGTAGAGGCGGGTTTTCAGAAATGACTTTTTAGTGTAAAGAATACTCCATGTGCATTTTTTGCGCTTGTCCAAAACGGACTAAAAAACCTGCAAGAAATTTAAATACATTACGTATTTTAAGTCTTTTCTGCATGTAAAGCGGCCGAATGGTAGGGTGGTGATAGAAGTATGAATTCGAAATTCGAAAGAGTGCAGCCAAACACTGTGTGGGAAATGGCATGAGGATATTATTACTTTCACAAATCTCTGATTGACTGACCTGGATTCTATCGTCGCCAACAGTTTATACTGTAGTCTACTGCAAAACGCAGGACAGAGGAGGTACAATATTTCAATAAAAACAATATAGCGAAAATGAAGGCTTTATTGAAAAGGATTCAAAAACCTACCACGTGATATGGAGCCATAAAAGAGTGGAATTCTTCGAACAGTAACTCTATTCGGTCCACTTCGAATTTGCTCATTCTGCAATTCGCCCGCATTGCCAAAGCTCGAATCCGACCACGATGAAATCCTTTCACTACGCCGCCATTGCCATCGCCGCCGTGGCCTCGACCGCCCATGTCACCATGGCAAGTTGTGATTCAAATTCTGGTCTGCTGGAAATTGGGTTGTTTAATATCTTGCAAGTCAACGCGAACGTTTATAGCAAGCAGTGCACAAAAGTGGATTATGCCAGCGATTTTAGTGTGGGCTTTCACACGCACATTGACCTTGTTGAGACCAGCACTTATCAGACAGATACGAAGCAGTACGAGACATTTGACGTAGCCGAGTTAAAAGTCGACGCCAAGCTACTCTCAGTGATCACCACCATTCCTACAACTCTTCACCACTCCTACACCTCGAATGGCCAGTTGGACTCGAACGTCGCCATTGACCTCTCCATTGGTACTCTTGACGTCTCTATTCCCAACATTGAAATTGCCGTGTGGACTGCCGTGTACGGCAATTGTAAACCTACATCAAGCACAGGCAGGCCAATTAATGCTCAGGTGCTGTTGATCGCTGACATTGAGTTCGATCTATACTTAGAGGACACGTCAGGTCAGAAGACGTACGTTTTTGTCCCGATGACTCCGATTCTTCGCCTCGATGTCGACCTGAAACTCTTCCTGGACATTCTGTTGGGTCTCAACATCATATCGAACGATCACTACTTGCAAAAAGTGCAGTGTAGCACCAGTGTTGCAGTCGGCATCGTCGCTGATCTCACGGTAGATACGTTTTCTGTGAAGATTCAGTAATGCAGCTCTTAAGAACTGTCTCATTTCAAATACATCGCCATTTTTTTTTTCATGCATTCTTTTGAGACTCCTTTTTTGCACTTTTCTCTTTTCGATGTAAATGGGCCGAAACATATTTGTAAGTATTTTAAGCTTGGACTTCGAATGTAATAGAGCAAACGCTTTTGCAGTGCCTGCCAAGAGGCAAAAGTAATGTGGAGGCAGCAAACTCTTTAGAGTGCCGCGTACACAATAGACTCTCCGGCACTATCTAAACATGTACAATAACAACTCATTCCGCTTAGTATTGCATATGTATGTCCTGACTTTAATGTTGAATATCACTAAAAGTCCTTGCGTGATGAATTCTGGGGATGGTAAATACTTGGCACTTACACTTTGACGAGCACATATCTAATATCACGCTAAAAGTCTTCATCAAGACTTTAATAAAATACGTCAGGAATTGTATGATTTTTGTGGAAATAAATTTTTCGATTGCATCCTGTAATTTTCTTTAAAGTCCACTGCGGCAGTGAGTCCTCGCAGATCCACGAAAGGCGCTTTTTTCTTTTGCTCAAACATTCACGTGTGTAATGCATCCCATATTGCTTTGATTATCGCAAATTTGGCTCGAGACGTTAAAACAGAATGCTAAGTACAAAATTGCAATCCTATAATGTACTACCTCCTGTAATGCCAGCATGAAAAATAGCTCAAGCTCAAGTGACATGTTATCGGGAACAAATATGAAATAAGGACCAGACCTAGATCTCGGAAAAGGCAGTTTGTCACGATCAAGAGTGTTGCCACCTGCGTCCAACGATTTGTACAAAAATTTAAAACACTATGTTGGAGGTTGGTGAGAATTGCTATTGCTGTAAGATTGTGCTTACAAGAGATATATTTATACTCAGATGCTGTGCATGTAGACAAGATAAGCGTTGGCATTACCGTTGCAAGCCGAGCTGCTCACATGAAACTTTCCTTTTTTAAAGCTGATGCAAAAGTTAAAAAAATGCTTGAGGCCTGTTAACCAAGCTGACACCATTGTGGAAAGAACATATGCCTTTCTTTGCGCCTGTCAAAGACACCCAGCATTCGACCGTGCGTACAGATGACGACGACCTATGAACAAAAACTCATCGCTTAAATGACTTTAAAAGTGCGTGAAGCGTAACATCCCGCTCTACAATCTGATGCTACTTGTCTACATGCAGTTGTTGTGGCGTACGGCCGAAAGGTTGAGGGATGATAGACCCATACATCCAGAAATCATAGGAGCGAATTGATGCATTAGGAAACATCGGGTGGGAAATGTCATGGCGATCAGATTCTGAATGTGTATATGAATAATGGTTAAAACCACGCGTGATTTTCTTTGTCTCATCTGCAATGACATGAACTAGATTCAAGATCTATCATTTCTCATGCTCTGATTTATGAGGTCTGAATGGGGCACACATGTCCTAAGGTGCTCTAAAATGTAACCGCAGAAAATGGTATAATTTCGTGAGCAGGCAAGTTAATTTTTTGTATCGCGAAAATTGCCAATGTAGTGTAAAGAACGCAAAAACCCAGACTTGTTTTGTGAGCACCAAAATTAGCTCAAGCTTAGTGCCATGTTATAAGGGACAAATATGGAACAAGGACAAGACTCAGATTTTGAAAAAAAACAGCTTGAGGAGTCGCCTTACGCGTCCAAGGATATGTACAAGGACTTCATTAACATTCGGTGAGAGACTGCTATTGCTATATTTTGATATGCAATTTTGCTTGTTAAAGATATACACCTCAAACGCGGTGTAAGTATGTTAAACATGGCGTAAACTGCTCACACGAAACTTTCTTTATTCGAAGCGATGCAAAAAATGAGGTGTGTTACCAGTAGCGACACCATACCAAAAAGAATAGTCCATGTCCAGTTTTGCGCTTGTCCAATTAAGGGTTGGAGACCAGCCCTGTTTCCAATAACGAAACTTTTATGGAAAGTACATGCCTTTCTTTGCGCTTATCAATGAGACGCAGCTTGCGACCGTGCGAACAGATGATGCCCTATGGACACAGTCATCGCACAAGGATTTTGGAAATGTAAATTCCCGCTCTACAATCTGATGCTACTTGTCTACATGTAGTTGGTGTGGTGTGCGGCCATATGGTGAGCTTTGGTAGATACTAACATTTGAAGATTAGAAAAGCGAATCAATGCGCAATGAAACATTTGGTCGGGAAACGTTATGGCGATAAGATTTTAAACAGATAAAATTACTGGTCGCAAGCACGCGTGATTACCTTTGTCTCATTGCAATGAGATGAACTTGACTTAAAATCACTTTCTAGCTTCGATTATATATGTCTAGATCGGGCACAATGCAACTACTGTACTAAGGTCGATACTGTACAATCGGGGAGGCGCTAAATTTAATCTCCGGATGATACAACAGAACCAGGAAACAGTGTAATTCCGTGACCACCTGCAAGTAAATTTTGTTTCGCAAATATACTGTACAGCACGCAGTGATCCAGTCTTGTAATGCGAGCAAATAAGCTCAAGCTCAGTGACATGTTATGACAAATATGGAAAAAGGCCAAAATCTACCACGAAATAAGAACCTGTCGCAATGAAGTGACCCTGCGCGTCCAAGAATATTCGCAAGGATTTTAATAACACCCGGTGGGAGATTGTTATTGTTATACTTTGAAAATATGATATCGCTTAAAAAGGAGAAAGTGCTTAGACGCGATGCATCTATTTAAAACATGGCGTTTATTTTATCATTGCAAGCTTAACTGCTCACACGAAGCTTTACTTTTCCAAAGCAATGCAAAAAATGAGTAGCTACATTACAGAAACGACGCCATACCGGAAACGGATAGTACACGTGCGTTTTCGCGCTTATCCAATAAAGGGTTGGAGACCAGCCTGCGACATGGTGCAAGAACATGACGCTGATATGGGAAAGAACCCTTCCACATGCTTTCGATTTAAACTTGAAAAACTTTTCACTTGGAGAAAGACGATACATAAAAAACATGTTCAGATTGTTTTGGAACCTAGCAGCTTGTGGTTCAATATACCATAAACCAGTCAGTGTCTGAGAAGTTATAATTAGTATTGCGGACACTGCAGATTTGCCTATAGCTATCCGGAACCCGCAACGTGAACCTACACAAAAACATTTTGGGTGAAGCGTCCAGTATTGTACAAGGGTTCCAAAAATATCCAGTAGAAGATTGCTTTTTCTATACTTTATATTAAGCTCTACTTGAAAGTGAATTTATTCTCAGATGCCGTGCATGCCTATAAGATATGGCGTTGGTTTTACCATTTGGAATCAAGCTGCTTACACGAAGGTTTTGTTCTCAAAAGTGATGCAAAAGTTGAGCAAAATGGTAGAGGCGGGTTTTCAGAAATGACTTTTTAGTGTAAAGAATACTCCATGTGCATTTTTTGCGCTTGTCCAAAACGGACTAAAAAACCTGCAAGAAATTTAAATACATCAAGTATTTTAAGTCTTTTCTGCATGTAAAGCGGCCGAATGGTAGGGTGGTGATAGAAGTATGAATTCGAAATTCGAAAGAGTGCAGCCAAACACTGTGTGGGAAATGGCATGAGGATATTATTACTTTCACAAATCTCTGATTGACTGACCTGGATTCTATCGTCGCCAACAGTTTATACTGTAGTCTACTGCCAAACGCAGGACAGAGGAGGTACAATATTTCAATAAAAACAGTATAGCGAAAATGAAGGCTTTATTGAAAAGGATTCAAAAACCTACCACGTGATATGGAGCCATAAAAGAGTGGAATTCTTCGAACAGTAACTCTATTCGGTCCACTTCGAATTTGCTCATTCTGCAATTCGCCCCGCATTGCCAAAGCTCGAATCCGACCACGATGAAATCCTTTCACTACGCCGCCATTGCCATCGCCGCCGTGGCCTCGACCGCCCATGTCACCATGGCAAGTTGTGATTCAAATTCTGGTCTGCTGGAAATTGGGTTGTTTAATATCTTGCAAGTCAACGCGAACGTTTATAGCAAGCAGTGCACAAAAGTGGATTATGCCAGCGATTTTAGTGTGGGCTTTCACACGCACATTGACCTTGTTGAGACCAGCACTTATCAGACAGATACGAAGCAGTACGAGACATTTGACGTAGCCGAGTTAAAAGTCGACGCCAAGCTACTCTCAGTGATCACCACCATTCCTACAACTCTTCACCACTCCTACACCTCGAATGGCCAGTTGGACTCGAACGTCGCCATTGACCTCTCCATTGGTACTCTTGACGTCTCTATTCCCAACATTGAAATTGCCGTGTGGACTGCCGTGTACGGCAATTGTAAACCTACATCAAGCACAGGCAGGCCAATTAATGCTCAGGTGCTGTTGATCGCTGACATTGAGTTCGATCTATACTTAGAGGACACGTCAGGTCAGAAGACGTACGTTTTTGTCCCGATGACTCCGATTCTTCGCCTCGATGTCGACCTGAAACTCTTCCTGGACATTCTGTTGGGTCTCAACATCATATCGAACGATCACTACTTGCAAAAAGTGCAGTGTAGCACCAGTGTTGCAGTCGGCATCGTCGCTGATCTCACGGTAGATACGTTTTCTGTGAAGATTCAGTAATGCAGCTCTTAAGAACTGTCTCATTTCAAATACATCGCCATTTTTTTTTTCATGCATTCTTTTGAGACTCCTTTTTTGCACTTTTCTCTTTTCGATGTAAATGGGCCGAAACATATTTGTAAGTATTTTAAGCTTGGACTTCGAATGTAATAGAGCAAACGCTTTTGCAGTGCCTGCCAAGAGGCAAAAGTAATGTGGAGGCAGCAAACTCTTTAGAGTGCCGCGTACACAATAGACTCTCCGGCACTATCTAAACATGTACAATAACAACTCATTCCGCTTAGTATGCATATGTATGTCCTGACTTTAATGTTGAATATCACTAAAAGTCCTTGCGTGATGAATTCTGGGGGATGGTAAATACTTGGCACTTACACTTTGACGAGCACATATCTAATATCACGCTAAAAGTCTTCATCAAGACTTTAATAAAATACGTCAGGAATTGTATGATTTTTGTGGAAATAAATTTTTCGATTGCATCCTGTAATTTTCTTTAAAGTCCACTGCGGCAGTGAGTCCTCGCAGATCCACGAAAGGCGCTTTTTTCTTTTGCTCAAACATTCACGTGTGTAATGCCTCCCATATTGCTTTGATTATCGCAAATTTGGCTCGAGACGTTAAAACAGAATGCTAAGTACAAAATTGCAATCCTTTAATGTACTACCTCCTGTAATGCCAGCATGCAAAAATAGCTCAAGCTCAAGTGACATGTTATCGGGAAAAATATGGAATAAGGACCAGACATAGATCTCGGAATAGGCAGTTTGTCACGATCAAGAGAGTTGCCACCTGCGTCCAACGATTTGTACAAAAATTTAAAACACTATGTTGGAGGTTGGTGAGAATTGCTATTGCTGTAAGATTGTGCTTACAAGAGATATATTTATACTCAGATGCTGTGCATGTAAACAAGACATAGCGTTGGCATTACCGTTGCAAGCCGAGCTGCTCACATGAAACTTTCCTTTTTTAAAGCTGATGCAAAAGTTAAAAAAATGCTTGAGGCCTGTTAACCAAGCTGACACCATTGTGGAAAGAACATATGCCTTTCTTTGCGCCTGTCAAAGACACCCAGCTTTCGACCGTGCGTACAGATGACGACCTATGAACAAAAACTCATCGCTTAAATGACTTTAAAAGTGCGTGAAGCGTAACATCCCGCTCTACAATCTGATGCTACTTGTCTACATGCAGTTGTTGTGGCGTACGGCCGAAAGGTTGAGGGATGATAGACCCATACATCCAGAAATCATAGGAGCGAATTGATGCATTAGGAAACATCGGGTGGGAAATGTCATGGCGATCAGATTCTGAATGTGTATATGTTAACATTACACCGCTGAATGCATGTTGAACAGGTGGATGGCTTTACAGTAATTACAAGTACGTCACAATTAGTAATTACATATGGTAGCCGATCATTGGTCAGGATAAATATATTCACTTCGGTTTTTACTTTCTTGTTAACAGCCGCAAACAACAGCCTTGAATCACCACACCGTCACCGCCATGACTACCAAGCGCACCGAAGTCCTCCTAGGAGATGGTAACTACTACCATTGGGAGTTCAACATGAGAATGGCCCTCGCAAGAAAAGGGCTGCTGGGACACATTATGGGCGCGAAGGGCGAGAGCGAAATAACGGAGACGTGGCTCGTGAATGACGCCAAGGCATTGGGTATAATTGCCCAGGGCGTCGAGATACAACACCAGACCAAGATACGGTCTGCTACTCGTGCCTTGGAGGCATGGGGAACGCTTCGCGATTTCTACCATCGTTCCACTTTACACAACCGTGTCACGATGACACGGCGCCTTATGAGTTTAAGATGGAGAGTGGCACTCGCATGGTGGAACATCTGGACGCGTTCGATGAGCTGGTCGTGGGACTCCAGATGACGGGAGAGCCGGTGGATGAATCAAGACAGCTAGTGGTGCTTCTGAGCAGCTTGCCGGCGGAATATGAAATAAGATCTTCTATCGTGGAGAACGCCAAGGACATCACTCTGATCGAAGTCAAGGAGAAGCTGTTGAAGGAGTCAGACAAACTACAGAAGAAGGAAGCAAGTGAGAAAGCGTTTCGAGCCACAGACAATGATGGACGGATAAAGGGCAGACGAGGAAGTGGCCGCAAGATTTACGCGCCACGCAAGGGCGGCGGTTTTCGGGGAAAATGCTTCAATTGTGACCAGACTGGTCATATGAAGCGGGACTGCCCAGCTGCTGAGAACCGTTCCAGAAACCGTTATAGCGGTAATGATGCAGTGTTTGCTGTGGGGGATGAGAAATCAGTAAGCTGGCTGATCGACAGTGGTGCGACGTCACACATGACCCCTCACCGAAGTGACTTGATCGACTTCAAGCAACTTAAAGACGACATCAAGGTAACAATTGCAGATGGCAGAAAGTTACGCGTCGAAGGAGCTGGAACAGTGAAGCTTATCGGCTTAGATGGAAGACGCATATCGATGATGGAAGTGCTGCTTATCCCTGGACTTGACAGACGTCTACTGTCGGTGGGAAAGCTTGCCGAACGTGGACTAAGTGTGGAGTTTCAGCGTGCTTCGTGCATCATTTGGGACAAGAACGAAGCTTTGGCAACTGGGACAAGAAATGGGAAAGCTTACACACTGGATTGTCAGCAAGAGGAGGCACGATTGGTGCAATACTCGGGAGTTGATAGTCAGTGGGAGTTATGGCACGCTCGCATGGGACATCCAAGTGAGGACGTTTTAGTGAAAACTATGCGATCCACAGAAGGTATTCCTGCGCTAAACAAGGTATCAAGACCCTGTGTGGTGGATGCATGAAGGGCAAGCAGACGATCGAAGCCTTTCCAGGACGCTCCATGACAAAGACATCGCGTGTATTGGAGTTAGTTCACACAGACGTGATGGGACCCATGAAGACACTTTCAAAAGGAGGTGCTAAATACATTCTGACGTTTGTGGATGATTATTCACGATATGTGGTGGCTTACTTTCTGGCAAAGAAGAGTGAAGTTGCCGACAAGATCACGATGTTTAAAGCACTGCATGAGAATCAGTGGGGAACCCGTATCAAGTGCCTGCGTTCGGACAACGGAACGGAGTTTGTCAACAAGACAGTTACGAATTTATGTCAGCGGAACGGTATCATACATCAGCGTACAAAACCATACAGTCCCCAACAAAATGGTATTGCAGAACGAATGAACCGTACGATAATGGAAAAGGCACGGAGCATGCTACACTACAAGTGTGTTCCGACATGTTGGTGGGCAGAGGCAGTAAGCACTGCGGTGTACCTGATCAACCGCTCTCCTAATACAATGCACCCAAATAACACCCCATATGAACTGGGATTTAAGATGAAGCCACGGATGGATCATCTTAGGGTGTTTGGGTCTCATGGATATGCTCACGTTGATCAAGTGAAGAGGACGAAGCTCGAAGCCAAAAGCTTCAAGTGCATGTTCCTTGGTTATGCCGAAGACACCAAGGGATACCGAGTTTACGATTTGGAGAAAGACAAGATATCAGTATCACGGTCGGTGAAGCTGGACGAGCGTGAAGTGGGCGGCATTTATGAGACACACCCGCCCAAACAAATAAAAGTGATACACGTTACCAAAGACAACGATGAAAGTGCTGTGTCCGGGCCGACGGAACACCAACAAGATCAAGATGAACTTATGGAGGGTGAAGGAGAAGATGAAATTCCAGATGCTCCAATGAATGAAGAGGAGTCCGACACAAATGAGTCAAGGATCGAGATGCTTCGATTACCGACCTCTGTACACTCTGAGCTGACAGAGTACAGACCTCCTACACTGGATGCACAGGAAGATCGATTGGTATTTCGACCGCAAGTGGAACGTTCAAGGCGTACAAATGAACCAATGTTATTGCTGGAAAACGGATCAGATGCCGATGAAAGTCTGGGAGGAAGCGAAGGACCACCATCTTCAAAGCGTGCAAGGATTGATGAAGACGGCCTGATAGCTGAAGCTATTCTCGCTTACGCTGTGAGTGTTGGTGAAGAATCAGACTTGCCTACCACGTATGCGCAGGCAATGTCTAGTGACGAGGCAGAACAGTGGCGACAAGCGATGGACGCCGAATACAGTCGCATCACAAAAACAAAACACGGACACTCGTTCCACGAGAATCAATTGGACGTACGATTGGATGCCGCTGGGTTTTTGCTAAGAAGCGTGACCAGAATGGATGTGTTGTGCGCTACAAAGCACGATTGGTGGCTAAAGGTTTCAAGCAGAAATACGGCGTGGATTTCTTCGAGACTTACTCTCCAGTGGCCAACATGAACTCAATTCGAGTTGTACTCGCAGTGTGTGCGGTATTAGGCTACAAAATGGAACAGCTGGATGTCGACACCGCCTTTCTTAACAGTGTACTGTCGGATCGTGTTCACGTGGAAGTTCCAATTGGTGTTAAGGGAGCTCAAGGATTTGCGTGTCAGCTGAACAAAGCTATATATGGTCTCAAGCAAGCTGCAAGCGCTTGGAACAAGACGATCGACCACGTCTTCAAGAAGAACGATTTTGAAAGTTGTGGAGCGGATCAATGCGTCTACGTGAAGAAAGTGGAAGAAGGTTTTGTGTACGTATGTCTTTATGTCGATGATATGATCATTGCAGCCAAGACGAGCGACGAGATTCTAGAGGTCAAGGGGATGCTTAAAAGTGTTTTCAAGATGAAGGATCTCGGTATTGCGAAGTTCATCTTGGGCATGGAGATCGACCACGACATTACAGCTTCCACACTAATGATCAAGCAAACACGCTACATTAGCGACGTGGCTGAGCGATTTGGGCAGAAAAACGCCAAGAACGTCGACAATCCGTGTACGTCCGGTCTCAAGCTGTCAACATCACAGTCACCAAGTACAGAAGCTGAGCGTTCAGAGATGCGGTCAAGACCATACCGCTCACTAATTGGATGTCTGCTATATGTTACAACTTGCACTCGGCCGGACGTCGCATACATCGTGACACAACTGTCTCGATTTCTCGAAAAGCCGGGGTTACCACATTAGAACGCCGCAATTCGTGTATTGCGCTACTTAAATTCGACACGTCATCATGGGATCGTTAACCAAAGAGGGATTGGAAAGTTGATTGTTGAAGCTTTTTCGGATGCTGACTGGAGTAGCAACACCGATGACAGACGGTCTGTCTCAGATGTGCTGATCAACATTGGTAAAGCTCCGGTTGTTTTCAAGTCCAAGTATCAGAGAACAGTTGCACTAAGTTCCGCAGAAGCAGAGTATATGGCGCTCAGCTTGTGCACACAAGAAGTACTTTGGGCGCGCGCCATGCTCAAGGACATGGCTCAAGAACAAGTGGGAGGCACGCAAATATGGGAAGACAATCAAGGTGCGATAGCTTTGGCAAACAACGCGGGCTACCACGCACGTACAAAGCACGTGGACATCAGACATCACTTTATTCGGGAGAACGTTCAGCATGGATTACTCAAGATTGGCTACATTGATACGAAGAGTCAGCTTGCAGATATGCTAACCAAGGCGCTTGGAACCAAGATGCTGAAGTATCTGCGCGAAGCCTCCGGAATCAAGACCAAGTCAGCAACAAAGGACACACAGCATTAGCGGTGAGTGGGAATGTTAACATTACACCGCTGAATGCATGTTGAACAGGTGGATGGCTTTACAGTAATTACAAGTACGTCACAATTAGTAATTACATATGGTAGCCATTCATTGGTCAGGATAAATATATTCACTTCGGTTTTTACTTTCTTCTTACGTCACCCTACAGGGCGTCGTATTAACGCTTCCCTGTGCATTTATGATATGGGTATAGGTTATCGGCTCTTTGTGCTTGTTGAACATTCACTTTGACGTCAATGGTTTGCCGTCAACATAAATTGGATTAAACAAATGACTGGTGGTGAGCGGTCGCAATTGAGCTGGTCATCTATTTACTAAACTCTACTTAAAATGCCCAGTATGACAGATGCTGCGAATACAATAAATCGTATTTCGGTAGAGCAAATTACTCGAGATTGCTTCTGGAGTGAATTGCGAATAGGCAGAAAGTTTTGTATGCTTCTAAAAATTTATTAGATCAACTGTGACGGCGCATCTCATAAGCTCCTTTTTCTAAAATCATAATGTAGTACATCAGCCATCTCCTCGCCGTTCAGGGGTCACAAATCGCCGTTAGACATTCTCCGCGTAAGCGTAAAGTATCGGGAATCCGATTTTTTTGCGTAATTGTCGGGCATCGTCTAACAAATGAACTACTGATGATGTCTCGATCGAGCTAATACGATTGATATTTTTATTTTGTACACCTTGTTGTCGGAACAGATAAGGCATAAAGAAAGCAAACTTTACAAATTTTATTTTGTCTGGGCTAAATTGGTAATTTACTCAATGTCTTATTCGAGGCCAAATTTTCTCAAACCGGACGCACGCATAAATTTCAGCAAACTTTGAACAATCGGTAAAGCAGCAAAAGCTTACAATTATCGCTACAAAAGAAGTAGGGTTTATAGCCCTCTTCAACCTGACAACGGATATTACCTACTTCGAAATTACAAATAGCGACCCCAAGCTATCACTAATAATATGATAGAGACGCCCTACATTGCAAATCGTCAGCTTTTGTAATATTTTTATTTAAAAGTACACTTACTGCCCCGCTTGAAGAAAGACAAACAAAGCTTGGCGGTAACAATGTAGCGTCAAAACTTGTTTAACCTAAATCTAGCAGAAAAATGCGATAAGGCATATCACTTATCGTAACTATATTTTAATCGTGATATCTGCAGGCGCTTTTGCGGAAGAATGAAAATTTATTGTCCAAAAGATTCGAGCTACCCGCTCCTCGCGTTGCTAACCGAGAAAACTGTGCAGAGATGACAACTAAAGCATCGATGTGCGGTGTTCACATCCTTGTCTGAATACGTAGTAAAACCTTAGTAATACCTATAGGATTGGCTGATTTAATGACGCTACTTGAACAATAGCTTCCAACTATATCGTACTTGTGACGCTGCTCCATTTTTTTATACATTGGTGCTCTGCAGTTCCTTTTAAATCTATATAACCTCTTTCGTATTGCAAATTCTGATTAGGCTTTTGTCCTATAGTATTCTCATTTTAAGCTGCGCTCTTCCTGAGCACTCAGTGTTGCTTCATTTTGTTGTATTCAAACAGTGCGAAATCTAGTCTTGTATACTTTTGGTCGCATTTTGGCTTACATGTACGAATCATTTTCGAAAAAGGTTGGGGTGACGCCCTCCTTCCAAGCGCGGGGGCTAAATGCTCGCGCGCTTCGGGCAGGTGCTCTCGGCCATCTGCAGGTCTCTAACGAGTCTCACCCTCGACGCGACGGTCTCCAACACCAGGGCGCCACCTGGGCTCCTACCAAGTCATAGATAAACAAAATAATGGAAGACCCTCACGACCTCGGTGCTGGATGCACTGCCCGCCGAGCGAGACCCGACGTATGCGGACACCACTCTATGCCGTGGACTAGCCAGACTGAGCCTAGCACGTGCATAACTTGGCAATGCGATAACGTAATACATTACATTGCATGTACGATTCAATCAACTTTGTCAAAGATATTACTAACACGAGAGCGCTTTGCAAGCGTTAATTCGGATAAAATTAAACTGAAAATCGGCCCTAATCATACATTAAGCTGCAAAAAGTGACATATTTAACTGGAGCTTATTCGTAGCATTTTGCGGTGCTTAAAAGCGATTAAAGGTTCCTGTGGGCGCTGTTTATAATTACCGTGTGCGACGGTTGTCGATGAACTCCTATTCGAATTACGACTTGAGGTCGGGATATGAATACATTGTGCCATGCTTAGCTTGCTACATAACGTTATCTAGGTGATTAACTAGATCTGGTAATGATCATTTTGCTTTATGCTATCAATCTGTCATTTAGAGGACAGAAAGCATTGAGTATTTGGTCGTCGCTGGTAAGTAAGACAAATACTTTATTTCGTAGTTACTTGTTTGTATATATTGCGGAAAAATTACGTTGTATCAGCACAGCTCATGTACACACAGTCAAAGCTTATAACAAGAATCTTAATTTCAAGGCAATAAAACGATAGATGGTCAGAAGCGCAGAAAAATTTACAAATCAGTCGAGCGCCACAAATTTTGATTTTATAAAATTATTTACGCACATACTACACACTACCAAATTTTAAGCCTTTACAGTACCTGATACCGGTATATCAGGTGTAGATATACCTGATGGTTGTTCAGCTATCATTGCTTATCATCTCCGTGCGCGGTGCATATGACGTCGTTATCGCGGTTCTTGTCGCAGCCGGCGGCCAAACAGCTGCTGGATTTGACCAGGATCAGTATCAACATGCACCTGGATGTTACTTTACGGCATTCGTTGACACAGTGAAAGAAGTGTTGCAAAGTCGAGTTCTCCGAGAAAGTAATAACCTAAAGGACGACTTAACGCTCTCGGCGGCCAAAACTTTTTGGAGCTGACGCCCTCAGCTCCAGAAAGTTTTTTAAAAAAGGTGCAAACGTATCAACTTCTATCATAAATGCGGCTAACGCGTTGAGAACGGGGGGAGAAGCAAGTGCAATTGAAGTAGCTTCGAAGAAGTGAAACCAATTAAGAAGCACCAAACACCAGCACATCGTTTTTACGCCCAACAATGTGGCTTGACAAGTAGAGCGTACTCCGCCAGGTTTAGACAATTCTCTGGTCTCGGTGGCAAACGAAATATTATTAGTATCAAGAAAAAGACTGAAGACAAAACGTCCCACAGCCATCGTGAAAAACGCTGCAAGTTTTGTAAAGCAGCACGACTTCCGACTCGCGCCTTCAGAATCCTCCACGATTAACTCCAAAGTTCCTGATCGTCGACTTAACAACCAGCTGATCACCCAGAAGGTGCTACAACTCGACAAAATCGAACACGTTGATGAAAGTTTCTAGCGAGAGGATCTAGTAACAGTCGGTAAACTTATGCACTTGTTTGTGAAAATTGACGAATCTGCGGAACCCACGGCGGTGAATCACCACCATGAAAGTGCAATTAAAGCAGCTTCAAAGAGCTTAGACCAATTGAAAGGTAACACGACCCAAAGCATCGCCCCGACGTTGAACAAAAGGTTGTGCATGCCCCGTCGAATTTAAACAGATCACCGGTTTTCGTGGCCACGAATAGACCATCTTATTTGGCGCAAAGACTGAAGACGAAAAATACGACAGCCATCATAAAAGCGCTGCAAGGTATAAAACGCAGCACCTGACCAACCCGCGCCTTCAGGCCCTACCACGATGAGCGCTAAAACTTCTTACGGTCAAATTAACAATCAGCTGACATCTCAGAAGCCAATATAGCTTGATCAAAACAAGCACATTGGCGATGTAGAGAGTTTCTGGCTTCCCACGGCGGTAAACGTCAAAGCGTTCCAGAAGATTGGGTGGATGAAGTCGCAAAACGCCCCGATCCGTTCTTCAAAGATGTTGTAAATGAAGAGGGAAAAGTAGTTCACGCGGCGTTTCTCGAAATTGTTTACCTGCCGTTCCACCAGTACCCACAAGAGACGGCTATGATGCTTAGATTCGTCCAAAGGAGAAGACATTCTTGGCCAAGCGACGACGCAACTGTCGCAACATTCGTGCCTCTAGCAAAATACCAGAAGGGGGCACCACATCTACAAAAATTGCAAGGCCCGGATTTAAAATATTTGCTGGGGGATGGAAAGATGGCGCTGCCAAGGAATTTGGAGAATTTGCAGCTAAGTGCGAAGTTGGTCATCTTGTACGATTTATTCTTCAATTTTTTGTCACGAACGTAAGAATTTAATCGAAGACCTGCCTCGCAATTTTAATCCCTTAAGTTGGAGTTTTAGGCTTTCGACTTCAAACTAAGGCAACGACAATCATCAAATCATGGCTAAAACGCTACAGTTTCAATAAGCAACATTGGCGCTCTACTGTTGGACTTATAGCTACGACGGTGTGGGAGTTGCAGTCTGTGGAAGTTGCAAGTAATGTTATGATAAAGTAATCGGACTCTAATGATGGAAGGAGCACGACGTAATTACGATTCAATTATCCGTTAATAGCGAAGCTTTGAAAATAAGTATCTATTGCTTCGTCTTCGACCTCATGCATGATAAACAACTCTTTAGCAATTTATGGTCGCCAATCACTCCTTCCAATAATCTTACCCAGTCAAGACCTAACTTGATTACTATTACTATATATCCTTGTGTGTATATACTTACCGATATGCAACATCCCTTGTCTTTGCTTATTTGTTTATGAGACCAGAAAATTGAGCTCTAGCCACTTCGAGTTGCGGTTGTCGGGGCATCAGCAAGTTGAAAAAATCAATAGTAGTCAAAGATAGCAGGGTTTTAACTCTCAAGTGTCAGTCAAGTATCGGATTGACGCTTAAGAATGCACCATTATACCCAGAGCGATGATTGTTACGGTTATAAAGAGAGCACTCGAAATAAAATAAAGACGCTATCGCTATATATTTGCCGAATGATCATTTTACACAGTCGCGTAGATAGCTGCTTGCGATGTCGATTGTCGACTGCGGTTCGGAGTGCTTGTGGAGCGGACCAGCGAAAGAAGAATATTCGTTGTTAGAAGCAAATCGAGAAGTGATACTGAATAGAGAACACGTACGGGCTTTGATCTTGCTACTACCTAATTGGTAGCTCTCAGTTTTCTACTGCTATCAATTCCTATACTCTATCCGAATTTTAAAGATCTCAGGTGGTTTTCAACCAACAAGGTCTCTTGACCTTAAGTGATTATGGGCCGTTCGGACATAGAAGCGCCATGAAAAGTTCAAAGCGTTTCTGCTATCGAACGACCAATAATCTTGTTCTGTAAATGTGAAGCCATTGATAAACCAATGTACATGTAATTATAAGCACTGTAAGTTTTGGCGTGGTTTCCGCCACCAACTAGCCTGTCGGTGACGTCAGCTGCGTCACATGACGTCCCTTCGAGAAGATGCCTATTGAAGAAAAAAACTTTTTAAACTTTTTCTTAGAAAGTCTGGAAATCTTCTTTCAATTCTTTACGGGCTCCCCAGGGGCTAACTTCTAAATTTACCAACTTAATTTTGTACCGCTGCTGGCTCTGACGCACTGTCCTGTGATTCCATACGCCAGCATGATCTTTAACCTTCTGTCGACTCTTGAGGGACTTGCGTGATATTTTTTTCGGTGAAGTTGATAAGCTGGATGCAGCCTTAATCCTTTCGATAACACCGACTTATAGGAATATCGCGAAAAAAATTTCGGATCGAAAATGGGTCAATATATCTTGGAGCCATATTTTTGTCTGCGTGACGCACATCCAAATTATTGCCGTCCAAAAGAAACATGTCCCTATTTTTTTCATAAACTTTTGGTCTTCTCTTGCATAATCCTGTGCAACCTTTAAGTATCTTGACGTAGAAGATGAGTTTTCCATCTTGTAACATTTTAGATTTGATGCCATATTATTCGACATACAAAGAAGATATTGTAAGTCCCTGGTATTCCAATTACGCGTCGGATTACAGGTAATCTCCGCCAACTACCGTAGGTCATCCCAATCTGGATTGACGACACCTCGATTGGTCCTTTTCATTTGTCTCTTCGTATGCGGCCTAGAAATTTGTGCTGCGTCAAAAACAGCAGACATAATTGAATGCCGAAGCTTGGATGCTAAATTTTGGTGTCTATGTTAGACACGAAGGTCTTTGACATGCCATGCGTGATCTTTTATAAGGTAGCCAGCGACAAGTTGGGCTGCGTTATCACAGCTGCATGCCAATGCTTGGGTGTCTCAGTCAGACACATTGGTCTTCGGCGTGCTATGATCTTTCATGCAGTCTCATAAAGATCTCTGTAGTTGTTGCAGTAGCAACGGTTTTCTTCGTAGCAACGGCGTAGCACTTTGCATAGCGATCAACAGCACCGTAGCGGCATCGGAACATATTTGGTCAACGGTGGAGACACGATAAACGTCGACTCCTCAGCCTCATGGCACTTTAAAGACTAAAGGTTTTCGCGCAAATTAGTCTGCCTAGCATTGTCGCGCTAATACATGTCGCAAGTGTCGATTAGCGCAAAACGAAAATTAATATTTCGCCTAGTTGTTCCTTTGACACACGACTAGTGAAAATGTCAAATACATTTGGGTTGGTGGAGCAGCTTACGTGTTCGTCCGAGAGCTTCACCGCTTCTCGATGGCGTTCTATTGTTTTGTTGCGGAAATTGTCTCGAAGTGGTCGTGCAAATTGCACTAATTCTTTCCAAATCGCAAGACACAGACTTTTGTCTTAGAAGCATTCCATTATCCTATTTGTCTCGGGCACATGCGATTTTGCAATCTCTACCTAGTCGGGTCCATTAGACGCTTTTTTAACCGACTAAGTCTCCCAGGCGACAAAATATCATCCACGAAGAACTGACACTGTGACAACTTCGTTTTTTGTACTTCTCCACATTGCTTGAGTACACATTTAAGTAGTCTGCGTTGTCTTTACTAAAAAAGATTCTCATCACATTCATTAAATTCTGACAATACTTTTGGTTGAACGTACCGAAACTTTAGCCAAGTATTGTAGAAGTGACTAGATTTACAAATAGACATTTTGGAGTTGAAAAAGAAGTAAATAGAGTAGTCTCAGATAACCTGATAGTATTTCCAAGGTAGGTTCATGTACAAAGCCAATGAGTTTCGAATCTGACATCAAAGGTGTCTTCCTTACGCGGCATCAGTATCATTCGTTAGATTTGGATGACGTCAGTCGTTCACATTGCACCAGCCTACAGATTTTTTGACACGCATCAATTTGCGGAAAAGGCAGACGTACATGGTTGAATTATGCCGCGTAAAATCATCTTTCTGGTTCATTTTTTTAATGGTCTTGCGTTGCTTAGGAGTCTGACGCTCTTTCTTGACAGATAAAGGTTTGCCATCAGGCTTGAGCGAATTTCAGCTTATTATTTTTCGTATTGAACGTGTCTTGCTTGAAAGCTCCTTGTGAAAAAATGTGCCTGCATTCTTGCGCGGCGCTTAATACGCCAAATTGTTTTAAAGATATCCATATTGTCTATTCATAGAGCGCCTAGCTTTTTTGAAAACATGCTGGACGATGGCGAAAATGGCTTCAATGTCCAACAGCGCTGATGGGAGATCGAGGCGAGCTTTTACGTGACAAATAGCGTCAGGCAAAATGGTCACGAGCAGAGCAAATTCGGATATCCTCCGACACCTTTGTGTTATAACAGTATGTAGCTAGATGAACCTATCTATTTCTGGCTTAACGTAACCGTTCGTGGTTGTCGAGCTTCTAGTGTGCATATTTTGACCAGGATAAAGATTCAGCGTTCATCTGACAGTGACTTTATGGTATCCGTTGCTACAATTGAATAAATGCTGCGGATTTGGGTTTTCCATGTGAGCCGTAACCCAAACGATAACTTAGGAGTCTCAGCGAGCAATGAAGAGCGCACAACTTTAGTCATTTGACGAAGATAAAAAACGGAATTCATTATCACTATTGCTGATCTGATGAGAAGGAGGGTGTGACGCAGCCATCGTAACCGGCAATTTTGCCGGTAAAGACTTTCACGCCATATAATTATGTTATAACCTATTACATATGCTTTAATGGAGTCATAGGCCCTTTGAAGTAAAAGGATTAGAACCTTTGATTTTCCGCACCAGTATCCGTGAAAAAATTAGACGAATGCATAAATTCAGACGAGAAGCAGGGCCCAGATGTCATATAATCATTGAAGATCAAGAGAATTTATTGCTTAAAGCTTTTCCAGAATGTATAAGAATCCAGATGGAATAAAGAAGAATGGTAACCGACAGGAATGTAGCAGTAGATGGCTAAAAGCCACAAAGTAGGCTAAGAACCCGTGGTCACATTGTGAGAAGAGAGTCATTTTGTGATATTTAGTACGATTCACATCGAGGGAAGCAATTACTTTCAAAAAGTAGTCGTTTCAGCTTGAACTTTGCGCTCAGTAATTAAATAATCTGGGACCACGCTGGTATGGTACAGAAAGCTAAAAAGCTTTCAGTTGGTCTGTGAGCTAGTGTTTTTTTGCTTTTGGTGAAACGCTGTCACGCTACTGAAAGCACACCGAATAGATTTCGGTAAGCTATTCACTTGGCTTTGGTAGCTCTACATTTATTACAACCGAGCTGTTTCGGGTGGCTTTGTTGCATGTAAAAACAAAACCTCGTGGACCCACTAATCCGCTTAAAGACACCACTGAGTTCCTAGCGAGTCGTAACAAAGAGATCGACAAGCTTCGACAGAACTTGTTGTTAGCAACGTAGAAACAGCCGAAGTATTTTTAACTTATCCGAAACAAATTCCCGGATTGTGCTTGAAATTTAGTGCACGATATAAGTGAAAATAAATTGCACCGTATCCAGCAAGTTTAAGAGCTTTAGGAAGATTCATTAGACCACTATAAGCATTAATACAAAAAGCGTGGACTGTAAATCAAATTAATTAGATTTCTATCTTACTCTTGAGGTCCTCATAACGTTTGGTGGAATATATAAAGAGTGCTAGAAAGTCCAGCAAGTATGGTTCGCAAATGATTTCACGCGGCTGAGCTTTACCCTTCAGACCCAACATCTTAACAATAGATCAATACAAGCGCTCTCGACAACAACAAAAAATTACGGCTAACGACGCGGTCAAATCTGCACGTCGACTCCGCAAGATGGGGCAAGGTCAGTATTTAAGCGGATTCGACCGCTCAGGCTAATCAACCTGTCTGCAGCGACAATATAAGACACATTCTCCATGCAGCAACTACTGATGTATCTCTTTCAGCTTTAACAGCAAAATAGCCTAGATACAAGCTCAAATGCAAGCTCAAATGCAACAGACTAAGGAGCGCCTAAAATTTATCGTCCCATCAAGGGTTGAGCAGAAAAGAGAGATCCTCCTGGTAATGGAGAAAGGTTTGAAGAAGATACTGGGCTATGGATCCTTGCAACAGAGCGGACTACGCTAACAAGCGCCGCTTGATAAAAATATATTCGTCGGATTTTGTGACGCTTATCTCGAGCGACATAGAGGGACCGTACTAAATTGGTTCTATGCCTTTGAAGCCGACTACGAGCGCATGAACGCGCCAAAATCACAAGCAATGTTCAAAACTCAGCTGCGCACACGCTTAAAGCCTCAAGACTTCGAGTATGATCATTGAGAGTGGAGGCTTCACCTAAGACGAAGGAGAGTATCCATTATTACGTCTTTGGATTTCTAAAATCAAAGCGTTCTGAAAAGAGAAAGAACAAGAACAAATCTGCAACATGTAACAATTGTGGCGTTGTCGGCCACATATCGCCGCAAAGTATTTGTTTCTGTAAGGAAGCGAAGCACATTCTCAATCTTTAAAGACATTGGTCAAGAGAGACCCGCAACCGTCTTAATTGACAATTTATGTAGCCCTGACGGTATATTAAAAAACTTAGTGAAGCGACTTGAGCTCGAAGTGACCAAGGGTGAGATGATGCAAGTCGATCGTGGTTACGATAAGGTTTATCACCACACCCGACGAGTTGTGCAGATGAATGTGCAGATACCTAATTTCCTCGGGTGCGCTCCAAGTCATGCCTGCTATCAAGAATTAAGATGCTATCGATGCCATTATGTGGCTTCATGAGCAAAAGCAAGATTAGCCCGCACAATCAATGTCCACCCAAATGACCTAAACATGCAAAGCTATCAAAATTCAGAGCCACAATTTTTTTTACGATCGGCAACAAGGCCACCATGACCGTCTAGGAATGGTGCAAGTAATTGCTTTCCGCCAGTTTCAGAGAATGTTGAGTACATTACAGCTGTCCATCTCTCCAACCCGCATGCTCGCGAGAAGGCTAAGCGCTACAGAACTCAAGGAAGGAAGCGCTTCAGGACTATACGGCGTTTGAAGCGCTAGACAAGTATGCGGACATATTCTTCTGCAGAAAGCTTCTTGGTGGAACACGATCAACACAGAAAAAAGTAATCTTCAACTTTCAATTGGGCCTGTTATCGAGACGATGTCCGTCAAACAATGGCGTCAGGGACCTGAATAGCGCAGGACATTCCAAAAGAGGACTAAAGTGAAAGTTAAAGTAGTAAATTTCGACCAAGTACGTTTGCCTTATCGGTACCAACCTTGTGTGTCAAAAAGCCGGTAGGCTAGCGTATTATCGTCAGCTTAATCCAGAGACAATCTTGCCGACGAGACCGATGCCGCGTGAAATAGACTACCCACCTACTAACTTTCCAATCACAATAATTGCCCAAAATTGCCTCCTAAAAACGTTATCTCGTCACCAAATACGACCACTATCACTGCCAATAGTGACACCGCAAACGGCTTTTTCGTCTGCAGAATCGGCTATCTTTCTCGGCCCTTTCTTCAGGCGTCGTCATTGCAAAGCCCTACTTTTTAACTTTTTTAATGTCCACCATGTCTGTCTTACGACAAAGTTTTTCACTTCAATGTGAGCAGCCCACGATCGTAGAACGCATTGCACCGTCGACTAAAAACCGCAAAGAAATCGGATTTTATCTACATTACCGTGCTGTGATGCTTAAGGTTTGTCATTTCTCTTTATCAACGACGTAGGGTCTAATGCTCGCAGCTGCTCCTCCTATCTTACAATCTATTTTTGTATATATATATACTAATCGTTGATCAAGGTTTTGTCGATTAAGTCACTAGGCTTTGTCGTCCCGTAGCTGATCGCGTGGCAATAATAGCGATGCTGTTGTGGTGACTCGCTAGTTTAGATTGAGATAAGGATCACTGTGGGCACGATGCATTGCGAAAGCTAGTCGACAAACACTTGAGGATTCAAAATGCTGATATTCTTTACTACAATCCCCATAAAGTGGTCTGTTGCCTTAAATTTAGGTAGTATAGACAAGAAATGTTGCATTTCTATATATATGAAGATCTGAGACGGCTTGGAAGTAAAGCAGGGTTTGTCTTAAATGCGTAGAATTAATTGTGTAGGTATACGTCCGGTCTAAGGCTGCTTTAGATTAACGGAAGAGGAAGAAGCGGTCATAAATCGCATTTGTAATATTTTTCGCAGGAGATCGGCAAAGGTAGTGCGACGAAGCAGACACTATTTCATTCCAATGCATTGCAAACAATAATTGTCTGAATCCCACAAAGTATCTACTTTGTGTTTCGTATATCACAAAACTTTTTTCTTTTACTATATCACCTGTAAAGTCTACCGACTAAGTATCGTCCAAACATTGTGGCTGCTTCGGGTATAATGAAGGAACGCCGATGTTACCTGTCGAGGCTTTAACAATTCCATTCTTGGGAATGCAGAATCATATTCGTCTGAAAGGCTTGTTTTAGGGAGGCATATCATCGACTAATATGATCGTACATGGTTACCAATTTTACGACATGAGCTCCTACGAATTCTCCAAAATGCTAAGTTTACCAGATTGTCGATCTTTACCAAAGCTGGATCGAGTCGAAACAACGATACAATTATCTAGTCTAAAAATGCTAGGTAATTGTATCGTTGTTTCGACTTGATCCAGCTTTCCGCCGGACTTGTCTAAGCATCACAGCTGTCTTATGTGAGCGCTATCCGCATGGACTCGAGAAACGCTGCGTAGATATCTTTCACCTCTTTCACTTAATTTATCTTTTAAAGCGTGTGGCCTTGCACAAATTTGTTCGTCCGAGCTTTGGAAACGCTTTAATAATTTATTGCAGTAATATGCGCAAAGTTGTCACATCCATCGAACAAGTGCGTATTATCTTCAACTAATACAAGTTCTCTTCCTGTAAAGGTTTCACATAGTCAAAATATTAATTTTCGTCGAATTGATACGCCGCAGCTGATAATTAAGCCAACCATTAATGGGAAGGCCTGAAGGTACAAGTCAGTAGTCATGCTGCGTTTCAAACCTTGCGGCGTGTTTCGTAGTGGCTGTCGGACTATTCGTCTCCAGTCTTTCCGCCTATACTTATGGTATTTTTTTTGCTGTTGGCTGCAGAGATGTGTGGCATACACTACTTGTCTAATCACATTGTTTGACATCAGGGCTTTACGCTTGCGCTGCCTAATTGATTAAATATTTCAAATCTGCTTTAATCGCACTTCTGTAACACAGTCGCCAAGGGACTTTCTTGCAGGCCATTTTTGGAAGAGTCTGGGCGGCGAGCGGGGCAAAGTCGGTTGAGGAGAGGAGTGTTCATTGCTTAGAGCTAATTAAGAAGTGAGATTATCTTGAGAACTTTGACGGGCTCTTGTCTTGATGCAAAAAAATGGTGGCTCTTAGTCATCTGCTGCTACCAACTTAAAGGCTACCGTACTTCTTTGCCTCATCTGGCTCTTTAAACATCTTGCATTAGTTTCAATCAATTAGGTCTCTTGGCTTCTAAGGATTATTCTAAACCCTGCTTCTGGTCTAAATTGTGTAATCGCCTATTCTTGTGAATAGTATCGATGCATATGTTTTATAAAAAATGATGCACATAGTTGGCGTAATGATCTTAACCGGCAAATTTGCCGATTACAAGACGCAAAAAATTGCTTATTTAAACATGTTAACTTGTTTTATTTCAAAAAAATTGATATATCTTTAAACTAATGCACCATTAATTACGTCACATGACCTAGTTCAAGACGATGCCGATTTTCAAGACAGGGTTTACCTTTTTCTTCAGTAGAGATTGTTGAGTCTGGAAATCTGCTTTGGATTCTTCATATTTCTTAGTAGCTCCCCTCTAGGTTTTTGAAGTCACCAAACTTTGTACCGTAGGATTTCCTTGTACTTGCGGAGTAAACAATGGCTTTAATGAATTGTCCCTTGGAGCCGTAGGCCAACATACCGTATTATCCTTGTGCCAACGCTTGGAGGCCATGCGGTACGGCTTCAACAGTGAAGTTTGGAACACTGGATGCAGCTATAGCCTCATTTAACGATCCAAACTAATAGATATTGCAATACTTTCGTCTCGATTGGGAATGATTTAATATAACGCCAGCATGGAAATCTTGAACAAGTCTATTATTGTCGTAATAGTACTTCTTGCGCTCTTGTGCTTCTTTCATCCGGTCTTGTGTAACTTAAAGTAACGATTTTGGACGTAGCAGAAACTTTTGTGCTGATTACTCCAACTTGCGAATTTTTGGATATGATACCTCGTCATCCGGCGTATTGGAAACATACCTTCGATCCGCTTCGGATTGTGACATTTTAATCAAAAGTGATACGTCAAATATTGGCTATCTCAGCCAAATGCATATAGTCATCCCAATCATTCAGTCCTGGGTTTAAAACCCCTCGGAATTAACCTTCAAATAAATGGCTAATCATTTCTGTTTGTCCATCAGTAAGTGACCAAAAGCCGTCAAGTTGTGTTGTGTTCTCCACAGCAGACACGATTGCTTGTTAAAGCTTAGATGCAAACTTGATTCTCGGTTGGACACAATGGCCTTTTGTATGTCATAAACCTTTATATATTTATCAAGAAAAGAACTTTGTGATTTCTGCTGTATAGTCCGTTGTCTTCGTAGCGATGAGCATGACCCATTTTGTCAAGCGATCAACAATCACCATGACGGTATTAATACCACTTTTGTTCGCCGGTAAAGACATGAAGAGATCCACCGAAAGGTTGACCCATCTGCCATTTCGCATATCCAAGGATAAAAATGATTAGGGCGGTTTAGTCTGCCTAGCCTTCCTACGCAGATACATTTCGCATGTGTTGACATAGCGTTGGGTGTACTTCGTAACGTTTGGCCAATTGTACTCTTGACGCACGCCAGGTATGTCTTGTAAAATCCTAGGTGGTCTGTCGATATACAATATTGATAATGTATAGTCGAAAGTCGTATCTTTGTCTGTTTGATGATACAAAATTCCATTTTGCAATGAGTATTTGATTACATCATTTCTTATTATGAGATACTGTAGGATTGTATTCCACGCATACATTGTCTTTGCTAACTTTACAACTGTTCTTTCGCGTCCAATACCTTTGTGATTCGTGTGGGCCTTGAATCATCGAACGAGAAGATACACCCGTCATATTCTTTGCGAGCATCTCTTGCTCACGAAAAGGCTAGTCTCGCTCGGCAAGCTTCATCTTCCGATCAGTAAAAGCAATCAGATGGATTATTTCTCCCTTCTTTAAGGTGCCCGACCATATACCAAATGGTTTCGAAAACTTTAGAAGCCTAAGAACGGGTAGAAGCGTCAAGTGACGCTTGAATTCGGTAAAGCAGCATAATCGTCCGAGAGCTCGATCGCTTATAGGGAATATTGTTTAATACTGTCGAGGAGTGGTCCTCCAAGTTTCGCAAATTTCTTGAAAAATCTTAAGCTATAAATTATAGTGCTTAAGAACCACTCAATTTGCCTCTTTGGCTTGGACACAGGCCATTCTGCGATGATCGCAACCTTGTCGGGTCCATTTGGACGCCTTATCATCCATCAAAGTCTCATAGGCATGGTATCTCGTCCACACAAAATTGACACTTTGATAAATTGGAGTAAAGTTTCAACTCTTTACACCGTCAAAGTACACGGTCTAAATCCGTAACGTAGTCTGCGACATCTTCACTTTGCGCGAACACGTGAATCTTGGTAAAGTAAATTTTAATCACATCTCTCAAATCTCGAAAGATTTGCTGAAAAAGCCGATTGATTGTATGCGGACTTCCGCTGGGAGTGAACAGATACTCAAATAGACCATCTGTGGTCGAAAAAGCGATTAATGGACCATCCAACTCACGCGATTTGACCAGATTGTACAACCAAAGTAGGTAATTGCACGAAAAACAAAGTTTACTTCATGTCAATATTTTAGATCAAGCCACAAACAAGGTGTCACAATATTTTCATGCTTGAAGAGATAACATTAGAAGAGAAACGAGATATGCCTATATTTCTTTGTCCAAAAATCTAGAGACGATTGTATAAAGATTGTAATAGCTTCGCATTTTTCCACGATATGATATAAGGAAAATAGCGCTGGCAAATGAGACAAAAGTAAAGACCCTTCTGAATTTGTGCGGAATATTAAATATGAAAACGAGAACACCGCACGTGTTATCTGCATCTTTGCACATTTCCTTTGGCTGAGCTTCTGTCAAACAATTAAGACATGTGCATTTACGGGCTAGGAGTGCCAGCTGTTAACGATTTCGCCCGACTCATCTCATCTCTTCTGCTAGAGTCTTGTTATTCATTGCATCGGGTACTACTATAGCCACCAAGATTTTTTTTAAGTCTTACAGTACTTTCTTTTAGCGAGGCACTAATGGTACATTTACCAAGAGAGATTTACAAAAGCTGATGTGTGAATGCTCAGAC
Source organism: Plasmopara viticola (assembly GCA_001695595.3). Taxonomy (NCBI): domain Eukaryota; phylum Oomycota; class Peronosporomycetes; order Peronosporales; family Peronosporaceae; genus Plasmopara; species Plasmopara viticola. Next base: position 9,848 of record MBPM02000045.1, on the reverse strand, counting down.
CTGAGATCTGCAAACTAGTTGATTGATCTTGGAGGGTTGTTTATTGATTGCTTAGAATTTGCACGAGATTTTTGCATGCCTTCAGTTAAAAAAAATTGGCCACGAAGAGGACACTAAGCGCAATATTGAGCAATTCTACAAAGAACGCATTTGTCCAATCTGCCCAATTCAAAGCGCATTTATATGAAGCAACCACTTACATTATACCAGCTCGATCGAGGGTAGATCATCTGTAAACGACTTTCGGCTATCTCGCGAAAAAATGTTACAGTTTTATTACGTACTTACTTTTACGCAGACTCGGTTAGGCTGGTCTCTTCTGGGGATGAGGTGATCGCACATGCACAACAGTTTTGTGTAATACTTTTCAAGAATTAATTAGGACTTATACTATTCTTTTTGCTCTAATATTTTTTTAAGCATATCAGCAACATTTTTTCTGTTCGCAACTAAATTTTATGAGCAACCACAAAAGCAATACTGTAACAAATTGCAGCCACAAAATATGTCATACTGAGCCATCAAGGGAGCTGGCAATGTGCCGGTTTGATTGTGACCACTGACCACCTGTCATTTGCTCAAGGCTTTGACGGCAAATTGTCTGCGTACAATTTAATATTAAACAAGAACAAAAAGCCGATTGCCCAGACCATATCATAACAACATAATATAAAACGTTGTATATAGCTACATGGAAATATGGTATGTGGATTTCACCTTATATACATCCTAGAATCCACTGATTGATGGTATAACTTTACTCCAGAAGATTGCACAGCAATGAACGGCGGAAGTCGTAAGGCAGGGCGATCGCGTAGTTGTAACAGAAAAAGTAAGCTCATGGGCACGCTCTTAACTATGCGTGAGCAAATAAGCTTACCCTAAACATTAAACGCGCACTTGTAGAAACAGCGATTAACACTAAAATAACACTACAAAATCGGCGTCATATATATTTCGATACGTCACTTAAACTTCATTTTATAGTTCAAAGATACGCGCATTTTAATAATGTGCTCTTCCAACCATTTCGTGCCAAAGGTGGCATTTTTGTACACAATGATTAATCAAAGTATTGTCATTTTCATCGCGTATCCATAATACGTACTCAAAAAGATGCAGACAACTCTCTTTTTCCTTTGAATTGCAATTTTTTTGTTTCTTCCTTCTTTAGCAGCTTTAAACTTGGCTGTCGGCGCTTCCAAAACCCGTCCCTTGAATAATTTCTGTCGCTTTGCCTTATTTAAGCACGAAAAAAACTGTGGAATCGCCTTTTATGCAATTTTGGTCGTTACGAGGCTTCTACATCGATTTGTTGCTATAAAAATCAAATAATCAAATACCTCTGATCTAGGTTCTTGCACCACGACAAAATGTTGAGCCACTTGGGTCTCCTGTTCATTAATACAACATTGCCGAGATTCAATAATATTTATTTTCTAATGCAACACTGCGACACAGCTTTTCAGACAGACTTCGCTTCCAATCTCGCTGTATTTTATCTGCACGCTGCGTGACCTGCTTTTTGCAAATCTCGAATTGAACTCTATTAGAACGACTTGCTTAAATTTCAGCCATCGTCGTCATCGCAATGTCCTCCGCGTCATCTGCAATGTCCACCATATCTATCTTACGACAAAGTTCCTCACTACGATACGATCAGCCCGCGATGGTACAATGCATGGCATCGTCGACCAAATATCGCGACAAGATTTGTTTTTAACTTCATACCCGTGCGGCAATGCTAAAGTGTCAATCGTTTCTACGTAGAGTCCAATGCTCGCAGCCATTCTCTCATCGCCTTTTTTGTTTATGCCCTCACCGTTTGGTCAACGTTTTGTCGCTCGAGCTGTCGTGTCGTAGCTGATCGATCGAGAGCGCTGTTGTGCATTCGCTGTTTTGAAACGCGATTGTCATTGCTGACGGCGTGATGCATTCTTGAGCGTCAAGTCGATACTGGATATTAAAATTGATAATGTCTTAAAAACGACCAATCCTATAAAGTTGTTGTAACCATGGCAACCGGCTCTTGGTTGCCATGGTCGAGAAGTAAAGACAAGAGTTGTTGCATTTTGGTTGCAAAGGAGATCTCAAAAAGTCTTGTGTTGTCCGGGTTTTCTTTTAGTTTTCGTCATCGTTAAGACCGACATACAATGATACGAAGTAGAATCCCATAAATTGCCAAAAGCAATGCTATACGCGGAACGCCGACAAAGGAAATAAAACGAACTTTTTTTTAAATGTCTAACAAGCAATGGCTATCTGATTAGCACGAAGGCTCTACATCGTGCTCTATTAATAAAAAAAATCGTTCACTTTTGAAGTATTACCTGTGAAAGTTCCCCGACTGACGATAGTATCTGTATCGACCTCCGTGGTTGCTCTACCCATAGTGAAGCACCAATTTGCCTATTGAAGCTGTAACTATCAAGTCATGGAGACGAGAAATGTGGTGATTACTGCTACCACTGTTTGTAATTACAAGGCTCGAATCCAAATTCTATACCAAGATTCGGATGAGAGGTCTTTGACTAAATATTTATGGTCGTGGCAAAATTTGTAGAATAAATAGTAATGGTGACCAACCCTCCATTTTAGGCCTCTTGCAAATTCTTGCAAATTTTTGGCAACATCATATCTCCATCCCCAGCAACTTCGTCAAATCCGATTTTCAGAAATATCTGTAATTGCTCTAGGCTTTCATCTCTTGCGATACACGCATAAGGTTGCGATGGCTAAAGCGTTCTTCGGACCCAAATTAAGTTCCTATCGAGCTGAATTAAACATCGTAGCTGCCTCTCTCAAATACTGGTGGAATTACCGTTTAAAGATCTCGATAAACGCTTCTTGAACTATTTTCACCTCGTTAATTATTACGGCTTCTTTTTGCGGTTTGGGACCGAGCGCGGGATCATCCGTCCAATCTAAAGGTTCCCTTCTGACATATCACCGCCTAAAAATGCGCAGATTGATTATTGTTTCGCTCAAGTGCAAAGAGTGCTCGACTGTTTACAATTTTTCATTCCGTAATTTTTCCGCATCGTCAACGTATTTGTCTTATCGAGATGTAACGCCCATGTGTGATCAGCAGGTTGTTCAGTCGACGATTTAAATCTTCGGCGCTAATCGCGGAGGGGCCTGAATGTGTAAGTCGGGAGTCGTGTTGTACCAAAGACCTTGCAGCATTTCTCATAAAGGCTGTCAACGGCATGGTTTATCGCTTGCCACTACTAACACAGGAGATTTGTTTGCTTCGGGTGGAGCATGAATTGTTTGGTCAACATCAATGTCAGGTATTGGGGTAACGCGCGCCGGTGTGTGTTGCTTTCCAATTGATTCATATTTTTTTAGCTGCATCAATCGCACTTGCTTCTGGATCATTTTCTGCCGTGGGGTGCACAGATTTGTCAGATTTTTCGAACAAGTGCGAAAGTTGATCGACCGATTAAAGGGCTCACCTCACTTAAGCTTTCTAGATTGTCATAAGGGTTTTTCTTGTCGAGCTGCAACGTCGTTTGTGTAATCAGCTTGAAGTTAAGGCGACCAACGGAAGCTTCAGGGTTAGAAGTGAAAGTTTTTGAAGGCGCGGATCGGTAGTCGCTCTGCTTTGCAAATCTTGCAGCGTGCTCCATGGCTGTCGGACGTTTTTTCTTAGCTCTATTTGCCAATAAAAATGGTTTAACGTTTGCCACCGACACCGGAGGTTTGTCTAAATTTGGCCGATTGCGCACTACTTGTTCATCTACATTGTTTGGCGGCAGAAAAATGCGCTTGTACCCATTGCTTTTCATTAGAAACAAGTCCAACGAATTCGCTTAAAGTCGCTTGTTTCTTGACGATTTTACGCTTTTTCTATGATATTTCTTGAACAAGTGCAAATGGTCTTTATTTATTGCTTATTCTTCTTGCCATAAACTTTCTACGTTCCCAACGTTTCCACGTCTGTCGAACTATAATGGCTTTTATGTGATCAGCTAGTTGTTGAGTCGACCATTGCAAGGTCGGCATCCATCGTAGAAGGTCTGAAGGCGCGGATCGGTAGTCGTCCTGCCTCGCAAACCCTGTTTCTTTATTATTGCTGGCTGTCGGACGTCCCCTTTACCGTCTTCTCGCCGATACGAATGGCTTATTGTTTCTTATAGACAACAGATCTTTGTTCAAATCTCGCATAGTACGCATTACGTGTCTAGCCATTATGTTTGGCGTCGAAGCATCGGGCTGGTGCTTATTGCTTCTTGGATGATTCACGTTCCAAGAAGCTGCTTCAATTTCACTTGCTTTTCCCTCCGTATTTATCGCATTGGCCGCAATCATGATTGGAATTGAAGCTTCAATTTCGTCAAAAAAATGTTTCGAGCTACGCTCTTCATCACCCGCCGAGATTGCTAAGCCGTCCTTTAGACTACATAGGATGCCATCGTCGAAAAAATCACCGATATTGGGACAAGAGGAAGGAGTTAAGCCAAAGCCGATTACCCGCGGTGGTGGTCGACATTACCTTTACAAGAGGCGAGGGTATGTGTCTCTTTTCCCTTCGTATAATGACGCAAGTCACCATCTTATTAGAGGTTTCCTCACTTTCCAAATAATGTGCTTGACGAGGAAGAAAAAGACTTTTTCAGACAAGTACTACTCAGCTGGTGGAGGCCAAGACATCCAGCAGTACGCTCATCAGCTTTGTATGCCGTGAGGACCACTCCTTTCGTAGCATATATAGGCATCACTTTGCTCACAAGCAATTTTTGTTTCAGCACATATACATGCTATTAGCACTAGATCCACAAAAGAATTTTGCTTGGCGCCTTAAGAAGCCTGGAGACAAATGCCTTTATCGATCCTGCCTAGATTTTTTTGCTGTGACTTGACCCTTTAATATCTTGAGTAAAAAATGAACTCGATCGGCCGTGCACACATAAGCACCACAGTCGGATCGAGTATATCTTATCAGAATTGGCAAGTTTTTTATTTTTCAGATTCGCTATAACTACTTTCATCGCACAACATCAAAGTTTACTTTTTCCCTCTGTCTTATGTTTGTACCATCATACGCCGTATAGCCACCTGTTCTCGCCGTACTAGCTCGAGCGTGGGGAGGCTTGGAGCTATGCGGATCGTGATACGTTTAATATGCCTCACACAGAAAAACAAGTTTCTTTGGCATCGTCATAAAAGGGTTTAACAATGAACAATGACCCGAACATTAGAGATTTGATGGAACGCTGCCTTACCTAGCCTTGAATTATTAAATTCATTGCAAGTTTTCTAAATCTGTGGCAACAGACGCCATAAAGTCATCGTAAAATGTTTGTTGAAGCTCATAGTGGTCAGACCAGTAGTTGTTAGGCCGCCGTCTGATCAAATTTTGTTACCGATTTGTCACTTAAGATTTATTTTGGTGTATAGCCAAGTGAGCCTGTCTATCACAATGTATCCGTTCGTGGCCATCGTGCGGCCGGCAGTCAAATAGCTGATAAATTGACTAGGGTGGAGGTTTAACAAGCACATTGCAATCAAATCATGGCGTCTGCTGGCACAAATAAAAAAAAAGGTGTGGCCAAGAACTTTCGTGATCGGATTTTTGAGCCAAGTATGAGTATTCTTTGATTCATCGCCTCGATGAGGATAGATTTTCGCTTTAAATGAGGTCAAAGCGCTCAATATCTGAGACAGAATGCTTAGACGAGTCATATAAAAGTGTTGTAGATATTGGTGACAATAAGGAGTGCGACGCTAAGCATTCTATGAACTCGTAGTCACCCCTAGAAAATTCGCTTGACCAGTTTTTACAACAAACATTCGGTATGGTCCATGCGATCACGTTTACTTGCGACTTTAAGCAGCATCTTTCGACAAAAGTGATAGATATTTAAATTCGGAAGCTTTCATTTGGGTCATCGTCTAAGTTCTTGCCTTGGTAGACGGCAAGGAGTCGCTGAAAGTGAAGATCAATGGCGACCGCACAAGCGAGCTAGCATCCGAACATATCGACCGCAGTCCAGTACGCGTGTTGGTGCTGCAAAATGTGCTCCAGGACAGTGCGAAAAAGAAAGACCGCGCTCTCTTTAGCAATATATGATTAGAAGATGTTTAATTAATGCTGACAAATCGCCAAAAGTATGGATGCTACTAAAATTTATGTGTCGTATTTAATATGAAAGCGCGAGCACCAAGTCTCTGCATCATTGCATAACCAGATTTTTGCAAGTAATGTAGCCATGCGCATATACCGAATCAAAGTGCCGCTGTTTATGATCCCGCACGAAAGGTGCAGCTTTATCTCATCTACTCCTCAAGAATTTTGTTATATTCAGCATCAGAGCTGTATATTTGTATCGAGGGAGCCGCTACCCAGCTTCTTAGCTGATTAGCCCCCCGCACTCCTTAATGCAATGCCCCTAAGCTATAATAATGATCTAAGATTGGCTGGAGCGAACACCATTGAAATTAAATGTTCTGTAGATTATAGAACATTCGCAATGCAAAAAAATCTCACACGTGTGAAATTGATAACGATAGCAACAGAGGGATCGTTGTCAAGAAGCGGATTAACATAATTTGGCATGAACGAGCAATCAATTGAACACTAGGAGACCGAATAAGACAAAACTCAACAAACGACTTTACGATTTCTGCGGGCGATTTTTATCGCCCGCCTTTACCCAAACAGTCTCTTGACGAAGTTAAAGATCTAGGTCGAATATCATTGCGAATAACGTGATGACAAAGGAGGAAGAAACAAGCGCAATACATACCGAAAAACTTGAATCCCTAAAAGCGCACGGCCCCGATGTCCAATAATGTGGTTGATTAAACACTGCATGTTCCGCCAAATCCAGATAGAATTTCGGTGGTAGTGACAAGCAAAAAAAACACTAATTTCGGCGAAAAGTCTTACGACGAAACGTCCGACAGCCTTTAGTTTTTGGAAAAAGCTGCTAGACATGTAACGTTACACGGCTACGCACCCGCCCTTTCAGATCTTCAAGGTATAGCATCGAAGCTTCTAATTGTCGATATAACAACAAGGTGATCATTTAGTGGACGCACAACAAGAACAAACACGTTGACGATGTAAAACGTTACGGGACGAGGAATAACATACAGTCGATCAGCTTTTGTACTTGTTCGACCTAACAGCACTGTGCATCCCGCGGCGGCGAATTGTCAAAGTATTCCAAACATTTGATAACAGAATTTGCGCATGGCCCCCACACGCTTAAAGATGGATCAGATAAAGGGGTAGAAGAGGTCCGTGCGGTCCTTCTCAAGGCCTTTGACCTGCCATTCCGCCAGAATCCACAAGAGACAGCTTTAATAATTAGAATACTCCGATGGGCAAAACATTGTGTTCCATAAAGCGTCATAAATTTCGCAGCATTCCGGATTTAAAAAAAAAACTTGAGCCTGACAAATTGCCAGACATAGCTGAGGTCAGATTTTAATGAAATTACTAAGGGTTATGGTGATGTCAAATGGTAAGGGAATTTAGATTGTATAAGTATTGAATTGTATTACGTTTTCGCGTTGCCAAGTTATGCACGTGCTAGGCTCAGTCTGGCTAGTCCACGGCATAGAGTGGTGTCCGCATACGTCGGGTCTCGTTCGGCGGGCAGTGCAGCCAGCACCGAGGTCGTGAGGGTCTTCCATTATTTTGTTTATCTATGACTTGGGAAGAGCCCAGGTGGCGCCCTGGGTTGGAGACCGTCGCGTCGAGGGTGAGACTCGTTGGAGACCTGCAGATGCCCGAGAGCACCTGCCCTAATTGCGCGAGCATTTAGCCACCGCGCTTGGAAGGAGGGCGTCACCCCAACCATTTCCGAAGAGAAACGAAACTATCGCTCCTTTTTTTGCGACATCGGCGTGCTCGATGAATCAACATGAAAAGCCCCAAATTACCGGCATATTAATGACTAGGGTTCGGTATGTGGTTTCGCGCCGGAAATTGCCATCAATTTGATCCGGATTGCGTGCAGCGCGCGGCGCGACGCACTCCCTCTTCCGACTCAGCAACAGCGGACAAGCCGCTCAGCGCGATGGCGCCGCCCAGCTGTACTTACAAGAATGGGCGGTGCCCCGTGTGTGGCGAGTGCAAGCGCTGCGGATGCGACCACGACGGCGTCCCTGTAGCTGTCAAGATGACGCGGAAGAGAGGCCACCACGGCCCATCGAAGAACGTCCCCGAGGTCAAGTGCCCAAGACGCTCGAGTGTCGACTACGTGGATGGCAGCCTCTTTAAGTCACCACTCAAGCTCAAGCCAATCCCTGCCCAAAAAGGAAAGTACTCCTTGCCAGTACCGCTTCCTGAGCCCACACCCATATTCACGTCTCTTGAAAAACCTGGCGATGTTTTTAGGCTTCTTTGTGGCTCTCCAGAAACCTTCGAATCCTGGTGTGGGCACACAGCCAAAGCTGAGACTCGCGAGGATCCACCACCTTGGATCGGTGAGCTTGACACGTCCAAGCGATTGGTCATCAGGACCGCAGCTCGCGCTGCAAAAGAAATCTGCGTGGCGCTGTGTGGGGGCAAGGATGAAGCAGGAGGTGCATTATGGAGGCGGATCACGTCTACTGGTGTGGCTTGCGGCGACCGATGGGGCGATGCCCAGGTCACACTTCTCGAGACAATTGCGCGGTGCTATCAATTGGCCGAGAAAGGATCCACGGAGAAGCGAGTCCTGCGGGCGTGTCTTTCCTGTGCAATACGCGATACGATTCTTCAGCTTCGCGAGATTGTGCCAATACTGACGTTGGCCCCAAGGTCGTTTACAAGAGCTCAACAAGATCTCGAGAAGCTCACCAGTGGCCTCAGTCTTGGCCGAACACTTCGGACCGTCCAGTGCGCCTTCCCCCAAGCATCGTCGATGCAGTACTCGCCTCCATATTCTGCCCGGACAAGGTGTCATTTCTTTCGTGGGGTTGAAGAAGGTTCGAGTAAATGGCGTGGTAGTGGTTTTACCTGCTATCATGCGCAGACGCAAACGAGCATCGTTGCTCGAATCTTACCAACACGAGTTAATGACCAGCCATCCCAAAGATGGAACTGTCTCGGTCTCCACATTTTATCGCATCGCCAGTGCTGTGACTGCTGGTGACGCTTAAGAACGAAGAGCCGTCGATTATGTCGTTGGGTTTTTGGTAAATGACGAGTTCGACGTTCTCAAGTACGTGGTTGAGCGAACGATCACTGATCCTTCAGTGAAGGAGAAGTTTCTCGTTGAGATGGAGTTTAACGTGGCTTATTTAAAGTGCGGCTTCGACGCACGCATCAAGACTGCAGAACGACGATGTGCGCTTTATAAATTTAAGTTTGGTCTCTCCGCCACTGCCAAGCACAGAACGACCGACATCTGCGTGGACTGCACGTCTATCCTTCAATTTTTCACACGGTTGAAGTCGCATCTCGTGGCTGCTGCCGTTCGCTTGCGGTGTTCACCGTGATCGACGACTGTGCACAGAAGTTCAAGTTGTTTCTCGGGCATCGTCTTCGCGTTGTAAATCAGCAACATGCCATCGCACACATTGTTGCTGGTATGAAGGAACAGTGTACCCAGCAAGGGTCACCAGACGAAGCGCTCATCATTGTGAACTTTAAAATGAAGCCGGAGCCTCTCTATTATCGTGAGAAGACGGTGGATCATTATGGCAAGAGGGGTATGAGTTGGCATGGAGCCCTCGTTCAGTACTTCGTGTTGGAGTCAGACCGCGGTCGACCAACGCTGTACTACGACCACTTGTCGATGGCTGACACAAAGGAAACAGAGAAGCTGAGGCGTCTGTGATCAAAGCTATTGTGATGCGTCTAAAGGTTGACTTATCGCACACCAAGAGGATCGTGTTCCAGTCCGACA